>CM053603.1:125065642-125097563 GCA_028646535.1 Procyon lotor | reverse complement strand
CAATGACCATGAAATAAAGATTTCAGAGAGAATAGGAAAAAACTCTGGAGACAAAGTCATCAATGAAGAGATTCAAGAAAATTTCAGAGAACCAAAAAGTATGGCTGTCCCACTGCAAAGGCCTACCAAGTGCCCAGAGACAATTTCAGACTTCTGGGGACAAAAGACTACAGAAAACAAACAAACAAAACAAGTCACAAATAGAAGATGATGAACTAGAATGACAACAGTCTTTTCACCAGAATGCTGTGGCAAGGGGGCAATATTCTAAAGGAGAAATTAATTGCAAGTTAGAAATTCTCTCCAAACTAGCAATCAAACATGAGAGCAAAATAAAGACAATTCAAAGACACATTTTCACATTTTGCCTCCCACAGATATTAGAGGTTAAAGGAAGATATGCTCCACTGAAATGAGAGGCAACGAGAAAAGAAGAAAAGAACACAGGAGACAGATCTAGCACAAAAGGACAATGAAAGGACATTTGAGGAAGAAAGCTGTACAAAAGACACAGGGAAAATTGGTCCAGATCAGAGTGATGTGATCCAAGAGAGAGACATATGGAAGACTGTCATCCACGCCCTCCATGCTGCCACTGTTACCCTCTCTTGATATCTGAGGACAGAACGCTCTAGGGAAACTGCTCCCATCTGCATCTGTATTTGGCTGGTGGTGGGCATCTGCTGAAAGGCCGACTCTCCTTTCCATGCCCTGCTGTCCGGGCGGGCTAAAGACATTCATTTCACCCAAAGACATGTTCCGGCTTCAGTCTACTGTGGAGAGTTGGGAGGTGGGCCCCAGTTTGCTCTGCTCACACTGAGCAGATTCTTCCCTCTGTCTGCATTCCTGCTCAACGGCCAGTAACTGGCTCACACCAAATGCTCTAACTTTGTAAGCCATATATTTCCCAAGACTCATGTAGAATTTTGCCTTCTCATTTCTTCAGAAAGGACTCTTCAAACTTTCTCAATAATTTGTAAGGTGATGAAGCCAGGGACTTTGTTTAGCTTCTCCTAAGAGGTTTCTTCTATGAATGGCAACAGAGTCCCTTCCTTATACAGCTAAACTTGTGCTGGCTGCTCACTTTTTCCTAAATTAAATAACATTGTTATGGGGTACACATGCAGGTGGTAAAACCATAAAAAAAAAAGTAGGGAGATGATAAACATGAAAGTCAAATAAGTGGTTATATCTAGGCAAGAGCAGGGGACTACAACCAGGTGGGGCCCTCTGAGAGCATCCTTCTGGCAATGTTCCACGACCTGATTCATGGGTACACATTTTACCATTGTTCTTTAAACTGTTTCTTTCTCATACTCATATTGTTTCCTAAGGCTACTCAAAAAAAATAAATAAATGGGGCCCCTGGGTGGCTCAGTGGGTTAAAGCCTCTGCCTTTGGCTCAGGTCATGATCTCAAGGTCCTGGGATTGAGCCCCGAGTCGGGCTCTCTGCTCAGCAGGGAGCCTGCTTCTCCCTCTCTCTGCCTGCCTGCCTCTCTGCTTACTTGTGATCTCTCTCTCTGTGTCAAATAAATAAAACCATAAATAAATAAAGAAATAAAATAAAATCATAACCAAACAAACACATAAACAAACACATAAATAAATAGGAACAAAATGAACAGTTATTACTTATTCACACCTCGCAGGCTGGAACCATGGTTACCTTTCTTGCTGCTGTAGTTCCAGCACCTAGCACAGTGTCTGGGATATAAGAGGGGCTCAAAAAATACTTGTTCTATCAGTGTTTTGTTAGAAAAGAAGGTAGATGTGACTGCAGTTTTGTTAGAAAAGAAGGTAGATGTGACTGCAGTTTAGTCACCAGATTTTTAAATTGTTGCTTAAAAAATACCATTCTTTTGGGGGTGCCTGGGTGGCTCAGCTGGTTAAATATCGTCCTTCGGCTCAGGTCATGATCCCAGAGTCTTGGGATCGAGTCCCACACCGGGCTCCCTGCTCAGCCGGGAGTGTACTGCTCACTCTGCCTGCTGTTCTCCCTGCTTGTGCTCTCTCTCTGACAAATAAATAAATAAAATCTTTAAGATATAAAAAAATACCATTCTTTTTAACATTATGTGAATGTTCATAAATCATGGTTGGTTAATGTTAATGACTTTATGTATAAATACTATATATGTATTTGTTTCTTTAATTAACAAGGAACAAATGTGGGGAAGCTGTATTATATATAGTTGTCATGCCTAGAGAAAGCTTTGCCATCTGGCTTGCTATCATAGCACATTCTTTTCAAATGTTCTTATGCCTCATAAACCCCTATACTGTTTTTATGCCTTATAAATCTAAATCTACTAAGGGACGGCAAACGCCAGAATAACCAAACAAACCTTTAATATCATTATTCATTTTAACTAATTTTACAGCAAGTAGTCTTTTCTGAACCACTAATAATGAAAATATTTCTAGAATAGAAATGAAACCCCATTGAAGTATTAAGGTTAGATGAAAGAGAAAAGGTTAATGGGTTTCTTTCTTTTTTTTTTAAAGATTATTTATTTATTTGACAGAGAGAGAGAGATCACAAGTAGGCAGAGAGGCAGGCCGAGAGAGAGGGGGAAGCAGGCTCCCTGCTGAGCAGAGAGCCCCGTGTGGGGCCTTGATCCCAGGACCCTGAGATCATGACCTGAGCTGAAGGCAGAGGCTTTAACCCACTGAGCCACCCAGGCGCACCTTAATGGGTTTCTTTAATAATTCTTAAAATGTCTATTTCTTAGTAGGCCTTTAATTCAATCCATTTTCTTTTAAACTCCCCTGTAATCACTGCAAGTCTATGTAAAGAAAGAAATGTGTTTTGATTTTGAGATGCTTCAAAGTAAACGCTAAAGGCAAAATGCTTTCTATATAAGTTACATTTTACTTAAGGCACTTTCAGCACCTTCACTGACATAAAAATCCTTAATTTGAAATATACGTCCTGATGTCAATTCTGAAATTCCACACTAATGCCAAGTACACATAATCCCACAGCAGTAATATCTGATATACATAGGTTTTGAACCTAATTTACTTTTCAAATTAACATCATAGATTGATTGCTAAAATAAATGTAGATACACTAATTAGCCTGGATATGGAGAAGACTGACCTAAAATTAAAAATTATAGATTAGTGTTTCTCAAACTTTAGCGTACATATGAACACATGGGGATCTTATTAAAATACAGATTTGGTCCTCTAAGTTGGGGGCTGAGATTCTGAACTTCCAACGAGTTCTCCTGCAATGGTGATGGTACTTGTCTTCAGACAATGATATGTTTTTTTTCCAGTTTTACTCAGGTATAATGGATAAATAAAACTGTAAGATATTTAAAGTGATTTGATATATGTGTACATTGTAAAAGAATTCCTACATCTAGTTAATTCAGATCACACTTCTAAAGTAAGCAAGGCTACAGACCAGGGGACTGCAAAATATGGCTGTTGGGGAAAATCTGGCCTTTGTTTTTGTAAATAGTATTTCACTGGAACATAGCCATGCCCAGTCCAACATATTATCTATGGCTGCTTTCACACTATAAAAGCAAAGGTGAGTAGTTTCAATAGAGACCTGTGTCCACATAGCTGAAAATATTTATTATTTGGCCGTTCACAGAAAAAAGGGGCGCCCAGGTGGCTCAGTCGTTAAGAGTCTGCCTTTGGCTCAGGTCATGATCCCAGGGTCCTGGGACTGAGGCCCTCATCGGGCTCCCTGCTCAGTGGGAAGTCTGCTTCTCCCTCTCTTCTTCCCCCTAGTGTTCTCTCTCTCACTGTCTCTTTGTCAAATAAATAAAATCTTTAAAAAAAAAGGTTTGTTGACCTGTTATAGATAACACACAAAATGTACTGTCCAACATGGGAAGTAACAGTATACTAGATGTGTCAAAGTCTTTCATGGTTTTTTGGGAATATATCCTTTTCTTTAGATTCTCCATTTCTGTATACCAAAGGACCTCTTTTATTTGTACAGAAACAAGATTATAGGTGTTTACTTGCCATGCGACTTACTGCTGCACAAGATAACTGTCACGTTTTTTGTGAAATAAGAAATGTTGATCTAGAGACTAAGAAACCAGGGGCACCTGGCTGGCTCAGTTTGTGGATCTTGGTTGGGGCTGTACGTTTGAGCCCCTATGCAGGGTAGAGAGATTACTTAAAAAATAAAATCTTAAAAAAAGAGGAAGATTAAGAAACCAACTCATAAAGAATAAAAAGCCCTGACAACATTAACAATTACAGGTTGTCCTGACCTACTGATCTCCATAGGCAGTTATCCTGTTACTTACTCTTGTTAAATCCATGCCCAGCTTCAGCTGTGACAAGAGATGCAGGATGACACTACGTTGCTCTTCCACAGCTCCCAGGTCATCCTCCTTGTTGTCACATGTATCCTCTACCTCATCATCTGCACTGATTTCTTCAGGTTCCTTGAAGTCAAACAAAGTAAAAGCCTAGTGTGATAAATGCTTATTAATATCCATTAAGAATAAAAGTCTCTTGGGGCACCTGGGTGGCTCACTGTGTTAAAGCCTCTGCCTTCGGCTCAGGTCATGATCTCAGGGTCCTGGGATCAAGCCCCACATCGGGCTCTCTGCTCAGCAGGGAGCCTGCTTCCCCCTCTCTCTCTGCCTGCCTCTCTGCCTACTTCTGATCTCTCTTTCTCTCTGTACGTCAAATAAATAAGTAAAATCTTTAAAAAAAAAAAAGAATAAAAGTCTCTTTTCTGTTTCTTTGTACAAGAAGATTCTTAAGTTTTTTTTTCTTTTCAATATAGAAACTGGATTAAACAGCAAGCTTAGCAAACAACAGATAGGACAGACTTTGTTGCCAATTAACGGACAGACTTCAACACCCATAAATTCAACTGAAGATGCTTTGGGAATAAAATATTTGCCCACCATTTTTTAAAAGATTGTATTTCTTTATTTTAGAGAGAGAGGGAGAACATGACTGGGGGGAGGAGCAGAGGGAAAGGGACAAGCAGATTCCCGCCTGAGCAGGAAGCCCGATGCAGCGCTCAATCCCAGGACCCTGGGATCATGACCAAGCCGAAGGCAGACGCTTAACCAATTAAGCCACCTAGGAGCCTCAATATTTGCCCTTTTTTAAAGCTAAAGCTAGGGACACCTGGGTGGCTCAGTCGGTTAAGCAGCCCGTGGCTCAGGTCATGATCCCCAGGTCCTAAGATCAAGCCCTGCATCAGGCTCCTTGCTCAGCAGGGAGTCTGCTTCTCCCTCTGCCCCCCACTCTCCCTGCTTGTGTTTACTGACAAATAAATAAAATCTTAAAAAAAAAATAAATAAATAAAGCTAAAACTATACAAGTAAAATTTGTAAAAGTGACTGCATATGTCAAGTCTAACTACTATAATCTGTATTTTGATATTTACTCATTCTTGGAGATGTCAGGAAGAAACTGTAGGGTTGAAGAGAATTCTAGGTGCAGGTATGGAAACCCTGTATTTGCTTATGCCATCTTAATGCCACAAAAAGGTTCTCTGCACAGCTCTTTATTTTTTAAAAGATTTTATTTATTTATTTGACACAGAAAGATCACAAGCAGGCAGAGAGGCAGGCAGAGAGAGGTGGGGAAGCAGGCTCCCCGCTGAGCAGAGAGCCTGATGTGGGGCTTGATCGCAGGACCCTGAGATCATGACCTGAGCCAGAGGCAGAGGGTTTAACCCACTGAGCCACCCAGGTGCCCCTGCACAGCTCTTTAATCAATCAATAAAACAACTTCTTGAAAAATTGAAAATGTTTAACCTTCATTTCAACAGCATCTTAGTTCCAGATAATTGGTTAAGAGAAATTTCTTATTTCTACTTAAACAATTTCAAGTAAATAGTTTCAAATTCCAAGATTCTATAGACTCTTAAATTCACCTCTCATGTGTATGTGAGGTGAGGGGGGTGTCCCAGCTCTGTCAGTGGTACCTCTTTTTTGACCTTTGTGCAACAGAGCATTATTGCAGTAGATCTAGGATTTTAAAAAGGAAATGACTTTGATAATGTCTCTGCCTTTGATTTTCTCTTCACACAATTAAATCCTATCAAATAAGAAGCCCACCTGTTCTCTGTAGCTAGGCAAAAACCAATCTTAATCAGGCAAAAAATAGAATGTAATGTTCTCAAATATTAAAAATTAAAAATTAAATATAAAACACAGCAACAGAATTAAAGAATAATGGGTTTCTGGTCATTCTTTTGTCTTTGTTTTTCTCCTTTTTCCTCTTCCCTTTTACCAAGGAAACTACTATACTCAAATTCTGATAATTTAATTAACAGTCTAGTCCATTTCTTCATGTTAAGACCATACAGACAACTATTGTTTGTATGTTTCAGAATTACTTCTGTTTTTACAACATGAGAGATTCCCAAAGGCTTTCTAAATTCCCCTTTTCAAAGGCTAGTAAGTCTGTCAAGAAGTATTTCCTGTTGCCTATTCTAAATCATTTGTACAATATAGCCTAATCAAATTTAAGTACACTTGTGACTGTTTATTCATTATACAATGGGGAAAAGTTGATCATCTTCTGCTCTACATATGGATACCAAATTTAATAATTACTCATTTGAGAAATGTTGAGAAAAGCTCTATTAGGTCTTGATTAAATAATGTTCTCTGACCCTCTAAAGAGATACTATTATATTTGGAGTCAGAACCTAGGACACAGATTAGTAATGCAAATATAACCTTAACATTACTACATAATACAGAGTTTACTTTGTACTTTGGAACTTCCTCTAATGAAAATAATATTAAATTGAAGAAATAAAACATAATCTGGTAGAAAAATATTGAAAAGAGTACAGTTTTTGTTTTTTTACAAAAGAAGTCATATTGTTTACTAGAATAGAAAAAAGGAATTCTATTAATTAATTACTGATTCTAAATCTTGGTGTGAATAGAAGAATTGGAAGCTCTCTTTTCTTATTGTAATGTCTCTTCTTAGAGGTCATCATCCCTTTCCTAAAGAAAAGCTTAAGGTAAAAGGATTACCAAAATTCAAATGAACGTGCGTGAATGTTTAATATCCCTACAAACCCAGAATGGTTAGCAGACAGTGGCAAGAGCTGTTGAGTTGCTGGGAATGTTTAGTATTTGGGCACTGCATGGCAAAGGGAAACCCCAGTATTCCACCAAATTCATATTAACCCCATCTGTGTCCTTCTGATTTCTGACTTGGGCACAAAGGATCTGTGGGCTTCATTCTAGCCTTACTAGGATTTACTTTTTCCATCACCTGGCAACAAAATCTCCCCTACTAGATGTCTGTCTCCAGCTTGCATTAACACTCATATTTCAAGAAGGCATCTGTGATATTTTTAGAAAATTTAGGTCTATTTTGATATGCTTGAGTAGAGTCTAGAGTCTTTGTAATTAAAAATAATACCTGTGCATTTATTTCTTTCTACTTACACTCATTTTTTGGTCTACTCACTATTTCAAAAGATTTGGAGGGCGCCTGGGTGGCTCATTAGGTTAAGCCTCTGCCTTCTGCTCAGGTCATGATCCCAGAAGTTCCAGGATCAAGTCCCACATCAAGCTCCCCGCTCTACAGGAAATCTGCACCTCCCTTGACACTCCCCCCTTCATGCTTTCCCTCGTAAATGAACAAACAAATAAATAAATAAATAGGAAATATGACAATGTTTTCCTTCCCATCTGTGTCCCACCTTTAATTTTCGCCTCTCTAACCCCCAACATGCTTCGTATTCTTATTGAGAAGAGTGAAGACGTTGGATTATATGACTTTGTGATTTTTACTTGCAAATTTTATCTCTTATCCTGATCTCTCTCCAAAGCTTTGGTTTCATTATTTCTAATTGCTTTTTATATATGTTTACAATCATATATCCTCCTCTCACATAAAATTCAACATGTTCAGGGGCTCCTGGCTGGCTCAGTTGGTACAGCATACGATGCTTGATCTTGGGGTTGTGAGTTCAAGCCCCACATTGGGTAGAAAGACTACTTAAAAATACAATCTTTAAAAAGTCAACATGTTCATAAACCATAGCAAATCTTTTCTCTCAAAAGGCTCTTTCTTCCTATTTTTCCTAACTTTGTGAATGGCACCACAATTTTACCTAGTCATTTAGGTTTACAAACTTGGAAGTTATCTTTCTTCCAACCCCACAAGCAGTCAATCACAAGTCCAACGGATTTTCATTTGAAATGCGTATTACCTATTCATTTATCTTCATTTCTACCTCCATAGCCTTCAATCAACACTTTAATTCTAGGTCATATCATTTACCGATCTTCTTAAACATATCCCATGCTCATGATTTTATCACCTATTACATTAAGACTAAATTCTTCTGTATGATTTTTATGTTCCCTGGAGGCACAGTCTACATTGTATTTATGAGCAGTGACTCAAGGATTATCACCCACCCCAGAGAATGCAGCATGAATGGTCATCTGGATTTGTAAAATCCAATCACCCTGTGATCATTTTCCATAATCCAGGTGCTCTGCTATATTCATTTTATGTTCATAACAATGTTATAAGCCATTATTATCCCTGCTTTACAGATGAGAAAATCGAAACTAAGTGGTTAATTATTGGTCCACATGTCAGTTAATGATAGGACCTGGGTTTAAAACCATCAGGCAAGCTTTCACCACAATAAGCCTTTGTGTCCCTTCTCCTACTATTCCTCCATCTCAAGATTATCCTACTACTTCTCTTCTCTTCAAAGCCTGTCTTCTTTCAAAGCCTGATTCCAATTCCTCTTTCTCTGCAAAGCATTCCTCATCCACTCTACTCAATACATCTTTCTTTCTTTCTCTGAATGCCCCTACCCTAACAGCCTAAAACATATAAATTAAGATGGAAAAAAAAATACTACTTCATGTTATTGAAGAACTATGAAGAAAACTGAAGAACTATGTCTTTAATTTTTTGTGTCTCCTCTAATTCCTAACATTGGACTTCTTGTACACTAGACAGTTTAATAAATAGTGCTTGACTCTAGAGATGAGCTGGTCAGAAAGTTACAGGAAAAAAAAAAATCATTTCATATTGTTTTTTCTTCTCTCCTATCCACACTGCTGCCATTGCCTGCCTCATTAAGCCGAGGTTTTGGCCAGTTTTGGAAGCCTCTGTGTCATGTACTTCTTCTTCTTCTTTTTTTTTTTTAAGATTTATTTATTTATTTGGGGGGCAGAGAGGAGAGAGAGAATCTCAAGTAGACTCCCAACTAAGCACAGAGCCCAGTGGGGGACTTGATCTCATGACCCTGAGATCATGACCTGAGATGAAATCAAGAGTCAGATGTTCAATCGACTGAGTCACAAGGTGTCCCCATGTACTTTTAAGAAGTAATTTGCTAATGGGGCACCTGGGTGGCTTAGTAGGTTAAGTGTCTCCCTTTAGCTCAGATCATGATCCCAGGGTCCTGGGATCAAGTACCCAATTGGGCTTCCTGCTCAGTAGGGGGTCTGCTTCTCCCTCTCCCTCTGCCCTTCCCCCAGCTTATGTGTGTGCTTGCTCTCAAATAAATAAAATCTTTAAAAAAAAAAAAAAAAGAAAAAGAAGTAATTTGTTAATATATAAAAAACCATTAGCTTGACTCAGTAATTCTACTTGGGACTATACCCTAGAGAAATAATCCAAATTAAGAGGAGAAAAAAAAACAGTAGACAAGATGACATAGTGTTATTTATAATAACAAAAAATAACAAAGAGCCTAGATATTTAATAGCTTACTTCAACATTTAAAATTTTAATTGTATGGGCCAGACAAAATGCTTAGAAGTATCAAGTGAAAAGAGCTTAAAATAAAACTATCTATGTAATTATGATTATCACAAAAAATAACACAAAAGATAAAAGATCAATATGATTTTTTACAGTGGTAGAACTATGACTCAAGTAAGACATTCCTTAGTTCTGGGACGCCTGGGTGGCTCAGTTGGTTAAGCAGCTGCCTTCAGCTCAGGTCATGATCCTGGGGTCCTGGGATTGAGTCCCACATTGGGCTCCTTGCTCGGCGGGGAGCCTGCTTCACCCTCTGCCTCTGCCTGCCTCTCTGCCTGCTTGTGTTCTCTCTCTCTCTCTGACAAATAAATAAAATATTAAAAAAAAAAAAAAAAAAAGACATTCTTTAGTTCTGAGAAATGTGGAATAAATAAAACTTATAAAAATATTATAAAAACCCTGAGACTATGCTAGTTGGAGTAACACTAAAAAAAACTGGTTTGGTAAAGAGCTTAAAACAAAAAAAAATTAATAGTAAATTTTTAAATTTGTAAATTTAATAATAAGCATCTAATAATGTTAAGATTTAAGAAGAAATGAAAGAGAGAAATCTTGCACAAATAATTTTGTTAGATAAGTTAACTCTCTAGAAGAATAAAAATATGCAAATTGCAACTTTTAAATACAGTTTTATCAAGCAAAAGTGAGCCCAAACTAAAAAAAGGCACATAACTTAACCTGCAAAATACAACACATACAAGTATTATACAACAGACCTTTTCTAAAGCCACTACTGTTTAAATTAGAAAAACAATGTCTAGAGTCTCAAGAATGTTGCCCTGGTGTTAGGATGACTTACATGCCCTGACGATGAAAAGAGAACTGAACCTTTTCAGTGAGTCCCAGTTTTTACACGAAACCCATATTTTCACATTACTTTACCCTTGTTAATGGTCCAGATTCTTCAACACACTGCTCTTCTGGGACGGCCACAGGTTTACTTTGCTCAGTTGCAAAAGGCTGGTCAGCTCCATTTTTATAGTGGTTTGATAAAGGTATCTTTGGTTCTAACCACTCGATTGTCGTTCCTGATGAAGTAAGAGAAAACTTTCGCTGAAACTTGCTCATAATCTGGAAAGTTCAGCAGATGTGGATTTTATTAAACAATTTTGTTTTGAGCCGACAAGACTAAAAGCAATTCAACCTGCTAAGAGACTGCAAAACAGCCACTTGTATCTCATTAGCATGAGCACCATGATTGGGTATTTTACAACACAGCAACTTGCAACTTGAAATCAGATACCTTTTAAAAAAAAAAATCAACCCTGAATGGGATTGAACTTCTCCCAGGAAATGTGTAAATCATAATGTATTCCTTCCCTGAATAGCTGATATGCTACCCTTTCTGTAAGAAACACTGTCCCTCTCCCTAATGATCAAAAAATACAAAATTAGGTTTTCAGGGAGTCAGAATTACAGAAGGAGCCTGGGATTCTGAAACAGTAAAAAATTTTTTTTCTTGGTTTTGGGACTGAACCTTGTTATTCTTAGTAGCAATTTTCTAACCATTCAAGATAACCACCTTGATCTAATGTAAGTATTGCAAATACATGTCCATTCCTCTTGTTTTTTAATCCTATAAAAAAGGTCCATATACTTTTAAACTGAAAGGCTTTTCTACTGAATAAATAATAGCTGACCTAGTGAAAGAAGTGGTCACATTTAGAGACCTGTCATCTTCTCAGTTAATGACTCAAATGTCTCTTATTACCCTCAACTAGTTTAACAAAGTGGATTCTATGCCTAATCAATAATGGAAAATGTTCCATTTGATTGCAGAGGCTGATCTAGGTTCCACAAAAGCTTGATTATTACAGTGCTACAATAAGGGATGCTCAGGCTACTACAGCAGAAATTACAAAGAGGGGGGATTCACTAGGTCTATAATGACATGCCAGACTTCAGTGCAGCAGTAAATTACTAAGTACCTACCAGGCTACCAGAGCATCCTGCCTTGCCACTCGGGCCAGTCTCTCAGGGAATGCCCTGGGGAAGTTCAAGAGGCCAGTTTCAAAATTCCAAAGAAATGAAAACATTTTATTCCTACCTTAAAATGTTTACTCCTAAGAGATCTGTTTTGAGAGACTGCTTAATTGACTGGAAACCACAATGCTCTTTATCAAATCAATCATCTGGTCTCTCAGGACCCCTCTATATCAATGATCCTCGGATAACATACATTAAGAACTTATGTGACTGAACACTAATTTAAACTTAGACTTCATTCCTTGTGTCATTTCAAAATTTGAGTGAAAAGGTAATTCAGTTTTTCTTTCCAAAGTTATATTTTTATTCTTAAGTGACTGAAGAATAAATTTCTACAGATCTAATTTGGAAAATGACCGTTGACGTAAGAAACACCAATACTGGTTAATCAATTCCACCAAATATCCATGCTCCAAAACATGGTAATGAGTGAGAACTTTACTTTAAATATTCCTATAAAGTTTACAGCCTGTTTCATTTTTTAACTAAAAAATGCAAATTTATATTGTACATGCTTCACTCGTCATGAAGCAATCATTTAAAAATATAATTATGTATTAAAACTACACAAATGAAATTTCTAAGAATTAAAAAAAATTATATACATTTAATTTTAATCAAGTACTAAGTATCTAGTATCTAGCACTGTGCTAGCATGATATGCTTTGTAAAAATTAAGCAGCATCAACTGAAAACAACTGTCATTCTCCGGACAACATTATTATTAGAAACACTAGAATTAAACCAAATTTCACAGCTCAAGGTAACTCATCCAATGTTCAACATAGGAGAAGAGTTAAGTAAACCAAAGAACTCTCCCTTCAAAGGAATATTATACAGCCAACAAAAATTGTTTATCAAAAGCATAACACAAACTGGAAAATATTCTTGATATTATGTTAAAAGTGTAAGATAAAAACATACATTTTCTAGTAACAATGGGGTAAAACAAAAAGTAAGAAGGAAAGAAAACCTGGTAGGATATGTACTAATATTAACAGTGGCAATTTCTGATTGGTAGGCTAATGCATGATTTCTTTCTTTCTTTCTTCAATTGTATAATAGCTCTTACATTTTTTATGAGTGTTTGTTGTTTGAGTTTTTTAAGTAGGCTCCATGCCCAGTGTGGAGCCCAACATGGGGCTTGAAGTCACAACCCTGAGATCAAGACCCGAACTGAGATCAAGAATCAGACACTTAACAAACTGAGCCACCCAAGCATCCCAGGTGTATGTGTTACTTTATAATAGGAGAAAATTTATATACTACTTAAAATTTCTCCAAGGCCCCAGTCCAGATTCACAATTCACAACTTATGCCAGTCCCTTTCTTCTGAACAACCACTGTTCTCTCTTTACTCCTAAGCTAATTGGTTTTTATAGCTTTTCTAAGCCTTTCCCTGTCAGAAGTATTGGTCCTTTCATATATTCTCCCAAAGTATTTTGTTCCCATTGTAAATAACACTTTCCATATTATAGTTAAGTATTTACATGTTCATTCCCAAGTGGACTGTGAGTTCCTTATGGGAAACATACATAGCTTACTAGCCTATACCTACCATTGACATTAGACATAGTTTATTAGTTTGAAATATTGATTTAGGTAGGCATACATGAAGATGGAAGCCATATTTTATCAATTTAGATCTGACTACGGTAGGGGTGCCTGGGTAGCTTGGTCCATTGAGTATCCAACTCTTGGTTTTGGCTCAGGTCACGATCTCAGGGTCGTGAGATCAAGCTCCACAAGTCTGTTTGGGATTCTTTCCACCCCTCACTGCTTGCACACGTGCACACACTTTGTCTAAAATCCATCAATCAATTAAAAAAAAAAATCTGACTATAATAAACTTTTTCCTGGGCAGAGACTCAGTATCTTTCTAAAATTTCTTTCACAAGGGGAGTTAATTGGGTAAGAGAACAATGAATTGTTGTGAACTATTAAGTTACTGCTATTAAAACAATGGGGAGGGGTGCCTGGGTGGCTCAGTGGGTTAAAGCCTCTGCCTTCAGCTCAGGTCATGATCTCAGGGTCCTGGGATCGAGCCCCGCATTGGGCTCTCTGCTCTGCAGGGAGCCTGCTTCCCCCTCTCTCTGCCTGCCTCTCTGCCTACTTGTGATCTCTCTCTGTGTCAAATAAATAAATAAAATCTTTAAAAGGAAAAAAAAAACAATAGGGAAAAAAATAAAAATAAAACAATGGGGATGGGAGAATCAAGGAGATGTTAAAGGGTACGAACTTGCAAGTAAAAGATGAGCAAATTCTGGAACCACACCATAGTGATTATAGTCAACAATACTGTAATATATACTCCAAAGTTGCTAAGAGACTAGATCCTAAATATTCTCACCACAAAAAAAAAGTGATAATTGTGGTATGACTGAGGCATTAGCTTTGGTAATCACGTTGCAACATCTATATGTATCAAATCAACATCCTGCATACCTTCAACTTACACAATATTATATGTCAATTATATCTCAATAAAGAAAAACATGATGAATTTATTCATCTCATTAAACAGAAAAACTCATATTTTATCTTCACATGCAGTAACATTACTTTCCCCAGTAGATTAATTTCAACAAATAAGTGCTCTCAAATACTAACTGTACACCTTATTTTTCAAACTGAAAAGTGACTGACAGACTTTAATATCTCTGTCTCAATATGGATATAATGAACAGCTGACCAAACCAAGTTAAAAAATGGTCCCAATATTTCTATTAAGGTTTACTGGATGAATAACGATGCAACCAATTTTAGCAGTAATGTACGAGATGTAGGTTTGAGTTCAGGTTTCAACGTGGAGCATTGAGGTCTCCAAAGGGATATTCAATTATATTAAACATTAGGCCTAAAATCAGTTTAGATTCGAAAAAGGGAACAATATGACTTTCTTTATATTAATACGATAATTAAAAATCAAGAGGCTCATTGTTTTTCTTTTTCTTAAGATTTTTTAGGAGTTAAAATTACAACAAACAAAATCTTTCCATGTTTTGGTCTTTAAAGTTAAGTACTACTTTCTTTCTACAACTTACCTGAAGACAATGAGCCCTTCTGATGTGATGCATGCTGCAACTGGAGAATATGAAAGCAGTCGTTTAAGCAGTTCATAGTTGCCATGGAAGTAGCTTTGAGCATTAAGAGATCCTGGTCCAAGGAACTAAGATGGCCAGAAGCAGGAAGGCATTCAATTCGCCTAATTAAGTCCCTCTGTTGTCCTTCAGCATGAGACATCATCTAAGGAAAAGAACAGTTCTGTGGGTCCCACTCATGATTTCAGTATATCATGTATACATAAAGTTTCCATTTTAATTACCATATTCAGCCTTTGAGCCATTTTTAGGACATATTAGGCTTAGAAATCTACTTTACATTTGGCTATTCTCAATTAACAAGCACATTTAATAGGGCTATCAATTGTGCAAAAGACGGTAATCTTTGGCAGCTGTACTTTTTCTTTAGAAGCAACAAAGCTCAAAAGCCTTGACAAACCTTTTATTAACAGTATACATCTGTACAAGTCATTAAAAGAACATTCTGGATCATCTTCAATAGCAGCATTAAGTATTTCCTTACAAAGTAAAATTAGTTCCCAATCTGGGCTCTTAACCTCTTTCTTCTCAGCACCTCTAGTCAGGCTCAATTTGAACCTACACTGAGAACATGATGGTTTTCCTGCTTCCTTTTCTCTAATCTAACTTTCTGATCCCATTAGCCTGATCCAGCAAATACTGGATATAAACTTTTCAGGTTAAAAGAGTTTAATACACTCTGCTTTAATCAAGAGCTCTATCCACTTTTCCTAAGGGAGCAATAGAATAACAATGCTTTATAAGCAATCCGGTATTTTAAAATGAAAATTGAATTTATTATGCTTAATCATTCAATTGTGAGCAGAGGGTTCTCAGATTATCTATCTTTCAGACACTATTTTAATTCACACAGAACCTCTATAAAGGAAAGACTCTTTTAGCTTTCAGAGGCACTGTTCCAGATGATTCGTAATACAGTTCATCAGTGGGCTAGTGAAAGAGAGATGCAAATATCCTACCAAACAAATCAAGTGTGCAGTACATGAAATAGTCCCTGAAAACATATGTCATAGCAATGGATCAAACATTTACCTTTATCAGAAAAAAAGTTTCTAAATGAAAAGTGTGGATATGAAGATATCTATATGTATACATTTATACATGCATATATGTGTGTGCTTTATGTGTGTAAAATATTTTGTATACAAATGTTAGGACTAACTTCCAATAATCCAAATTTATGAATAGTACAACCACTCTTGACAACAGTTAGGCAATATTCACTAGAGTTAAATATACAGAGTTAAATAATTTATAATCTATGATTGAACAATTACACTCTTAGATATGTAACCAACAGATATATATATGCATTCAATCGCACCCACAACCTCTAGAGAGGAGATGGGGGCTGGAGAATAAATTAATTACCAACAGGAAATGATTCGATCATGCCTACCCAATGAAGCCTCCATAAAAACCCCAAAAAAGACGAGGTTCAAAGAGCTTCTGGATGGGGTACCTGGATGGCTCAGTGGGTTAAAGCCTCTGCCTTCGGCTCAGGTCATGATCTCAGGGTCCTGGGATCAAGTCCCCCACATTAGGCTCTCTGCCCAGCAGGGAGCCTGCTTCCCCCGCTCTCTGCCTGCCTCTCTGCCTACTTGTGATCTCTTTCAAATAAAATCTTAAAAAAAAAAAAAAAAGCTTCTGGTTGGTGAAGACTTGGAGGTACTGGGAGGGTGGTACAACCAGCAAGTGCATGGAAGCTTCACACCCCACCCCCCACAGCTGGCCCTATGCAACTCTTACATCTGTTTGTTCCTGAGTTCTTTATAGCAGGTTGGTCAGAGGCACAGGTGACAATGTCAACTTACAACTGGTGTCTAAAGTGGGGACAGTCTTGTGGGATCTGACACGATGTCTGGCAGACAGTGTTGAAACTGAATCAAACTGTAGAACATGTAGCTGGTGTCCACAGAGAACTAGAGAATTGCTTGGCGGTGGGAAAACCTCAAGAGTTGGTGACCAGATCACAGAACTGTAGAGAGTGGTAGAGTAGAGTAGAGAAGAAACCTAGGAGTGTTTTTCCTTTACAGAATGACTGTTAGCAACTATAAATTATCAGACTTGGAGGTATGTGGTAGACATCCAAAAACTAAAATTAAACAAGCCTGCGACTTAAAAAAAAAAAAAAAGCCAACGGTATTTATTGTCAATTTAAAAATCTGAGCTTTAAAATGAAAAGAACTTTAGAAAACCTTTATCTGTTAGCATAAGCTTGACAACTTCCCAATACTGAAAGCCTTTTCTAATGAGACTGGTATGGTTTTTAATGAATGGGAATTTTCAATGTTGCATGACAAAACAGATCAACATCTGCAAGACCTGCCTAACTCTGGGACATGGTATTTTCCAAATGACTAATGCATGGTGTTACAAAATCATGAATAGGAAAAAAAAAATCATGAATAGATTAAAGATAAGTTCCAAGTGCAAGACAGACCAATAGATTTTTTCATGTAACAGAACATGAAAAGTTTTATAGATATATATCAGATTCCACACTACCTCTAACATTTACAAAACTGCTACTGTTAAGTTTTTACACAGCACCAAAGAAGAATAACCACAATTATCTTAAAAGGCAATTAAAATATTCTTCTACTTTCCAATCACATATCTGTGTGGGGCTACTCACTACATGGATATCTATTAGCTCCATCAAATATAACTCAGGAATATTTAGAACTTAACAACTACAACCTTTATTAACTAGAATTATTTAGTACTCAGTTTGAAAAGAAACAGGGAAATGGTGAGATAAGGAAACATCAAGGATTTAACTATCCTATTTTTGTGTATGTTTGAAATCGTCTATATAAATCTTTTTTTTTTAAGTTACTTGTTTGGCCACATAGTCTTCCTAATAGGCTTAAAAACCCTTTTGATCATAAATGTTACATCATAAGACTCTGTACTTTTACTTGAGAAATGAAAGATACAGATTGAGAAATGAAAGTGTACCTAGGAAACTTAGGACACCACAGAAAAGAAACTTGGGACATAACATATAACCAGGAAATCTCTGTGACTTGAAATTATCTCGGCATAGTAAACAGAAAACATGTGAGGGCCCCAGAAGACACAAACAGGATTTCAAATTTTTTTGACGAAACCAAGCAAGTTAGATCATTTTGGCATTTTAATTTGACTTCAGTTCATACTTACTTCTCTGACTTCCACAAGATGGTCTGGAGGTAAGTTAGCTCTTTTGTTCACTGATTGTAGTTTGGAATGTCCAACATTAAAAAAAGAAATGGCATTTTGACTTGGTCTCCTCTGGGATATAGGAGAATTACCACTGGATGCAAGTGAGAAGCTTCGCGATTTCAGAGGAGGATTATTCTATCAGACAAACAAAGAAAATCATTCATTTTCCAAAATTTTGGTTAACCCTCACCTATTATATTTACACTTCAGGCCTACACATGAACAGTTTTAAAAATTAAATTAACCCAGAACTGACTACAAGACTGTTTCTGAAAAATGCTAAAATTTAAGACACTCAAAGTTTAAACATTTGACACCTCCAACAGCAAAGTTGTAATTTATTTAGAAAATTGATTAGGTTTGTGCTGTTAAGAATATTTTTTCACATTTTACAAATATTAGAACAAGAAATTTCTAATTTCAGATTTTTAAATACCAGGACTGAAACAAAAATATTCAATAAAACACATTTTCAAATCTAACGTGCAAGTATCTTTGGAACAAACTAGTACTTTCTGATCACTGCCAATGACTATAATCTTGCAGTAGAAATAAAGCTTTTGTGATGACCTTCCTAAAGACTGGGCAGTAGGCTTAAATCACAAACAACTTTTTAAAATTACTTATGGGGAAAAAATACTAGGAAAAAAAACCTTTTTTTTAAAAGTCAAGCTATCAGCTAGGTATACCTAGGTACAGAATCTTTCAACTACGTTGTCCACGTATTAGTTTTTAGGTATCTCTAACCTCAGATTTCAAGTACTGAGACCATCCTCTCCACCTTAAAAAATAAAAAAACATTCCAAAGAAGATATGCAAATGATCACTAAACATATGGAAGATCTTCAACATTATTAGTCATTAAGGAAATGAAATCAAAACCACTTCTGGGTGGTTTCATAGGTAACCATGCCTATTACAATTAAAAAAAAAGGGGGGGGGCAGCAGCAGGTACTGGTGAGGATGTGGAAAAACTGAAACCCTCATACACTACTGGTGGGAATGTGAAATGGTTCAGTTACTCTGGAAGACAGTTTGGCAGCTCCCCAAAAAGTTAAACAGAGAACCACCATATGACTAAGTAATTTTACTCCTAAATCTACACCTCAGTGAAATCAAATGTTCATACAAAAACCTAGACACAAATGTTATTTATAATAGCCACAAAATGGAAACAACCCAAATGTCCACCAGCTGATGAATGGATAAACAACGTGTGGGGTATCCATATGATGGAATATTATTTGGCCATAAAAGGGAATAAAATGATATATAAAATGACACGAATGAACAAAGTATTAGGTGTCCATAAAAGACTAAAGAACAAGTAAAACTGGATATCTAATTAAATTTGCTTCTATTTCTGAAAAAAATTATGTGAAGTGTAAAAAGCCAGAAACAGAAACCACATATTCTATGATTCTTTATATAAAAGCCCCAGAATGGACAAATCCATAGAAATAGAAAATGGATTGGTGTTTGCGAGGGGCTTGGAAAGGGGAGTATGCGGATGACTGCTCATAGATATGGGTGGTTTTGGAGGAAACGTGAAAATGTTCTGGAACTAGAGAGTTGCGATTATTGCACAATCCTGCGAATATATTAAAACCAATGGAATCGCACACTTTACGGTATATGAACAATCTTGAAATTTAAAAATATAAAAAATTAAAACCTTATTTTCCCCCTTTTCATGCATTACTATCGTATACGAATCCACATACCTTTCCAATAGCTTCAGTGTGATGCTGTGTACATATCTGAAGTCTGCTAACCCAATGTTGTCGCTCTTTAGCATCTGTGGCTAATAAAAAGAATCTAAAAGTTATTCAATTTTATATTTATTTTTGAAATACAATTAACTGTCTACAGCATGAGGAACAGATAACTGAAAACCAGGGACTGGTCCTACTCTCCCTAGAGCAAAAGTCCCCTACGGGAGGGAAGGGAGGAAAAAGGCCAAGCACCAACTTTGTTAGGTAACACAGTAGCTGAATATGGATATTTCAGAAGGAGGTTAAATCACATGCAGCTAGATAGGAAGATAAGACTTGACATGTTCTTAAGTTTCTCATAAAAATATGCTCTTACTTAAAGAAATAACCTTTAAGCATTTAATGTGTACTCAATATTTTCAGATCTCTTGCAGCATACTCAGTTAGAATTACCATTATATTTTATGTATATTAATTAAATAAAAAACACAAATTAAATTTACCTAAGCAAAAGTTATACTTTTAAAATGAATGTGAACACTTTAATAAATCCCAACCATGTGTATTAGTTACTAGAAACTTCAAGAAATAAAGAAAGGGGGTAAAATACAAATCTGTGGCAGACATAAAAAATACCATTCACAGAAGCTATGTTTTTAGATTTTTCAGTAATCCAAGTTTGCCTACACAAATATTTTAGAGGCCAACTGTAAACAGTTTTTCTCTGTGCCACTTCAGAAAAGTTAATTATTAAAACAGATTTCAAGAATAAAATAATAAAAAATAAAACAGATTTCATAAATTCATAAGCAATTCCAAGATTTTGAATATCATATCTACATCATTGATGATAGTAGTTTCTGTTTCTAAAACTCAAATGAAAGCAGGAAAGTATATCAACTTCTCAATGAAAGAAGAAAATCACACTATTAATTCTCATATCTCGATCATACCTCTGAGTTTATACTGTTCCCCACTGGCAGCATTTACAGTGAAGGTGTGAGAGTCCTCATCACTAGGTGATATTACGGCTCCTGCAAGCTGCAAAGTACCTCTGGGTTTTTGATTTCTAGACTGTTCATTCACAAAGTACTCCAATAACCCAGCTTCATTGTTTAAAACAAAAAACCTGTAATGATTCAAAAAAGAAAGTCATAATTTTTAAACATTTCCCCTCGTCAAACTAAATTTCAATCACCATACTTTGGAGTTTTTGCTATTAAAACAGTAAAATTCATGAAGTGCCTGGGTGGCTCAGTCAGTTAAGCATTGGACTCTTGATTTTGACTCAGGTCATAATCTCAGGGCGGTGAGATCTTCTCTCCCTCTTCCTCTGCTATTACCCACCCCCCCTCCCTCTCAAATAAATAAATAAATAAATAAATAAATAAATAAATATCAAAATCTGTTCAAGAAGAACTTGGAAACATCAGGCTGAATTTCCTAGCAATTGAAAAATTGAATGAATTTAATAAATGACATAAAACCTTCAGTTGAAGGAGAGGCACTTAATAGGGACCAGGCATACCGGATAATGCAAAAAATAAACAAAGATAGAATATCCTCTCAGAGGATGATTTCTCTCCAGCATTCATTAACAGGGAAGGTAAATTGCCCAAAGACAAATGGTAGTGAGAGTTTTTATTTAAAATTCACTGGAAACAAATCAAAACATGAACTCTGAGGATAACTAAATGCTGGGTAAGAAATGAATCTGATTTAAGATTATACAATGAAAATAATGTCAAGGTAGAAAGGTTTTGTGAATGTATCACTAAATAGGTCACAACTAAAGATTACTTATCCTGTTTAAAAATGTAAAAGCTGCAACTAGATATGGAGAAGCATAAGGAACTTGAAACTAAATGATGAAATACTGATACACGTTGGAAAAGAATTTGATGTTATGATTTGGCTCCAGATTAATTACTTTATTCAGATTCCAATATAAGTAATTCAATAGTTCTTTTTTTAAAAAAAAGTCTAAAAAGTTTCAATTTAAAAAAATTAATGTTTGAGTATGGAGCAGTTTCGCATTTTATGTTACTGAGTTCTAGAACACTAGACCAGAAGATAAGAGTTCAAGGTCCTAGAAGATACTGTCTTAAGAAATAGGCAACCATATCATTTCAAACTGGGAGAAAATGAAATCAGCCTTTTCTTCAAGGAAAAAAAAAAAACTCCTAAGAAGAAAGTAAAATTTGAAAGTAGTTGCCTGAAAAGGGAGACGCAAAAGCAAAGAACTAGGGGCGCCTGGGTGGCTCAGTCGTTAAGCATCTGCCTTCAGCTCAGGTCATGATCCCAGAGTCCTGGGATCGAGCACTGCATCGGGTTCCCTGCTCGGCGGGGGGCCTGCTTCTCCCGCTACCATTCCCTCTGCTTGTGTTCCCTCTCTTGCTGTGTTTCTCTCTGTCAAATAAATAAAATCTTTAAAAAAAAAAAAAAAAGCAAAGAACTATTGTTTTTCTTGTTCATCTTTAAGCATGCTTCTGATTTTTAAAATTATGTTCACATATTATAATTTTAGAAATTAGCATTTTTCAGAGCACTTAAACTTTATTTCATTAATTACTAGAAGAGTTATACACTTTTTCATGTGTTTGACTACCCATAGTTCTATTTCATGAACTGCTCATCACATTTTGCCCATTTTTTTTTTATTTTTTTTTTTTAGATTTTTTTTTTTTTTTTTTTTTTTTTTTTGACAGAGAGAAACACAGCGAGAGACGGAACACAAGCAGAGGGAATGGTAGCGGGAGAAGCAGGCTTCCTGCCGAGCAGAGAGCCTGATGTGGGGCTCGATCCCAGGACCCTGGGATCATGACCTGGGCCGAAGGCAGACGCTTAACGACTGAGCCACCCAGGCGCCCCAACATTTTGCCCATTTTTAATAGGGTTATCTCTATTTTCCAAAATATTTGAAGAGATTATTTGAATTAACACAAGATAGTCACCAACATCATCTTCAATTTCTAAAACATAAGCATAAAGTATCCGACTCTTGGTTTCAGCTCAGGTCATGATCTCAGGGTCATGAAATCAAGCCTTGTGATGACGGGTTCTGCGCTCAGTAGAGAGTATGCTTGAGATTCTTTCTCCCTCTCCTCTGCCCCTCCTCCTGCTCACACTCTGTTTCTCTAAAATCTTTAAAAAATTAATATTCTGTATGACATATGAATATATAAGCCTTCAAAAAATTTCAAAAACCTTGGGGCGCCTGGGTGATTCAGTGGGTTAAAGCCTCTGCCTTCGGCTCCGAGCCCTGTATCTGGCTCTCTGCTCAGCAAGGAGCCTGCTTCCCTCTCCCTCTGCCTGCCTCTTTACCCACTTGTGATCTCTCTCTGTCAAATAAATAAAATCTTTAAAAAAGAAAAAAAAATCTCCCATGACTTTGCCTTTTTTTTTAAATTAAAAGATGGGAACCCTGGAGAACTGCCCTTTTAACTTCAATAGGGATGATTCCCTTCTGTTTTCATATCCAGCTTTCACCCACCATACGATCTCTAACTTCCCATGTTATCACTCTCATTTGGATTACCTAATGTCACTTCCAACTAAACACAACCCAAACCGCCCTCTCTGTTAAACAATCACCTTTCCATCGGTGCTTCTTCTATTCTTTTAAATGTCTGAAAATCATTCTTTTATAAATTATGTCCCATTTCCAAGTTGTTTAAGGTTGGAAAGCAAATTCACTTCCTGTTGTTTTATCATGGCCCAAAGCAGAAGAATCCAAATGACATGTGAACTAGAAGCAGCATGATAATAATGTAAAAACATAGACTTTGGAGTCAAAACTGTCTGGATTCAAATTCCAATATTATAATTTTTAAAAAGTTTAAAACTAACTGAGATACCACTTCACACCTATTAGGAAGGTTATTATTAAAAAAAAAGAAAACCAAAACAAACCAAAAAATAGAAAACAACGTGTTGGTGAGGATGTGGAAAAATCAGAACCCTTGTGAACTGCTGGTAAGAATGTAAAATGATGTAGCCACTATGGAAAACAATATGGAATTCCTCCCAAAATTAAACAGAATTACCATATGATCCAGTATTTCCACTTCTGGGTATATACACAAAAGACATGAAAGCTGAGACTTGAACAAATATTTGTATAGCAATATTCATAGCAGAATTATTCACAACAGCCCAAAGGTGGAAGCAACCCAAGCACCCATTGACAGATGGATAAAGAATACAAGGTACATGCATGCAATAGACTATCAAAATCTTAAACAACAACAAAGAGAAAGGAAGGAAATTCTGACACATGCTATAACATGGATGAACCTTAAAGAGAGGATGCTCAGTGAAATAAGCCAGGCACAAAAGAACAAATACTGCATGATTTCATTTACAGGACGTACCAAGAGTAGACAAAGCACAGACACAGAAAGTAGACTACTGGCTGGCTGCCAAGGGCTTGGGAAGAGAGATGGGGAATTATTATTTAAAGGGTACAGTTTCATCTGAGAAGGTGCGAAAAGTACTACGGTTAGTGTTGATGGTTGCACAGCAATGTATGCATTTAATGTCACTAAACTGAACACTTATATATGGTTAAAATAAATTTTGTGTATATTTTGCCACAACAACAAAAAAAGAAAAGTTTAATCCCCCTGCTCCACAACTACCAATTCTACCCTGGCTTTGCTCCTTACTGACTACCTATGTGACCTTGGGCTGGTTATTTAAACTCTCCAATGTCCCAGTGAAGTTTGAGAATCCTGCACAAAATAGGCACCTAAACACAAATTTGTTTGCTGCCTCCAACCTATCCCAAAAGCTTAATCAGTGCAAGTATTTTAAAAAGCCCAAGGCGGGTGAACAAGCACCTATAAGCCTGATATAATAGTAACTTTTCTCTATTGTTGACAATTTAATCAAGTATTGGGGAAACTGGACAGTTACACACAAAAGAATGAAACTAGATCGCTTTCTTACAGCATATACAAAAATAATCTCAAAATGGATTAAAGGCTTAATTCTAAGACCTGTAACCATAAAACCCTTAGAAAATAACATAAGCAGTAAACTCTCTGACACTGATCTTAGCAATATTATTTTAGATTTGACTCTTCAGGCAAGGACAACAAAAGCAAAAAAAAAAAAAAAAATTGGGACTAGAAGAAACAAAAAAGCTTTTGCATAGTGAAAGACGCCATCAACAAAATGAAAGAGTAACCTACTAAGTGGGAGGAGATATTTGCAAATGATATACCCAATAAGAGGTAACATCTAAAATATATAAAGAATTCATAAAATCCAGTATCAAAAAAACAAAAACAAAAACCAATCCACTTAAAATGTGAGCAGACAACCTGAATAGAAACTTATCTAAAAAAGACATAAAGGGGTGCCTGAGTAGCACAGTCAATGTTAAGCATCTGCCTTTGGCTCAGGTCATGATCCCAGGGTCCTAGGATCAAGCCCCGCATCAGGCTTTTGTTCAGTGGGGAGCCTGCTTCTCCATTTGCCCCTCCTCCCTGCTTGTGCTCTCTGCGTCAAATAGATAAATAAAATGTCTTAAAAGAATAAAAAAAAATAGGGGCTCCTGGGTGGCTCAGTTGATAAGCATCTGCCTTTGGCTCGGGTCACGATCCCAAGGTCCTGGAATCGAGCCCTGCATTGGGCTCCCTGCTCAGTGGGAAGCCTACTTCTTCCTCTCCCACTCCTCCTGCTTGTATTCCCCCTCTTGCTGTCTCTCTCTGTCAAATAAATAAAATATAATAATAATAATAATAATAAATAATAAATAAAAAAGACACACAGAGGGCGTCTAGGTGGCTCAGTCAGTTAAGTCATCTGCCTTTGCTCAGGCGATGATCCCAGGATTCTGGGATGGAGTCCTGCATCGAGCTCCCGTCTGCTTCTCCCTCTCCCTCTGCCCTCACCCCTGCTTGGGCATGCTCTCTCTCTCTCTCTCCCTCCCTCTCTCTCTCAAATAAATAAATAAAATCTTTTTTTTTTTTTTTTAAAGATTTTATTTATTTGACACAGAGAAACACAGCGAGAGAGGGAACACAAGCAGAGGGAATGGTAGCAGGAGAAGCAGGCTTCCTGCAGAGCAGAGAGCCCGATGCGGGGCTCGATCCCAGGCCCCTGGGATCTGACCTGGGCCGAAGGCAGACGCTTAACGACTGAGCCACCCAGGCACCCCAAAATCTTTTTTTTTTTTTTTGAAGACATATAGATGGCCAACAGGCACATGAGCACATGAAAAGATCCTAGTATCACCAATCGTCAGGGAAATGCACATCAAAACCATAATGAAATAATACCCCACAGCTGTCAGAATCGCTAGACTCAAAATGACAAGAAATAACACATGTTGGCAAAAATGTGGAGAAAAGGGAACCCTTGTGGACTACTGGTGGGAACGCAAACTGAACAGCCACAGAGAAAGCAGGTATGGAGGTTACTTAAAGATTAAAAATAAGAAAACAAAATTGGAGGTATCACAACTCCAGACTTCGAGTTATATTACAAAGCTATAGTAACCACAACAGTATGGTGCTGGCACAAAAACAGACCCACAGGATCTATGGAACAGAATAGAAAACCGAGAAATCAACCCACAATTATATGGTCAATTACTCTTCAATGAAGGAGTATATACATATACAAAGTATATATGTATACAAAGAATATACATACAACGGGAAAAAGACAGTCTCTTCAACTAATGGTATTGGAAGACTGGACAGCTACATGCAAAAGAATGAAACCAAACCACTTTTTTACACTACCTACAAAAATATATTCAAAATGGATTAAAGACTTAAATGTGAGACTTGAAACCACAGAAATCCTACAGGAAAGCACAGTCAGTAATTTCTCTGACATCGGCCACAGCAACATTTTTCTAGATGTCTCCTGAGGCAAAGGAAATAAAAGCAAAAATAAACCACTAGGACTACATCAAAATAAAAACCTTCTGCAGAACCAAGGAACACTCAACAAAACTAAAATCAACCTACTGAATGGGAGAAGATATTTACAGATGACATATCCAAAAAAGGGTTGGTATCCAAAATATATAAAGAACTGATAGAAAAAGTGTTGACGAGGATATGGAGAAAAAGGCATCCTCTTGCACCATTGGTGGTAATGCAAACTGGTACAGTCACTGTGGAAAACAGTCACTGTGGAAAATTTCCTCAGAAAATTAAAAATAGAATGATCCAGTAATTGCGCTACTGGGTTTTTACCCCCAAAATACAAAACAACAATTCAAAGGGATACATGCACCTGTATGTTTATGGCAGCATTATTTACAATAGCCAAATTATGGCTGCAGCCCATGTCCAACGACAGATGAATGGATAAAGAAGATGCGCTACACACACACAGGAATATTAGAGCCGTCAAAAATAATGAAATCTTGCCATTAGCAACAAAATGGATGGGGCTAAGGGGTATAATGCTAAGTGAAATAAGTCAGAGAAAGACAAATACCATATGATTTCATTCAAACAAAACAAAACAAAAAAGAGAGAGAGAGAGAGACTCTTAACTATAGAGAACAAACTGATAGTTACCAGGGGAGTGAGTACGGGGGTGGGTAAAATAGGAAAAAATAAAAAATTAAATAAAATTAGAAAGAAAAAACAAAAAACCAAAAAAAAAAACCACAACAACTACCATATGACCCAACAATTCCACCTCTAGGTATTTATCTGGAAAAAAAAAAAAATCAAAACACTAATTTGAAAAGATACATCACCCTATGGTCATCACAGCATTTACAATAGCCAAGATACGAAAGCAATCTAAACGTCTTCTTTTTTTTTTAACTTTTTAAAAAATTTTTCTAAAGTCAGTTTAATTAACATATGCTGCATTATCAGTTTCAGAGGTAGCTAAATGTCTTTGATAGATGACTGGATAAAGAAGATGTGCTGTAGATACAGAAAACACACACACACAAACATACACACATACAAATATGGTATACTACCAGAAAAAAAAAGAAATCTTGCCATTGGTGACTTCCTGGATGAACTTAGAGGATATTATGTAAACTGAAATAAGTCAGACAGAAAAACAAATAGTGAATGGCTTCATTTATGTGTGGAATCTAAAAAACACAACCAACAAACAAAACAGATTTATCGATATAGAGAACAAACTGGTGGTTGTTAGAGGAGAGGAGGGATGGGAGCATAAACAATATAGGTAAAGAGGATTAAGAAGCACAATCATCCATTTATAAAGTAAGATGAAAGGATATAATGTCTGGCATAGGGAATCCAATCAATAATACTAAAATAATTTGGTATGCTGACAGATGGTAAACAGACTTACTGAAGTGACCATTTTGTGATACACATAAATATCAAGTCACTATGTTGTACACCCGAAACTAATACAATATTGCATGTCAATTATTCTTCGATTAAAAAAAATATTAACTTCTGAAGCATTTGGAGGGTGCCATCTGGACAGATGTCAACTCCTCTCAGCCTCTAAAAAGGAGATTTATCAGACTTTAAATAACTGTAAATCTTTCTCTAAAAGGTTTCCCATCCATGTCTGTGTAGAAGTAATGTCAGAATATAAAATTATCAGCCCCACTTCTGGTCTCTTAGGAGAGGGATGTGACACAGAATAATCACTTACCTGTACTGCCACCCAGTGACAAGATTGGTGTACTTCATTAAGTAGCCATATACATTTTCCATGTGATCACTGTTTCAAAAGATCAGAATGCACCAAAGTCAATAAAAATTAGAAGAAATATCAGGAAGTTAACTGAACAGTTTTAAAATAGCTGTAGATACATATGTGTTTTACAAATGCCTCAAAAAAAAAATGCCTCAAACTTTCTTCAGAAGATTTATAGATTAACAGAGGTATTTAATCTACCAAATTTGATAACGATAGGTCTTTATTACACCACGTTTCTTCAAAACAAATATAATCCCCCATAATTTGTTATATATTTCAAATATGAAATCATTATATAAAGATAAAAGTACATAAATATAAAATATACTATAGATATAACTATAAATAAAAGTATTTTATAATAATTCGCTACTAAAGAAATAAAATAGTTTTATGGTTCTAAAAAGCCAAAAAAGGTCTCTAAATTGAATAGTGCCTCCTCACTCTGGTAGGACACATAAGAGACCAATCTGTTCCATCTCTGATTCCTTGGGCTCCCAAAATGAAGGTCCTGTTTTGTTTTTTAAAGATTTTATTTATTTATTTGACAGAGAGGAGAGAGATCACAAGTAGGCAGAGAGGCAGGCAGAGGGAGAGGGAAGCAGGCTCCCTGCTGAGCAGAGAGCCCAATGCGGGGCTCGATCCCAGGACCCTGAGATCATGACCTGAGCCAACGGCAGAGGCTTTAACCCACTGAGCCACCCAGGTGCCCCATGAATGTCCTGTTTTTGATGAGATTGTGACACCTCATTCCCACTCCACCTCAGACAGGTATGAGGCAAGACACTCTGTTAAGTTTTGCCACTGAAAAGATTTTAATTGAGGACTTATTACAATTGAGTTTCTTTACTTCCTGCCCCATTTTTTCACTTATTACACATATATTCTGCTGTAGTGGTTCTTGAAAACGCAGTGTCTCATTGATATTTCTTTTCCAAAATTTTAAGGTCCCTTATACTTACGAAAAGTAAAGGAAAATATATCTTGTTTACATATTCATTTTTTATTTCATAGCTTACATTGGAATTCCTTTAAAACTCACCTAAAGTTTTAATTTTACACTATAAAATGCAATGGATATTCATCATTAATTTTCTTTACTCTCCCTAAGTCAGAGACTTAGTAAAACTTGGTAAGACTTGGTAAAATTTCAGCTAACCAGCATAAAGGAAACCGGAAGTGTGAGGCAATTGGCAACCTTTAAAACATGGATACATTAAAGGCAAAAAGCAAGGAAGAGCTGACACAACTAATAGAACAGAGTTCAAAACAGATTTAAGTTGATCTCAATGACAAATAAAAAGGGCTAAAGATAAAGACTCAAGAAAATGAAATGACCAAGTGGGATTATAAGATTCTAGTGCTATTACTGGGGAGTGAGTAGAGGGATGCCTCAAAAATAAACTCAATGTTGAGTGTCTTTCTTGTCTCATTTCTTCAAAGTGTCTGAAAATAAAGATTAAATCTCCAAATAAAGAATCGAGCCCATGACTATGTTTTTCTTTCATTCTAAGGTTAGCAAGCAATATTGTCTATTAAGTGAAACTTCTCGAGTCCTTTGGGCTTCATAAGGTCACCAAATCTCAAGACAAAGGTTGTCCACTTCTAAAATGCCAACCCAAAATTCTGTTATATGTTATGTCATGTTAAAACTGACAGTATCAGCTGAATTCTCATTTCAATACTTTCTAGAGCCCATATCTATAAGAAAGGATTCTCTGGAAACCCAGCCCCTTGGGTTTTGCTAGAGTTCCTCTAGTTGCAGCCCTAGGTCACAGTAAAGCTATTTCTTTCAGTTCCACTGGTACTTAAAAAAGCATGAAGATGTTTTTCTTGTCTGGCTCCCACATCTTTCCCAAGCTTCAGGCTTAAAGAACTCTTTGGGGTCACAGGAATCCCAATGCTCATGGCTTCTGCCCAAAAATAACTTCCCAGAGTTCTTCCTCTGTTTTAGGTATTCAACCCACAGCTCAGCTTCCCTCAAGTGTTTTTGCCCTCAAAACTTATTCCTTCATTTATATGTGGACTCTAAAAATAAAAAATAACTTTTTAAAGAATTTCTGCATTTTTAAGTTATCTCTACACAAAATGTGGGGCTTGAACTCACAACGCTGAGATCAAGAGTTGGATGCTCCATTGCCTGAGTGAGCCAGGCACCCCAAAAATAATTTTGAAAAAAGAACTCATAGATACAGTGAACAGACTGATGGTTGCCAGTGGTGGAGTAATAAGTAAAATGGGTGAAAGTGGTTAAAAGATACAAACTTCTTGTTATAAAATAATTAAGTCCTGGAGATGTAATGTCCACCACAGTGAGTATATTAAAAATACTATACTGCATATTTGAAAGTTGCTAAGAGAGTACATCTTAAAGGTTCTCAACACAAGAAAAAACAAAGTATAATATGTATGGTGATAGAAGCTACCAGACTTACTGTGGTCATCATTTCACAATATATACAAATCAATGTATACCAAATTAAGTTGTGTACCTGAAACTAATATAATGTTGTATGTCAATTATATCTTAGGAAAAGCTTATCTGTTCATTCTAACCTGTATTTTCATAACCTGAATATTTGTTTGTTTGTTTGTTTATTTATTTATACATATGCTGCATCCATCCACAAAAAGCCTAAGGTGCCACATAACCTAAATTAAATATTTTTTCAAAGTACCAAAATATACTATAATTCACCATTTTTGGTTTTCCGAACCCTTATAATCTATTTCTCTACACCAAGACTTCATAACTATACTATGACTATTAGCATAGAATAAAAACATTACAACTCAATTACAGTTCAATTCTTCTGGTTCTAGGACAATTATATTCTTTAAATGCATATGTGAACTGTGGAAAGAATCTTTCTTAAAACCTCAGTATATACCTACAACTGAAAAAAACAAAAATTTCATTTCTAAGTAATTGAAGATAATGCTTCATCTGCTTTACTTTTGTCCAGTCTCTCACATTACTAAAGCTAATCCTCATCTTGGTCACATCTAAGTTATTTATTAATCAGTCATTTAATAGCTATCAATGAATTTTTAATGGTACAATTCCAGTAGCAGCATTCCTGAAATAAAATCAAAGTATATCCTTATACTTCCCAGCACGGTAATGTTTTTTGTTTTTTTTAAACAGATTGCAACTTTTTTTTTTTTTAAGATTTTATCTATTTATTTGACAGAGATCACAAGTAGGCAGAGAGGCAGGCAGAGAGGAGGAAGCAGGCTCCCTGCTGAGCAGAGAGCCTGATGGATGCGGGGCTTGATCCCTGGATCCTGAGATCATGACCTGAGCCAACTGCAGAGGCAGAGGCTTAACCCAAAGGCAGAGGCTTAACCCGGTGAGCCACCCACCCAGGCGCCCCATACAGTAATGTTTCATGTTCAATTTTTAAGTGTTACTATTTTGTCCATGCTTGTATCTAAAGAGTTAACTTTCTTACAAAAATGACAAGGGC
>CM053603.1:125037710-125065142 GCA_028646535.1 Procyon lotor | reverse complement strand
TCAAGCAGTTCCTCTATTGTCCTGTGTTACTCTCTCTTTCCTGGCTTCTTCCCCTGAGACTTGGTCTCTAGACTTTAAAAACAACAACAATAATAAAACCCAACCTAATCCTTTCCTCTTGAAAGTCATTTACACTTAACTGCCTCCTTTTCCTTAATCCTCATTTATTGCTTGACTCAAGACAGTTGGCTCTATCCTCACCAAGGATATGAGTGAAAATGATGAGTTTTTTTAGATTCATATTCCCGTTTATTTCTCTGTAAGGTATTTGTTACAGCTCTTGGTGGTGGTTTTGTTTTTTTGTTTTTGTTTTTTAAGAATTTATTTTAAAGGGGAGCTTGGGTGGCTCAGTGGGTTAAAGCCTCTGCCTTCGGCTCAGGTCATGATCTCAGGGTCCTGGGATCGAGCCCCACATCAGGCTCTCTGCTCAGCAGGGAGCCTGCTTCCCCCCTCTCTCTCTGCCTGCCTCTCTGCCTACCTGTGATCTCTTTTTCCCTGTCAAATAAATAAATAAAATCTTTTAAAAAAAAAACAAAACATTTTAAAGGGGCACCTGGGTGGCTCAGCCTGTTAAGCATCTGTCTTTGGCTCAGGTCATGATCCCAGGGCCCTGGGAATTGGGCTCCCTGCTCGGCGGGAAGCCTGCTTCTCCCTCTCAAACTCCCTCTGTTTGTGTTTCCTCTCTTCACTCTGTCTCTCCCTGTCAAACAAATAAATAAATAAAATCTTAAAAAAAAAAAATCTTTTAAAAAAAGGTCTTATTTTTAAGCAGTCTCTACACCCAACATTGGGCTAGAACTCAAAACTCCTGAGATCAGGAGTTTAATGCTCCACTGATTAAGCCAGCCACGCACCCCTCTTTTCTTGACTTTATTATCTCTTTTGGTTTCTCCTTTATCCCTCTGACTGTTCGTTTCTCAGTATCTTTCTTTGGCTCTTTTCCTTAAAAAGCTGGTGTGATATTCCATCATCTTCTTAAGCTGCATGTTTTCTGTTATCTTGTTCTCTTCCATGGCCTCAGCTGTTTCTGGAACTTGCGAGCCAATACATCCAACTGTCTACCTGTAATTTGCTACTATCCCATTTTAAAAATAGAGATTTTTGGTCCTGTCTTATTGAGTAGTTGAAATTCAGTGAAGACCCTATGATTCAGACCCTGGGCTTTGGCTTTGCAAACTTAGTTAATTAGGGTAATGTTTTCAAGGTTTATAAATGCTGTAACGTGTATCATTACTTCATTCTTTTTTATGGCTGAATATTACGTTATATTAATATACCATATTTTGCTTATCCATTATCAGTTGATGGACGTTTGGGTTGTTTCCGTTTTGTGGCTATTATGAGTAATGCTACTTTGAACATTTGTGTTCAGGTTTTGTGTGGAGACATGTTTTCATTTCTTTTGGGTGTATATCTAGGATGGAATTGCTGGTTCATATGGTAACTTAATGTTTAACTTTTTGAGGAACTGCCAGACTATTTCTTTCTTTTTTTTTTTTTTAATTTAAGATTTTATTTATTTATTTACAGTAGGCAGAGGGAGAGGGGGAAGCAGGCTCCCTGCTGAGCAGAGAGCCCGATGCGGGGCTCGATCCCAGGACCCTGAGATCATGACCTGAGCAGAAGGCAGAGGCTTAACCCACTGAGCCACCCAGGTGCCCCTGCCAGACTGTATTCTAAAGCAGCTGCACCATTTTTCATTCTTGTCAGCAGTGTATTAGGGTTTTAATTGTTTTACATCCTTATGAGCACCTGTTGTCTGTCTTTTTTATTTTAATTATCGTAGTGGTTGTGAAATGGTCTCTCATTGTGGCTTTGAATTGCATTTTCCTGATTTCTAATAACATTGAGTGTCTCTCCATGTATTTAATGGCCATTTCTATATCTTTGGAGAAATACCCATTCAGATCCTTTGCCCATTTTAAAATTGGATTATTTACCTTTTTATTATTGAGTTGTAAGAGTTTTATATGTATTCTGGATACATTTCCCATTTCAGATATACGATTATACGATTTGCAAATATTTTCTCCTATTCTGTGGAATACCTTTTCACTTTCTTGATGATACTGTTTACAGCACAAAAACTTTTAATATTCATGAAACCCAATCAGTTTTATTTTTTTTTTGCTTATACTTGGTGTCACATCTAAGAACCATTGTGAAGTCCAGGACTGCAAAGGTTAATGCATATGTTTTTGTGTAAGAGTTATATTAGCACTTAAAATTTAGGTCTCTGATCCATTTTGAGTTACTTTTTAAATTTTTTTAAAAAAATTTTTATTTATTTATTTGGCAGAGAGAGAAAACACAAGCAGGCAGAGAGGCAGGCAGAGAGAGAGGGGGAAGCAGGCACCCCTCTGAGCAGAGAGCCCGATGCAGGGCTCGATTCCAGGACCCCAAGATCACGACCTGAGCAGAAAGCAGAGGCTTTAACCCACTGAGCCACCCAGGCGCCCCGAGTTACTTTTTTTTTTTTTTTTTAATTGACAGCGAGAAACACAGCGAGAGAGGGAACACAAGCAGAGGGAATGGTAGCGGGAGAAGCAGGCTTCCTGCCGAGCAGGGAGCCCGATGCGGGGCTCGATCCGAGGACCCTGGGATCACGACCTGAGCCGAAGGCAGCCGCTTAATGACTGAGCCACCCAGGCGCCCCCCGAGTTACTTTTTTTAATGATCAACTCTCTCTCTGTCTATATATATATATTTTTTTTTTCTTTTAAGATTTTATTTATTTGACAGAGGGATAGGGAAGGAGCACAGGTAGGCAGAGTGGCAGGGAGAGGGAGAAGCAGGCTCTCTGGTGAGCAGGGAGCTCGATGTGGGGCTTGATCCCAGGACCCTGGAATCAAGACCCGAGCCGAAGGCAGACACTTAACCGACTGAGCCACCCGGATGTTCCATTAATAATTATTATATTTAAAAGATTTTTATCGAGAGAGAGAGCATGAGTGTATTTGTGTGCAAGTGGGGGAGGGGCAGAGAGGATCTCAAGCAACTCTGTGCTGAGCAGAGCCCACGCAGGGCTAGATCCCATGATCCTGAGACCGTGACTAGAGCCAAAATCAAGAGTCAGATGCTTAACTTACTGAGCCACCCAGGTGCCCCAAGGAACGAAGAATTACTGATAAATTGTTTAGAACATGGTGGTTTCATCATTTACTAGTGATCTAACTCATGCAGCAAATATTTTTGAGCCTATACCGTGTGTGAAGCCCTGTTCATTCCAAATTAATACGTACATTCATAACAGTGAAAAGTAAGGACTCCCAAGGCTTATTTGGGGAGGAATCTGGACAAGAGTCAGAAAGAGAAGAGAGGTGCCTGGCTAGCTGAATTAATAGAGCATGCCACTTTTGATCTTGGGGTTGTGAATTCAAGCCCTACTCTGGCTGTAGAGATTACCTAAAAATAAAATCTTCCAAAGAAAAACAAAAAAAGAAAGAAAAGAGAAGAGCCTCAGCTGCGTTTGCAAAATATATCATGATGACCCTTTTTAAAACCAAAGCTGAGGGGCACCTGGGTGGCTCGGGTTAGGGCTTCTGCCTGCAGCTCCGGTCGTGATCTCAGGGTCCTGGGATCAAGCCCCGAGTCAGGCTCTCTGCTCAACGGGGAGCCTGCTTCCGCCTGCCTCTCTGCCTGCTTGTGATCTCTCTCTCTCTCTCTATCTCAAATAAATAAATAAAATCTTTAAAAAAGAAAAAAAATAAAACCAAAGCTGAGAAGTAAATTTATTAGATTAGCCTTAAATTTTCTTCTTCCCAAAGTAATTTATATTCCTATGTTGTGGTCTTTGCTCACCGTTTAAAAGGAAAATAGGTTTCATAATTTTGGATTGTTCCTTCTTCATAATAAATGTTTAAAGTTTATAAAATGTGCTTTTTGCTATTTTCATATTCTTCGTGTCAGCTTTTAGAAAAATATACAAATCTGCAAATATGCCAGAAGAGAACTACCCAGAGGAGGAACTGAAAGGCAAATTGGGGTATATAACGGGACTTCTTTTCTTATTTTGGGTTCCATGCTGGCTAAGCACCATTAACAAACAGGCAGATTTACTTTCCTCATTAGCAAATAATTATGGGTTTCCGTAAATGGATAGAAGTCTACAAATGTATAGTTTAGAAATAATTTTTATGGTCAGACCTGGTGTCTACCACTGTGAAAACTCTGTTACAAGGAAGAATGCCTATTTGCAAATGGAGAAAGGACATCTGCCTAAATATAACCTAACATTTACTGTCTTCAAGGTTTGAGCACTTCTTTTGAGTTTGATTTGAAGAAGTTGTGAATGTTTGCTTTTTTTCTCTGTAGGAACTAACGGAAAGTTGAATGTATAATTTCTGTACCCTAATTTTGTTTTCTTCATCTGAAATTTGCTCTCAATACTAGTAAAAATAAGGGAAAAGCAACCTAGAGGGATGTGTAAAATATTGTTCCAAAAATCTAGTGAGAACTATACCAAACCTTGAGGAAAAAGTCTTGGCTTATTATGGGATACTCTAATTTCTTAGTGTTTTATATTTTTGCTCTGTAGGTCTAAATACAGTCCATTTGTTACATAGAAGTTATAGTGTATAAAAACTATACAAACAGGTTAATGTAAATTAGTCTTTTTAGTCCTTTTTGAATAAGTTGCATAATTTTGGTTCCAGAAGAAATTGTCCATCAAATCGATTTGTGGGAAATTATGTTATTTTAAACTCTTCTGTTTCTGCTTTTGAAAATAGAGGAGAATATATATATTTTTTTAAATAGTGGAGAATATTCTTGATGTAAATTATACTACCTTGCAGAGAGGGAACATCTTGGTTTCCTTTGTTTGAGGGAACATCTTCCCTAGTTGAGAATCTTCCCTTGTACTTATTTTGCTTAATAAAATGACTTGTGTCCACACTTACTTAGGTTTAAGTTAAAACCACATTGCCTGATTAAATAGTTACATTACTCTTTTGGCATTACCATCTGGGTTTTAGAACAACTTAGTTTGGTGTCAAAAGAAAGAATTCTCTTTTGGGTTTATTAGGTCTTGTAACAAAGCATGATTTTCCCACTCAGTGTCTCTCTGTATTTGAGTTTTGGCTGCCTTTGTCATTTACTTCCGTTGCTGTTCTTGAGCTTGGTCGCAAGGGCCCTGGAGGGGAGAAACTGAAGTTTGCAGTTGGTGCTGGCTACAGCTGGAAACCCTAGTCAAGGATGGTAGGGGGAGAGAAAGAAAAGAAACAAGAGGGAAAATAGGGAAAGAAAAAGGACAGACAGAGCAAAGAGATAGAGACAAGGAGGGAGGAAGAAGGTGGGAGAAATCAAATGGGAATAGTATAAATGGTGAGTGAAACCAGTAGTTGTTTCTGAAATAGCTTTCTTATCCTTGATAGAAGCCTTTTTAAAGTACTGCCTGAGCCTGTACCATCATTTCTACAAAGAAAAGTTCTTTCTCACTTTAAAGATGTTTCATGTGTTTATAACATAAATGATAAGCATATTTTTAATGTTTTTTTTTTTTTTTTGGAATAGGTAGTATGTTCAGTTTATTAAAAAAATAATTAGAAGGTGAAAAATCTTTTTTCATCCTCTGCTGGTTCAGGTCTCCTCCTACCTAAAAATGACTTCTTGTGTATGCTTCCAGAGGTGTTATTTTTGTTTTGTTTTTTGTTTTTTGTTTTTTTTTTTTAAGATTTATTTATTTATTTGAGGTGGGGAAAGAGAGGGAGAAAAAGTCATAAGCAGACTGGGCTTAATCTCATGACCCTGAGATTGAAACCAAGAGTTGGATGTTTGACTGCACCACCCAGGTGCCCCTCCAGAGACTTTTTTTAAAGAATTAAGCAAATACATGTTTGCACTTTTAGCTTTACCACAGAGGTATTTTACTATGTGTATTAGTTCAGATTGCCATACAAAATATTGTGCACTCACTGGCTTAAACAACACATTTATTCTTATGTATTTAAAGGCTGGAAGTCCAAAAAAAAAAAAAAAAAAATTAAAGAAAAGAAAAGCTGGAAGTCTGAGATCACAGTGCTGCCCACATTGTTGGGTCTGGTGAGGTCTTCCTTCCAGACTTGCACATGGCCTCCTTGCTCTGTTCTCACATGAAAGGGAGGAAGGATATGAGAGAAAAGGGCACTAATCCCCTCATAAAGGGCCCCATACTTGTACATATGTCATCTTGCAAGCATATAAATGTATCTGTGAAAAAAATACCCAGTAGTGGTATTATTGAGTCAGTTTGTTTTTGGTAGTTATTGTCAGATTTCTCTTCTTTGGAGTATACAGTGCTAATGTCTGAGTGCTTACTATCCTTCAGCCTTATCAGTGTAACATACGAGGGAGAAGCAGGCCTCCCACTGAGCAGGGAGTCTAATGTGGGCTCTATCCCAGGACCCTGGGATCATGACCTCAGCCGAAGGCTTAAGGACTGAGCCATTGAAGCACCTGAAGAATGGTGTTTCAGTGGAGTTTTAATTTGCTTGTTTTTTTTTTAAGATTTTATTTATTTATTTATTTATTTATTTATTTATTTATTTATTTATTTATTTGACAGAGAGAGAGAAAGAGAGAGATCACAAGTGGGCAGAGAGGCAGGCAGAGAGAAAGGAGGGGGAACCAGGCTCCCTGCTGAGCAGAGAGCCCAGTGCGGGGCTTGATCTCAGGACTTCGAGATCACGACCTGAGCCCAAGGCAGAGGCTTTAATCCACTGAGCCACCCCGGTGCTCTTAATTTGCTTCTGTCTCATGAGTGAGGTTTTTGCATACAATTTTGAATGGGATCTTATCTTGTTTTGCCATCATGGTAGATAGTGAATCAGTTTTTTAAATAAATAATTTTGAAGATTCTGTATAAATATAATAATAATGTATTAATTTTTTGGTTATTGTTAGATTCTTGATAATTCAGAGAGATGCTTGCATTTTTTTAAAATTTTTACTTATTTATTTATTGGGGGTGGGGAGCACACAAGCAGGGGGGAGTGGCATACAGAGGAAAAGCAGGCTTCCCACCAAGCAGGACCCTGCGTCATGACCTGAGCTGGAGGCCGACTCTTAACTGACTGAGCCACCCAGGTGTCCCAGAAAGATATGCTTTTATCGTAGAGTATACAATGTATATTTTAAAGTAATATTTAAAAACTTTTACATAAGTTTGTAGCTATACAAGTTGTGGCATCATTTGATTATACAGATATTTATAATTGGAAGGTGATCTATTTCCTAGTAATAGGGAGTTTGAAGTTGTGTGTATGTGTGTGTTGTATTGCTACCAAAAATTATGGTGAGACTTAAAATATCAAGAGATTTTTATTTTATTTAAATAAAAGAACGAGCCTTTTTTAAATTTTCTGCATTTTTAAAAAATAATATTTACATGTACTTAAAGGGGAAAAAAAAAAAGAAACTTGAGTGTTTGAATTTGTTGTTACTTGGATCATAAATGTGAAATTTTCCAAAGAAGAATTAACTCTTTGGTAATAAATGTATGAAAGCAAACATTGATTGTTGCGTCTTGAGTGGTTGTCACCTTTTTTTGTTTGTTTATTCAAATATGAAGGAAGAAGAATGCTTTTCTGTTTTTCTTTTTACTTTCAATTTAGAAAGAATTAGTCCAAAGGAAGCAAACATTTCTTTATCCTCCTTTCTTAGATTATACTATTACAGACAAAAATGTTACTCTGAGTGTATTTGGGCACTAGGTATGGTTTAAAGCCAGAGAGCGATACATGCCGAAATGGAATGAGAGAATAGATGTAGAGAGGGAAGGTAGGAGTGACACTTCTAGTACCTCGATATTCTCTAGGTCTGTGGTGTCTTGTTCTTACTCGAATGGCTGTTGTGAAGACCTCTTGGAAGTATATGAGGGATAAGTAAATATCACGATGTGAGTAAGAGATGGTACCAGAAAATGTTTTCTACTTAAAAATTTTTTAATTATAAATACAATGTTGCTCTTATTTGCCAATTTTACTTTTGAAATAACAATTTTCTGTTGAGAAAAACCTTTAGAGTTTCAAGAGTTGAGTGGTGTACACACATTTTAGGTTTAGGGTTATCGAGCACATGAGAAAACCGAGGCCCAGAGAGATTGATTTGACCAAGGTCACTCACGGCAGCAGTCAGTGGGAAAATCAGAACTAGATCCTGTATAATCTTTTATGGGCTCATTCCGCAGTATAACATAACCTTGCACTTAAGTTTTAGGAACTTAATTTTGAACATAAGAGGTATTAAAAAACCTACTGGTAATGTCTGAAAGTCCTAAGAGCTATACCCTATTTTTGTTAGCAAACAATGCTGCCTTCCGCTGGTATGAGGAAATAATAGGTCTTCATTCTTCATTAAAGGATGGGAGTTAAATTGGTTGTAGCCTCTTTGGAGATCAAGTTGGTGATGTCTATAAAAACTAAAAACTGAAGTGCCTGGGTGGCTCAGTCGGTTAAGTGTCCAACTCTTGATTTCAGCTCAGGTCATGACCTCAGGGTCATGAGACCAGGCCCCGTGTTGGGCTCTACACTGGGCATGGAGACTGCTTCAGGTTTTCTCTCTCTCCCTTCCCTGTTCATTCTCTCTCTCTTAAAAACAAAAAAAACAAAAACCCAAAACTAAAAACACATATACTTAGCAATTTCACTTTTAGCAAATGTGTACAAAGGTACGTACAACTCTGTTGCAGCATTATTTGTAATAATAAAAGCCTAGAAACAAAACTCTGTAAGGTGACTGGTTAACTATATGATACTGCCATAAACTGGATGATAAGATGTTAAGAGTGGGTTAGAGCCATATGTGTCAGTATGAAACCTCCCTAAGAAAGCTGAGAAAAGCAAGGCACGGGCGCCTTAGTGGGTCAGTTGGGTTAAGTGTCTGCCTTCGGTTCAAGTGATGATCTCAGGGTCCTGGGATCGAGCCCTGCACCAGGATCCTTGTTTAGCAGAGGGTGCCTCTCCCTCTCCCTCTACTGCTCCCCTTGCTTGGACTCTCTCTCTCAGTCAAATTTAAAAAAAAAAAGTTCAAAAGCCATAAGAAAAAAAAAAGAAAAGCAAGGTACAGAACTGTGTATAATTGCAAGCATTTGTTTAAAAAATAGTGTGTGTGTACATGCACATTTGGAGGTGCATAGAATATCTCTGAAGAAGTACACAAGAAATTGAGAGAAGTCCTTGTCTCTGAGGAGGGGAACTGGTGGCTGGACGACAGGGTTGAAAACTAATACACAGTAATGCTTGTTGGGAGACAATTCTTCCTTTGTTCTTTACTGTTCCCCCCCCCCCAAATTTATATAGCAAACAGTCTTGGAAGATAAAATATCTTCCATGTAAGCAAAAGTCAGGTTTATTTACCATCCAGTATAATGAACATAAGGTCTCCTTGCTGCAGAGGTCAGGCTGACTTACTGTCCACTGGAAGATCTGGGTTCCCTGTGCACACGGTTCCTCACCCGTTCGACAACCTCCTGCAGGTGCAGGCATCTCTGCTCCTCTTTGCGTTGCCCTGTGTGATGGGAGCTATTGGTGTGGCTGCTGAAGTCTCTTGTCTCCGACTCAGGAGTCTCAAGCCTTCTGCTGGCATCCATGAAATTGGGCTAACTTATTAGCTTGCAAGTAGTGTAACATCTCAGACCCTTTGTTGTTCTTGACAAAGTGCCTGCTGGAAAGGAACAGTAATTATTTCTTAAAATAAAAGAAGTGGAAATCTTAGAGCCTGTTAGGTCCCAATGTTTAGATCATTGTTCTGATCTGAAAATATAAGGTTAAGCAGATAAGACAGATCTAGAACATTCATCTAGAAAAATGAGCCTAGATCAAAGGAATTTGCCTATGGAGGAATTGACTTCCTGCAGTGGGAGAGAACCAATATTTGTTGAGCATTAACCATATTGAAATACACTTCAAAAATATATGGGTTTGAAATATATTATCTCTTTTTTTCTTTCCTCGTTTTAAATTTGCAAAACAGATATTCTTATCCCCCCACCCCCCCACCCCCCACCCCCATTTACAGATGAGGAAACTCAGGACCAGCTGTCTTATCTACCCAAGGTCACACTGGAGTTCATACCTGTATCTGTCTGGCCCTAACCATGTTTTTTCCATTATATCAGACAGCTTTCTAACAACTTTCTTGAAATGTTAAAGGTGACTTTGTACTTTTCCACGTAGAAATTTTTTTCTGTCCCATCATCACTGAAGCTCTGGCCTGTTATCTGCATCAGGGATTTCTTAGTTGTCTGTAACAATCAGATTATGTATAGGATTTTTTTTGGGGGGGGGGTCTTTATAGGCCAACGTTTTACAGCTGTCCTTCTCAAACTTTCTTGCTGAATAATCTATATCTCTCTTTTTTTTGAGAGAGAGAGAGGGAGAGAGACCATGTGCGCACAAGCGTAAGTGCAATTGGGGAGAGGGGGAAGAAGAGAGAGAGAGAGAATCTCAAGCAGATTCCCTACTGAGCAAGGAGTCCAACTCTTGATTTTAGCTCAGGTCATGATCTCAGGGTTGTGAGATCATGACCTGAGTTGAGATTAAGAGTCAGATACTTAACCAAGTGAGCCACCCTGGTTCCCCTCTTACTGATAGTAGGTAACTTAAACAGATCTAGTTTGTGATTTAAAGTATTCCACTGCTGGCATAACTTTCACGAGAGTTTTCTTTATTATCTTCAAAATTCATGATGCTTTTATATTCTACTGTATATCTGTTGCTTCTAGAGGTCAGTAAATAATATCCTGAGTTCAGTTGAGAGAGAGGACACAGGAATCAGACAGGACATAATTAAATTGTCTGGTTTTTTAATTGTGGTAAAATATACCATTTAGGGGTGCCTGGGTGGCTCAGTCCTTAAGCGTCTGCCTTCAGCTCAGGTCATGATCCCAGGGTCCTTGATCCCAGCTCTTCCCCCTGCATCGGGCTCCCTGCTCCATGGGAAGCCTGCTTCTCCCGCTACCATTCCCTCTGCTTGTGTTCCCTCTCTCACTGTATTTCTCTCTGTCAAATAAATAAAAACCTTAAAATAAATAAAATAAATAAATAAAATTTACCATCTATTTTAGGTGTACAGCTGTGTTACTAACTACATTCACATTGTTGTGCAGCTATTGCTACTATTTTTTTTTTTTTTTAAGATTTTATTTATTTATTTGAGACAGTGAAAGAGAACATGAGCAGGAGGGACAGAGGGAGAAGGAGAAGCAGATTTGCTGCTGAGCAGGGAGCCTAACCTGGTGCTCGATCCCAGGACACTGAGATCATGACCTGAGCTGAAGACAGGTACTTAACACAACTGAGCCACCCAGGCACCCCTCTCACTACAATTCGTTAGAATTTTTCATCATCCCAGCAACCACTTTGGAAACGAGTTGGGTGATTTCTTACAAAAAACCAACCAACCAACCATAATTTATCATACATTTCAGCAACTGCACTCCTTGGGATGTACCCAAACGAGATGAAAACTTTTGTCCACACGAAGTCTACACACAGATGTTTACAGCAGCTTTATTCATAATTGTGGAAACTTGAAAGTAACCAAGATGTTCCTTAGTAGATGAATGGATAAATAAACTGTGGCACATCCAAAAAAAAAAAAAAAGGAATTTTTCATCATCCCAAACTAAAACTCTTTACCCATTAAGTAATAACTCCCTGTCCCTCACCCCAACCTTCAGCCTTTTGCAATCACTATTCTATCTTCTGTTTCTGATTTTGACTACTCTAGGTATATCGTATAAGAAAAATCATACAATATTTGCCATTTTGTGATTGGCTTATTTCACTTAGCATACTGTCCTCAAGTTTTGTCCATGTTGCAGCATGTGTCACCATTTCCTCCCTTTTTAATACTGAATAAGATTTGATTGCATGTATTTGCCACATTTTGTTTATCCATTCATCTGTTGATGTACGTTTGCGTTGTTTCCATGTTCTAGCTATTGTGAATAATGCCGTAGTGAACATTGGTATAACAAATATCTGTTCGAGTTTCATTCTTTTGTGTATATACCCAGATGTGTATATCTGTGTATATAGATATCAGCATCTATAGATAGATGTAGATACTATCTATATATCTATATAGATATAGATAAACAGATATATGGGTATATCTGTGTATATAGATATATCTACACATATATATACACATTTGTGAATATAGATATATCATGTGTATATACCTGCTTTCATTCTTTTGTTTTGTGTATATACCTGGAAGTGGAATTGCCGGATCACATAATAAGTCGACATTTAACTCTTTGAGGAACCACCATTGCTGTTCTCCACGGCCGCTGTGCCATTTTACATTCCCACCAATAGTGCAGAAGGGTTCCAGAGTCTCCACATCCTTGCCAACTCTTGTTATTTTCTGTCTTTTGTCTGGTTTTGATAATGGACATCCTGATGGATGTTAAATAGTTTTGTTACTGGAAAAGCTCACTGAAGGAAGCAGAAGCAGTTAATGGGGTAAAGTAGGTTTGGTGTCTCCACCCTGGAATTGGGCACATTTGTTGACCTAGTCACAGGCGCCCCGGAATACTCAGGTCCTTTCTCGGGTCAGAACGGATGAGAATGTCTCCTCCGAGTGGGAGGCAGATCCAAGGGAAAGAGCTCAGAAAGGGTGAACCGTTCATGCACAGCTGTGGACGGTATCAGGGTAAGAATGGGGAAGGGAGGACAGGAGGTCTCTGGAGAAGTTCTCCACACGGAAATGTGTCGGGAGGGAGCAAGGTTTTTTGTTTTTGTTTTTAACATTTACGAGAGTTTTGATATTAAAAATGTTTTTGCCTCTTACAGTCAACTGAATTTGCTCTAGAATGCAGTTTGGTTTTACCCTGTTCTCCCAAGCCACCCAGCCCAGTTTTGAGTATGTGTAACTTAATTTGGGAAGTAAGTATAGGAAACGGTTCTACATCCCAAAAGAGCAGTGGTCGTATGGTCACACGGGATAGTTTTAAAAAATTTAATCTATACCTAATAATAGAAATAGCTCTAGGCCTGAATTAAGCCACCTATTCAAGATAATTGAACATTTAAAAACTGGTTGTAAAAATAAGACAATATTAAAATTGGAAAATGTGAAACAGTAAATGGGCAAAGTAAAACCATCCATAAATCTTCCCATTTACTGATAACCATAGTTACTATTTTGTGTAGTTTCATTTTGTGCATATTTTTTATAGGCTATATACAATTTGATAGCCTGAAGTTTTAATGATCTTAAAACACTTTCCCATGTTGTTAGAAACTCATGAACATTTTACTTGGTGAATACTAATACTATGATACTTCCTTTTTTTTTTAAGTATTAAATTCCAGTGGTTTAACATATAGTGTAACCTATGATACTTCTTAATCATTCTTCTAATGTCTTTCATTGAACTTGTTTGTTTTCTTCCTCTCCATTCATTTCCTTTTTTCTTTCTTTGTTATTATTATTTTAATTATTTTTTTAAAGACATTTTATTATTTTTTTAAAGGCTGAATTTATTTGACAGAGAGAGAGAAGGAGCACAAGTAGGCAGAGTGGCAGGCAGAGCAAGAGGGAGAAGCAGGCTCTCTGCTCAGCAGGGAGCCTGATGTGGGACTCTATCCCAGGACCCCAGGATCATGACCTGAGCCGAAGGCAGCTGTTTAACCCACTGAACCACCCAGGTGCCCCTGTTTTAATTATTATAAATAATGTCACAGTGGACACAGTTACATATTACCTTTGTCTACATTTCTAATCATTTTCTTAGACTAGATACCCGGAAGTAAAGGTCTTGGGCCCAAGAGCGTTAACATTTTTTTAAAAATTATAATTCTGGTATAATTAACATACAGTGTTAAATGAATTTCTGGTGTACAATATAGTGATTCAACAATTCTGTACATTAGTGCAAAGAGCATTAACATTTTTAAGGTTTTTGGCAGGAAGGGAGTACCTTTCAATTGACTTCATACTTTTGAGTATAGACTAAAACACAATTGGAATTAGAATTTTATCTGAGATTGATTTGAGTATAAAATTGAGAATTTTATCTGAGATTGATTTGGGTATAAGCTGTGAATTAATTGTGTGTGTGTGTGTGTGTGTGTGTGTGTTCAGCTACTCAGAATTGTCCTGTGGCTTTATAGAAACATTCTGCTTCCATCTTCACATTGCTTAAATCATTCAACAGAGATTTCTTGAACACCTGTTCTATCCCAGGCTCTATACTGGGTGCTGCAGGGAATACTGGGATGAGTAAGAAGCAGTCACTGCTCTGCAGAATATCTTTGTACAGCAGAAGGAGGTACATGTGTTGCAATCTCTCCCATCTGTTGTCAGTTGCTTTTTCCTTAGCTAAGCCCGCTGCTGTCTCCCTTCATCATGCTATTTATGCTATCAAGGGAATGAATCAAAACTAAGCTAATTTTGGAGGACAGTTTTTGCTCGGTAGAAAATAGGAATTTTGATCTGTGGCTTGAATGACTACAGCCTGCTTAAATTCCTGTCTGCAGTTAAATGTGTTAAGGTGTCCAAGACTAATTCCTCTACCTGGGCTCTAGAAGCCACCTGTGTCCCATTTTCCTCTTTCTCCTGAGTCTTGAGTCTTTCTGTCTTCTTCTCTTTGGGTATTTAAAAGTACTCTGTCTTAAGCACACATCCTTTTTTTTTTTTTTTAAGATTTTATTTATTTGACAGAAACACAGCGAGAGAGGGAACACAAGCGGAGGGAATGGTAGCGGGAGAAGTAGGCTTCCTGCCGAGCAGGGAGCCCCACGTGGGGCTCGATCCCAGGACCCTGGGATCATGACCTGAGCCGAAGGCAGACGCCCAACGACTGAGCCACCCAGGCGCCCCTAAGCCCGTATCCTTTTAATCAGTCTTGTTTCTCCCGGTCTCCCTTAATTATTACTGTCAGCTGACTGTGCCTTCATCATTCCATTGATCTGTTATCTCTTAGTTGTTAAGTCTAATAGAAACTTCTTAGTCTTCATCTTATTTCACCCATCAGTAGCTTTGAACATGCTTGACCACAAACTTACTTGAAATACTCCTTGTTTTCTTCCTGCTACTCAGCTACTTCTTACCCTTCTCTGTATACCCCTTGCCTCTAAAACTTTTCCTTAGGGTTCTTTCTTAGACTCTGTTCCATCTCTTGTCATTTTATAATCCTTCTTGGGTGATTTTATGTGCTCTTATGGCTTCAAACCCAGTTACATGCTTATATGATGATTACTACCAGATATGTATGTCCAAAGTAGATCATGCTACGTTATTGGATATCTCCCTGTGTAAGTCCCACAGATTTCAACATGTGAAATTGGAACAAACCCAAAACTTCCCAGTGAGGGTATTAGTATCTGCACAGTTGTGCCAACTGGAAATTGGGGGGTGGCCCTGTCCCTTCTGTCTCACCCTTACTCTCACTGTCAATCTCTTTTTCACTTCACATCTAATCAATTCAATCCAGTCATTTCAGCCTCAGTCACTATTGACTCCTGTGTCTTTGTTTAGCGAATCTTCTGTCTTTAGTGAAATAATCTTTCTCATTTGTGTGACAGCTAAAAACACAGTCCCACTATGTCTCTCCTCCTATAGGAGCCATTGTCATTGTCTTTTTATTCAAGGAGATGTATTTCTCTTATATTAGACTATGGTTTGGGGATGGAGAGAAATTGCCTTTTTTATTTTCCCATCCTTTTCAGTGGATTTCCAGAGTGCGTTGCAGTTATAAGGTATTGAGTAATTGTGCTGAAGTGAAATGAAAGGATTTGAAACTGTTCAGAAAGTAGCTTAACTTTAAAAGCTTCTGCTTATCTTCCTTCAGTCTGATCAAGAGGGGGTAAGAAATAAGTGTGTTATAGTAATGGAGACTTAGGAATTGAAATAATCATTATTTCAGAGAAAATGAGGCTCACATTAACTATAATAATGCCCCTTGGTATAGTTCAGTTAATCCATTTTTTTTTTAATTTTATTTATTTATTTGACAGAGAGAGTGAGATCACAAGTAGGCAGAGAGGCAGGTCGTGGGAGGTGGGGGGAAGCAGGCTCCCTGCTGAACAGAGAGCCTGATGCGGAGCTTGATCCCACGACCCTGAGATCATGACCCAAGCCAAAGGCAGAGGCTTTAACCCACTGAGCCACCCAGGTGCCCCTAATCTGTTTATAGACTGTTTATAGACTATCAGCCTCTAGTACTAATCCTGATTGAATGTTAAGTTTAGAAGATCAGAATATACCCAATTTGTTGAGCAGTGTAGTTGCTAAAGGACTGAAAGAGAGATTAACTTTTTCGTAACTTATTTTTTAGTGTATTCATCTTTTGGGCCATCATTTCCACTTCATGGAACACAAAATAGTAGTATGATATCAGATGTATGTGTTCCGCATTGAACAACTAGATTTTATTCATAGTAACAGGTACATGAAAAATCTATAAAACCTCACACATTTTATTTTATTTTTTATTTTTTTTAAGATTTTATTTATTTATTTGACAGAGATGCAGCGAGAAAGGGAACACAAGCAGGGGAAGTGGGAGAGGGTGAAGCAGGCTCCCCACTGAGCAGGCAGCCTGATGCGGGGCTCCATCCCAGGACCCTGAGATCATGACCTGAGCCGAAGACAGAGGCTTAACGACTGAGCCACCCAGGTGCCCCTGTTTTATTTTTAAAAAGATTTTATTTATTTATTTATTTATTTATTTATTTATTTATTTATTTATTTAAGAGAGAGTGTGCATGAGCAAGGAGAGGCAGAGGAAGAGGGAAAGAATCTCAAGCAGACTCCGTGCTGAGCATGGAGCCTGGTTTGGGGCTTGATCTCACAACACTGAGATCATGACCTGAACTGAAACCAAGAGTCGAATGCTTAACTGACTGAGCCACACAGGTGCCCCTTTTTAAATTTTTTTATTTAAATTGTACATAGTTAACATACAGTGCAGTATTGGTTTCTGGAGTAGAATTCGGTGATTCATCACTTAAATACAGCACCCAATGCTCATTGCAACCCATCTAGCCCTTCCCCCACCCACGTCCCTCCATCAGCCCTCAGTTCTCTTTTGTTAAGAGTCTCTTACTGTTTGATTCCCTCTCCCTTTTTACCCCCTTCCCATATGTTCATCTGTTTTCCTCCTCAAATTCCACAAATGAGTGAGATGATTTGGTATTTGTCTTCTCTGACTTACTTCACTTAGCATAATATGCTCTAGCTCCATCCACATTGTTGCAAATAGCAATATTTCATTCTTTTTGATGGCCAAGTAATAGTCCAGTGTGTGTGTGTGTGTGTGTGTGTACCCCACATCTTATCCATTGATCAGTCAGCGGACATTTGGGCTCTCTCCATAGTTTGGCTATTATTGATAGTGCTCCTGTGAACATGGAGGTGCTTATACCCCTTTGCTGTATATTTGTATCCTTTGGGTAAATACCTAGTAGTGCAATTGCTGAATCATAGGGTAGTTCTATTTACTTTTTGAGGAGCCTCCATACTGAAGACACCAGATTGCATTCCCACCAACAGTGCAAGAAGGTTCCTCTTTCTCCATATCCTCGCCAACACCTGTTTTTCTTGTGGTGTTCATTTTAGCCATTCTGATGGTGTGAGGTGGTATCTCATCATGGTTTTGATTTATATTTCTCTGATGATGAGTGATGTTGAGCATCTTTTCATGTGTGTAAGCCATCTTTTTGTCTTTGGAAAAGTGTCTATTCATGTCTTCTGCATATTTCTTTCTTTCTTTCTTTCTCTTTTAAAGATTTTCTTTATTTATTTGAGAGAGAGTGAGCCAGAGACAGCTTGAGAGGGGAGAAGGTCAGAGGGAGAAGCAGACTCCCCATGGAGCTGGGAGCCCCATGCGGGACTTGATCCCAGGTTCCGGGATCATGACCCGAGCCGGAGGCAGTTGCTTAACCAACTGAGCCACTCAGACACCCTTCTGCATATTTCTTAATTGGATTATTTTTTGGGTGTTGAGTTTGGTAAATTCTTTCTGGATTTTGAATACTAACACTGTAACACTTTTTTTTTTTTTTTCACTTTTAGTTTTGTTGATTGCCTTCTTCACTGTGCAGAAGCTTTTTATCTAAAATCCCAATAGTTCATTTTTGTTTTTGTTTCCCCTCTGGCAATGTGTCTAATAAGTTGCTATGGCCAATGTCAAAGAGGTTGCTAGCTGTGTTCTTCTCTAGGATTTTGATGATTTCCTGTCTCACATTTAGGTCTTTCTTCCATTTTGAATTTCTTTTTGTGTATGGTTCAAGAAAGTTGTCCAGTTGCATTCTTCTGCATGTCACTGTCCAGTTTTCCCAACACCATTTGTTGAAGAGACTGTCTTTTTTCCATTGGATATTTTTTCCTGCTTTGTCAAAGATTAGTTGACCATGTAGTTTGGATCCATTCTGGAATAGACATATTCTGGAACAGAATAGAGAACTATTCTGTTCTATTGATCTTTGAGTCTGTTTTTGTGCCTGCACCATACTGTCTTGATGCCTGTAGCTTTGTAATATAGCTTGAAATCTGGAATTCTGATGCCTCCAGTTTTGTTTTGTTTTTCAAAATTGCTTTGACTATTTGGGGTCTTTTGTGGTTCCATACAAATTTTAGGATTGTTTGTTCTAGCTTTGTGAAAAATGCTGGTGGTATTTGGTAGGGATTGCATTAAATGTGTAGTTTGCTTTGGGTGGTATAGACATTTTAACAGTGTTCTTCCAATCCATGAACATGGAATGCTTTTCCATTTCTTTGTTTCCTCTTCAATTTCTTTCATAAGTATTCTGTAGTTTTCAAAGAACAGATCTTTTATTTCTTTAGTTATGTTTATTCCTAGGTATCTTACTGTTTTTGGTGCAATTGCAAACGGGATTGATTCCTTGGTTTCTTTTTCTGCTGCTTTCTTTTTTAAGATTTTGTTTATTTATTTGACAGAGGGAGATCACAAGCAGGGGCAGTGACAGAGGGAGAGGGAGATGCAGACTCCCCACTGAGCAGGGAGCCTGATGGGGGACTTGATCCCAGGACTTCGGGATCATGACCTGAGCCAAAGGCAGACGCTTAACTGACTGAGACACCCAGGCGCTTCTTCTGCCTCTTCTTTATTGATTTCTGCACATTGATTTTATATCCTGCAACTTCGCTGAATTCACGTATTAGTTCTAGCAAATTTTTTGGTGGAGACTTTTGGGTTTTCTACATACAATATCCTGCAGATATCATCTGCAAGTAGTGAAAGTTTGACTTCTCTGCTGATTTGGATGCCTTTTTTGTGGGGGGGAGGGTGCCTTTTATTTCTTTTTGTTGCCTGGTGGCTGAGGCTAAGGCTAACAGTACTGTTAAATAGTAATAGTGAGAGTGGACATCCTTGTCCTATTCTTGACCACAGAGGAAAAGCTCTCAGTTTTTCCCCGGGGATGGTATTAGCTGTGGATCTTTTGTATATGGCTTTTATGATGTTGAGATGTGTTCCATCTGTTCCTACTTTTTTACTTTTTTTTAAAGGTCTATCTGTTCCTTTTTTTTTTTTTAAGATTTTATTTATTTATTTAACAGTATAGCAACTGGACAACTTTCTTGAACCATACACAAAAAGAAATTCAAAATGGAAGAAAGACCTAAATGTGAGACAGGAAATCATCAAAATCCTAGAGAAGAACACAGCTAGCAACCTCTTTGACATTGGCCATAGCAACTTATTAGACACATTGCCAGAGGGGAAACAAAAACATAAATGAACTATTGGGATTTTAGATAAAAAGCTTCTGCACAGTGAAGAAGACAATCAACAAAACTAAAAGTGGAAAAAAAAAAAGTGTTACAGTGTTAGTATTCAAAATCCAGAAGAGCGGGGGAGAGGGGAGGGCGGGTGGGGGGGGGACGAGCAGGCTCCCTGCTGAGCAGAGAGCCCGATGTGGGCCTCGATCCCAGGACCCTGGGATCATGACCTAAGCCAAAGGCAGAGGCTTTAACCCACTGAGCCACCCAGGCGCCCCCAAAGATTTATTTTTTAATTTTTTAATTTTTTATTTTTTTAATTTATTTGACAGGAGGAGATCAAAAGTAGACAGAGAGGCAGGCAGAGGGAGAGGGGAAAGCAGACTCCCTGCTGAGCAGAGAGCCTGATAGGGGGCTCCATCCCAGGACCCTGGGATCATGACCTGAGCCGAAGGCAGAGGCTTTAACCCACTAAGCTACCCAGGCGCCCCTTGTCCCTACTTTGTGGAGGGTTTTTATCAAGAATGGATACTATGTTTGGTCAAATGCTTTTTCTGTATCTATTGTCAGGATCATATGATTCTTATCCTTTCTTTTATTAATGTGGCATATCACACTGATTTGATTTTCAAATATTGAAACACCCCTATAGTCCCAGAATAAATCCCACTTGATTGTGGTGAATAATTCTTTAACATACTGTTAAATTTGATTTGCTGGTATTTTATTGAGAATTTTTGCATCCATGTTCATCTGGCCTATACTTTCCTTTCCAGCAGTGTCTTTGGTTTTAGAATCAAGGTAATGCTGACTTCATAGAATGAGTTTGGAAGTTTACCTTCCATTTCTATTTTTTGGAGCAGTTTGAGAAGAGTAGGTGATAACTCTTCTTTAAATGTCTGTTAGAATTCCTCTGGGGGGGTGTGCCTGGGTGGCTCAGGTGGTTAAGCGGCTACCTTGGGCTCAGGTCATGATCTCAGGGTCTTGGGATCGAGCCCTGCATTGGGCTCCCTGCTCAGCGGGGAGTCTGTTTCTCCCTCCCCCTCTGCTGCTCCCCCTGCTTGTGCTTTTGCTCTCTGTCAAATATATATAATTTTTTTTTTTTTTTTTTTTTTTTTTTTTACAAAGGATTCCCCTGGGAAGCCATCTGGCCCAGGACTTTTGTTTGTTGGGAGATTTTTGATAACTGATTCAATTTCTTTGCTGGTTATGGATCTGTTCAAATTTTTCTATTCCTGTTTCAGTTTTGGTAGTTCATTTTTTCCAGATAGGCCAGTTTATTGTCATATAATGTTTCATAGTATTCTCTTATAATTGTATTTCTGTGACGTTGCTTGTTATCTCTCTCTTCTTTCCTTCATGATTTTATCTATTTGGGTCCTTTCTCTTTTCTTTTTGATAAGTCTGGCTAGGGGTTTATCAATTTTATTAATTCTTTCGAGGAACCAACAATTAGTTTTGTTGATCTGTTCTACTGTTTTTGTTGTTGTTGTTTTGTTTCTTTATCATTTATTTCTGTTCTAATCTTTATTTCCTTTCTGCTGGCTTAGGTTTTATTTGCTGTTCTGTTTCTAGCCTCATTAGGTGTAAGGTAAGGCTGTGTATTTGAGACTTTTCTTGCTTCTTGAGGTAGGCCTATATTGTAATATACTTCCCTTTAGGACTGCCTTTGCTGCATCCCAAAGGTTTTGGAGTGTTGTGTTTTCATTTTTATTTGCTTCCATGTATTTTTTTTTTATTATTTCTTTGATTTACTGGTTAACCCAGTCATTCTTTAGTAGGATTTTTTGTTTTGTTTTTTGTTTTTAAGATTTTGTTTATTTATTTGTCAGAGAGAGAGATAGCACAAGCAGGGGGAGCATCAGGCAAAGGGAGAAGCAGGCTCCCTGCTGAGCAAGAAGCCTGATGTACTCAATCCCAGAACCCTGGGATCATGACCTGAGCTGAAGGCAGATGCTTAACCGACTGAGCCACCCAGGCATCCCTAGTAGGATGTTCTTTAATTTTCATGTATTTGAAGTCTTTACAAATTTTTTCTTGTGGTAGATTTCAATTTTCATAGTGTTACGTTCTGAAAATATATATGGTATGATCTCGATCTTTTTGTACTTTTGAAGGCTGATGATCTCTTTTGGAGAATGAACATTCTGGAGAATGTTCCATGTACACTTAAAAAGAATATGTATCCTGCTGCTTTAGGATGAAATGTTCTGAATATATCTGTTGAGTCCATCTGGTCCAATGTGTCATTCAAAGTCATTGTTTCGTCATTGATTTTCGACTTAGATGATCTATCCATTGCTGTAGGTGGAGTGTTAAAGTCCCTTACTATTATTGTATTGTTATCAATGAGTTTCTTTATTATTAATTGATTTATATATTTGGGTGCTCCCAAGTTGGGGCATAAATATTTACAAATATTAGATCTTCTGTTTTTTGTGGTTTTTTTTTAAGATTTTATTTATTTATTTGAGAGAGAGAGAGAGAGAGAGAGAGATCGGAAGCAGGCTCCCTGCCGAGCAGAGAGCCCTATGCAGAGCTCTACCTCAGGACCCTGAGATCATGACCTGAGCTGAAGGCAGAGGCTTTAACCCACTGAGCCACCCAGGCGCCTGCAATTATTAGATCTTCTTGAATGATAGACCCCTTAATTATGATACAATGCCCTTCTTCATCTCTTGTTACAATCTCTGTTTTAGAATCTAGTTTGTCGGGGCGCCTGGGTGGCTCAGTTGATTATGCGGCTGCCTTCAGCTCGGGTCATGATCCTGGGGTCCTGGGATCGAGCCTCACATCGGGCTCGCTGCTCGGTGGGGAGCCTGCTTTTCCCTCTCCCTCTGCCTGCCTCTCTCCCTACTTGTGATCTCTTTCTCTCTTTCTCTATCTCTCCTCTCTCTCTGTCAAATAAATAAATAAATCTTTAAAATAGAATCTAGTTTGTCGGATGCATGGGTGGCTCGGTTGTTGGGCATCTGCCTTTGGCTCAGGTCATGATCCTAGCGTCCTGGGATCAAACCCCATATCAGGCTCCCTGTTCAGTGGGGAGCCTGCTTCTCCCTCTCCAGCTCCCCTGCGCTTGTGTTCCCTCTCTATCTCTCTCTCTCCTAAAAAAAATTAAAAAAAAAAAAGCTGTAGAAAAAAAAAAGTAAAATCTAGTTTGTCTGGTATTAAGTATGGCTATCCCAGCTTTCTTTTGATGTCCATTAGCATGATAGATGATTCTCCATCCCCTCACTTTCTTCCTTTTTTTTTTTTTTAATTTTTTTACTTATTGATAGCAGAAAGAGAGAGAGCACATGAGCAGGGGGTGGGGGCAAAAGGAGAGGGAGAAGCAGACTCCCCACTGAGCAGGGAGTCTGACAAGGGGCCTGATCCCAGGACCCCAGGATCACGACCTGAGCCAAAGGCAGACCCTTAACCGACTGAGCCCCAGATCTTCCTCCACCTTTCAGTCTGCAGTTATCTTTAGGTTTAAAATAAGTCTTTTGTAGGTAGCATATAGATGGATCTTGTTTTTTTTATCCATTCTGGTACTGTATGTCTTTTGATTGGAGCATTTAGTCCATTTACATTGAGAGTGATTATTGAAAGATATGCATTTAGGGTGCCTGGGTGGCTCAGTTGGTTAGGTGACTGCCTTCATCTTGGGTCATGATCCCAGAGTCCCAGGATCGAGTCCCACTTCAGGCTCCCAGCTCCACGGGGAGTCTGCTTCTCCCTCTGACCTTCTCCCCTCATGCTTTCTCTCACTCTCTCTGTCTCTCTCAATTGTTTAAATAAAATCTTTTAAATAAATAAAAATAAAAAAGAGAAAGATATGCATTTAGTGTCATTATATTACCTATAGAGTTGATGTTTCTGGTGATGTTCTCTGGTCCTTTCTAATTTTTGTTGCTTTTGGTCCTTTTCCCCCCAAAGAGTCCCCCATCCCCTTAGCATTTCTTGAAGGGCTAGTTTAGTGATCATGAACTCCTTTAGTTTTTGTTTATCTGGGAAAGTCCTTGTCCCTATCCCTTCTATTCTGAATGACATCCCTGCTGGATAAAGTATTCTATTTTTTTTTTTTAAGTGTTTTTTTTGTTTGTTTGTGTGTTTTTTTTTTTTAAGACTTTATTTATTTGACAGAGAGAAATAGCGAGAGAGGGAACACAAGCAGAGGGAATGGTAGCGGGAGAAACAGGCTTCCTGCCAAGCAGGGAGCCCAATGCAGGGCTCGATCCCAGGACTCTGGGATCATGACCTGAGCCAAAGGCAGACGCTTAACGACTGAGCCACCCAGGCACCCCGTGAATAAAGTATTCTTGGCTACATGCTTTTCCCCATTTAATCTCTTAATATTTCCTGCCACTACTTCTGGCCTGTCACGTTTCTGTGAATAGATCTGCTGCAAACCTTAACTGTCTTCTCCTTTAGGTTAAGGACTTTTTTTTTTTTAAGATTTTATTTATTTGACAGAGAGAGAGATCACAGGTAGGCAGAGAGAGAGGGGGAATCAGGCTCTCGAGCCTAACACGGGGCCCGATCCCAGGACCTGAGATCACGACCTGAGCCGAAGGCAGAGGCCTAACCCACTGGGGCACCTGGGTGGCTTTTTTATCCCTTGCTGCTTTCAGGCTTTTTTATCCCTTGCTGCTTTCAGGACTCTTTCCTTGTCTGTTTATTTTGTGAATTTGACCATGATATGCTTTGGCGATGGTCAGCTTTTGTTGAATTTAATGGGAGGTCTCTATTTCTTGGATTTTGATGTTTGTGTCCTTCCCCAGGTTAGAGAAATTTTCAACTATAATTCGTTGAAATACACCTTCCGCCCCTTTTTTCCTCTCTCCATCTTCTGGAACTCCTATGGTACAAATGTTTTTCCATTTTAATAAGTCACTGAGGTCCCTAAGTCTACCTCTGTGGTCCATTACCTTTCTTTCTCTCTTCTTTTCAGCTTCATTATTTCCCATAATTTTATCTTCTGTATCACTGATTTGATCCTCTGCTTCATCCATCCTCTTTTTTGTAGCCTCCATGAATCTCGGTTAAAACATTTTAAATTTTGGCCTAACTAGATTTTGGTTCTTTTACTTCTGCAGTAAGGGATTCTCTAGTGTCTTCTATGATCTTTTTCAAGGCCAGCTAGTATCTGTTATAATTGTTTTAACTTCTAGTTCAGACATCTTACTTATATCTACATTGATTAAATCTCTGGTCATCATTTCTTCTTGTTCTTTCTTTGGAGGTTTTTTTCTCTGTCTTGTCATTTTGGAGAGAGAAAAAGAGGAAAACAAAACAAAATTAAAAGATCAAGGAAAAAGGAAAAAATTACATAAAGGAAGCTAGATCCTGGGTATGTTTTGGTCTACTTGTTATAAAAAAGCTTGATTGAAAAATGGTAGGGGCACCCGGGTTGCTCAGTGAGTTGAATGGCCAACTCTTGACTTCTGCTCAGGTCATGATCCTCAGGGTCCGGGGATGGAGCCCTACATCGGGCTCTGTTCTCAGTGGAGAGCCGGCTTGAGGATTCTTTCTCCCTTTCCCTCTGTCCCTACCCTGCTCATGCTCTCTATTTCTCTCTCTCTCTCAAATAAATACATCTTAATTTATTTTTAAAAATTCTATAAAGAATCACAAATTGACATTTTCTCATTTCTGACATATGTAGAAACAACACATAAATTTCCAGGTGCAACTCAGCTTTGTTCACAGGCCATAGAATGTTCTACAGGAATATCTTTCTAGTGAAATGTCACAATTTCATTATTCTTGTACTCTGATACCGTTTCCCCGGAGTTACTCCGCGAAGAGCGGCAATTCATTGGAGAACTGCGTAAAATGTGGAACGCTTCACAAATTTGCGTGTCATCCTTGTGCAGGGGCCATGCCAATCTTCTCTGTATTGTTGCACTTTTAGTGTATATGCTGCTAAAGCGAGCACAAATAAATACATCTTTTAAAAAAAGGTAGAAAATTTTTAAATTAAAGAAACATGTATATAAAATAGTAAAATTAAAACGTTAAAAATTGCTTTCTGTATAAAAAAAAAAAAAAACAAACCCAAAACCAAAATAAAATAAGAAATAAAACCCAAAGGATGTCAGATCCTGTTTCCCTTAGCACTGAAGCTTTGCAGCACTCTGTGATCAGTAGACTTGGTGTGTGAGGGGGTTTGTGCTGGTCTTCTGGTGGAGGGGCCTACTGCTCTGATAATCAGGTGGAATTGCTCTAGTGGAGATGCTCCTGCAGGGTGAAGAGGAGGGGCTTGATGTAGTGGCTCCTTTCTCCACTTGGTGGCGCTGTTCAGCTTCCTGATGTAGATCAAGCTGGCAGGGAGGGGGACTGGCTTTGACCTGTTCTCTCCAGAGCAGGAAGTGTGTGCCACCCCTCTTCAGTAAGCCTTCACAGATGCCCAAACAGTGACCCTGTCTGTGTTACTGGTTTCTGTCACGTCCCTGCCTTCACCCTGTGTCCCAATTGTCGTCCTGCCAAATGGGGCGGCACTCCTTTGTTTTATCTCAGGTGTAGTTGTGTTTCAAAATCCCACACTTCAGAGACCCCTGGGCCATAAATCCACACCGATCCTCTGAGGGCGGGTCTCCCTGCCTTGTGGCCAGTGGCAGCTTGTCGCAGGAGATAGCTGCCCCATCTCTCAGTTTGCAGTTTGTGGTAGATCACAACACAGCTGTTGCCAGGGTTTGAAGCCCTCACTTAGGAGTCTTTGTGCCTATACTGGTGACTGGGACGCCTGCAGGGCCCTTTGCCCCTGGAACGGCTGTGTCACCTCTACCAAATGCACTCCAAACAGGGGTACTGCCTCTCCCTGTGTGTCGCTGGTGATCCTCAGGCTGCCTGCCCCTGGGACTCAGCTCTGCTCTCCCATTGGAGAACCGCTTAGTTCCCCAGGCGCAAACCTGGCAAGGTCTCAGACTTGAAACTTCGAAATTTGCACTTCACTGTGTAGAAAACTGGCAGTACTGTAACCCTCTCCTTTCTCCCCATCCGTGATTTTGGGGAACAGTTTTCTTGTGCAGTCCCCTGCATGTTTTTTTACTCTTTTTTTTCTCTTCTCTTCTCTTCTCTTCTCTTCTCTTCTCTTCTCTTCTCTTCTCTTCTCTTCTCTTCTCTTCTCTTCTCTTCTCTTCTCTTCACTTTCTCTCTCTTCCTTCTCTCTTGATGCTCCCTCCACTGTCAGGGCGCCCTCCCCTGAGCAGTGCCCACGGCTCTTTTCTCCCACAGACTGCAGCTCCTACATTCCATGTGTCGTTTTTCTGGTTCGTAGATGTGCAGCTTTGTTCTCTAAGACTTCCAATCGATTTCTTAGGTGTTCATAGTGATTTGATATTTATCAAGCTGTGTTCAAGGGAGGAGGCTGGCTTATGGTTGCCCTACTCCTCAGCCGTCTTACCTCTCCAAAATTCACACGTTTTAAATGGGAGCAAAGCATAAGGGTTAGAGGTACTACATCAGGAGTTAGTTACAAGGAGGGAAGAGTTCTCGAGAAAGGGAAAAGTGAACAAAAAAGGTGTTCACTCACAAAGCTCTTTATACTGACCACCAAGTGGCGCAGTTGTTCCACATCTGCTGCTTGCGCTGCCAGGAAGAATGAGAGAAATCAGGACTGTGCCATCCCGCTGTTTCAAAGAACAGGATGTTCTTAAGTTGATTCTTTGTAGCCTCAGATGTCTATTTCATGAAGTAAAAGCAGGCCAGCAGGTTATACTTAATTGCACATTTGAATATCATAGCCATATCAATATTGCCCTTGTCATTTTT
>CM053603.1:125021110-125037210 GCA_028646535.1 Procyon lotor | reverse complement strand
GGAACCTTAAGATTAGTCTGTAAGGACGATACTGGGAATTCTTTGTCCTTGTAGGGTTTAGGCAGAGAATTAACACCAGTCTGTGAGAGATGGGGTTGGTACAAAACCTAAGGGAGGTGTGACCCTCAAACAAATCTGACCTCAGCCTTGTTAGGGTTTCAGTTCTTTTCCTTTAAGATTTATTTATTGATTTTGGAGAAGGAGAACAGACACATGTGAGCTGGGGAAGGGGCAGAGGAAAAGGAAAGAGAATCCTCAAGAAGACTCTCTGCTGAGCACGGAGACCAACGCAGGGTTCGACATGGGGCTCTAGTCCCAGAACCCCGAGATCATGACCTGAGCTGAAATAGAGTCTGACATTTAACCGACTGAGCCACCCGGGCACCCCTAGGGTTTTAATTCTTTTGATGATTAAAGGACCATCAGTAAGAGAGTTGCCACAGAGTGGGGAAAGTGGAGGGCCTTGTTGTAAGTCAATGACCTTCTAGGAACAATGCCTACAGTCAACCAACAGTAGCAATGATGGTCATTTGGTGGGCCACCACCTCCTGAATGCTGCCTGGACCATCAGGTTCATGTGCTGCATTGCTCTGAAAGTCTTTTCCACTTAGCCTGACTTCTCTCCTTTAGCACCAGATTCCTCTTTAGGTGCAAGCTTTCCTAGGAAGAATATATCACATTTCCATCACTTGTGCCTTCCCAAGTGTATCCATGAGAGCTGTCTTAATCCATTTGGGCTGCTCTGATAAAATAATATAGACCAGGTGGCTTAAACAACACTTATTTCTCACAGTTCTGGAGCCTAGAGGTCCAAGATCAAGGAACTGGCAGATTCAGTGTCCAGCAAGAGTCTGGTTCCTGGTTCATAAACAACCATTTTCTCACTCTGTCCTCACTTGGCAGAAGGGGCAGGAGAGCTTTCTGGGGTCTCTTTTATAAGAACACTAATCCATGCATGAGGACTACACCCTCATGACCTAATCACCTCCCAAAGGCCCGATGTCTTGTTACCATCACATTGAGAGTTAGGCTTTCAACATACGAATTTTGGGGGGACACAAACATTGGGTCTAGAGCAAGAGCTGTGAAGGGTCCTTCCTCATCTCCAGCTGGATTCTGATAGACTAGTGTTATTCTCTGTAGTCCTGGGCTCAGTCATATTTTGGCTGATATTAATTGGGCCTAAAGTTACCATCTTATCCATCCTTTGATGTTCCAAAAATCTGTTTAGCCATGCCAAGAAGATGGGCATCTAGTTTTTTAAAAGACTATTTCGAGAAGTAATCTTTGTCATAAGCAATTTATTGAACACCTGTACAAGCATATTCATAGTTAATAATAAAAAAATTAGAAGCAACCTAAATATCCATTAGTGGGATAATGTGTTGTTTCCGAAATAGTTTCTGTATTATTTAAATATTGGATCGTGAAAATGCTTTCACATTATCTGTGTCAAGTTATCACTGGAGACTTCCAAGTAGGCCCTTTCCTTTGCTCCTGCCTTTTATAATGGCTCTCACTGCTTTCTCAGTGATTATCAAAAATGCAAGTATGATCATGGCACTTTGGGAATTAAAGCTTTCTTGTGGCTTGTTGCTTATTACCTATTTATTAAGTGCCAAGCTACTTGGCATTCGCAGTAGCCTCATGATCTGTCCCTGTTCTTCGCAGCCCCAGCGCCTGGGCCTGAAGGCTGCTTTCCAGCCACACGTGATTTCTATCCATCCTCTGAACCCGGCAAGCTCTCTTGTGGCCACGTGGCTTTGCACTTCCTCTGCTCTCTGCTTTTAGTACCTCTGCCTTTTCCTCAAAATCAAATTTGAGCATCGCCATCCCTCTTTACCCTCGGAAAATTTAGGCCTGCTTGTTCCAACCGCGTCTATGGACTCTTAGGATGGTCTGCCCAAAGCCATGTTCACAACGGTCTGCCCAAATAGAACGCATGTTCTCAAGGACGGAGAGCTGTATTCATCTCACTGATCAGTTCCCCACTGATGCACAGGCCCTATCGGATGCTAAATACTGAATGGATGAATGAATAAAGTACTGTCTGAACAAGGGTACAATTCCTCTAATGCTTATATCTATTAGTTCCCATTCATTTGAGGCTGGACTTGATCTTTTAAACCATATTCACATCTATGAAAATGTTGGGCTAGGGGAAGAGAGAGGTCCCATGCCCAGTCTCAGGCTCAAACCCTCCTAAGGATGACCGTGGTCAAAATAATAAAACCCATCTGTAGTTCTCAGTTCCACGAGATTTTCTGTCACATTTGGGATACATCTGGGCACTTCAGCTGGGATATCCTATGTCTCTGGGAGATCAGAATCATCTCAGGATTTGAGCCCAGTCTCAGTCACCCTGCTGTTATTTAGTTTTCACCCCAGGCTGGTACAGGGATGGCGGTCTCTATCATATAAACCTGTTTCCAAGATAATTTTGAAATATGAAAGTGTTCCAAGCATGATGAAAATAAGTTTCTCTAGAATGCCTTACCTGCATATGTGTGTAAATTTGCCTTAGGAATAATAGCTGATCGGGACGCCTGGTGGCTCAGTCAGCTAAGCGTCTGCCTTCAGTTCAGGTCATGATCTCGGGGTCCTGGGATGGAGCCTCACTTTGGGCTCCTTGCTCAGCAGGGAGCCCGCTCCTCCCTCCCCTTGCTTGTGTACTCTCTCCCTCTCTCTTTCTCTCTCTCTCTCAGACAAATAAATAAAATCTTAAAAAAAAAATGGTATTCTGTCTTAAAAAAAAAAAGGAGGGGCACCTGGGTGGCTCAGCGGGTTAAAGCCTCTGCCTTCGGCTCAGGTCATGATCTCAGGGTCCTGGGATCAAGCCCCGCATCGGGCTCTCTGCTCAGTGGGGAGCCTGCTTCCCCCTCTCCCTCCGCCTGCCTCTCTGCCTACTTGTGATCTCTCTCTCTGTCAAATAAATAAATAAAATTAAAAAAAAAAGGAATAAAAGCTGATGTTGACCAAAGCACTGACCTCTTGATGTCCTCCCTGCTTCTGGTATAGCACCTGTAGTGCACTTATGATTGGTCCCCTACAGCCCCACTGGAAAGCAAGCCCCACAGGGCGGCTAGGTTTCTTTGATATATAGAAAATTATATAGATCTATATCTCATACATGGAAGTTACGGAGCATAGCACTATTTCTCGTCTTTCTATCCCTCCTGCCTAGAGAAATGTATGGCACAATAAATATGTGTTGAAAATATGAGTGATTCTCCTGTGAATATAGGATGATTCTTCTATGAATGAGAGGACCAGAAAGACCAGCCCCTCCCAGATGAAATATCCATTGGTCGTCACACAGGTGAAGGTATCATTCTAAGGTCTCCCCTTTTACATCTATGAGAACCAAATTCTATCCTACTTTCCAGACTGATTCTCTTCCTTTCTACCTTCTGTGAGTTCAGTAGCGTGGCTCTTTCATGGAGCTGTGCGCTGGAGACGACCTGGTGCCGTTGCAGGACCGTGGACTATAGCCAGACAGTCCTGAGTCTGAATCCTTTCTCCAGGGTTGCACAGTTGCTGCCCCCCTGACCCAACTGCATACCAGCTCTATGGATCAGTCCTCTGACCTCTTACGAGTTATGGATACTTACCTGCTAGAGTTACAGGGAATGAAAAGAAAACAACACCCAATGTCAATTAATTTTTCACCTTAGGGGCACCTGGGTGGCTCAGGCAGTTAAGCGTCTGACTCCATCTCAGTTCAGGTCTTGATCTCAGGGGTGTGGTTTCCAGCCCTGTGTTGGGCTCCCTGCTGGGTGTGGAGTTTGCTTACAAAGAAGAAGAAGGATGAGGAGGAGGAGAAAAAATGATTCTCACATTATTTCAGGTTAAAAAAAATCTGGTCTAAATATTTCTAGACAGAAATCATCTGATCTCTGCTATTGATGGCATACTGGGAAGTTGATTAAAAGCCATATTTATGATCTCTCTGATATGAAGAATTTGAGAGGCAGGATGGGGAGTCGTGGGGGGTGGGGGAGGGAAATGAAACAGGATGGGGTCAGGAAGGAGACAAACCATAAGAGACTCCTAAACTCATGAAACCAACTGAGGGTGGCTGGGAGGTGAGGGGGTAGGGACAGGGTGGCTGGGTTATGGACATTGGGGAGGGTACGCGCTATGGTAAGTGCTGTGAAATGAGTAAGCCTGACGATTCACAGACATGTACCCTGGGGCAAATAATACATTATATGTTAATAAAATAAATAAAAATAAAAGCTATATTTATAAAGGGTCCCCATGAGTCTATATGCTTCTGCTCCCCTCTTGAACTCATGTGCTTTATGAAACCTTTTCTCTTACTGCCTTTTATTTTTTATTTTTATTTTTAAAAACATTTTATTTATTTATTTGACAGAGAGAGAGACAGCAAAAGAAGGAACACAAGCAGCAGGAGCGGAAGAGGGAGAAGCAGGCTTCCCACCAAGCAGGGAACCCGATTCAGGGCTTGATCCCAGGACCCTGGGATCATGACCTGAGCCGTAGGCAGACGCATAACGACTGAGCCATCCAGGCACCCCTGCCTTTTATTTTTTTAAAAACATTTTTGTCTTTAAGTAATCTCTACACCCAACATGAGACTCGAACTCATGACCAGAGATGAAGTTCCATTCTCTACGGACTGAGCCAGCCAGCCAGCCACTCTTTATTACCCTTTCGTTGCACCTTTCCTTGGTAGTTTTATATTGGTTTTAACCCCTTGCGGCAGCTGATTCCGACACACAGCATCCCTGGAGTCTTATCTTTCATGTATTCTTGTTGAGTCACTTTGGTTTTCCCCCTGGATTGAATCCTAGAGACAAATCAATAGGTAACTATGGCTCTCTCCCAAACAGTAAAAGAAAATGAAAAAAAAAAAAAAAAGAGAGAGAGAGAGAGAAAGTAAAAGAAAAGGGAATCCTCTTTGGGGTAATTCTCACAGTTTATAGTAATGCCATGTTTTTATATTCTTTTTAGAAGTACATACCAGAGTTCAAGCAGTTCAATTGGTTCTGTACAAGCAGTCCCCACCCTAGAGTAGATTCTGCATTCCAAAGTGTACTTATAAAGCCAGTTGTGTAAAACTCACAATGCCAGGGCCCAGAGAAATGAGGTTATGTTGGGTCACCGGGTTCTCGGGGCAGTCTCCAAAAGTGTATCTAATCCGAACGCGGCCGATCCGGCACACCAGATATGCTGTTCACCCGACTCAAGAGCCCTGAACAGCCTTGGCTCTGCATGAGAGGGAGAGAGAGCACCCTGCGTTCCAATGCTGGGTTCCGGGGACATACAACCCTCCTCTGCTCCCTACTTGGCTGCGCAGAGGCTAGGGGTGGGGCTGTGCCAAGGAGGGGGCTGGGAGAAGGGCGGGCAATCCTGGGCACCAGCACCAGGGACCTGATTCTCCGCCTCAGGACATCTCTCCAGTCCTTTCACTCGCAGGAATTCTGAATAAGGGATATTAGAAATAGTAATGACGTTTGTATAGTGTTTTATAGCTTATGAATGACCTATTTCCATCCCTGGTATCTCACTGTCTCTTTGGTTCTTAGAACAACCCTCTTGAGTTAGTTATAGTCGTGATTTTTATTTAACAGACAGGAAAGCTGAGGTTCAGAAACGAAATGGTTTTTCTAGGGGCCCCTGGGTGGCTCAGTTGTTAAGCGTCTACCTTCGGCTTAGGTCATGATCCCAGGGTCCTGGGATCGAGCCCCACATCAGGCTCCCTGCTCGACAGGAAGCCTGCTTCTCCCGCCACCATTCCCTCTGCTTGTGTTCCCTCTCTCGCTGTGTTTCTCGCTGTCAAATAAATAAAATTAAAAAAAAAAAAAGGTTTTTCTAGGGCTAGTGCAGGGCGGGGGGCGGGAAGAGGATGTGAGAAGTTCAATTGGCACCCCCGGAAGGTTGCTTCTAACAGGTCTCCTCCCACACCCACTTGGCTGTATTTTATTTATTTGCGAAACATTTAAGTTGTGTCTACTAGGTGCCAGGCACTGTGCTAAGAGTTCTACAAATATTAGCCCACTTAAAATAGCTCAGTCTTTAGTTACGTTTTACCTCCTTTTAACCCGTGTCTCATCACTATGCAATCATCTTGGCAATGGACGGTGACTTTAGCAACATTCCCTCGTGGTCCAGTTTTTACTCAAGAGGAGTTTGCGCTACTTAGTCAGATGATCTCTGGCTCTCATATTTCCATTATCAGATGAGTCGCTCTCAAGAGCCAAATTCTTGGCCAAGTAGTTTGAACATGATGTGAGATTTGAGACACTCAAATCTGGCAGGTCTTTCCACCACAGCTTTCCTTATTTTAAGACGAAATGAACTATCTCTAGCCAGAGGTAAAGTGTCAGCCAATGAAATGTGCATCTTTATCCACTTTCTGTTGCATTTGTCTTCGGAGCCTGGCGGTTTTGTGCTTGTTAGCTCCTTGACAGCATTTGACCAGCCTGAGAGGAGAGTAGCTTAGCAGTTACTAGAATGGGCTCTGAAAAATAGACTTCCTGCTTTGAATTCTCTGGCTCTCCCTCTTTCTATTTTATGATCTTGGGCAAGTTGCTTATCCTGTCTGTGCCTCAGTTTTTCTCATTTCTAAAATGGGGATAAAATGGGGATAGTAGGGTACGTGGCTGGCTCAGTTGGAAGAGCATGCAGAGCCTGGTCTCAGGATCATGATTTTGAGCCCCATGTAGGGTGGAGAGATTACTTCAATCTCAAATGTGGGGCAGCCGGTTAAGCGTCTCCCTTTGGCTCAGGTCATGATCTCGGGGTTCTGGGACGGAGTCCAGCATCGGGCTCCCGCTCAGTGGGTAGCCTGCTTCTCCCTTTGCCTGCCACTCCCCCAGTTTGTGTTCCCTCTCTCTGTCAAATAAAATCTTAAAAAAAAAAAAGCACACAAAAAAACCACTCCATACTATAAAATGGGAATAGTAATACTACCAACCTTGTAGTGTTGTGAGGATTGTCCCGTTCTACAGATGAGGAAGTGGAAGCTCGAGAGCATGAGCAGTACAAGCGGTGTTCCCAGGACAACACGATTAGTATGTGCTGAAGCTGAAGTCTGAATTCAGAGCTGCCTGTTTCCAAAGCCCCTACACTATTAACTGTTCAGCTCTGGGCCAGCAGATCCATCAGATGTGCCATGTTCAGAACAATTTGCGACCACATTGGCGCTGAATGGGAAAGAGTATGGGCACCGAGGCAGTGGCTCCTGTGGGCACAGATGGGGGTATGTCGTCCCCACTTGGCACATCCACGGATAGACTTGGACATCAGGTAAGAAGAGGACTCTGGTCTCAGAGCCCTCCTAGGGCAGAAACCATGTCTTACTGATATCTGTCTCCTCAGCTCTCAGCAAGCACCTGGCCCAAAGCAGGCAGGAAATACGTGTTGAACTACACTGAATAGAGGTGTACAGAGATTTGCCCTCAAGGATTGGTCCTCTATGCTCTGGGTTTGGGCAGCTTCCTTTGGTTTGCCTTATAAAGGCAAATGTCTAATCCTTAAATGGGATATGGGGAGGCTCATATGCCCAGATTTTAAGGGCTTTTATGGCTTCCATTCTTATTTCAAGGGCAAATTTAGTGTAAGAAAGATACCAATATGAGATTTTGATTATAGTTTATTTGCGTCATTACAGTGAAGCAACAGCCAGTTTATCCAACCTACCCTTTCTCGCTACTGTGCCTACTCACTCTTCCTCTATTGCCAATTACAAAGGCAAATGGATATTACCTTAAGGGTGAGAAGTAAAAAGGATTGATGGGTGAGAGTTTAGAAATAACATCCTCTCCTTGAAACAGAACCAGTCTGGGACCATTGATTCTGTTTCATTTTTCCTTCCTGATTGATGTACTTAATAAATTCTCTTTTCTTTTCTTTTTTCCAGTAGTCTCCACACCCAACATGGGGTCAAACTCACAATCCTGAGATCAACAGTCACCTGCTGTACTGACTGAGCCAGCCAGGTGCCCCCTCTTTCCTGATTTAGAGAATGGTGCAAGTCTGGAGTGTTTATTATTTCATGAGCATCTAGATAAAAAGAGCATGTGACTTTCATATGCAAACTCTTCTCACCTACTTAGGGACAGCCCAAGCAGAGTGCACTCTCGAGAACTTGCCCTTCAGAGGGTTCTTTGGACTGAAATCTCGTCTAGTGTGCATCCCCAGAAAGACGCATGTTGCTACCATCTTGTTCCTTAAATCTACGATGGTATTTAGATCCCGCAGCGTGAGGAGACTGACTTGGTTGTTTTTTGTTGTTGTTTTTTTAAGATTTATTTATTTATTTGACACAAGTAGGCAGAGAGGCAGGCAGAGAGAGAAGGAGAAGCAGGCTCCCTGCTAAGCAGAGAGCCCGATGCGGGGCTTGATCCCAGGACCCTGAGATCATGACCTGAGCCGAAGGTAGAGGCTTTAACCCACTGAGCCACCCAGGCGCCCCGGGTTGGCTGTTTTTGATGATGAAAGCAGGAGGCTGGGACAGATAACTTCTTAAATCCTTTTTTAGCTATAAAAAAAAAAAAAGTACTGATCATGTCCTATCAGCCAGGTGCTATGCTAAATGTTTTTACATACATTACCTCATTTAGTTCTCTTAACAGCCTTATGGAGGAGGTAGCATTACCTTCTGGTGCAGATAAAGAAATCTTCAGATTCTAGAAGAATAAGTGATTTGCCAAGGCTACATAGCTCCCATGTGTTAAACCTCATCTATTCAATAAATGGCTTAGTTGTTAAGCATCTGCCTTTGGCTCAGGTCGTGATCCAAGGGTCCTGGGATCCAGCACCATGTTGGGCTCTCTGCTTAGTGGGAAGTCTGCTTCTCCCTTCCCCTCTGCCCCTGCTCTCTCAATCTCTCCCTTTCTTTCTTTCTTTCTCTCTCTCTCTCCCTCTCTCTTATGCATTCACATGTGCTCTCTCTAATAAATAAATAAAATCTTGAACAAAAGATATATCAGGTGATCTACTCAGAGGGAGGAAGACCTGTTGCTGCAATCCGGAAAATCATTTCACCTCTAAATAGGCTCCTGGGCTATATCCTAATGGACCAGGTATCTAAGGAGATAAGCAGCTGAGAGCTGGGAACAGGGATTACAGTCTGTTTGTAATAGTGGGTGATTCTTCTGAAGCCCACACCCCCATTGAATGCAGCGGTTAACTTCAACTTCCTGAGTCCCCCTTGCTTCTCTCATTCTGGCTTTTTCCTTGTCTCCAGCCTCCTACAAACTATGCATCTCTGTGCTTTTCCTGTGTTTGTCTTTGGTGTTCCTTCTCATGTTCACATGAGTTTGCATGTGAAGCTTGTCAACACTGAGATGAACTGAATGTATGTATGAATCTTGCCCTCCAGAACACTGTTTCATAACTGAACTACAGCGCCACCAAATAAGCTATTTAAATCTGTTGCTGGGGATCCAGGATTGAGAGAGGATGAGATGAAAGCTTCCAAGTGGGAAACAGGTAGCTAGATCAGGTTTTCTCAGTGTGGTCTGTGGACCACCTGCATTGGAGGTGTTTATGATAAGAAGAGATTCAAGGATCCCAACCCAGCCCTATTGATTCCCAATGTCTTGGAGTGTAGCCAAGAGTTTTGTATTTTTAACAAGCCCCCTGGGAGATCTTTGAGCAATACAATAAGAACAACTGCCTAGAATAGGAATCACAAAATGGTAGCAGTAAGTCAAATTCACTTGCAGATATATTTTGTTTAGAGCTTAGAGTATTTGATTCATTTATTAAGATTTTATTTACTTGAGATACAGAGAGAAATAGTGAGAGAGAGCACAAGCAGGGGAAGTGGCAGAGGGAGAGGGAGAAGACTCCCTGCTGAGCAGGGAGCCCAATGTGGGGCTCGATGCCATAACCCCAAGATCATGATCTGAGGCGAATCGAAGGCAGATGCTTAACCAAGTGAGGCGCCCTGGCCTTACAGTGTTTTAAAAATCAGAATGTGTTCCTCAAAAATCTAGTTTTCTGGTGTCTCGAAAAAATTCTTAAGAAGGCAACCCTGAGCCAATATTCAGGCATCATGTAATGCTATGGTAGGGACCATCCCATTTCACCCAGCACACCCTCAGTCCCCAGAGCCACCAGAGCCTTCCATGGTGTCATGTCCTTACCTTTTGAGTTGGGTTCCTCCAGGACAGATACCAGGTTTTGTCATCCATGAATCCTCAGTTCCTAAAACCAAATTTATAGAAGAGAATGAACAATGCGTGCTGAATGAATGAATGAGCCCAAGCTTGATGATGTTTCTTGTGGCTTGGATAACTTAACTGCAGATTTTTTTAAAGTCTGTTCCTGGGTGTGGGAAGCACGACGTCTCATCCCTGTTCTGCTGCTGATACGCTTTGCTCTATCACCTCGCTACTCAGAGTCCAAGTTATCTTAACTACAAAAAGGACTATGAGAATGGATTTGACCCTAAATTCTTCCATCTCAAACAGTGTGGCTTCTTTGGCTGCAAGTGGGCATTATGGTTCCATTCTTAAATTGTACACGGAGAAGAGGCTATTGTGAAATTCAGTCCCAGCCAGACTCTCTCTCTGAAGCCCCATACCTCAAATATTATCTGTTGACATGCAGTTTGGAATCTTAGTTGACCTGAGGAGGTGGCTGACCTTCACACGATCGCAGAATGGCAGGTATTTGTGGAGGCAGACTGGGCCAACTCACAGATGAAGTTCAAACACAGCCTAGTGCAGAAGGCTTGTCAGCCTCAGACCCCTGCCAATTAACCCTGTGACTCTCCCCTTCCCACCAACAGTACTCAGTCTCAAAACAAAAACAAAAACAGAAACCCCCCAAAACAACCCAATTTCCTCTGCTGACCCCACATACCATGTTGTTTTCCCCTTCTATGCCATGGTTCATGCTGTTCTCTCTTCTTCATCCCATTCTGCCATCTAGTAAATTCCCACTGGGCCTTAACACCCAATGAAAGGGATCCCTCTGGGAAGTGATCCTAGCCACTGCCCCCGTCCCTTCTTGAAGATCTAAATTTTCACTCTCTCCCTCCTCTTCCCTTGTCCTTTGCCTTGTGCATATTCCTGCCATTGCAGCTACCACAGTGCTCGCTCCGTTATGTGCTTGTTCCCTACTAGACAGTGATGTCCTTGAAGGCAAGAATCTAGGACACCTCACGGAAGCACAGTCATTGCACGTTGAGTGAAGGCAAACCAGCCCTAAACCCCAGATATGCTGAGATGAGTCAAAGAAGAGCTGACCATTAACCCCTGCCCCGCCCTCGCTCCCCCTTCCCCACCACACACACTTCTGCATTTTGAGATGCAGAGCTCATGGCTGATATTTAGAATGACAAATGACATTTGCCAGCCACTGAGCACGCTGGGTTTCAACATCAGGGTTGCATAACTTGGGTTGTAGGGATTATGTGTAGGTGATTTTTTGTGCGTAGCACTTAACAATAATAGCATGGTGTAGGGCGGCATTTCCTAATCTGTTATGAAAAATCCTTTAATCCTCTTTTGGAGAATGTAAATAGATACTGTATTAAAAAAGTAATCTGGTCAAAAAGTTTGGGAATGTCTGAAAACTACATTCCCCTCTAAGAAAGAAACATTATGTATGAGTATATTAAAGACTCAAAAGTCTGGTGATATGATCATATTAATGTCTAGATGTCTGGGGATAAAGAACATGGTTTAATTTTTGTTTCTCCCAGCACGTCCAAAGCACAGTGTTGAGGAAGGAACACTGAATTAGAAGTGAGAAGGCCTGCACTCTCATTTCCCCTCTTTCATTAATGCAAATGTGCGATCTCAAACCAGACGCTTCCCCTTTTGCTCTCAGATCCTTCATTTGTAAGATGAAAGAATTGAAAATGAAAATCGAAATGACATAGCTGGATTCGATTATTTCTAACAGCCCTTCTAATCTGCACTTTCTATCCTGCTCCAAGAGATGAACAACTCTGGCTTTGAAGCCTTTGCTGGGGCTAAAAGCCTCACACAATGAGTACTTAGCAACCCACCCCAGGAACAGCTGGGTAGGAGCTTGGCGGTTCTCTGGACGCAGCTGTTTCTGTCAGATGGCTAGATCTGAAGGGGAGTTATCTGGCAATTCCAAGCTGATATGCCAACTCCAGGATGACTTCTAACATTGTAAGAGCTGGTCAAGCACTTTTTCTCTCCTCCTTTGCAAGGCGTTCACCATTGCAAAATCATTGCTCAGAATGTCCAAAAAACGATAGGTTTGACATAAGTGAAACTCTGAGTTAAGAAAGAGCTTTGAAAAAAAAAAAAACCAAAAAAAAAAAAAAAGAGCTTTGAGGGAGGAGAGTTTTGATAGCAATCATCAGTCAGGTTACCCAGGGGGACTGGGATTAGAGGTATTGGAACCAAAGGGTCAAAGAGGCCTCAGCCTTCCTGGGATGCTTTCATTGTTATTTAACAAGGAAGATGTATTTGTATTTTTCTTCTGTAACAGTAAAAGATCCCTGACTAAAGTCACTCACACACATTCAGGGAAAGACAAGCATGGAAAGAAAAAAGAAAAGAAAAAAAAGAAAAGAGAAGAGAAGAAAAGAGAAGAGAAGAGAAGAGAAGAGAAGAGAAGAGAAGAGAAAAAAGAAAAAAGAAAAGAAAAGAGAAGAAAAGAAAACGGTAAGATAAGATAGATAGCAGTGTGCTTCGAGAGGCCTCAGGGTGGGGGAGTAATGAATGTTTCCCTGCTACTTAATCTCAACCCTGTCTTTCTGTTCTGTGCTCTGGGAGCCAGCCAGTGGTTGGATAAAGTTTTGCTTATTCTGCTTCAAGGTGACCTAGATAAGATTTAGGCAGTTTGGCTCCTCTTGCCAGGTCCCTCCTCTGCCGCAGGGAAGGACAGGATATATAGGTAGGTGAGGAGCACTGATGCCAGGAGGAGGCACTTGGACGAGTTTTCAATCTATCTTTTTTTCTTTTTTAAGATTTATTTAACTTGAGAGAGGGTGTAGGCACATGGGGGGAGGGGCAAAAGACAGGGAGAATCTCAAGCAGACTCCCAACATAAGCAGAGTCCCATGTGGGGCTTGACCTCTCAACTCTGAGATCATGACCTGAGCAGAAATCAAGAGTCAGACGCCCAACCGACTGAGCCTCCCAGGTGCGCTCAAATCTGCTATTTCTTTTGCCATCACAGGGTTGATGCTAAGGGTGAGAGGGGCCTTAGGATGGATCACTGCAATGTGTTGGCTCCCCTGCAGACTCACCTTTGGCTGTGCATTCACCTCCTCTTTGTCCTTTGTAAGGTGGAATGGACTGAAATTATTATTCCCATGTTAAAGATTTGGAACAAAGGCATTAGAATCAGAAGCAGAGTGGTATACCCAACCCTGGGTTGACTGGCCCCCCATTCTGGGGTCCTGTCCCTCTAAGTATCTTCCATGTTCTTTCTGATCACCTCAGAAGGTGGTTATGGATCATCTGAGAGTGGAACCCTGAATCCACAGTAATAGAACCACAGAAAGCCCACTGGGTGAATATTCAGATCATTTTCCTAACACAGTCTGTAGTGTGAATTCTGTCTCAGGCCTAGTGGGAAAACTCTACAACTTTTTTCCTAGGAGTGAGGAACTTCTCAGTTGAAGGTTGTGCTTGGTAGGTATAATAAAAATTGCAGGCTCTAGACTGAGATGGAACACATCGCATTTCACCTAGAAGATACTGGACAAGTTACTTGACCTCTCTGAACTACAGCTCTTTTTTTTTTTTTTTTTTTTAAAGATTTATTTATTTGACAGAGAGAAACACAGCGAGAGAGGGAACACAAGCAGAGGAAATGGTAGCGGGAGAAGCAGGCTTCCTGCAGAGCAGAGTGCCCGATGCGGGGCTCGATCCCAGGACCCTGGGATCTGACCTGGGCCGAAGGCAGACGCTTAACGACTGAGCCACCCAGGCGCCCCTGAACTACAGCTCTTTATCTGTTGAATGAGAAAAACACTACCCACTTCATTGGATGACTATGAGGAATGAAGAGAAGCCAAATGCCCGGCCCAAAGCAGGTACTCATCATCCATTAGTCCCTCCCATTCTCTGGGTCTTTCTTAGCAGGGTCCTGGCCACCAAAACATCTGGTAGCTGGGTTAGCTGGTTTGGTGAGTTAGCCTAGTGGGAACAAGAAAACACACAAGTCATTTGGAACATTAATGTCTGCATCCATTGAGAAAATATTCACTCAAAAGTGCCTCTTTTCAGGTTAAGTTAGGCCTATGAGAAAAGGAGGAGGAGGTGGGAAAGAAAGAAGGAAACCCTGAGGACATGGATTTTACTGCCCTTTTTTTTTTTTTAATACACGAAGAGAAACTAAGATTAGTTGTCATGGCCATGGACACCCCGTACTCATATTTTCTTTGGATAAATTTCAAGAAAGGATATGATGTTTCTTTCAGTGCTTGATGTTGGCAATGATCATGTGGTGTAGTTTTTCATGGACTTTCTTCTGGATGAAGGTGTTTGATGATAGAGGACTTTGGTCATCAAGATTTTCAGGCCTCTGGCTCAGCAATAAAATGAGTTGAGGGCACAAGGCAGCATTCGTATTAAATGGTTTTCCTCTAGTATTAATACTGGTTGGATTGTGCCATTCTTGAAGATTTTTATTTATAAATTGACTGAAGCCCTTTGGTCACCACAACAAAATTCAATTAAAGTTGGCTGAAGGAAAAATTGAGAATTTTATGTACATCTATGTTAAAAATGATTAAAGAAGACATTTAAGTGATACAAACAAATATTATTTCACACTCCATGATACAAGCAATCTCTGTTCCCGAGGGTCCTGAGAACTGAAAAATGGGAGGAAGGTAGGAAGCTTTTATTAGATAAAGAATACAGAAAAAGCAGAAAAAAATAGAAAGTATCTGATTGGCTGGGGCCACATAGTCAACCTTGCTTGGGGTATGAAAGAACAAGGAAATAAGCATAGAGCCCAGAGTTGGCTTGGTGTTTGGAAATCTGCTGATTGGATTTACCGTATTTCTGGTCACATGGAACATATACCGGGATAGGAAAGTTACCTATATTCCTTTTGCTGACCTGGCACCCTGGCTGAGAGCAGCTCTGTCTTGGCCTAGAAATTTATTTCAACATGTACATGTATATTCTATGTACACATTCATGTATATGTATATTCTATGTATGTAAACTATGTATAAGGATATGTATAGGGCTGTCTCATGAAATTGCAATGCCATTGGGACATCTTCCTGCAAGTCTGTTGGGTTCTTCTCTCCTCTCCTCCTGCTCTCCTGGTGGAATAACGCTGTTAATCAGCCTTCTAAGAAAAGGATTGATGTTTAAGGTTCTAACCATTTCTGAGTCAGGGCGGTCTAGGTCACAAATCCCAATTCCTAACTGGGGCAATTGTCCATCCTGAGCCAATGAGCTACTGAAGCAGCAGAAATGAGATACACAGTGCAGACACAGCTGGTGGAGCCTGTCCATTGTGAGCAAGGAAGACACAGTCATTACAATTTATGACCAAGAACTGAAGACCCAATCTAGACCGGGTATCAATGCTGCATAGAGAAAAAAAAAATGACCAAATATGAGCAAATATTTTTTTAAAAGATTTTATTTATTATTTATTTGACAGAGAGAGAGATCACAAGTAGGCAGAGAGGCAGGCAGAGAGAGAGGGAAAAGCAGGCTCCCCGCTGAGCAGAGAGCCCGATGTGGGGCTCGATCTCAGGACCCCAGGATCACGACCTGAGCCGAAGGCAGAGGCTTAACCCTCTGAGCCACCCAGGTGCCCCCAAATATGAGCAAATATATCCAAAATGACCGGAGTCATGACTGAGAAGGATAAACAAAACACGGGCTTAGCCTCTGGGTGAGATGAGATGGAGAAAAGAATCAGGGCTTGATGGGGATAAAGGAGATAGGGCCAAGAGAAATCGTGAGTGTGAAACCTGGAGGTTGAAGAGCAGGATTGTGCCACTGAGAGTGGAAGGGAGAGAGGACAGTCAGGGCTGGTGCATGGTTCCACGGAATAGAAACTCCCTTAACTACTCCCACCTAAGCATTTTGTAATCCCTTCCCCTCCCAACATCCTGCTTCTAAATGGGGTCTGTGTCTGTTCTCCCATCTCCTTGCCTA
>CM053603.1:125007731-125020610 GCA_028646535.1 Procyon lotor | reverse complement strand
CCACTGAGCCACCCAGGTGCCCCGAAGGGGGTAATTTCTGAGAAGAGGTGAGTTTTGGATTTTTATGCTTGAATTCTTTTTGGCATTGGGCCATTTTGCTTTTCCATGGAAGGGTCTTCCATGACTCTTCAAAAACCTATTCCTAGTGGTTTAATAAATGACACTAGAATTGTACTTGGGAAAAAAACTAAGTTAGAATCCTTCCCCAGACCAAATATAAAAAGTAATTCCCCTCGGGGAACCTGGATGGCTCAGTCGGTTAAGAATCTGACTCTTGATTTCAGCTCAGGTCATTGATCTCAGGGTTGTGAAATCAGGCACCACATTTGGCTCCATGCTGCATGTGGAGTCTGCTTAGGATACTCTCTCCCTCTTTTTCTCTCCCTCTGTCCCTTTCCTCTACCTCCAATGCACACTCTAAAAAAGCAAAACAAAAACAAAACAAAAAACAAACAAACAACAAAACAAAACAAAAAAGCCTCTGCCATATCAAAGAATAAAATGTAAATTTTAAAAGAACCAGAATAAAATATAGGTGAATAATTAAACTGGAAATAACATAAATGCCCATCACTAGGGGCAGTAGGGGAATGGCTAAATAAGTGATGGGTACCATAAAATCATTACAAACTATGATGTAAATCTAAGTTTACAGATCTGGAAAGATGACTGTGTTGAACCTGTAAGCAATAACTACAAGCTACCAAACACTGAGTAGAGGGATACCACTTTTATTTTTAGTAATTGTATACCTAATCTATATACCTAATATATATATATATGTCAAATTTGAAAAGTGTTAGAAAAGAAACAACAGGTCAAAAACGGGGAGTATTTTTGTTAAGCCTCACATTAGTGAAACAAGACTTAATACTATCCCAACCTAACTGCAGTTTCAACTTCTCCCAGGACTACAACCAACTAGTCAATCTGAATTACCTGGTCTGCACTAGTGAGGTATCCACCTGATAGACTCCCACCTTTCCCCAAAGCATGGTGACTCTGCCTGAAATAATCCATTCTTTGCTAGAAATGTCCCTTTCCCATCCCTTTCTGCCTATAAAAGCCTTCCATTTTGCACAGCTTCTTAGAGCTCCTTTTTATTTGCTAGATGGGATGTGGCCCAATTTATGAATCTTTGAATAAAGCCAATTAGATCTTCAAATTCAGTCAATTGAATTTTGTTTTGTTTTAGATTTCTTTTAAACATAATATCTAGACACAATGTGAGGCCTGAATTCACAACCCTGATATCAGGAGTTGCGCACTCCACTGACTGAACCAGCCAGGTGTCCCTTGAATTTTGTTATTTAACAAAGACTATGTACCTAACTGGGGCCCTCTAGGTTACCTTTTGAGGGATAGAAATGGAGGGGCCGGAGGAAGCAGGAGCACTTTTATTTCTTTCTCTATATAATATTTTAAAGAGTGGTAGAACTATAAATTATTTCTATTATTTGTGTTCAGTAATTCTCTGAAGAAAAATTTAAATGATCTTTTAAAGGTGAAAAAATACATATAATAGGGGTAAGGAAGTTTTCCTAAGCATAACACCAAAGATGAAAACCATAGAAGAAATTAAATTTAAAGGCTAAAGCTTTCATCTAACAAACAATAAACTTGTAAAAGGTATTTGCAACATAGAAGATTGTGGCAGATACTGTGAGTTAGCTTACTCAATCTCCATTCCTTCATCCTTCTTTGTACAGAGTATATAAAGCATAAAACTACATTTCTGAGATTTCCTTGCAGTTAGGAATCTGGATGTAAATTAGGTTCTGTCAGTCAGATACACTCTCCTGATATTGAGAAGCAGCTGTGAAGCAAAGCCTATCTTTCTGCTGCTGTTGTACTGCTCTTAGAAGCCAAGGTTATGAAGACCTACGCCTTCTTTGCCTTTAGAGGCAGAATGCAGCCACACCCAGAGTTTCAGTGTCCGGTCAGCAGCTTTGTGGATACTGATGGATACAGCTGTGGGCTCAGGAAAGATACCAAAGAAAAGTAAAATCACAGAAAAGAGAACAAAAGTGAAAGGAGCATAAGGAACAAGAGACGTTGACAACACCATAAAAAACGCAGTGGGCAGAAATGAGAAAAAGACCAGGAAATAAAAAATTAAGGAGTTGAAAAAAGTGATAATAATTGAAGACAAACATATACATAATTGACATTTCTAAAGAGGAAAACTGAAAACAGTAAATAAAGATGAAATTCAAAAAAAATTATATGAAATAAAAGATTTTAATCTATGGACTAAAAAGGCATATGCTGTCTTCCAGGAAAAATGGACTCAGAAAAGTCACCACACACACACACAAATCTCTTTGCAAAAGCTTAAACCTTCAATATTCTTCAAATCTCAAACCGCATAGACAATGTTGACTTCCTTTCTAGAGCCAGGAACTTGGCTTCTAGCCACCTGACCTAACAGATGCGCTCCCGCTTCCCTCCGTGTCCTGTCTTACAGTGAACGGGGTGCTCCATTCCCCGTGCTCTGCTCCCAGCTTCTATCTTCTCAGAGCCTGACTTTATTGGGCATTTCAATCTCTTTCATCTTCAGCCTCGCTCTCTCCACTACTTCCCATGCTATACCTTTTATCTCACCAACTTCAAGTTTATACTTTTCCGTAAATGCTTGTTCTTTTGTCCCCATCCTTCACTGGCTCCAGGACAAAGACCATGTCTGTGGGTTTCTTGTGGACCATGGGAAGGCCCATAGAGTGCCTGACAGAGCTGACGCCAAGTATATGTTGAATAACGGAAGTACCCAATAAAGACTATTCCAATGTTAAATTACTAAATTCAGTATCTCCACTTCCGTGCTTAAGTATCAGAAAACACTCTCAGTGCATTTAAACCTGGGAGTCCAGAACAAAAGGCAGTCCCTCCCCAGTCCAGCAGAATGTAGTCTGGTCATTCAGCATTCACTCTTGTTTCTCTGGTCCTGTTAGCCTAATCTTTGACTGATTCCAGGACTTCTTTTCCCCCCGTATATAGATTCACCTTCACTGTTTCTGCCTCTGGACTAAATGACTTCTGTATCTATGCCTTTGGCTTATTTAGCATCTGACAGCCACACCCAGGTGGTACCTACCCATCCCAGAGTTGACCTGCCGTGTTCCTCAGCTCTGTAGACTCCAGTCCGCTCATTTTCACTACCGTGCCTCCTGGGCTATGGTGCATGGGCAGCCACACCAGACACTGCCATTCCCGACCTGGAAACTGAATGGTGGTATGGAAATGATAAAACAGCAGAAGCAGACTGAAGGGGCATGGGAACTTCTGGTTTCTACCAGATTAGTAAATGAGTGAGGGTTGCTGGCTCCCTTCCTCTGTATAAGTCTTTGAGAAACGATGGATGGATAGGATCCCCCACACCACTCCTAGGCAATGATGCCACCAAATAGATACGTACAGACACTTAAGGAAACCGGGCTGTTTTGAAATGGTGTCGGGGAAGCAGGAGGCATGACTATAGGCTCAAGTGGAGTGAGGATAAATGAGGCAAAAACGGAGAAAACCCCACGCCTATGGAGATCCAGCATGGTGCACAGTGCTGGTGCAGGGGCTCTGGGGCAAAATCCCATCTGGGCAAAGCCACTAACTCACCTCAGTCTGAGCATTGACTTGCTTCCGACATTTCGCTTCCTTTTTTTTTTTTTTCCCCACTGTGAACATACTTATCCCTAGGGTTATTTAACATCTATATAGCACTTAACTGGTTCCCTCTTCACTCCTTTGTCAAACCTATTATAAGAAACACAGATTTTACAGATTTTATTTACTTAATAGCAAGAATGAAACTTCACAAATAATTTCATTTCATCTATTTTTTTTTAAAGATTTTATTTATTTATTTGACAGAGAAAGAGAGATCACAAGTAGGCAGAGAGGCAGGCAGAGAGAGAGGGAAGCAGGCTCCCCGCCGAGCAGAAAGCCCAATGCAGGGCTTAATCCCAGGACCCTGGGATCACTACCTGAGCCGAAGGCAGAGGCTTTAATCCACTGAGTCACTCAGGCGCCCCTCATTTATTTATTTTTTAAGTAGGTTCCAAGCTGGGCCTCATGAGCCTGGGATTAAGACCTGAGCTAAGATCAAGAATTGGATGCTTGGGGCACCTGGGTGGCTCAGTCGGTTAAGCATCCAACTCTTGATTTCAGCTCAGGTCTCGACCTCAGAGTTGTGAGTTCAAGTCCTATGTTGGGCATGGAGCCTACTTTAAAAAAAATTAAAATTAAAAAAGGAAAAGGTCAGATGCTTAACCAACTGAGCTACCCAGGGCGACCACCCCCATTCCCCCAAATCACTTTAGAATAGTGGTATAACCTGTTTAAGATTTAAGACTCCGGAGACTGGGGTGGCAAACTGTGCCGAGGCATACAATAGAGCAAACTCTATTCTTCGTGGTTATCTCACATTAAATTTTCATCACCCAAGCCAAATACATCAAAACCTTCACTGTACACACATTCATGAACAACCATATGTATGAATCCATGTGAAAATCTCTTCCAAGTTGATTGTAGCCTTCTTGAAATGTCACTAGGAAACCTAATGGGGTGAGGGAGAGGAAGCCAGGAGGTGTTCAGATACTGTGATTTTAGTATTTCCAAAGGCGATAATGTCAGAAAGTTGTTGAGTCACTGTTTCTGTCTAAATTGAAAACATTAACTAGTAGTGATATTGAGTGTTGAAATGGTATTGAACCTAATGTCCATAGGCAGAAAAATACCCATTTCTGTACATACAGAATGGCAAATGTAGTGGCTATCTTCTGGAACATATTTGGACTACCATCTCCAAATATGTCCAATTTAATTTAAACATTAAAGAATGAACTTCTGGGCAAACACTTAACAAAGCTGATTTAAATAAACCCCTCCATTTTGGCAAATCTATTGGAGAGGTTGTAGACAAAAGACAGCTTATGAATAATGCCTAAGTAAACTATATTTGATGAACATACCGAAGGGTAAATGATGTAATATATGATATAGACAGTTTCATCATCAGTATACTATGCAAATAATATTGGCTTAATTCATCCAATTACTTGAAGTAATTTATTATATATAGTTTTGGCTACTTTTATGAAATATTTAAAACTTTAAAAATCTAAATAAATATTATTGTTAAAATTTCCTACAAAGATTTCAGCTCAGCAGTTAGGTCACAAAGTGTTTGGGTCCATGCCACAGGGTGGAATGGCTTCAAGTACACATGGTGAAGGCATGTCGAGGATAGCTGTTCTCAAACTACATTCAGGTGATGAAGAAGAATCACACCCCAAGACACCAGTCTACTTGCTGCTACTGCACAGAGTTATGGTACATGAATGTGTCAGAGTGCTCGCGCAATGAGACTCATGGCCCACAGCATAAAACAAAAGAGACTTGGATAATCTCAGCCAGAGGAGCTTGCCCTGAATTGTTTTAGACTGCTCTCTTTCCTACGTAACTCTTTGAGGAGGGCTACTCCCTATAGCTTTACATAAGACCCGTCCCCATTCTTTAAGTAGGACAATTCTTGTCCAGTTCAAGTAGAAATCGGATTATTTCACAACACCTCGTGCTCCCCAAACAGTATGCATGGCTTGTGTTCTTCATCCAGGCTTTAAAAACTGATGGTAAGTAAAGACAAGATACAGATTAGTTTCTATTTTTATTAAAGTTGTGTTGGTTTTTTTTTTTACTAAGGAATACATAACACTTAAAGTTCAATAACAAAGATTAGTTCTTAAATCTTCTATTTACCAAAAATGTAAACATAAAAGAAAATAATTCACCACTTCCTTCCTTATCCTGACTGAATGTATCCAAAAAAAAAAAAAAAAAACGACGACGACGACAATGACGACGACGATAAAGAAGTTGTGGTTATTGTCATCCTTTCAGGTAAGTTCTTTCTGAAGATTGAGTAGCACAGACTTTATTAAAATACATTCATCCTCCAGGGCTGCAAGGACATGGCATGAATGACTAGTGCCCACTATGAAATGGGTCTGTGGGGCTATGAGTAAAGTCCACCTCCTTTACCAGGACAGCTCAAATGCCCTCGGCCATGCAAGCTGGCATACTCTGGGACGCAGATCAGAGCCAGCAGCGACCTACTGGGTCTGGATGTGTGTTAGTCATAAAATATTACAGCTGAAAGAATCTGACAAAGCAGCTAGCCATTTTACAATTTCTCTTCTAATAGTGAGGAGAATATTGATAACATTTTATGGAATACTCAGATATGTTTATTTATGTATCTTCCTAAAGCCATTTAAAACTTCACTAGTTTATGTTTCATCTTCAAATATTGATAAACTCTAAGCCAACATACTAGGCTGAAACTAATTTCAAGCATAATTTATAACACTTTACGAATGTCTATTTGGTCTTAACAAAAATAAATATCCTTAAGAAATAAGGGAAAAATATTCTTCAGGAGAATATTAGAGGGGGATCTACCTTAAGACTACCTGTTTGCCAGCTTCTTTAAAGCTGTCAGCTCAAGTCTGCTGACATGGCTTTTGCTGCCTTCCTGTAAATTCTGTTCTTAAAAACCTGAGAGACAAATTCACTTGTTATTTTTGACAACTGGGACCTTAATACTATCAAAACGAACCTAAATCCGGACCGAAAACTGAGGTAGTCTAGTACGTTTTTATATGCACTCCACACTTTTTGAGCCAGAAAGAGACTCCAGTCTACTGTCCCCAAATCGGCTACTCCTCATTCTCCTTCCATGCCCCACCTCACTTCCACCAAGGCTGCAGTCTGCTAGTCTTCTCAGTGAACTAACATAAAAGGCATCCTGCCTCAGGATATCAACACTTAGGCTATTTCGAATTCTTCAATTCAAAGCTGAATTCTACCCCACTAATTCTGTATTGAAAGCTCAGATTTTAAGTCTGTTTTTAGAATATGGCCATACTCTAAGTGACTCGAATCCTCCTTTTAACATCTCTTAGAGGTTCAGTGGCCTTCTAAGTCTTCACGGAGTACACTAGGAAGAATCAGTATAAGCAACCACTTTCAAGACTTGTTGAAGAGGAGGAAGACATCGGAGCTGTCAGTTACTCTCAGAAACTTAAGATTTCTTAGCTTCATACCTTATCCAGTTCCTTATTTGTGCAGAGAAAACACTAGGGTATCAGATTCCAAGCTTAATAAATATATATATAGAAAAAATGTCATCTATAATATTTTCTCCAGAAAGTCATTAGTGCAAATATAATTATATCAATAAAAAATAAAGCAAAAATATATTTCAAGTATAAAAAGCACCATGCTCGGAAACAATACTACCTAAATGGCATTACTGCACAACAGTCAAAATATAATTGAACCTACCACTGTGATCTTAAATATATTATCCATCATATTTTTGGTGAAATTCTTTATACAACTTTGCAGGATTCATAATCACAATCAATATTTAAGTTTAGAGTTTTATAATTTTCCTTAAAAATATACTCTATACTTTCCTCTGACCTTTAATGTGTGACAAAGGCAGAAAATGGAGCACTGGCCTGACACCATTACTATTGACTTCTCTTTAGCTGAAGTCAACTGTGCTAGAGACCCCCAGCTTTTTTTTTACAATGACAAATACCTCCAATTTAAAATTGCATGCAAATACATATTTAAAATTTACACATTAGAAAAAGGTGACTTTCCTCTATGGTGGGTTGCAGTATGGCTCCAATATCAAATAGTCAGTTGGAATTACTTTTTAGTAACCATACTGCTTGCTCACTTAGCATAATCTCTTAAATGGAGTGCTCAATAACTATATGCTGAATTAAAAGGCGAATGAATGAATGAATGAAAGAAAAAATATTGTTCAGGTGTTTATAGGACTTCATTAGCTTTAGAGAGAACAACTGGTCATTACTCATCATTAAAAAATCTCCAATTGGAATTACTAAGGAGGGGTGGTAAGCTCTAGTACCAGAGCAGAATTGCTTCTGAGGATGAGAATCTATGTGGCAATAGGAGGAGTGTCAAAAGCAGGAAGCAAAAAACATCGACTCCTTTTATGGTTTTTGTTTTTGGTCCACCAAACCCGTTGCCTTGTCTGTGGCTTCTCTGGTAGGCAGGGACAGTGCGAATCTCATCCATCCACTCATGTGCATTACTAATATACATTACTAATTAGATGACAAGGCATTTGGCTACCTTAGTTCAATTACAAGAGAGACATAGTTATTCCTGCCTTTTGCCTGCGCTTCAATGAACTTCTTCACTTTGACACTCAGATCACTGGGCAAAAATCATATCACATCAAGCACATCACCTCCTTTTAAAGCACAGGCAATTTTCTGACCTCTGAGGACTGAACCTTAAACAGTGGGTAATGAATAAGTCCTACAACAAACTTACACTTTGCTATTAGTAAACAATTCAGACCACCTTGTTTTGACTTATATTTTTCTTATGTGTATTTTTCAGATAGATATTCTTCTGCAACAATTTCTTAGCCCACTTGAAAATAACTGCATATCTCTCTATGCAGTACCATAATTTCTTTTTATCTTCATTGGCCAAAAAGGAATAGTTCTATTTTTGTTGGGTTACAGTTATCATAATTATTATCTAAAAACATACAATTATGTTTTCTTCTGTTTGCATGCCTTCAATGTTTTTACAGGGCAGAGTATTTTTCTCTCTCTGCTCCCACACTTTTTCACATCATGAAACTACTGGAAAACACAACTGGAAGGGCTACCAGTGCCTAATGGTTCAGTAGTAAACTGCCACATAGCTGGTTTGAAAAATGCAAGCGCGGTTAAATCATAAGATTTAGCAAAGCATAATTAAAAAAAAAAAAACACCTTTTAGAACAATAACAATGATTTAAGTGTACCATGCACAGCCAATAAATTCAATATAGGTGTAACAGTGATGTAGAAACCCAATGTAATTACTATCTGTAAGTCAAAGGACAATTTATACTTTTGAGGACAGGATCCATAATTTATAATCTTGTAACAGACATTTAAAAAATTACTGCAGTATTGATGAACTTAACCATCATTTTAGGTTAATGAAAATGCGGGCTATGTAATCACTCTGAAAATTTCACCAATTATCCCATTTTCAAAGGCAAATTTTAGGCAGGTCATATATCCTGACAAATAAAGACATGGTGACTTAGAATTCCTTTTCCTCCTCCAAGCTCTGAGGCTGCTGGGCTGCTGATGAAGACTGACTGCTGTGAAGTTCTGCTTCAAGGTCCAATTGTGATCAATTGGCTTCCTTCCAAGCCAAAGTCAGGAACGCCACTTCTGCCATCTGCCTAGGCTGGCACTCTCCCAGATTTTGTGCTTTGTTCAGAGGAACGTGACACAAAGGAATGTCTTGAGAATTCACTTTTCCATTCCTAGTGCCATACACACAGAAGAAATCCAGCCAGCAGAGGAAATAGATTGCCTAGCAGAAGCCAGAGAGTGATGACCAGGCTAGAGGAACGGGAACACAGATCTAGAATTGAAAACAAAAAAATTGACTTTCTGGAGACATTTTTGGACTAAATCATACCAATTAAAAATTGACAGATGAGTACAGGTGACTATTAAAAGGTGAACAAGGACCACCTTGGAGAGCAGAGTCAAGAATAACCTCCTGAAACCTCTACATGCAAAGTCATTTTTATACTTTTATGGAAAAATATCTTATGCAAGAAGAAAATGATATACCCACCATATCGAGGTTAAAAACAGCACCCCAAAAGAGAAAGAAGTGTCTTTAGGAAGTATCCCAACAAAATTAAAGATGGTATACAGGGAAGTAAATTAGTATCTTGGCAATTCTAACATGGGATGCAGGATCTTCTTCCTCCATTCTTGTCCTTTTCAAGTAGGGCAACCCTATAATTTATCATCCCAAATCAGGGCATTTTGAGACAAGCGTTGCAATAAATTTCCCAAGATGGAGCCACTAGTGCCAATGGTGCCATGTCAGCAAACTGAAATTAGGTAACTTTTGTGTTCCTCTGCTTAACCAGAAATACAATATAACTAGTAAGCCAATCTTCAACTGTCAAACCGACTCTGGGACCTGCAGTTATTTCTTTTTCCCTTGATATTTCTAAATAAGGTCAGATATGCCACCCCAGCCAATCAGTGTAACCCGAGTGCTTCTTCCTTGTTTCCTGCTTGCAATCCTTTTCCCTTATTTTGCAGTTCTCTGTACTCTTGAGATGGAGACTGCCTGTTTTATGAAGTGTGAAATAAAATTTGCTTAGATCAACTTAATTGTTCTTTTTGATTAACACAAGGGAATGCTATTAATAATACCCAGACCACAGGTACATGGACGGTCCCAGGTAAGCCAGAACATACAGTCCCTGATCTCTAAATATCTACCCATCTATCTATATTACCATAGGTTGATATGGAAATGGCAGAAGAGGGGCTCCTGGGTGGCTCAGTCGGTTGAGTGTCTGCCTTTGTCTCAGGTCATGATCCCACACTAAGCAGGGAGCCTGCTTTTCCCTCCCCTCTGCCTGCTGCTCCCCCTGCTTATGCAATCTCTCTCTCTGTCAAATAAATAAATCCTTAAAAAAAAGAAAGAAAGAAAGAAATAGCAGAATATTCTAAGGGCTTTGGGCACTAGGAATATATTTTAATTTAGCCACGAGGGTAAAATCTTCCCAAAACAATTCTCAGAATGGAAAGCATTTTTATTGCAGTCAAGAGACCAGGTTAACCTGACTTTATTTTAGAATAAGTTGTCCTTTCTAATATTTTGATTAATAAAGAGCCAACCAAGCTTCAAGTCTGACTTGCTTAAAAGGTAAGAAAAATAGAGCTAGTCTTCTATGACTAGCTGTGGAATAAAATAAACAGAATGATAATGTCAAATACTGAGCACTATACTATGCAGTGTGGAACAAGTATTTTTAAAAAATGATTTTACTGCCCATAAGCCAGGTAAACCATGGGGAACTTCTATTCCTCTTCAATGGAGTCATGCTGGTATTTGTTATATCTTCAAAAAAATCCCACTTAAAGAGGGCATCAAGATGACAGAGGAGTAGGAGACCTAAATTTCATTTGGTCCCAAGAATTCAGCTAGATAGTTATCAAACCATTCCAAACACCTACACAACAGCATAGTTGAGTTGTTATTCAGTTGCTGAATAGCAGCAACTCTATGAACAGAAACGCAACCGCTTTCTGGAAGGCAGGACATACAGAGAAGTGAATCTGAGGTGATATACAGGAAGATAGAGTGTAGGGGCAGGGAGCCTCCATCAGCCAGCTACCAGCAAGTGACAGAGCAGAGAATCACAAAATTGGTACTTTTAGAAGTTTGCTCCACTGAGGGACATTGCTCCGGTGGCTAAGCCAGGGATAGAATCCTCACTAGGACAGTGTGGTCTTGGGGCCCTTGGGGTCACAGAAAGACCAGAGGTGCTGACTGAGGCCGAGTTCCCAGGTATCAAAGCAGGGAAGCCAGCTGCAAAGACTGAACCCAGGAGGGGGCTCTCAGCTCGGGATTACCTTAAACCATGATCCATGGCACAATCAGGTCATTGCTCTTTGAGCACGATCAACAAGCAGCAGATCAAGGGAGACTCCCCTTCTTCTCTAGCAAGAGTGGCTTGGGAGCCTGGTGTGGGAGCCTGCTGCAGGAATCAGCTGGGTTTGGAGATTCCAAATGTGAATGCGGTCATGTGCCTGAGAGAAACGCTCAGTCACCGGCCAGATGAGCACGGAATGTGACCAGAGACCAGGGAGACAGGAGTGATTGACTGTTTTTCACTGAGGGCTCACTGAGGAGTGGGACCCCAAGCTCTTGGCTCCTCCAGGGCCAGAGATTGGGAGGCTGCCATTTTCTTTCTCATTTTCTAAAGCAGTGCGGAAAGCCTCAGGGAAAAAAAGCTACCAAGTGCAAACCCAAGAAGATTACTTTGCCTGAGCTCTGGCAAGAACTGTACAATTATGCCTGAGACAAAGACATTTGAGAATCAATGCAACAGGCCCCTCCTCCAGGAGATCAGCAAGAACATCCAGTCAAGACCAAGTTTACCGATCAATGAGAAAGGCAAAACACCAGCACTAGAGGAATACAGCACATAGAATTCATGGCTTTTCCCCCATGATTCTTTAGTCTTTCAAAGTTAATTTTTAAAATTTTCTTTATATTTTCCTATTTATTTATCTATGTATCTATTTATTTACTTATTTAAAAGATTTTATTTATTTGACAGAGAGAAGGGAGATCACAAGTAGGCAGAGAGGCAGGCAGAGAGAGAGGGGGAAGCAGGCTCCCTGCTGAGCAGAGAGTAGCGCTAGTAAGAACTACAGTTCAGAATGATGATTATAAAGATAGTAGCTGGGCTTGAAAAAAGCACAGAAGAAGGGAGAAGGGAAGGATAGGGTGGTTGAGTGGACATTGGGAGGGTTTGTGCTATGGTGAGTGCTGTGAACAAAAATTAAAAAAAAAAAAAAACCATAGCAGCTACTAGAGAATCTCTTTCTGGAGAAATAAAATCTAACCAAGTTGAAATAAAAAATAAAAAAGGCTACTAATGGGGGCTGTAACTGTTAGAATAAATAAGGCAGAAGAGAGAATTTGTGATATACCAAAACCAAAAGATGGAGAATAAAGAAGATGAGAAAAAGAGAGATAAAAATGTACTGGATCATGAGGGGAGAATCTGAGAGATAAGTGATATGATAAAGCAAAACAATATTAGGATAACAGGGATCCCAGAAGAAGAAGAAAGAGAGAGAGGGCCAGAAAGTATATTGGAGCAAATTATAGCAGAGAATGTCCCTACTTTGGGGAAGGAAACTGGCATCAAAACCCAGGAGGCACAGAGAAACCAATTTACAAATCTCAGAGAAAAGAGAAAATTCTGAAAGCAGCTTCAGACAA
>CM053603.1:124996305-125007631 GCA_028646535.1 Procyon lotor | reverse complement strand
CCAGAAAGGAATAGAGACAATATATAGTAACAGTCACCTTACAGGCAACATAATGGCACTAAATTTGTATCTTTCAATAGTTACCCTGAACGTAAATAGGCTAAATGCCCCAATCAAAAGACACAGGGTATCAGATTGGATAAAAAAGCAAGACCCATCGATATGCTGTCTGCAAGAGACTCATTTTAGACCCAAAGACACCTCTAGATTTAAAGGGAGGGGGTGGAAAACCATTTATCATGCTAATGGACATCAAAGGAAAGCTGGGGTGGCAATCCTTATATCAGACAAAGTAGACTTTAAACCAAAGACCATGATAGGAGATGAAGAAGGACACTATATCATACTTAAAGTGTCTATCCAACAAGAAGATCTAACAATTGTAAATACTTATGCCCCTAACACAGGAGCCGCCAATGATATAAGCCAATTAATAACAAAATCAAAGAAACACATCGACAGTCATACAATAACAGTAGGGGATTTTAACACCCCCCTCACTGAAACAGACATATCATCTAAGGAAAAGATCAACGAGGAAAAAAGCCTTTGAATGAAACACTGGAACAGATGAACTTCACAGCTATATTTAGAACACTCTATCCCAAAGCAACAGAATATACAATCCTTTCTAGTGCACATGGAACATTCACCAGAATAGATCATATCCTGGGTCACAAATCAGGTCTCAGCCAGAACCAAAAGACTGGGATCATTTCCTGCATATTTTCAGACCACATTGCTTTGAAACTTGAACTCAAACCATAAGAGGAAGTTTGGAAAGAACTCAAATACATGGAAGCTAAAGAGCATCCTACTGAAGAATAAATGGGTCAACCAGGAAATTAAAGAAGAATTAAAAAAAATTATATAAACAAATGAAGATGAAAACACAATTGTTCAAAATCCTTGGGATGCAGCAAAAGGGGTCCTAAGAGTAAAGTATATAGCAGTACAAGCCTTTCTCAAGAAAAAAGAAAGGTCTCAAACACAGAACCTAATTCTAGACCTGAAGAAGCTGGAGAAAGAACAAAAAAGAAAGCCTAAACCAACAAGAGAAGAGAAATAATAACCAAAGCAGAAATCAAGGAAATGGAAACCAAAAGAACATAATTAACAGATCAATGAAACTACAAGCTGGTTCTTTGAAAGAATTACTAAGAATGGATAAACCCCAGCCAGAATTATCAACAAGGGAAAAGACTCCCCAAAATAAAATCATAATTGAAAGAAGAGAGATCACAACCAATACTGAAGAAATACAATTATAAGAACATATTATGAGCAACTACATGCCAACAAATTAGACAATCTGGAGGAAATGGATGCATTTCTAGAGACGTATAAACTACCAAAACTGAATCAGGAAGAAAGAGAAAATCTGAACAGATCTAAAACCAGCAAGGAAATTGAAGCAATAATCAAAAACCTCCCAACAAATAAGAGCCCAGGGACAGATGGCTTCCCAGGGGAATTCCACCAAACATTTAAAGAAAAATTAATTCCTATTCTTCTGAAACTGTTCCAAAAAACAGATATGGAAAGAAAATTTCCAAACTCATTTTATGAGGCCAGCATTACCTTAATCCCAAAACCAGACAATGACCTCATCAAAAAAGAATTATAGACCAATATACTTGATGAACATGGATGCAAAAATTCTCACCAAAATACTAGTCAATAGGACCCAATAGTACATTAAAAGGATTATTCACTACGACCAAGTGGGATTTATTCCTGGGCCACAAGGTTGGTTCGACATCCACAAATCAATCAATATCATACACTACATTAACTAAAGAAAGGACAAGAACCGTATGATACTTTCAATAGATGCAGAAAAAGCATTTAACGCAGTACAGCATCCTTTCTTAATTAAAACTCTTCACAGTTTTATGGGATAGAGGCTACATACCTCAATATCATAAAAGCCATCCATTAAAAACCCACAGTGAATATCAATGTGGAAAAACTGAGAGCTTTCTCGTAAGGACAGGAACACGGCAGGGATGTCCACTATCATCATGGCTATTCAACATAGTACTAGAAGTCAAAGCCTCAGCAATCAGACAACAAAAAGAAATAAAAGACATCTGATTTGGCAAAGAATAAGTCAAACTCTCACTCTTTGCAAATGATATGAAACTTCATGTGGAAAACTCAAAAGATTCCACTCCAAAACTGCTAGAACTCATACAGGAATTCAGTAAAGTGTCAGGATATAAAATCAATGCACATAATTGAGTTGCATTTCTATACACCAAGAACAAGAGAGAAGAAAGAGAAATTAAGGAATCAATCCCATTTACAACTGCACCCAAAACCATAAGATACCGAGAAATAAATCTAGCCATAAAGGCAAAGGATCTGTACTAGGAAAACTATAGAACATTCAATAAAGAAATTGAGAAAGACACAAAGAAATGGAAAAATGTTCCATTCTCATGGATTGGAAGAACAAATATTGTGAAAATATCTATGCTACCTAGAGCAATCTACCCATTCAATGAAATCCCTATCAAAATACCATCAACTTTTTTCACCGAAATGGAACAAATAATCCTAAAATTTGTATTGGAAACAGAAAAGACCCCGAATAGCCAGAGGTATGTTGAAAAAGAAAACCAAAGCTTGTGGCAATTCTGGACTTCAAGCTCTATTACAAAGGTGTAATCATCAAGACAATATGGTACTGGCATAAAACAGACACATAGGTCAGTGCAACAGAATAGAGAGCCTGGAAATGGACCCTCAACTCTATAGTCAACTAATCTTCGACAAAGCAAGAAAGAATGTCCAATGGAAAAAAGACAGTCTCTTCAACAAATTGTGTTAGGAAAACTGGACAGCCACATGCAGAAGAATGAAAATGGACCATTTCCTTACACTATACACAAAAAACACCTCAACGTGAGACTGGAATCCAACAAAATCCTTGAGGAGAACACAGGCAGCAATCTCTTCAACCTCAGCCACAGCGACTTCCTCCTAGACACATCACCAAAGGCAAGGGAAGCAAGGGCAAAAATGAACTATTGGGACTTTATCGAGATAAAAAGCTTTAGCACAACAAAGGAAACAGTCAATAAAACCAAAAGACGATGGACAGAATGGGAAAGATACCTGCAAATAACATATCAGATAAAGGGCTAGGATCCAAAATCTATAAAGAACTTCTCAAACTCAACATCCAAAGAACAAATAATATAATCAAGAAATGGGCAGAAGATATGAACAGACATTTCTGCAATGAAGACATCCAAATGGCTAACAGACACATGAAAAAGTACTCAACATCACTAGGCATCAGGGAAATACAAATCAAAACCACAATGAGATACTACATCACATCAGTCAGAATGGCTAAAATTAACAAGTCAAGAAATGACAGATGTTAGCAAGGATGCAGAGAAAGGGGAACCCTCCTATACTGTTGGTGGGACTGCAAGTTGGTGCAGCCCCTCTAGAAAACATTATGGAGGTTCCTCAGAAAGTTGAAAACAGAGTTACCCTACAACCGAGCAATTGTACTACTGGGTATTTACCCCAATAATACAAATGTAGTGATCAGAAGGTGCACGTGCACCCGAATGTTTATATGTCCATAATAGCCAAACTATGGAAAGAGCCTAGGTGTCCATCGGCAGATGGATAACGAAGGTGTGGTGTGTATGGAACATTATGTAGCCATCAAAGAAATGTAATCTTGCCATTTGCAATGAGTGGATGGAACTAGAGGGTACTATGCTAAGTGAAATAAGTCAACCAGAGAAAGATAATTATCATATAATCTTGCTGATATGTGGAATTTGAGAAACAAGGCACAGGATGATGGAACAAGAGAAGAAAAAATGAAATAGGACAAAACCAGAGAGGAAAACAAACCGTAAGAGACTCTTAATCTCAGGAAACAAACTGAGGGTTGCTAGAGTGGAGGTGGGTGGGGGGTAAGAGGTGGCTGGGTGATGGACATTGGGGAGGGTATGTGCTATGGTAAGTGCTGTGAATTGTGTAAGACTGATGAACCACAGACCTATACCCTGAAACAAGTAATACAGTATATGTTAATAAAAATAAAATAAAATGGTGAATAAGAAAAAAAAAATCCCACTTAGGTAAGAATGGTTCTTTTTAAAGTGTAGTCCTTGTGTCAACAATATCAGTATCACCTTGAAACTTGGTAAAAATGCAAATTCTCAGACTCTGACACAAATCTTTTGAACCTGAAACTCTGGATTTTAACCTGATTCTGATGTATGCTAAAGTTTGAGAACTTCTGACCTAGGACTACACTATCCAATATGGCAGCACAGCTATATGAGCTATTTAAATCTAAATTAATTTAAATATAGTTTCTCACATTAACCACATTTTACATGTTCAACAGTCATGTGTGACTATGATTATTGTAGCGGAAAGTGCAAACTATGGAACATTTCCATCAAGCCAGAGTTGATGTGGTAGAGTGATCGGGGCTACATTAAGGAATAGACCCTGAAGTGACTAATAACACAGGCACATCCCTTTTTCTCCTGATTTTCATTTTGGCCCAAAGGAACAGGAGAAGTAGGCAATATTTATCTACTGTTGGTACTAAAATTTAACAAGCTATTAAAACATTAATGGCAGTTCTGAAACATTTGTTTTTCAAAAAGTGTACTTTCTGTGCTAGTACTAATTAAAACAAAAAGATTAAAAATGAGGGTTTCAAAATGAATTAGAGACAGTAAGTTCTGGGTTTTTGTCTGAACTTCATTATTTATTATTTCAAGGATAATACATTACTTAATCTCTTTATACCTTAGTTTTCTTATTTGTAAAACATTAATTCCTACCTCATTAGGTTTTGTGATGGTTAAATGCAATAATACAGACATAAAGCACTTGGCAAAGTGTCTAGCATTCAATAAATGGAAGCAAAAATAACCCCCCAAAATCCAAAGAGACTTGAAAGAATTCAGAAATAAATCTTTCATAGTCATTAATGGAAACTATTTTAGGCAATATAGAACAACTAGTCACACTCTAGCATTTAGTAGTGACAACTAGAAAAAAGAGAGAAAAGAAAGTCAGAGTTTTACATTTTTTTTCTAATTTTACCCATCCATTTGAGGGGGGGGGGAGAGCGCAACAAAGGAGAGTGGGAGAGCACCAGCAGCGGGGGGCAAAGGAAGAAACAGGCTCCCTGCTGAGCAGTGAGTCCAATGGGCTCGATCCCAGGATCCTGAGATCATGACCTGAGCTGAAGGCAGATGCTTAACTGACTAAGTCACCCAGGTGCCCCCAGAGTTTTACATTCTGAAAGAAATTACAAATATAAGAAAAAGTTTTGCAAACTAACACCTAAGATCAACAATAACAAAAAATCAGAAGAATTTAGGGAGAATATCTTTGCACTTCCTCCAGAATATTAGCATTTTTAATGCTTTAAAGGCATGCCTAAAAACGTAAAAAATATTTTTCTAAGACAGATTAGGGATGATCATTTGTTTATTAATAAGGTTCATCATAGGTTAATTCTAATTATTTGCATTTTTCATACAAGCACATTTAAAGAATCAAAATATTGGGGCATCTGGGTGGCTCAGTGGGTTAAAGCCTCTGCCTTCAGCTCAGGTCATGATCTCGGGGTCCTTGGATCGAGCCCTGCATTGCGTTTTACGCTTGGTGGGGAGCCTGCTAACCCCTCTCTCTCTGCCTGCCTCTCTGCCTACTTGTAATCTCTCTCTGTCAAATAAATAAATAAAATCTTTAAAAAAAATTAAAGCATCAAAATATTTCTACAAGTTTAGTGGGTCATAAAAAAGTGTTAAACAGAAACAAACTATTTACCTGAAAGAAACACTTGTCATAGTTTCTGGCACATAGTTCAATAAATATTTAGTGAAGACTCGATATGCTCAGAACACATTAACAAATATGGTAAGTCAGGATATTTTAGAATTTCAACAGTGATGTGTATGTTTAAAAAGCGAGGCTTGTGATATTTATACATTTTTCAAAATTGTAATAGTGATTTGGTGCTTGCAAAACTGTTTTGACCATGCTTTCTCACAGAAATGGGCAAGTTAACAGGGAAATTAATCACATTATAGCAGCACGATATCAGAAGATTCTGATATCTTTTGATATCAGAAGGGTGACCGATAAAGAAGGAGTAGGAGAAGCAGATTGTAAGCTGCAGACTGTGCAGGTGGAGGGGGCAGGAGATTTGCAATCTCCACCTCCTGCCACCTCCTTTGAAGAGATTCACTTGTTCTTGTCATGCTCCAAAGACAGGAAAAATCATCTGATAACCCTTTGTCCTGGTTCGGATTTTCTCTCGTTCCTAGACACTTTTCTACTGTACTCCTAAGATTCTTACCCCTGAGCCAGCTGGAATAACAATTTCAACTCTGTCAATGGCTCAATCCTTGCTCGTGTTTTGGATAATGTGATGGTGACAGGTTGTTACAGTTAACTGACATTAGGCCTGAGGATGGGAACTCCATCAGAACTACCTAACTTGAGGACTATTAGCCTTCTTATTCTAGCCAAAGCAATTTAACAGTAACAACAAAATTAAGTCATCGTACCAGCTTCATATTAAGAGTAAAAGTTAACTAAGAGTATTTAACACTACTCATACTATTTACCACACCAAAAGAACCTAAGATCTTTTTTTTTTAAGATTTTATTTATTTGTCAGAGAGAGAGAGAGCACAAGCAGTGGGAGCTGCAGGCAGAGGGAGAAACAGGCCTCTGCTGAGCAGGGAGCCCGATGTGGGACTTGATCCCAGAACCATGGGATCATGACCTGAGCTGAAGGCAGACGCTTAACTGACTGAACTCAGGTGTCCCTAAGATCTTCTTCTTCTTCTTCTTCTTTTTTTTTTTTTTAAGATTTTATTTATTTATTTGAGAAAGAGAGAGAGAGAGAGAGATCACATGCACGCGCGCAAGCTGGGGGGAGGGGCAAAGACAGAGGGAGAAACAGACTCCCCGCTGAGTGGGGAGTGCCACATGGGGCTCAATCCCAGTACCCTGAGATCATGACCTGAACAAAGGCAGATGCCTAACCAACTGAGCCACCAGGCACTTGGAACAGGGATGTTCTTAATGACATTGAGAATGGTGGTGGATTCGTGCAAGAAGGTTTTCAATTTCCTTTGCTCAAATCCATCGGAGGAATCACTATGTATGGCAGCTATATAGCCTCATAAAACATATTTCTTCAATAATAAGACTCAGAAGTCAAAATTTACTCCTTGATCTGTGGGCTACAGAACGGATGCTGTATTAGCAGGTATAAAAACAACACGAATCTCATTATTCATTTCCATTGGAGCTCTTGGATGACCAGGTGGATTCACAGTGAGCAGTAATTTTAAAAGGAATCATTTTTTTCTGAGAAGTAAGTCTCAACACGGGGCTTAAAATAGTAAACCATGCTGCAAACAGTATGCTATCACCCAGGCTTTGTTGTTCTACTTACAGAGCAAAGGCAGAGCAGATGTAGCATAATTTTTAAGGGCCCTAGGATTTTCAGAATGGTCAATGAGCACTGGCTTCAACTTTAAGTCACCAGCTGCATTAGCCCCTAACAAGAGAGTCAGCCTGTCCTTGGAAGCTTTGAAGCCAGGCATTGACTTCTCCTCTCTAGCTATGAATGTCCTCGATGGCATCTTCTTCTATTGGAAGTTTCATCTACATTGGAAATCCGTTGTTCAGTGTAGCCACTTCCACTATTTGTCTTAGCCAACTCTGGATAACTTGCTGTGACTAATACAATAGCACCTGCTACCTCCCCTTACACTTTTATGTTACAGAGACGTCTTCTTTCCTTAAACCTCATGAACTCACCTCTGCTAGCTTCTGACTTTTCTTCTGTAGCTTCCTCACCTCTCTCTGTCTTCCCAAAAGTGAAGAGAGTTGGGGCCTTGCTCTGGATTAGGCTTTGTCTTCAGAGAATGTTGCATCTGGTTTGAATTTCTATCCAGACCATCCAGACTTTCTCCATATCAGCAATAAGGACGTTTCACTTTTTTTTAATCATTCATGTATTCACTGTAATATCACTTTTCATTTCCTCCAAGAACTTTTCCTTTGCATTCATAGCTTGGCTAACTGACACAACCAGCTGTTGACATGCTTTCTTCACTAAGTTGAATGATTTCTAGCTTTTTATTCAAGGTGACAGACATGTGACTCTTCCTTTTATATAACGCTTAGAGGATGTGGTAGGGTTATTAATTGGCCTAATTTCAATATTGCTGTGTCTCAGGGAATAGAGAGACCTGAGAAAGGGGAGGGAATTGGGAATCACTGGTTGGTGGAGCAGTCAGAACACACACAATTACCAATTAAGTTCACTTTCTAATGAGTGTGGTTCCTGGTGCACCCAAACAACAAAATTACAATAGTAAAATCAAAGATCACAGATCATAGATTATCATAACAAATATAACAATAATTAAAAGGCTTAAAATATGGTGAAAATTACCAAAGTGTAACAGAGACATGAACTGAGTCAATGCTGTTGGAAAAGTGGTGCCGGCAGAGTTGCTGACAGAGTTGGCATAAACCTTCTATTTGTAAAAAATGCAGTATCTGTGAAGTGCAATAAAGTAAAGCAGAATAAAATGAGGTATGCCTGTATAACTGAAATACATTTAATTGCTTTTGTGTTTAATGGGCAGAATTTTGTTTACACTTACTTTCGAAATAAATGGTTGAAACATTCAGTTTTTGCAATCTTGAACAAATTTTTGTGTGTGTGTGCAAATCAGAGGGTCTTCAGAAGGGTTTTTTTTGGTGTGCAAATCAGAGGTTCCTCATCCTTGCTCTTACTGAACAGAAGTGTCATGCTTACTCACCTTCAGTTTCTAACAATGGTAAGATGAAGGTTTCCCCATAAAACTGCAATTAGAAGAGAAGATGCTCCACCTGGTTTTAGTTTCCTTGAAGGGAATTTCCAACATTACATAAGAAAAAATCCTTGTCTTTACTCCAACCACAGAGACTACTCACCTAGTGGTAGAGCTCGGGTCAAGTTAGTAGCTGGAGGATCTGTTTCTGGAGGACAGAGCTCACAAAAGTCCCAACATGATGGGCAGAGCAGGTTACCATCATGAATCCAGCCATTCATCTGAATACTGACAGGGAGGACCTGCCCAGCTCGACTACACAAATATGAAGTGTTCTGAACCCAAACTGTCAGACCTTGAGGAGAACAAGAAACCTTCCAATAGGAAGGGGAAAAAAATCAGATCAATAAGATTTTCATATAGGATATATGAGCCTTTTTCACCTACAGGAAAATACATTAGAATTTACTAAAAATACTGACTATAAAACACAATTTGGGTATAGGCATATCTTTAATTTCATATAAAGAAAGTTAAATTATTGGGGCGCCTGGGTGGCTCAGTGGGTTAAAGCCTCTGCCTTTGGCTCAGGTGATGATCTTAGGGTCCTGGCATCGAGTCCTGAATGGTGCTCTCTGCTCAGCAGGGAGCCTGCTTCCCCCCACCTCTCTGCCTGCCTCTCTGCCTACTTGTGATCTCTCTCTGTCAAATAAATAAATAAAATCTTAAAAAAAAGAAAGAAAGTTAAATTATTCAGATTTTAAAAGAATTTTCACTCTGTAGGAGTAGCTCTTAAACTTTTTGAAAGTTTAGCACTTTCAAAAAAAAATCCGAGGAAAGCTACAGACACTTCTCTTTAAATATTCAAGACAACATACAACTTTACATACAATTTGGATTTATAGACCTTGAGGCCAAGTTGTCAAGAATAACACTTCTGTAGAGGCCCCTGGGAGGTCTAGTCTGTGGAGCGAGCACCTCTTGATCTCAGGGTTGGGAGTTTGAGCCCCACAAGGGGTGCAGAGATTACTTTAAAAAAAAACAAATCTTAGGGGCACTTGGCTGGCTCAGTGGGAAAAGCACACAACTCTTGATCTCAGGGTCCTAAGTTCAAGCTTCATGTTGGGTGTAGAGATTAAATAAATCAAACTTAAAAAATAAAAAAATAAATTAAAAAAATAATAAAATCTTAAAAAAAGAATAACACTTCTGTAGATTATAGTATCTTCATTATACTTCAGCTTAAACCTTTGTCAAAGAGCCATTACTCATGTCGTTTTCTCCACAAGTCACAAATTTTGTAAATCAAATTTTTATTAGTCGTTTTAAATTATAAAAATAATATATGCTCATTGTAAAAAAAGTATTACAGCACAGAAATGTATATAATAAAAGTCATTTATTCTTTTTCACTATCACAGATCCTCTGCTCAGGTATAAAAAAGGTCCTAGTGATTTTACATGGACTGGTAACATCTTTAAAGGTAGGATTGACATCTTAACTGCAATAGGTAACTAATAAAGTCAATTTTAAAAAGCAAACACACTAAAGCTAACTGTTTAAAAAATATTTTATTTTTTGAGGGCGCCTGGGTGTCTCAATCAGTTAAGATTGATCGAGTCCCACATTGGGCTTCCTGCTCAGCAGGGAGCCTGCTTCTCCCTCTGCCTACCATTCTGCCTACTTGTGCTTTTTCTCTGTCAAGTAAAGAAAATCTTTTAAAAAATTATTTGTTTGTTTGTTTATTTATTTATTTATTTATTTTGTGGGGGTGCACAAATGGGGGTAGGGACAGAAGGGGAAGGACAGAGAATCTGAAGCCAAACACAGGGCTCAATCTCATGACCATGAAATCATGACCTGAGCGAAAACCAAGAAAGGGCTGCTTAACCAACTGAACTACCAGGTGCCCCTATTAAAGCTAACTTTCAAACAATTTTAAATATGTGTTATTCCAAGTTTTTTTTTTTTAAAGATTTTATTTATTTGACAGAGAGAAACACAGTGAGAGAGGGAACACAAGCAGAGGGAGTGGGAGAGGGAGAAGCAGGCTTTCCGTTGAACAGGAAGCCTGATGTGGGGCTCCATCCCAGGACCCTGGGATCATGACCTGAGCCGAAGGAAGACGCCTAATGACTGAGCCACCCAGGCGCCCCGCGTTATTCCAAGTTTTTTAAAAAACATTTTATTTATTTATTTGTCAGGAAGACAGGGAGAGAAAGAGGGAGAGAGAGAGGGTGCACAAGTAGGGGGAGAGGCAGGCAGAGGGAGAAGCAGGCTCCCTACTAAGCAGAGAGCCTGATGCAGGATTCCTCCCAGGACCCTGGGATCATGACCTGAGTGGAAGGCAGATGCTTAACTGATTGAACCACTCAGGCGTCTCTCAAAGTTGTTTTCTAAAAAGACTTCACATTAATTTCAATTATGCTACTTCACTTTAAATACTTCTGGAACCTCTCTGCTGGGCCTATCTTCAAAC
>CM053603.1:124973658-124995805 GCA_028646535.1 Procyon lotor | reverse complement strand
CCAGAAAGGAATAGAGACAATATATAGTAACAGTCACCTTACAGGCAACATAATGGCACTAAATTTGTATCTTTCAATAGTTACCCTGAACATAAATGGGCTAAATGCCCCAATCAAAAGACACAGGGTATCGGATTGGATAAAAAAGCAAGACCCATCGATATGCTGTCTGCAAGAGACTCATTTTAGACCCAAAGACACCTCTAGATTTAAAGGGAGGGGGTGGAAAACCATTTATCATGCTAATGGACATCAAAGGAAAGCTGGGGTGGCAATCCTTATATCAGACAAAGTAGACTTTAAACCAAAGACCATGATAGGAGATGAAGAAGGACACTATATCATACTTAAAGTGTCTATCCAACAAGAAGATCTAACAATTGTAAATACTTATGCCCCTAACACAGGAGCCACCAATGATATAAGCCAATTAATAACAAAATCAAAGAAACACACTGACAGTCATACAATAACAGTAGGGGCCTTTAACACCCCCCTCACTGAAACAGACATACCATCTAAGCAAAAGACCAACAAGGAAATAAGGGCTTTGAATGAAACACTGGAACAGATTAACTTCACAGATATATTCCCAACATTCCAACCCAAAACAAAAGAATACCTATTCTGGGTAGCAAATCAGGTCTCAACTGGTACCAAAAGACTGGGATCATTCCCTAAATATTTTCAGACCATAATGCTTTGAAACTCGACCTCAATCACAAGAGGAAAGTTGGAAAGAACTCATATACATGTAGGCTAAAGAGCATCCTACTGAAGAAATAAATGGGTCAACCAGGAAATCAAAGAAGAATTTAAAAAAAAAAAATTATGGAAACAAATGAAGATGAAAACACAACTGTTCAAAATCCTTGGGATGCAGCAAAAGGGCGCCCTAAGAGGAAAGTATATAGCACTACAGCCTTTCTCAAGAAATAAAAAAGGTCTCAAATATACAACCTAATCCTAAACCTAAAGGACCTGGAGATTAAGAACAGCAAAGAAAGCCTAAACCCAGCAGAAGAGAAAGATCTGAGCAGAAATCAAGGAAATAGAAATCAAAAGAACAGAAGAACAGAACAATGAAACTAAAAGCTGGTTCTTTGAAAGAATTACTAAGAATGGGTAAATCCCAGCCAGATTTATCAACAAGAAAAAAGACTCGCTGCCAAAAAAAATCACAAATGAAAGAAGAGAGATCACAACCAACACTGAAGAAATACAATTATAAGAATATATTATGAGCAACTACACGCCAATAAATTAAGACAATTTGGAAGAAATAAGTGCATTCTTAGAGACGTATAAACTACCAAAACTGATGCAAGAAGAAAGAGAAAACTTAAACAGACCCCAAACCACAAGAAAATTGAAGCAGTAATCAAAAAACTCACAACAGACAAGAGCCCAGGGACAGATGCCTTCTCAGAGGAATTCTACCAAACATTTAATGAAAAATTAATACCTATTCTTTTGAAACTGTTCCAAAAACAAATATGAAAGGAAAACTTCCAAACTCATTTTATGAGGCCAGCATTACCCTGATCTCCAAACCAGACAAAGACCCCATCTAAAAAGGAGAATTACAGACCAATATCCCTGATGAATTGGATTCAAAAATTCTCACCAAAATACTAGCCAATAGGATCCAACAGTACATTAAAAGGATTATTCACCACGACCAGGTGGGATTTATTCCTGGGCTACAAGGTTAGTTCAACATCCACAAATCAATCAATGTCATACAATACCTTAGCCAAAGAAAGGACAAGAACCATACGATCCTCTCAAAAGATGCAGAAAAAGCATTTAACTAAGTACAGCATCCTTTCTTGATTAAAACTCTTCACAGTTTTATGGGATAGAGGCTACATACCTCAATATCATAAAAGCCATCTATGAAAAATCCACAGCAGATATCATTCTGAATGGGGAGAAACTGAGAGCTTTTCCCCTAAGGACAGGAACATGGCAAGGATGTCCACTATCCACTGCTGTTCAACATAGTACTAGAAGTCCAAGCCTCAGCAATTAGACAACAAAAAGAAATAAAAGGCATCTGAATCAGCAAAGAAGAAGTCAAAACTCTCACTCTTTGGAGATGATATGAAACTTCATGTGGAAAACTCAAGAGTCTACCCCAAAACTGCTAGAACTCATATAGGAATTCAGTAAAGCAGCAAGATATAAAATCAATGCACAGAAATGAGTTGCATTTCTATGCACCAACAACAAGACAGAAGAAAGAGAAATTAAGGAGTTGATCCCATTTACAACTGCACCTACAACCATAAGATACCTAGGAACAAATCTAGCCAAAGAGGCAAAGGATCTGTACTCAGAAAACTTATAGAATACTCATGAAAGACATTGAGGAAGACACAAAGAAATGGAAAAATGTTCCATGGTCATGGATTTGAAGAAAAAATATTGTTAAAATGTCTATGCTACCTACAGCAACTACAAATTTAATGCAATCCCTATCAAAATACTATGAACTTGTTTACAGATCTGGAACAAATAATCCTAAAATTTGTATTGGAACCAGAAAAGACCCCAAATGGTCAGAGGAATGTTGAAAAAGAAAAGCAAAGCTGGTGGCATCACAATTCCAGACTTCAAACTCTATTACAAAGCTGCAATCATCACAACTGTATGGTACTGACACAAAAACAGACACATAGATCAATGGAACAGAATAGAGAGCCCTGAAATGGACCCTCAACTCTATGGCCAACTAATCTTTGACAAAGCAGGAAGGAATGTCCGGTGGAAAAAAGTCTCTTAAACAGATGGTGTTGGGAAAATTGGACAGCTCCATGCAAAAGAATGAAACTAGACAATTTCCCTACACCACACAGAAAAATCAACTCAAAATGGAGACCTAAAGATAGGCTGGAATTGATCAAAATCCTAGAGGAAAACACAGGCAGCCATCTCTTCGAATTCAGCTGTATCAACTTCTTCCTAGACATATCGCCAAGGGCTAGGGAAACAAAGGCAAATATGAACTATTGGGATTTTATCAAGATAAAAAGCTTTTGCACAGCAACGGAAACAGTCAACAAAACCAAGAAAACTGAAAAAATGGGAGAAGATATTTGCAAATGACATGTCAGATAAAGGGCTAGTATCCAAAATCTATAGAGAACTTCTCAAATTCAACACCCAAAGAACAAGAAGACATGAACAGACATTTCTGCAACGAAGATATCCAAATGGCCAACAGACACATGAAAAAGTGCTCAACATCACTTGGCATCAGGGAAATACAAATCAAAACCACAATGAGATACCACCTCACACCAGTCAGAATGGCTACAATTAACAAGTCAGGAAACGACAGATGTTGGCAAGGATGGGAAGAAAGGGGAACTTTCTTACTGCTGGTGGGAATGCAAGCTGTTGTAGCCCCTCTGGAAATCAGTATGGAGGTTTCTCAAAAAGTTGAAAATAGAGCTATGCTATGACCCAGCAATTGCATTACTGAGTATTTACCCTAAAGATAAAAATGTAGTGATCTGAAGGGGCATGTGCACCCCAATGTTTATAGCAGCAATGTCCACAATAGCTAAACTACAGAAAGAGCCCAGATGTTCACTGACAGATGAATGGATAAAGAAGATGTGGTTTGTATATGTGTATACACACACACACACACACACACACACACACACAATGGAATATCATGCAGCCATCAAAAATTGAAATCTTGCCATTTTTAATGACGTGGATGGAACTAGAGGGTATTATGCTAAGCGAAATAAGTCAGTCAGAGAAAGATAATTATCATATGATCTCACTGATATTTGGAATTTGAGAAACACAGGCAGAGGATCATAGGGGAAGAGAGGAAAAAATGAAACAAGACAAAACCAGAGAGGGAGACAAACCATAAGAGACCCTTAATGTCAGGAAACAAACTGAGGGTTGTTGGAATGGTGGAGGGTGGGGGGGATGGGGTGTCTGGGTGATGGACATTGGGGAAGGTATGTGTTGTGGTGGATGCTGTGTATTGTGTAAGATTGATGAGTATCAGAATTGTACCCCTGAAACAAATAATTCAATATATATTAATAATAAAAAGATAATAATATTTGAAAACCAATCAATGTAATCTATCATATTAACAGGATAAATTAAAAAAAAAAATCACCACATGATTATATCAACCAAAGCAGAAAGAGCATTTGGCAAAAGTCAACATCTATTTGTGATAAAAACTCTCAGGAAAAAAAAAACTCTCAGAAAAACAGGTAAAGAGGGGAACTTCAACTTGAAAAGGAGCATCTACAAAACACCTACAACTAACATTAAACTTAATAGTGAAAAACTGAATGCCCCCTCCAATGTGTTCATGGATTAATAACACTCAACAATGCTAAATGTCAATTCTCCTAAAATTGATATATAGGTTTAACACAATTTATAGAAAAATCCCAGCAAGATTTTTTTTTTAAGATTTTATTTATTTATTTGACAGAGAGAGAGAGAGATCACAAGCAGGCAGAGAGGCAGGCAGAGAGAGAGAGAGGGGTAGGCAGGCTCCCTGCTGAGCAGAGAGCCCAATGCGGGGCTCGATTCTAGGACCCTAAGATCATGACCTGAGCTGAAGGCAGAGGCTTTAACCCACTGAACCACCCAGGTGCCCCCAGCAAGATTTTTTATAGACATGGTTATTCTAAAATTTACAAGAAAGGCAAAGGAACTAAAACAGCTAAGATGATTTTGAAAAATAATAAAGTGGGAAGAATCAGTTTACCCAATTTTAAGAATCAATTTACCCAATTTTAGTATAGCTACAATAATCAAGGACTGTGCAGTATTAATAGAGCGACAGACATATAGATCAATGGAACAGAAGAGAGAGCACAGAAATAGACCCATATAAATACACCCAATTGATTCTTTGACAAATGTAAGAAAGAATTAAAAAAAAAGAAAGACAGCCTTTTCAACAAATGGTGCTGGAGCAACTGAATATCCATACACAAAAATATGAACTTGATGTAAATCTCCCAATTTATAAAATTAATTGAAAATGGATCCTAGACTGTAATACAGAACAAAAAGCAATTAAATTTTTGAAAAAGAAATATAAGAATATCTTTGAGATTTAGGACTTTAACCATTGACTTGACAATGAAAGCATGTCTCAGAAAAGAACATACTGATAATTTGGACTTCACTAACGCTAAAAACTTTTACTCTACAAAAGACCCCATTAAGAGAATAAAAAGAAAAATTACAGATTGGGAGAAAATGTGTGCAAATGACAAAGGACTAGTACTTACAATATATAAAACTTTCAAAACTGAACAGTAAAAAAAAACAAAACAAAAGCAAACATTCCAATTAGAAAACTGGCATAAGACATGAAGAGGTATCTCATCAAAGAGGCTATACAGACATCAAATAAGCACATGAAAATATATTCAACATCATTAGCCATTAGAGAAATGCAAAGTAAAACCACAATGAGATATCACTACTATCTTTCAGAACAACTAAAATAATAAATAGTGACAACGTCAAATGCTGACAAGGATGTGGAGAAACTGTCATCACTCATACATTGCTGGTGGAATATAAAATGGTATAGCCATTCTGGAAAAGAATACTGGAACTCTGGCAAAGAGTTGAACAGTTTCAGAACTCTGGAAGAGAGTTCAGCAGTTTCTTAGAGAACTAAACTTGCAACTACCATATGACTCAGCAATTGAACCCCTTGGCATTTATCTTGGAGAAATGAAGATTTATGTTCACACAAAAACCTTTACATAAATGTTTATAGCAACTTTATTCGTAATAGTCCAAAACTGGAAACAACCTAGATATCCTTTAGTATGTGAATCCTTAGTGCACCTGGGTAGCTCAGTCCATTAAGCAGCTGCTTTCAGCTCAGGTCATGATCTCAGTGTCCTGGGATGAGTCCCACATCAGGCTCCCTGCTCAGCGGGGAGTCTGAATCTCCCTCTATCCCTACCCTCTGCTCATGATCTCTCTCTCTTTCAAATAAATAAAATCTTAAAAAAAAAATGCCAACAAAACATGTGAATGCTTAAACAAATTGTGGTATATCCATATCATGGAATATTATTCAGCCATTAACTTTAGGAAACTACTGAAATACACAACCCAGAAAATTATGTGGAATAAAAAAAGCCAATTCCCAAAGGTTATATACATTATGAAATAATCTATAGAACTTTATTTTTATTTTTTTTAAGATTTTATTTATTTATTTGACAGGGAGAGAGATCACAAGCAGGCAGAGAGGCAGGCAGAGGGAGGGGGGAAGCAGGCTCCCTGCTGAGCAGAGAGCCCGACTCGGGCCTCGATCCCAGGACCCTGAGATCATGACCTGAGCTGAAGGCACCCAGGCGCCCCAGAACTTTTTTTTTTTTTCAGAACTTTCTTTAAATGGCAAAATTATAGAAATAAAGAACAGATTAGTGGTTTCCAGGGGCTTAAGAAGGGCTGGAATGGGAGGGAAGTAGGTATATCTAAAAATGGTAACATAAAGGATTCCAGTGGTACTGAAATGTTCTGTGTCTGATTGTATCAATGTCAGTATCCTGGCTGTGTTATTGTACTATAGTTTTTATGCTACCAGTTAAGAAAACCCGATAAAGTGTATATGGAATCTCTGTATATCTTCAAAACTGTATGTAAACCTATAATTATCTCAAAATAAAAAGTTAAAAAATATATATTTATAGAGGTACCTGGCTGGCTCAGTCTATGAAGTATGAGGCTCTTTTTTTTTTTTTTAATATTTAATTTATTTATTTGTCAGAGAGAGAGAACACACAAGCAGGAGGAACGGCAGGCAGAGGGAGAAGCAGGTTCCATGGTGTGCAAGGAGCCCAATGCGGGGCACAATCCCAGAAGCCTCGGATCATGACCTGAGCCAAAGGCAGCCACTTAACCAACTGATCCATCCAGACTGATCCATCCAGGAGCCCCGAAGTGTGAGGCACTTGATCTCAGAGTTATGAGTTCAACCTCCACAGTGGGCATAGAGCTTACTTAATATGAATGTATGGGTATGTGTATCCCCCAAACTTGAAGAATGGATTTTTAAAAAGTTTGCTAGGTGATTTTAACATTCATCCAGATTTGAGAACCATTATTCCAAAGTATCTTCATGTTTTGGATACTGAATCAACAGCTTCATCTACGTTTATGAGTGCATTCTCTGAAGAAAACAGTAGGAATGATAGAAGATGCAGAAACTTCACAGTTTGTACTTTATTAAACTCAACAGAAATGCTTATGGCTCTGGCCCCCACTTTGTAGATTCTTTTCATATATGACTTAAAACAATAATAGCCACTTATTATAGCTACTTACTATATTACCACGAAGCACCATAGATGGTTTTCTGTACATTCTGAAATTGAACTATTTAGACCACATTTTCAAAATAGTGACATTTCAGGTTCAGGATAAAGAACAAAATTAGACAGAAATCAACTGTGTTATCAAAGATTATAATGAAAATACGTCCTTACTTCTGTTTCTGTTGGTCAATCCAGAATTTGCAGCTCTTCCGGACAAAGTCGCAGCCCATTCCTCGGCCCCAGTCTAACTTCTCGGCCATACTGTAATTAGCCTTATACCAGCTGTGGAAATAATTCAAATAAAGCACTTATCATTGTCATTTTAAAAACAATTCCAGCATACCAATTACAAATCTCAACAATGAGCAAACTGGGACCTCATGGTAGAGGAGCATTTACCAGCAAAGCCCTTGTACATGGGACCTGCTGCACAGAATCACGTTAACAAGGACTGGGAAACTTGTCTTATAGTGAGAGTACTTTCATATTGGGAAAAAAAAAAAAAATCAAAATCAAAATATGTTGTCTCTGTATTTTCAAAAATCACAGAAGTCACAGAGTGAAAGTAGTTAAGGTGTGAGACAAAGGAATTAAGGGCCAAAGAAACAAAAAGAGAATGAGAAAAAAAGGCAAGGGAATAAACTGAGGAAGAAATAGTGGTCTTCCAAGGTGGATAAACATTACCTAATCTGATTCAGTTGGCCCTAATTTGTTGCTTCTCTGGCCTTGAACTTGTGATATTCCATCAATACAGGTTCTGCTTGTGACTAAAAATGACGCTATTATAATAAGACATATGAATACTATGTCTAATACTTTAAAAATGTTCTAATTTCAGGAAAAAAAAAACCCACATTTATTTGGTTTCCTGGCAAATCTAATCAAAGACTAGGAGCCTACTTTTATTCATTTTTTTTTTTTAAGATTCTGTTTATTTATTTAACAGAGAGAGAGAGATCATAAGTAGGCAGAGAGGGAGGCAGAGAGAGAGGGGGAAGCAGGTTCTCTGCTGAGCAGAAAGCCCGATGTGGGGGCTTGATCCCAGGACCCTGAGATCATGACATGTGCTGAAGGCAGAGGATTTTTTTTAAAGAAATTTTTAAAAAAAGATATTTATTTGTTTGTTTTTTTGCTTGTTTGTTTGACAGAGAGATCACAAGTAGGCAGAGGCTTTTTTTTTTAAAGAAATTTTTAGAAAAAGATACTTATTTATTTGTTTGTTTCTTTGTTTGACAGAGAGAGATCACAAGTAGGCAGAGAGGCAGGCAGAGAGAGAGAAGGAAGCAGGCTGCCTGCTGAGCAGAGAGCCCGATGAGGGGTTTGATCCCAGGACCCTGAGATCATGACCTGAGCCAAAGGCAGAGGCTTAACCCACTGAACAACCCAGGTGTCCCCCTTTTGATTCTCAATGACAAGATTAGTTTACAAAAATTTTAAAAAAGTTTCTCCATTTTAAAAAATTTGTTTGTTTGTTTATTTATTTAAGAGACAGTGAGTGAGCGTGCACCTGCACGCCAAAGGCTGGAGCAGAGGGTGAGGGAGAGGAGGGGAAACCTGAAGCAGACTTGCTATGAGCCTGATGTGGGGCTCAATCTCATGCCCCTGAGAACATGACCTTAGGTGGAACCAAGAGGTGATGATTAAGTGACTGAGCCACCCAGGCGCCCCAGTTTCTAACCATTTTGTATTATATCTTGTCCCTTTAGCATTACCAAAACAGTAAATAAAAACACAGGCTCAAAGGCTGAGGGAATGACAAGAATTATTCCCTCCATTCCAGCCACCTTCCCACAAAATCAAAATCAAAAAAAGAACGTCTTCAAAACCTTCTCCTTTTTAAAATTTTTTAAAAAGATTTTATTTATTTGAGAGAGAGTGAGCAGGAGCGAGGGGCAGACTCCCCTGAGCAGAGAGCCCAACACAGGGCTACATCCCAGGATCATGGGATCATGACTTCAACCAAAGGCAGACATTTAATTGACTGAGACATCCAGCCGGGACCCCCAAATCCTTCTCTCTTTTTTTTAAGGATAGAACTCTCTGAGAAATTGAAGACATGAATCTCAGCACTCCAATAACCAAAATGCCAGCAACCTCTGCAGCTATAACGTGACTGATATAAATTAGCTAATGTAGTATTACAACAGGTCAAGTTGTCCAGATAGTAACAGATGCCCTCAGTGTAGCACACTAGCAGTCATTTTAGCAGTGCCTAGGTTAGGCAGTCCTTCTCTCTACAGATAAAATGTAAAGTAATAAGATTTCATCGGGAATTAACATATCTAACTTAATAAATTAACTAAATAACTAAACAATTAAAATAAATTAACTAAATATCTAACATAATATAGGTTAAGTACAGAGCATATTATCAGCACTATGTCACTCAATCACCAGCTAAGCACTCTACCTACATTTCTTGAAACCTTCCCGATAGCTTCTTTGCAACTCTTCCCATGCTAGAAGTCAACAGTTGTTAAGCCCTTCTTATATGGAAGGCACTTTATTTAATTATAAGACTATACCAGTGAATAAATAGACACAGTTCCTCCCTTCATGAAGATTATAACCTATTGGGGAAGAGAGATGTTTTACAAAAAATTACAACTGGGATGAATGCTACAGAGATTAAGTATAAGGTGCGAATAGCACATTAATAGGAAAATAATGTTAGTCTGGGGAATTAGGAAAGATTTGAGGAAGCAACTTTAAGCTAAACCCAAAGGATGAGCACAAGTTAGCTGAGGGAGCAGGGGAAGCACTGGAAACAGTTTCTTAGTTGCATTAGAGGGCTGTGAAATCAACTTATTTGTATCTTAACATTTATTTCTCTTTCTTTTAAAATCAATAAAATAGGGGGGGAAATGACTGCGTTGTTGGTAGCAGGGTAAGGATATTTCCATGAACTTCGGTTCAGTTTTATATACAATAGCTAATACCTGAATTGGCACCTACGTGTGCCAAACACTTTACTAAGGACTTTACATGTATTAACTCATTAAAGCCTCATAAAACTCTGAGGTAGGTTTCACATTTTACCCTTATTTTACAGATGAGAGGACTGAGGGAAAAATACAGCAAGTAAATAGCAAAGATGGGATTTGAATCTAGGGTTCTGGCTTCAGTGTCAGTGTTCTTGATTAAAAAATTGGGATACAATTCATATCCTATAAAATTCACCCTTATAATGTGTATAATTCAATGTTTTTAGTATATTTATAGGGTTGTACAACCATTACCACTACAGGCATATCTCATTTTGTTGCATTCCACTTTATTATACTTTGCAGATACTGTCTTTTTATTGTTACAAATTGAAAGTTTGTGGCAACCTTGTGTTGAGTAAGTCTACTGGCACCATTTTTCTGACAGCATTTGCTAACTTCCTGTCTTTGTATCACACATTGGCAATTTTCACAATATTTTAAGCTTTTTCATGATTATTATATTTGTATTATACTTATGTTATATTATAATCTGTGACCAGTGATCTTTCATGTTACTATTGTAATTGTTTTGGGGCACCAGGAACCACACCTATACAATAATAAAATGTGTATTCTGACCGCTCCACTGACTGTCCCTGTCTCTCTCCCTTTCCTCAGGCTGATCTACTCCCTGAGACACAATATTGAAATTAAGCCAATTAGGGGCACCTGAGTGGTTCAATGGGTTAAAGCCTCTGCCTTCGGCTAAGGTCAGGATCTCAGGGTCCTGGGATCGAGCCCCACATCAGCCTCTCTGCTCAGCGGGGAGCCTGCTGCCCCCCCTCTCTCTGCCTGACTCTTTCCCTGCTTGTGCTCTCTCTCTCTCTGTCAAATAAATAAATAAAATCTTAAAAAAAAAAAAAAAGAAATTAAGCCAATTAATACCCTACGGTGGGGTGCCTGGGTGGCTCAGTTGGTTAAGCATCTGACTTTTGATTTTGGCTCAGGTCATGATCTCAGGGTCTGTGATCAAGCCCCATGCTGGACTCTGGACTCAGTGCAGACTGTCCTTCTCCTTCTCCTGCTACTCCTCCCCCCACTCGTGATCTTCTCTCTCTCTCAAATAAGTAAATAAATTAAAAAAAAAGAACATTTCCTATGGTGGCATTTAAGTGTTCAAGTGAAAGGAAGAGTCACATGTCTCTCACAAAATCAAAAGCTAGCAATGATTTAGCTTAATGAGAAAAATGAGTCAAAAGCTGAGAGCGGCCAAAACCTAGGCCTCTTGCACCAGTTAGCCAAGCTGTGAATGCAAAGGAAAAGTTCTTGAAGGAAATGAAAAGTGGTATTACAGTGAATACATGAATAATAAAGAAAGTAAAAAAGCCTTATTGCTGCTGATGAAGAAAGTCTGAGTGGTCTGAAAGAAATTCTACTGTGGGTAAAATGCTACCAAACAGCATTGCATGCTATAGAGAAATTACTCATTAAAGAAAGAGTCCAACAGTGTGACAAACTTCATTGTTTTCTCTTTTTTTTTAAAGATCTTATTTATTTGACAGAGAGAAACAGCGAGAGAGGGAACACAAGCAGAGGGAATGGTAGTGGGAGAAGCAGGCTTCCTGCCGAGCAGGGAACCCAATGCGGGGCTCGATCCCAGGACCCTGGGATCATGACCCGAGCCAAAGGCAGACGCTTAACGACTGAGCCATCCAGGCGCCCCTTCATTGTTTTCTCTTAAGAAACTGGCACAACCACCCCAACCTTTACCACCCACCAATCTCATTAGCCAGCAGCAATCAATTGACTGAGCCACCCAGGCACCCCAGATTTTTAAATTATGGAATGTACGTTGTGGGGTGCCTGGCTGGTTCAGTCAGCACAGCATGCAACTCTTTATCTCAGGGTCATGAGTTTAAGCCCCACATTGGGTGTAGAGATCAGTTTCAAAAAATAAAAAGGTACATACATGGTTTCTTTTAGACATAATGCTATTGCATACTTAACAGACTACCGCATATTTATATGCACCGGGAAACAAACAAAATAATTCACTTGATTTACTTTACTTAGTCCAGTGGTCTGGAGCCAAACATGGTATTTCTCTAAGGCATGCCTATATCTAATTTCAGAACATTTACATAACCCCTCAAAAAAACTATGTCCCCACTAGTAATCACTAATAATTACTTGTGATCTCAGGGTCAAGAGATCAAGCCCTGTGTCAGGCTCTGCATTCAATGTGGAGTCTGTTTCAGATTCTCTCTCCCTCTCCCTCTGCCCCTCCTGCTTGTGCTCTCTCTCTAAAATAAATAAATAAATAAGTCTTAAAAAAAAAAAAAAAGAGAGAGAGAGAGACAGGGCACCTGGGTGGCTCAGTGGGTTAAAGCCTCTGCTTTCGGCTCGGGTCATGATCTCGGGGTCCTGGGATCGAGCCCCGCATCAGGCTCTCTGCTCAGCAGGGAGTCTGCTTCTCCCTCTCTCTGCCTGCCTCTCTGCCTACTTGTGATCTCTCTCTGTGTGTCAAATAAATAAATAAAATCTTTAAAAAAAAGGGGGGGAGAGATACTAAAGTGGCTATATCATTTTGCATTCCCACCAACAATGAATTAGAATTCCTGTTGCTCCATGTCTTTGGCAGCACTTGGTGGTGTCCGTGTTCCAGATTTTGGCCATTCTAATAGGTATGTAGTAGTATCTCACTGTTATTTTAATTTGTATTTCCCTGATGACTTTTTTTTTTCCTGCTTTTTCTTTAATACAGTTGCCATCCTCTATGATATATCATTAGGTGCCTTCTTAATGGCATCTAATCTACTTTTTTGTTGCACCAGACAACATCCTAGGATAGAACTCTTATAACTAGTCATGTTCACAGAGTACTGTTCTTAAGTACAGTACAGCAAACTTATGGTTGGGCCATAATTAATGAACTGTGGTATTTTCCAAAAATGGATTAATTTACACATCAAAACCACATTAAATTTTCAACTTAGTTCACAAACAGGGGCGCCTGGGTGGCTCAGTCATTGGGTGTCTTTAGGTCAGGTTATGATCCCAGGTTCCTGGGATTGAGCCCCGTGTCTTGGGATGGAGCCCCACATCAGGTTCCCTGCTCAGCGGGAAGCCTGCTTTTCCCTCTCCCTCTCCCCTGGCTTGTGTTCCCTCTCCTGCTGGCTCTCTCTCTGTCAAATAAATAAATAAATCTTAAAAAAGAAAAAACAAAAAATAAAAAAAGAGTTCACACATAGTCTATTTCTTTCCTATAGTTGCTATCACTCCAAATTATAGTTCTGAAATTCAGGAAGTGGGAAGAATGTCTTCGTGTTGTTGATGCTTCTTTCTTTTTTCCTTCCTTCCTATCTCCTTCCTCTTCCCCCTTTATTCCTTCCTTCTTTTCCCTTTTTCTTAATAAGATGAAAAGAAATTGTTTATTAAGGAAATCAAAATCTAGTAAACATCAAAAACTTAGTTACAAACTCTTATTTTTTCTAAAAGATTTTATTTATTTATTTATTTATTTATTTATTTATTTATTTGACAGAGAGAGAGTACAAGCAGGGGGAGCAGCAGCAGAAAGGGGAGAAGCAGGCCCCCTGCTGAGTAGAGCGCCCAATGTGGGACTCAATCCCAGGACCATGGGATCATGCCCCAAGCCAAAGGCAGACACTTAACCAAGTGAGCCATCCAGGTGCCCTATAAACTCTTTTTGTAATGATGTTAAAATTACTGACAAAATGATTTGTCATTAAATAAAACATGGGGCATCTTTTCATATGCTTATCTATATACCTTTTTTGGTGAAGGGTCTGTATAGATCTTTTGCTAATTTTTAATTAGGTTGTTCGTTTTCTTATTGTTTAGTTTTAAGACTTTTTTTTTTTTTTTAAAGAGTTTGTCAGAGAGAGACAGAGAGCAGGAGCAAGAAGAATGCAGCCAGAGAGATAAGCAGGCCCCTGCTGAGCAAGGAGCCTGATGTGGGTATTGATCCCAGGACTCTAGGATCATGACCTGAGCTGAAGGCAGATCTCAACCAACCAAGCCACTCAGGAGTCCCTTGAATTTTAAGGTTTTTGTTTTGTTTTGTTTTTTTAATGTATTTGGGTAATAGCCCTTTATCAGATGTGCCTTTTACAAATATATTCTCCCTATCTGTAACATGTCTCTTCATTCTCTTGACTTCATCCCTTTTCATGTCTGAATAATATTTCACCATATGTATATACCACATTTTGTTTATCCATTCATCAGTTGATGAACATTTAGGCTGTTTCTACTTTTGATTATAAGTTAAGTTGCTGTGAATATTCATGTCTGGGTTTTTGTGTGGACATGTTTTCAATTCTTTTAGACAGACAACTGGGAGTGAAATTGCTAGATCACATGGTAAATCTGATTAACTTTTTGAGCAACTATCAATCTGTTTTCCAAAGTGGCTGATCATTTTACACTCCCCTTAGCACTATATGAGTTCCAATTTTCCCACATCCTTATCAGTATTTGCTACTGTCTTTTTTATTATAGTCATCCTACTGGATGTGAAAGAGTACCTCACTGTAATTTTGATTTGCATTTCCCTAGGGACTAATGATGCCGAGAATAATTTCTTGTGCTTACTGGCCATTTCTGTATCTTCTTTGGAGAAATATCTATTCAAATCATTCACCTATTCTTAAATCAGGTTGCCTTTTTATTGTTGAGTTATAAGAATTCTTTATATTTTCTAGGTATTAGATATTTATCAGATAGATTATTTGCAAATATTTTCCACATTTTGTGAGTTGCCTTTTCCCTTTCTTGATAGTACCCTTTGAAGCACAAAAGTTTTTAATTTTGATGAAATCTAATCTATCTAATATTTCTTTGGTTGTTTATGCTTCCCTTATCATATTTAGGAAATCACTGCTGGGGCACCTGGGTAACTCAGTTAAGTGCCTGCCTTGGGCTCAGGTCACGATCTCAGAGTCCTGGTATTGAAATCTCTGTCAGGGAGCTTAGCAGGGAGTCTGCTGGTCCCTCTCCCTCTGCCCCTCCCCACCCCTTGCATGCTCTCTCTCTCTCAAACAAATAAATAAAATCTTTAAAAAAGAATCACTGCTGGGGCACCTCAGTGGCTCAATAAGTTAAGTGTCTGCCTTCAGCTCAGGTCATGATCCCACCATCCTGGGATCAAGCCCCACATCAGACTCCCTACTCAGTGGGGAGTCTGCTTCTCCCTCTCCCTTTGCCGCTCCCTCTGCTTGAGTTTTCTCTCTCCAAAATACCTAAATAAAATCTTTAAAAAAATTACTGCTTACCCCAATATCATGAAGATTAACATTAATCTTACATTATAGTTAATAAATAGTTAATAAACATTAACTAGGATTCTAAGAGTTTTTTAATTGAAATTTAATTAACATATAGTGTATTATTAGTTTCAGAGGTAGAGTTCAGTGATTCATCAGTCTTATATAATACGCAGTGCTCATTACATCACATACCCTCCTTAAGCTCCATCACACAGTTACCCCATTTCCCAAACCCCTCCACTCCAGCAATCCTCAGTTTGTTTCCTATGATTAAGAATCTCTTATGGTTTGTCTCCCTCCCTGGTTTTGTCTTGTTTCATATTTTCTTCTCTTCTCCTAAGATCCTGTTTTGTTTCTGAAATTCCATATATGAATGAGATCATATGATAATTGTCTTTCTTGGATTGATTTATTTTCCTTAGCATAATATCCTCTAGTTCCATCCACATTGTTAAAAATGGCAAGATTTCATTTTTTGATGGCTATATAATATTCCATTGTATATATACACCACATGTTATATATTTATTTATCCAGCAATGGCTATCTGGGCTCTTTCCACACTTTGGCTACTGTGGACATTGCTGCTATAAATATTGCACTGTAGATACCCCTTCGAGTTACTACGTTTGTATCTTTAGGGCAAATAACCAGTAGTGCAATTGCTGGGTCATAGAGTAGCTCTATTTTCAACTTTTTGAGGAACCTCCGTACTGTTTCCCAGAGTGGCTGCACCAGCTTGCATTACCGCCAATAGTAATAGGGTTCCCCTTTTTCCCCATCCTCACCAATATCTGTTGTTTCCTGACTTGTTAATTTTAGCCATTCTGACTGGTGTGAGGTGGTATTACGCACTGTGGTTCTGATTGGTATTTACCTGATGCTGGAACACAACCTGGATCCTTGCTGATGTGACTGGGGTTGTGTAGTGCCTTGTGAGAAAGCTCCAGGAAGAGGAGGAAGAGGAGGACAAAAGTTCTCTTGGGACCGATGCCCAGAATAAAGATGAAAGGATACATGAAGTAATTTCATGTCCCCCAGGCGCCCTGCTCTTTCATCTCTTTATTATAGTCTTCAGTTTAAAATCTATTTTGTCTGGGGTGGCTGGGTGGCTCAGTGGGTTAAAGCCTCTGCCTTCAGCTCAGGTCATGATCTTAGGGTACTGGGATCGAGCCTGGTACCGGGCTCTCTGCTCAGCGAGGGGACTGCTTCCCCCTCTCTCTCTGCCTGCTTCTCTACTTATAATCTCTCTCTGTCAAATAAATAAATAAAAAATCTTTAAAAAAAATCTGTCTTGTCTGATATAAGGATTGCTACCCTAGCTTTCTTTTGATGTCCATCAACACAATAAATGGTTTTCCATCTTTAAATCTGGAGGTGTCTTTGGGTTTAAAATGAACCTCTTGCAGACAGCATATTGATGGTTCTTGCTTTGTTATCCAATCTAATACCCTGTGTCTTTTGACTGGGGCATTTAGTCCATTTACATTCACGGTAACTAATTGAAAGATATAGATTTAGTGCCATTGTATTGCCTATAAATGACTGTTACTCTATATTGTCTCTGTTCCTTTCTGGTCTATGTTACGTTGGGGCTCTCTCTTTGCTTAGAGGATCCCTTTCAATATTTCTTGGGGCTGTTTTGGTGATTGCAAATTCTTGTAGTTTCTGTTTGTCCTGGAAGCTTTTTATCACTCCTTCTATTTTGAATGACAGCCTTGCTGGATAAAATATTTTGGCTGCATATTTTTCTCATTTAGCACCCTGAATATACCATGCCAGTCCATTCTGGCCTGCCAGGTCTCTGTAGATAGATCTGCTGCCTATGCTATCTAATGTGTCCACCCTTGTAAGGTGGTTATGGACCTCTTATCTTGAGCTGCTTTCAGGATATTCCCTTTTCTCTGAGATTTGCAAGTTTCACCATTATATGTCGAGTTGTGCACCTATTTTTACTGATTTTGAGGGGGGGTTCTCTGTGCCTCCTGGACTTGAATGCCTGTTTCCTTCCCCAGACTAGGGACGTTCTCTGCTATAATTTGCTCCAGTATACCTTCTGCTCGCACTTTCCTCTTCTTCTGGGATCCCAATTATTCTAATATTGTTTCACTTTATGGTATCACTTCTCTCTGAAATTCTCCCTCTTGTGATCCAGTAGTTCTCTCTCTTCTCCTCAGCTTCTTTATTCTCCATCATTTGGTGTTCTATATCACTAATCCTCTCTTCTGCCTCATTTATCCTAGCAGTTAGAGGCTCCATTTTAAAAAAAAGATTGATCAGAAAGAGAGAGAGAGGGAGAGAGCACAAGCAGGACTGGCAGGCAGAGGGAGAGGGAGAAACAGGCTCTCCGCTGAGAAAGGAGCCTGATGCAGGACTCAATCCCAGGACCTTGGGATCATGACCTGAGTTGAAGGCAGACACCTAACCGACTGAGCCACCCAGATGTCCCAGAGCCTCCATTTTTTATTGCTTCTCATTAATAGCTTTTTAAATTTCAACTTGGTTAGATTTTAGTTCTTTCATTTCTCCAGAAGAAATTCTCTAGCGTCTTCTATGCTTTTTTCAAGCCCAGCTAGTATCTTTATAATTGTTATTCTGAACTCTAGTTTAACCATAGTACTTATGCCCATACAGATTAGTCCCTGGCAGTCAGTACTGCCTCTTGTTCTTTTTTTTGAGGTGAGTTTTTCTGTCTTGTCATTCTTGCAGAAAGTGGTCACTTTTCTATTTGTAGAATTGCAGCAATTCTTTTCTTAGATCTCCAGCTGAGTTCATAGGTGTTCAGAATTACTTAATAGCTTTCTGGCTGAACTCCTGTGATAAAACTAGGGTCTCCTACTCCTCTGCCATCTTGGACTTTTTGATTCTAAGAGTTTTATAGTTTTAGGTCTTTGATCCATTTTGAGGTAATCTCTGTATATCATACGTAGTAGGAGTTTATTCTTTTGCATGTGGATATCCAGTTATCCCAGCACCATTTGTGGGAAAAAAATATTCTTTCATTACTGAAAGTGATGGTCTTAGTCTTGGTACCCCTATTAATGTCTTTGCTCTTAATCATTATATATGTATGTGTGTACTTTGGTCATGATATTATCTTTCTTACTGTGTGAGATGTTATACAAAAAAAAAAACTTCCAAAGAACATCTGTGAAAAGACTATGGGCAATAGAAAGGATCATTTAAAATGCAATGAGACAATAAGAAAAAACTACTATGGTAATCCAGGCAAAAGATAATGGTGGTCTTGATAAAGGCAGTGGCGACCAAAAAAATAGACAGACTCCAGATATTAAAGAGCTAAAAATTACAGAGGACTTTCGATTGATTGGATGTAAAATGTGGGAAGAGGGAGTTGTCAAGGACGATTTCCAGGTTTCTGGATGGATAAATAATGTTTTTTTACTGGGAGAAGCAACGTAGTTAACCTACACGTAAGTCTTATGGATTTATGAAAATTAATTTCCATGTCTATAACTTTAAAATATTGCCAGATATTGAGAAACATCTGGCCATGTTACTGTTGTGTTGCCCCAGAAAAAGGAAAAATGCTATAAAAATTGCCAGTGCCATGATTTCACTAGGGACTCACACATTCCAGTGTTTCTGTAACCTACTGGTATCTTAAAGAAACTAGCATTGTCTATAAAAGGGCTATAAATAGGTCATTAAACAGAGCAGCAGGACCACTTTTGCTGACCAGTGCTTGCCCAAGAATAAATGGGAAGAGTTATAATGGTACTAAAAGAAAGCCAGTGTTTTCTTCTTTCTTTTCAAAAATATGGATTTCCCAACTTGGTCCACTAAAAGCTATGAGCAGCAATGGTAACCTAGTAGCAATAAACATGGTGCTTAGGTGGTGGTTTTTTGTTTTGTTTTGTTTTGATTTTGGGGTAGGTTCCATGCTCAGTGTAGAGCTGACCATGGGGCTTGAACTCATGACCCTGAGATCAAGACCTGAGCTGAGATTGAGTAGGATACTTAATCAACTGAGCCACCCAGATACCTGCAGGTCGTAGTTTCTAAAATCTATTCTCCACTAAATGGAACCAGTGATTCTTGGAAGATTGGCTGCATCAGATCTAGGATAGGGTGTATGCCCATTAGCCTGGCACATCCTGTTATACCAAAAAAAGGAAGGAAGGAAGCTATCAAAAACTAGTGAGTCTTAAAAAAAAAACAAACAAACAAACTAGTGAGACTTGTCTAAAGGATTCAGGAGCTCACAAAGAAAAAGACTCCCGGAGCACCTGGATGGCTCAGTGGGTTAAGCCTCTGCCTTCGGCTCGGGTCATGATCTCAGAGTCCTGGGATCTAGCCCCGCATCAGGCTCTGTGCTCAGCGGGGAGCCTGCTTCCCCCTCCCCCACTCTGCCTGCCTCTCTGCCTACTTGTGATCTCTCTCTCTCTGTGAAGTAAATAAATAAATAAAATCTTTAAAAAAAGAAAAAGACTCCCATTGGAGTCATTTAAAAACAGTATTCTACTGCCTTATCAGAAAGTTCTGCTTCAATAACCAGGAATGTACACATCATCAGTTTCATTCACAACTTTAAAAAGTTTAGTCTTTCCTTTATATTAGCATGGCCTCTACTCATTAGAAAATAAATCTTACAATGCCTGGAATTTTGATATATTCATTACTACACCTAAGGGCTTTAAAGATTTATTGAAAGAATGAATGGAGTTGGTATAAGTAAAGATAGCTAACTGCACAAAATTCAAATATTTTACTTCAGGGTAAAATGTATTTCCTTATGCTAATATTCATTTCATCTTAATATTAAATTTAATATTCATTGCATTTTAATAAGCAATGCATATAATATTCTCACAGCGGTCTTACCCAGTGTCTTCCATTAATGCCAAAGTGATTCGAGAGAAGACTCGGTTCTGCGTGTGAGAACCAGTCATTGCTTCATTCTGAAAATCAACAGATTTTAAATTAGAAGCCTAGACCTCTTGAAACTCCCAATAATTTCCATTACTTTGATGTATATGTAAAATGTTTCAAGTGTGAGAGGCTGACTTATTCACTTAAAGTAGTGAAACACTTAAGCCTTCTTTAAAATGACAACAATGAAGCTTAAAAAGAGATCTGCTTTCTGCCTTAAATGTCTACATTGTGTACAGTTTCCTAAAATGGCAGACAACCAGCATTTAGAACTCTGATGAAAACGAAGGTAAATATAAGCAAACAGAAATACTGTAAAAATATTATGCTATCTAGGTAAAGTAAAATGAGTGGTTGAGACAGATGCCCATAAAATATTGGAAGGGATGGCTATTTGCCTGAATTTTTTAAAAAAATGCTTTTATAACCCTCTTATGATCACATAAATATATATTAACATGCAAAGCAAGTATCACAGAATCATAGGATCAAAGGAGTTATATAAGGGACCTAAAATGTCATTTAAGTCTACTGTCTACTGAGTGTTTTTACTCATATCCTAAAATTCCTCCAACAGCTCTGATTATTCTTCAAATCCTTATGCTGAAAGCTGGATGGCCACCTCAAGTACTTTAATATCATTTTTAAAAAAAGTAGTTCAAGGGGGCACCTGGGTGGCTCAATTGGTTAAATGTCTGCCTTCAGCTCCAGTCATGATCCTAGGGTCCTGGATCAAGCCCCAAGTCGGGCTCCCAGCTCAGCAGGGTGCATGCTTCTCCCTCTCCTGGCCCCCGACTTGTGCTCTCTCTCTCGAATAAATAAATAAAATCTTTAAAAAAAAAAGTAGCTCAAAGATACAAAGTTTATTTCAGAGAAAGGCAGCTGTTAATGAAATTAATACTCTCAAGTCTCTACTTCAGAGTGAATAAATTTTCATGTGTGACTAATCTACTGTTTTCTAACGGGAATCACTTGGGAAAACTGCTTAAGGAAAATTTAAAAACTGAAATTCCCAAGGGAGAAACAATTATAATGTGTCTTCCATAAGTTTCTATCACTATTGATTTGTGGTCACCTGATAAGAATAGTTAGCACAAGCATTAATTTCACTCTTTTGTAAGCATAGTTTGGAACTACCCCATGTGCGCTGACTCTTATGGGGATCTCCCTTACAGCGATCTGGAAGTTTTGTCTATGGAACTGTTAAAAAAAAACATATATTAGTTCTTATTTGGGACACAGTACTTCTAAGCCAGGCTGGTTCTTACGCCCCTCTGTTATGGCCTTATGCTCCTGTATTTGAGCTGGAGTGAGGTGGGGGAGAGGCATGGATGACAGCCCCTAGTCTGCTGTGTGGAGCACAAGAGAAATGCCTGACTTCTGCCATGCTCCCATGCTGCACACTCTTTCTTGTATCCTTCCAAGTGAATTTTTTTTCAATGTGGCCTGTTAGGTCTTGTGAGCCTGAATGCTTGTTTAGTTGAACCTAAGAACACCCACTGGAATGCTACTCCTGAAAGGTATCACAGATAAAAATAAACTGATCACAACATTTTAATTCTTTTTAAAAGATTTTATTTATTTATTTGAGAGAAAATGTGGAAAAGAGAGAGCACAAGCAGGGGAAGCAGCAGGCAGAGGGAGAAGCAGACTCCTCACTCAGCAGAGAGCCCTACATGGGACTCGATCC
>CM053603.1:124940411-124973158 GCA_028646535.1 Procyon lotor | reverse complement strand
CTCCCTTCCCCTATGATCCTCTGCACTGTTTCTTAATTTCTCTTATCTTTTTTCATGGCAAAGTAATGGTTAGCCAACCACAGTGATCAAAGGCAGCAAGAAAATAAATAGGTTTTACCTTACTAATAACTTCCAATATCCTCTTCGCTATCTACATTTCAAGGCAAATAGTTTCTCCAAATAGATACAGTAGGGACAAATCCAAGTCTTCATATGTTTATCAACTGTATTTCCTATTATTCTATTATCTCCATTTATATCCTGCTTTTGAGGAATATCCTGAATACAAGAAAGCACTACAAATTATCAGCTTAAGAATAATTCTTATGTGTGGCTATCTCTCTCTTCCTTACCTACATCACTATGTAGATGATGCCTATCTCACCACTTATATTTCCCATAAAGACCACAATTCTTAGGAAAGACCAGACTCCTCCCATACTACCAAATGAACACCAACTATTTGAGAAGGAAAAATATCTACTTCCAAATAAAATTTGTTTCTTAACATGTGCTCTAAAAAATATTATGATGAATAAAATATTATCTGCTTTAGTATTTAAGTCTAGCTATTTTAGACATCTCTGTAATTAAAGCAAAATATACATAAAGTGAACAAATTTTAAGTGCAAGGTTTAGCTGTTTATTTCACATCCATATACCACTAATCTGATAAAGATAGGGCACACTGTCAGTACCTCTAGAAGGTTTCCTTGTGCCCTTTCCCAATCTATACTCAACTTATATACCATTTAACAGCTTGGCCCTTCAAGTAAAACCACTTATCTGCCTTTTATCATTGCTCTTTTTCAAACTCCCTATGAACAGACTGACTTCTTTTGCTCAACACTATATTTGTGATATTCATATATGTTGCTGCATGTAATAGTAGTGTCTTCTTTTTTAGTACCTTGTAGTTTTCAATTATACGAATATATCATAACTTATTTATTCATTCTTCTATTGATAGATCTTTGGGTAGTTTCTATTTTTTGGCAATTAATTACAAAACTGCCATGAACATTCTTGTGCATGTCTTTTTGTGGAAATATCCTCTTTATGTAAAGATTTTTTATGTAAATGTATGCAAATAGTTACAGTTCTATGATTAATATGCTATAAAAAATTCTTGGTAAATTTTTTTTTAGTGTTTCTTAATATTATTTTTGGCCCTGAATCTATAGACTGCTGCTAATACCCTGTACTAAATACAGTATCAGTTCACATGTAAATACTGACATGACAGGCAATAATTATTAATAAACTAAAATATAACCAAACTACATTTTCTCATGGCCTAATTATATGGTATCGTAATACATGTTACAATGTGGTAGAGAAGAGCTCTGCTGGCAAGAAGAGTCCTGGCTCTTTGGACTAGTCACTTAACTTTTCTGCATCTTAACAGCTTCACCTCTAAAATGAAGAGGTAATGCTAAATGACCTCTTTTATCCCGTTTTAATAGCTACAGTTTTTTTAGGCTTGCCATGAAGCCACTATTATTTATGGCACCTAACATGCCATGATTCTCAGGTTCTAGTCTTAGTGCCCTTCTAAAAGAGAAGAACAAAAACAAAAATAACAAATACCTATAATTAAAAGGTGGGAGACCATCTGCGAATCTTGAAGTTAGAGGATTTCCATCTTTATCATGGTAAAATGCAAATAGGCCAGCAGAGAAACCCTATAAAAAAAAAGTTCAAAATGCCTCAAAGAGAAAAATACCAAGTCTGATTATACACATCATAACATGCTACTATCAAAAGAGAACACTGATAGAACCTCATAAAAGCACCCAGCCAATACTTCCACAGGAATTTGGCATATATTGGAACTAGAAAAAACTTCAGTATTCCATCTTATGAATTTTAAATTTCAATTACCTAAGGTAACGGTAAGTGAAGAAATCTAAAGTAATACTGACAACATACTTTGGTACTGGTATAAATAAGAAATATATGTGTTTAAGAATGTATTTATCATTCTTATCATCATAATACATAAAATGTATTTATCATTTATCATCAGTTTATCCTCTTCACATGAACTTATTATATAAGCTCTACAATTGCATCCAGAGTATGTTACCACTGAGAACAATTAACAATATAGTTTAGAGTAGGGGGTAGGCAATCAAGTGCACTCATAAAAATTCAGTCTTTGATACTAAAGTCCATATTTAATATATATCTGTACTTAACAAGAGTAGAAATGTGTGTGTATGTGTATACTTAGGAAAAAATAATGGAAACATATATCAAAATGTTAGCTGTGGTTCTTCTGATGGTAGGGTAATGTGTAAAATCACTCATATTCCCCCAGTTTTTTTACAATGTGAATTTTTTACGTAAACAGTCACAATTTAAACACAATTTTTAAGAAGTCTCCAATTTTAATGAGATAATGGATACTTCACATAAAGGTTCTCATTCTCTATCCTTCCCCTCCCAAAATAGATGAAAAAATGGGCACATTATTACCATTTGATATCTCCTATTTCATTAGTGAGACTTCCTTTCTTGCTGTCTTTCCTAATCTAGTAATTAAAGCAAAGCACTTTTGTAACTACTTCTTTATGTGTGTTTTGTACATTGAGAAATATGCTATAGCTCATATCTAAATAAATTATAATCACAAATGATCACTTAATTAACCAATATCTTTGGCAAATTTCTTGGCTTACAGAACTGGGGCCTCTGTGTCATTCAAGGCTTGCCAAAATGATTTAATGGAATCCAGATTATTCTTTTATTCCTGCATTTCTTCTTCTTTTTTTAATCTCTGAAGATGCAAAGGACACTTAATTGAGTCAGCTAAGAAAATCTGAATAGTTCTTTATATGTAATTCACTAAAGTTACACAAAGCTTAAAATAGTATAATTTGCCTCATCCTTTATAATACTCTAAATATACATTCTTTTCCCCTCCACCAGCTTGAAAATTCTAAACACAATTCAGAAGGCTTATTAGGTATTCAAAGCACCACTGATAACTGTAATTGATAGTTATGAGCATATGTAACTTCATGGGGAATCTCTGTTAAAAATATATTTCTTGGGGTGCCTGGGTGGCTCAGTTGGTTAAGCAGCTGCCTTCGGCCCAGGTCATGATCCTGGAGTCCCGGGATCGAGTCCCACATCGGGCTCCCAGTTCCACGGGGAGTCTGCTTCTCTCTCTGACCTTCGCTCCTCTCATCCTCTCACTTTCTCTCTCTCAAATAAATAAATAAAATCTTTAAAAAAAAAAAAAAATATATATATATATATATTTCTTACCATCGACCAAGATGGTTTTTGAGACTTAAGCTAATACTTAAAACTTCTTAGGTTTTTTACAATTTTTTAAATAATTCAAACACACAAAAAGTAAAAAAAAAAAACCAAAAACTTATGTACCTTCTTTAAGGTTGTTTAAGATTCTAGTTTTACCATATTTTCTTCAAATTTCTAAGAAATAAAACACTGTAGAGTAAATATGGCTGAAGCCCCATTACTTCTTTTTCCTCCCTCTCTTCCTAGAAGTAACCACTACCTTGAAGCCAATGTGCTTAACTTTCATACCTGCTTTTACAGTCAATGGTATCTAGCTTTGAGATTCCCTGACTGCTAAAGGAAGTCTGAATACCTTCTCATACATTTTTCAGTCAACTGGATTTTTTCTTTTATGAACTGCCTGTTCATAACATAATCTATCTCATGCCTGGGACCTCTGCATTCATGTTCACTTACGTACTCACTTAAAACCTGTTGTTTTTCTTTGTTTCTCTCAACATCAAGTATCTAGTTTTTACATCTTAGAATGATCCTTCTTTCACCTCAATTAGCATGTGCAGCTTACTTTTTTAAATAAAAGAAAAAGACATGATTCATTTTAGAATCCCCTTTCTTAAAGGACATAAATGCTGTCTGGTTACACTGGACTTTCAACAAGTCATTCAATGCTGATTTAAAGACAGACTTGCTTTTCAAGGTCATACATGACAGTTCACTAATTAAGACTAATAAATAACTGCCGCTAATTTTTTTTAACACCTTACTATTTATAGTATGGTGCTAGGGCATTTCTGTTTTATCTTATTTAATCTCCAAGAAAAAAAATACCCACTCTAGTATGTTCTACCATTATCATTTTAACAAATGAAACTGAGACTTAGAATGGCTAAATAATTTACACAAAAGCCCACATATTTTCAGTGATAGACTTAAGAAGATTCACACTTAAATCTGTGTGATCTATTCTCTCTCAATTACTGCATTTAATACCATATATTTTCTAAATACATAAATGACATCTGGAGAACATTTTCTAGGGTCTTAGGTAACTTTAATTAATTTTCTGGACATATTATAAAAGTTCACTATTCTGGGTAAATTGGGGAAAAGGAAGGAGAGGTTCTGAATCAGTAAATTTAAATTTTAGAAAGCCTAAGCAGCTTAAGAGGCCTTTTGCAATCAGATCTCTGTAAAAGATAAGAAAGATCTATAATAGCATTATCAATTATCACTTTAGAGGAACGTAAATTTTTCTAAATTACTGTTCTTTTTAAAATAGTAATCATTTGGGGCGCCTGGGTGGCTCAGTCGTTAAGCGTCTGCCTTCGGCCCAGGTCAGATCCCAGGGGCCTGGTATCAAGCCCTGCATCGGGCTCTCTGCTCTGCAGGAAGCCTGCTTCTCCCGCTACCATTCCCTCTGCTTGTGTTCCCTCTCTCGCTGTGTTTCTCTCTGTCAAATAAATAAAATCTTTAAAAAAAAAAAAAATAGTAATCATTTTCTCAAAACTCCTATTTAGCCAATGAATTTACTTGTTTAATTATTTTAGATAGTATAATTCGATCTAGCCATTATCTTAATCATTAAAAATTCTCTACTGGCAGAGGCCTAATAATCTAGATTTTATTGACATAAATCTAAGAATCCAAAATTTAACATACACATCAACATGAGAGCGTAATAAAGAGAAAAATCAAAGCACAAAGAAAAGAACAGTAGTTAACAGCAAAATTTACCAGGGCATGAATAATCTCATGTTTTACTGTGGACAGCATCCCAATAAACTCCTGAGGCTGGGTAGAGATCATATTTGGACACAGGTTAGCATATCCTGCTATTGGCCTGTTAAAACAGACATTGAATTTTTTATTATATTCCAGAAAAATATGTATTATGATATTTACTAACCTCTACTTTTATCTTTTTCCCCCCGAGTTTTTATTTAAATTCTAGTTAGTTAATATACAGTGCAATATTAGTTTCAGGTACTAGCCTATACTTTCTATAAAACATTGACAAAGGTAAGAAAAGTCTTTGCTAAATATCAAATGTCATTTTGTACCATAACATCTAACTCACTATCTTATACTTTCAAGAGATATACCTCCGTTTTCCTATGGTGTGGCTCATTAGCACCTGTCTTCACAAAAGGAAAATTAATATAGAAAGTTAAATATACCTCAGTGTGAATTTATAAAATATGTTAATATATACCAAAAGAAGACTCAGAAACTTAAATTCTAACACTGGTTTACTTGCGAAATTGATTTTTGACTTCAGCATTTAACTATATTTACAGATACAGGGAGAAGCAGGTTGGTGGAGAGGGAAGCTAGACATAAGATAGGACAATAATTAGGTTGCTCAACCTTCTTATGCCCATCTTGCTATTCCCATTCTCCTGCCCTAACACTGCCTTCATTTGCATAAAGATTTTTTTTTATCTTCCCATCATCTTCTTTCATAGCCTACACTTTTTAGAATCTACACAATTCTATCACTTTCTGAGCCTAGAACCTGAGAGATGAAGAGCTGACTAGCACCAAGCATAATTGAGTCAGTTCTACCATGCAGCTACCTGTCTTTCAAAACTGTGGCAAACAGATAACAGTAAGGTACTCCAAAGTCCTTCCACTACCCTAACATTTTACCACTTAAAATGTGATCACCTTTTCCAAAGTAACATTTGCCATATTTAAGTAAGAAACACGTGGCATACTTTGTTCACACTTGAGACCAGACTTATACTTAAAAAAAGTATGTTAGTCACTTACCAGAACGCTGCCACACTGACCTCTAAAATATAAAATGGACGTCACTGCCAGGCTTAAAACCCATCAGGGACTTCCCACAGCATTTAAAATAAAACAGCCCTGTCTCTCCAAGGCATCTCCTTAAGTTTTCATTCTCAAACTCAGTGTTCCCAGAAGTGGCTTCTAACAGCAACAGGCACACGTGGGTTTTTCCTAACATGTCTTTCTCAAGCTCCTTATTCGGCTGAAGCTTACCAATGTTCAGGTTACACCTAAAGTTCCACTTTCAAAGAGGTTGTCTTTGCCATAATTTGGATTATGTTTCCCCCTTTTTGTCTTTTATATTACAGCACCCTTTTTCCCCCTATAATTTATCACATCTTGAAATCATATTTATTTGTAAGTATATTCAGTATCTGTCTCCATCTGCAATTTGTATGTTCTGTGATGCAGGTACATGTGTCTATTTTGTTCACCTAGTCTGCTGGCAACATATTAGGCACTCAAATATTCATGGAATGAATTAATATGGCAGTTTTGAAGGAGAGCTTCTCTTTCAACTAAAAGACTAAAACAGGGACGCCTGGGTGGCTCAGTGGGTTGAGGTCTCTGCCTTTGGCTCGGGTCATGATCCTGGGGTTCTGGGATCGAGCCCCGCATCGGGCTCTCTGCTCAGTGGGGAGCCTGCTTCCCCCTTTCTCTTTCTGCCTGCCTCTCTGCCTAATTGTGATCTCTCTTTCTCTGTCAAGTGAATAAATAAAATCTTAAAAAAAAAAAAAAGATTAAAAAAGAACTGAAGATAGTTTTTCTTCCAACATCAACATCAGAAGAAACCAAATTCTTTTCCCAGATATGAAGACATAGAATAGCTTCATATTCACTGATACAAACAACACTTACTCTTTTAGTTACTCATTTATACCAAATATGATCCGAAAGCTAAAAGTGCTTTCAACAAACATGCAGTGCAAAGAAACTGAAACACACCTCCGGGATATGGGATTCTCATCTGTGTGATGGTTCCTATGCTGGATTCTCTCACCAAAAGACAACTACATACTTTAGGTATTTTCAGCACTGTTAGATGCTGACAGGAGATGAACTAATTTAGATCCATCTCAACATGGGATTTTATACCCCTCTCCTGACTTTTCCAAGGAAGTCATTCTGTTCCTAATTCATAAGGTTCACTTTAATATCTTTTATTTTAAAAAACGTAATAGAAGCTCATCGTGAGGGGCGCCTGGGTGGCTCAGTGGGTTAAAGCCTCTGCCTTTGGCTCAGGTCATGATCTCAGGGTCCTGGATTGAGCCCCACATCAGGCTCCCTGCTTAGCAGGGAGCCTGCTTCCCCCCCACCTGCCTGCCTCTCTGCCTACTTGTGATCTCCCTCTCTCTGTCAAATAAATTAAAAAAAAAAAAAAAAAAGCTCATTGTGAAAGGGTATATATCAAAACAACATAGAAATGTATAAAGAAAAACATGAAAATTCTGTTTTACAACCTCCCTCCCTCTAAATTTCACTATCAGAATTAACTACTATCAATAATTTGGGGTGCTTTATTTTTAGCACAACCAGCCATCCCAGTTTGCCCAGGACTGAGAGGTTTCCAGGATACGAGATTTTCAGTGCTAAAACAAGGGAAGTCCAGGCCAAATTGGAATAGCTGGTAATCCTCATTATTTCTTTTTCCTTAGCATATTCAAGTACATATATAAACTTTAAAACAAACATGTAATCATATTATATACACTGTTTTACAATGGTCTTTGATACGCAACAGTATATTGAAAATGAAATTGTGTGTGTGTGTGTGTACAATCCATACAGTTTAGTTCAAATTAAGATAACCATGATTTTGTGGCACAGTTATTATATTTAATTATTTAATATTTAAATATACTGTGTGTATATTTCATACAGAAATCTACATTAAGAAAGTATCTCATTTTATGAGATAACTTACCATTCCTTTAGTATTCCAAATACTACATTTCCTTGATATTGAGACACCATTAATTATAAAATACCATAAATTTAATGACAACTTCTCAGGAAAAAAGGAATACTCTATTAAAGACATGTATTTTCACTCAACAATAGTGAATACACACACACACACAAACATATAGCACTTTCTTTTGCAGTATTACATTCAATCATTTGACTCTAAGTTTTCCCAACATTTAGAAGCTAAAGATTTTTTGGGTAGATTTCACAGATCATCAGTTACATAGCATCATGATAACAGACTGTTTTTCACAATCCGTGATGCTGATTTTGACCATATCCTTACCATCTTTAGGTAAACATATACTGATACAAACAACACCTCTCAGTCCTGGGCAATGTTTCCTTTGTATTGCCTACTTGGTTCAACTAATAATTTCATTTTTCTTTTTCTCAAATGAACTATACATCAATAGAAATGAAACAGCTCTTTAAAGTCAGCTAGTCTTGACAGATAGAGGAACATTCAAGACCAATGGTCCTAATATACACATGAACTGGTCACATTAACTCTCCTAGATTTGAGAATGTTACACTCTATCCTGAGACATGGCAATTTCTCGTATATTTACTTGATTTATTTGGAGTGTGACAGGCAATCTTCTGCATATACAATAACATTTCATTTCAAGCCCGCTTCACTGGGAAATTTTTTAAAAATCTTTTGTAAGTAAAAAAGAGCCTCTACAGCACATACCCTCCACAGTGCTGTGAAATGTGTAAGCCTGATGATTCACAGACATGTACCCCGGGGCAAATAATACATTATATGTTAATAAAAATTAATTAAAAAAAATAAAATAAAAAAAAATAAAAAAAAAAATAAAGAAAGATACAAATCTGGAAAAAAAAAAAAAAAAGAGCCTCTAAATATTTTAAGTGATAATTTATCTAAGGACATAGCAAATAATAAAACAATTAGATGAACAGTTATTTTGAACATCTTACAGATTCAACACAGAGGTGCTAAAATTAAAGTTAAAATTGTTTCTTTAGAGAGGTATTTATTTACTTCCAACGAACTCTCCACAGTAGACTATTTTGCTGGAGTTGGTCCTGACATTACCATATGAATAACATTTCTATCACCTGACACTCTCCCCCATCTCCCATGCCCTACCAACACCACCCCCCACCCCCCGCCCCATCCAAGCAGGGTACAGTTTCTTACTACTGGAAGCAATCTGAAAAATGCAAACATCCTGTACTCTAGACACTTAGGATTAGTTTTAAGAGTTCCCATATTAGATCTTGGAAAATAAGTCTCAGGGGAAAGTTTACCTGTCCATTTTTGCTTCCTGTTGACAATAGGCTGCATAAGAGATGATGTTTTCATGGCTGCACCTCTCGGTGGCCAGAGCACCAACATACAGAACAAAGTCTGCATCCCGGATGCCCTCTTGGTCTTGCACACCCACTGCTACACAGGACCACTTACCCCCACGGCAGACTCTGCATCGCTGCACTCATGGCAGGCAACAGAAAACAAACCAGAAACAAGGTTAGCTGTAGGGACTTTTATTTTACAGTGAAACCAGATTCTAAATTCATATGATTTAACTTTTATTACCCTTCAACTTTTATCAAAATCCATTCCTACCTCTACTCAGTTCCTATCTCTAATTTTGAATTTATTTTACTAAAATTTCTACTTTATAAATGATTATAAATCTATAATCTTAATTAAAACAATCAATTGTTATTTTTAAGGGTAGCCAACCAGGACATAAAAAAAGACAGAAATAGAAATAGAAAAGGGTTTAAACTTTGGAACTAGGTGAAAATTATAGGACTTCCTTGTGTCTGTGTGTATATATACCTATATACACACATACATATCTATATATACACACATATATATGTGCAAATCCTGTGAATATACAGTTATTTAAAAATTAGTCAATAAAAAGCTTTTTATCTAATAGAAATGTATTTTCTATTATAAAGTAATTAATGCATCTTATTAAAAATTCACATTATACAAACATATACAAAGTAAGAAGTTAAAGTCATCTTTACCTTTTAAAGATGAGTTTAAAGGGTAAAGTCACCTCAGCATCACTCTTATTTCTAGTTTTCTAATCAAATCCTTGCCCTTATAACATCTGCTTTTTAGAGAACTTCTCTCAAAGCTCCTAAATAATTACAATCTCCAAATTACAAATTAAAAAAATCAGTAAATTGTGTTTTTTTTTTTAAGTATAAGTAATGTTTCTATAGAGAGGAAAAAACAGAAATCCTCATTTCATTACATTGTTTACTCTTGTTTCTTTAATACATATATTTATAATTTTTCAGTTCAATTACTTTAACCTATTAATAGTGTTACAAAAAGTTGTGACTTTTAAACATTCTTTCACATGATAACTCATGTATTAAAAAAAAAAATCAGGACATCTCCCTCCACCAACCCATCGAGAAGAAGCAGAATTTGGAGAAGCCAAGAGAATTAAAAAGAAAAAATACCTCAGGAAAAAAATGAAAGAAATGTCTCTCTTTTATTTAAGATTTTATTTTTTGTTAATCTCTGTACCCAACGAGGGGCTCAAACTCAGGACCCAGAGATTGATTTGCATGCTCTTTGGACTGATCCAACCATGTGTCCCAAGGAATGTGTCTTAAAATGTCTACAAAATGTCTCTAAAGTTCCTGGGAAAAGAGCTGGATATGTAATTAACAAGTTGCTTTAATTTTTAAATGTGTCCCTAAAGCCTTTTATATACTCCCAAGAAATCTGAGAAAAGAAATGAAAGCTGAGTAAGTTGTATTAGTACCAATATATAGGCCTCTAAAAGCCTTATGGAGCTTCAAATAACTTAATAAAAAAATTAAAAAGTAAACTTCATTTAAACATATGCTTAATTTTGGTTACAAAGTAAATGTTCAGTAATACGTTCATTTTTTAGAAGTAACCAGAGAACATAGTTCAATAGAGAAAAACAGCTAAGGTAAGCATCATACTTTTAAATGTATATATATAAATTGGTTTTCTGGTAGACACATTTAAAATTTTTATCTTTTTACTGAAAAGTAATATATGCTTAATATGAAAAATCAGAACACTACAAAAATATATAACTTACAAAAGAAAACCCCCCCACTCCAACTCTTAGAGAAAGCTATTAATATTTTGGTATGGCTCCAGATTCTTCAGTATGTATATATCTCTAGATTGTTTCATAATTTTTTTTGTATGTGTACATACACTTTTTTTTAATGTTTTTATTTCAGTTTTATTAAGTTGAATTATTGATAATTCTTAAATAAAACAGGCTAACTACACATACTGATTTCCAACTTTTTTTCATTTAAGAATTAAAATATCTTGGGGCACCTGCGTGGCTCAGTGGGTTAAAGCCTCTGCCGTCAGCTCAGGTCATGATCTTAGGGTCCTGGGATGGAGCCCTGAATCGGGCTCTCAGCTCAGCAGGGAGCCTGCTTCCCCCTCTCTCTCTGCCTGCCTCTTTGCCTACTTGTGATCTCTCTCTGTCAAATAAATAAAATCTTTAAAAAAAAGAGCTTAAATATCTGAGTCAGTATACAGATCTCTACTTCATTCTTTAACAGCTGCATAATATTCCATTATAGGATTATACCATAATTTAATACTAATATAGGCATATTTATAGTTTTGCAAAGAATATCCTTGAACAGGAGTGCCTGGGTGGCTCAGTGGGTTAAAGCCTCTGCCTTCGGCTCAGGTCATGATCTCAGGGTCCTGTGACTGAGCCCCACATTGGGCTCTCTGCTCAGCAGGGAGCCTGCTTCCCCTTCTTTGCCTGCCTCTGCCTACTTGTGATCTCTCTCTCTGTCAAATCAATAAATAAAATCTTAAAAGAAAAAAAAGAATATGCTTGAACATATATTGCATATTTGTAATGTATTTGTAAGACTACATTTCCAAATTGGGTTGAAGCACACCATTTCTCATTTTAAGAGATAATGTCAAATTTTCCTTCAAAAATACTGTATATACCTGCTAAAAGATGTTTTAGAAGACAAACATAAAGTTCTAAGCTGAAATGATTCAGCAGCCCCAGAGACAAATTGAAAAAAGAAAAAAAAAAGGAAAGAGGGTATCATCAAATTCATTGGAAAATAAATGAAAGGATAAAATGAGCTAACTAAGATTATTTCTGACAGAAAAATGAAGCTTTTGAACTTAAGTCTATAAAAACTTCTTGGTGACACTAACAGATTCAAAATCTTCCTCCCTCAGTTTATCCTAAAGAGTAAAAACATAGCTGCTCGGGGGGCGGGTAGGGATAGGGTGGCTGGGTTGTGGACATTGGGGAGGGTATGTGCTATGGTAAGTGCTGTGAAATGTGTAAGCCTGACGATTCACAGACATGTACCCTGGGGCAAAAAATAATTTATATGTTAATAAAAAAAAAAAGAAAAAAAAAAAACACAGCTGCTAAGAGTAGGGTGAATTACCTGGAGGTGCTCCTCAGGAACTATAACTGGGCCGCATTTTGTATGCTCTGCAAATTCCCCAGTACAGTATTTATGCGGATCATTTTCCTTCTGTAGGTATCGGTTTGTTGCACGTTGTCTTCAGTTCATTTGTTCATCAAAATTCAATTACAAAAAAAAAAAGAAAGAAAGAAAATTAGTTTACAGCAGTTAAAAACACTTTAAAAAAAATCTACCAGCTACTATATTAGTTCATTAATAATAATTACTATTATTAGTAATCTCTATTATTATTAAATAATTAGTTCACTAAAGTGAACTAAGAAAGAATTTTGGCTTCATGGGAAATTCTCCTAAGCTAGGATTTCAGACACCCAAATACTTCATAAGCCTCTCCTGTAGACACATGAGGGAGGGAGGAAGGGAATATGGGGAATAAGTAACTGCACCCTAGGAAAGAATCTAGCAGGTCACCTCATAATGGAAAATCAAGGAAAGAATGATTACCTAACAGGTACTTTCTTACTCCTTTTAAATACCTTACAGTTTGGTCTCTAAGGACAAACATAATAAAATATTCTATATGAGTTTCATAATTTGTCATACTGGCAGAATGGGGACGTCAGAGTACCAAACAACTGAAGAAAATGACATGTATTGAATGTAACATACCTGCTAAGTAAGATAGTGCCCGCAGGTCTACGAACCTGAAAAGTCTTCTCTAAATAAGAAATAGCTTGTGGAAAAAGTTTATTCTAAATAAAAGTTGAAAAAAAAGAGTCAGAATTATAGTTAAAGGACAAATACATTTAAAACAAGCAAGCATAGGATATTAATGAGTGAGGGGGAAGGGAAAAACCTTACAATTCTGGAATACTGATGCTAGTTAGTCAAAGATTGTGTGGAAAGAGAATGAGTCTAGGAGCAAAGGAATTTCCTTATTTTCTTAGTTGAGTTTGGGGAAAGAAACCAAAATGAAAAGTTCCTTCCCTATCTCCACCAAAATAAAATATTAGAATATAGAAATGTCAACTAATCTAAATTACTTCAAATTTGGGACCAAATTAGGTGATTCCAACATTAAGGTAATTTATGTTAAGAAAATCTTATGTGTAGATTTACTTTAATCTCACTGTAGGTGTGTCTCTTTAACAGCTAAGAAACTATTGAAGTTAGCACCTCTATAAAGCAACTTTGGCACATCATACAATCAGATACATCCATCTTCAGGGGAATGAATATTTCCACAAGACAACAGTGTTCTCAATGTATTTCAAAAACTGTCTTTTTCACCCTATCTTCAGCATATTCTATTCCCACAAAACATGAGAACAAGTAAGAAAACAAGAAGACTAATTTACTATTAAACTGTAAAATGAGAAGACTAATTTAGCATCAAATAAAGACAAAGTTTTGGTGAATGCATCACAGAGATGTCTCTGAAGAAAATGATGAATACGTTCACTACCAACACCTTCTATTCATTCATTCATTAGTCATGCATATATTTTCTTCATTAAGGTACGATTTATATATAATAAAGTGCACTTATTTTAAGTATCAAATTCAAGCCATGAGTATTTATTACATACCTTTACAAGATATCTTTTCTCAGGGAGCAATCTGAAAATGAAGACATAGAACGTAAGAATTACCATGGTGGGCACAGCACTGTCTCATTTGTTCAGAATAAATCTGGAAGGAGCCGCAAGGAATACTTTGGGTTTTTTTGTTTGTTTGTTTTGTTTTTAAAGATTATTTATTTGAAAGAGAGAGAATGAGAGAGAGAGAGAGGGAGAGAGAGAGAACGAGAAGGGGAGAGTCAAAAGGAGAAGCAGACTCCCTGCTGAACAGGGAGCCCGCTGCAGGACTCAATCCCGGGACTCCAGGATCATGACCTGAACTGAAGGCAGTCATTTAACCAACTGCACCACCCAGGTGTCCCCCCAAGGAATGCTTTATGGAAGATCTAGTGTTAGTCCTCTAAAATCTCAATTTACCTCGATAAACATTTGAGCTTACTCCGTACCAAAGCACAATGCTAGGCATGATCATGTTATCTCATTCTTTTGGGAAATTAAGGAGAGGGAAAGACATCAGTTACTTCTAATAGCTCTTCATACACAATTACAGATTTGTAATTTATCTATTTTCTGAACCCTCTTACACTAAATGAAAGATTAGACGGTCATTCCTCTGGCTAATAATTTTGTAAATGTCCTTATTGTATATATTAATACTTCCTTTTATTTTTCCTCCAAGTACTACTTACTGAGGAGGTGCCTTCCAAATATGTTATGACCATATCCAAGTAGATCCATACTTGCTCTGTTTAAACTGTTTATGATGTATAGATTTTAATCATATCTCATGATCTTCATCCTTCCAGACTAAAAGGCATCTTGAAGGTGCATTACCACGTGGCTCCATTTATGGATCTTTAGGTAACGAATGGAAATATCTTTAATACTTGGATTCTTATTTATTCATTTACTTATTCATTCATTTATTTATTTGACAGAGACACAGTGAGAGAGAGAACACAACCAGGGGGAGTGGGAAAGGGAGAAACAGGCTTCCTGCCAAGCAGGCAACCTGATGTGGGGCTTGATCCTAGGACCCTGGGATCACGACCTGAGCGGAAGGCAGTTGCTTAATGACTGAGCCACCCAGGTGCCCCGATTCTTAATTTTAAAAAGACAAAATAATGGTGTACTTACTCGTCAATACTTTTATCATAGACAGTCTTGATTCTTAAATGTTCCTCAACATCTCTTTTTACGACATGATTTGCCTTAAGATGAACCTTATTTATAACCTGAAAAAAAGAATAGATTTGAAAAATGTTTAGAAGGGTATTGTATAGATTAGCCAACTGAGATTCTAACCAGAAAAAATAAATAAATAAAAGAACTAAATAAATGAAGAGATGTTTCATGTTCATGGATAGGAAGACTCAATATTGTCAGGATGTCAGTTCTTCCCAATCTGATCTATAGATTCAATGCAATCTCAATTAGAATCCCAGGAGGTTATATTGCAGACACTAAACAAACTGATTCTAAAGTTTATATGGAAAGGCAAAAGACCCAGAATAGCCAACACAATGTCAAAGGAGAACAAAGTTGGAAGACTGATACTACCTGACTTCAAGATTTACTGTAAGCTATAGTGATCAAAACATGCGGTACCAACAAAAGAGACAAATATTTATTGCAGCATTATTTAAAACAGCTAAGATAAAAAAAAAAAAAAAAGCTAAGTTATAGAAGCAGCCTAAATGTCCTTTGACAGATGATGGATAAAGAAGATGTGGTATTACACAATGGAGTATTATTCAGCCATAAAAAAGAATGAAATATTGCCATTCATGACAACACAGATAGATCTAGAGGGCATTATGCTAAGTGAAATAAGTCAGAGAAAGACAACATTTTACTTATATATAGAGTCTAAAAAAACAAAAATGAACAGACATACAGTGCAATAGTAGATGTCATAAATACAAGATACATATTGTAATACTAGTGCAAATACTCAAAATATATTGCTTTTTACTATAATGTAATTACAACTCAATTTAAAAAGCAAAGAGATAGAGCTAAAAAGTCAATAGAAGAATCAAAATAGAATATTTAAGGAGAACAGAGGAAACAAACAAAAAAGTGAAACACAGAAAATAGCTAAACTGCAGACTCAAATCCAACTGTCAATAATCAAATTAAATGTAAATAGACTCAACATTCCCATTAAAAAGCAGAGATTGTCAGACTAAGTAACAGAGCAAGATCCAACAATCTATTTATAAGAAACCCATTTTAACTATAAAGATCTAAAGGGGTTAAAAGTATAAGAATGGAAAAAGATATATTATGTCAACATTGATAAAAAGAAAGCCAGAGGGGCTATAAATAGTATTAAACAAAGTATACTTCAAAACAAGGAATATTACCAAGGATAAAGAGAGGGACAATACATAGTGCTAAATGGGTCAATTCAACAAGAAAACACAACAATCTAAAATGTGTAAACACCTAACAGCACAGCTTCAAAATACATGAAGCAAAAACTGAAAAAATAAACAAATCCACAATTACAGCTGGAGGCTTCAACACTTTCACCTCAGTAATCAGTGCAGCCCACAGACAAAATCAGTAAGGATATAGGAGACCTATGTAGCACTACAACTAACTTAACTGAACTGACGTTTATAAAACACTTGCCTCAACAATAGCAGAATGTACATTCTTCTCAAGTGCACATTGCAACATTCACCCAGATAGATCACATTTTGGGCTATAAAACAAATCTTAAGAAATATAAAAAACATGAATCATACAAAGGATGTTCTCTATGCATAACAAAATTAAATTAGAATGCAATTACTAAAAGAAAACAGAGAAAGCTCTTAATATTTGAAAATCAAACAACAAACCAAATAATCACTAGGTTGAAGAGGAAGTCACAAAAGAGATTAGAAAATATTTTTATAAAGATCTTATTTTTAAATAATCTCTCTACCCAACATGGGACTTGAACTTACAACCCCAAGATCAAGAGTTGCATGCTCTACCAACTGAGCCAGCCAGGTAGCCCTAGAAAATACTTTTAGTTGAATGAAAATAAAATGACAACAAATTAATATTTGTGGGATACAGCTAAAGCAGTGTTTAGAGGAAAATTTATTTTTTTAAAGACCCCTCAAATTAATGATCTAAGCTTCTATTTTAAGAAACCAGAAAAAGGGGGTACCTGGGTAGCTCAGTCAGTTAAGCTTCTGCCTTTGGCTCAGGTCATGATCCTGGGGTCCTGGGATCAAGCCCCACATTGGGCTCCCTGCTCAGCAGGGAGTCTGCTTTTCCCTCTCACACTTGCCCTGTTTGTGCTGTCTCTATGTCTTTTTCTCAAATAAATAAATCTTAAAAAAAAAAAACAAACCAACTAGAAAAAGAGCAAATTAAACTAAAAAAGAAAATAATAAAGAGCAGAAATCAATTAAATGGAAACAGGAAAATAATAGAGAAAACAACAAAACTAAGAGCTGATTCTTTGAGAAGACTAATATAACTGATAAACCTCTAAGCGGACTGACCAAGAGAAAGGGAGCATCAATTACCTATGTGAAGAATGAAACAAGAGACATTACTACAGACTTTACAGACTGTGATACTGTGATTTACAATAGGAAATACGCATTTGGCTTTTGTCCCATTACTAGCACAGAGTTCTTAAACTCTTAGAACTTCCTAAGTGATGAGAGTGATAAAGGTCTTTTGTTATATTAATGAGGTGACTTTTGGAATGCACCTAAGGATGGGGACTGGTTGCCAGTGGAGCCAACCATATGATTAGAGGGTTGGAACTTTCAGTCTCCACCCCCAGACATCTCTGATGAGAATGGCTACAGACTGAGTTCAATCCCTAATGGCTGATGATTTAATCAATCACGTCTATGTAATGAAGCCTCTATAAAACCCAAGAGGATGGGATTTGGAGTTTCCTATTGGTGAACACTGTTAACCTTAAAAATAAAACTGCTGATTATTTCTCCAGCAAAAATGGGTTTGAGAATAGCAGAGAATTGCAATCCAGGACAAGCATGCTACAACAAAACCATAGGCAAGTCTGAAGAACAACGGAGAGGGATAATATTCTTTTATAAAGAAAGAAACTGGGAGGGCTGTTACAAGCAAAATGTCTACCGGAATAAACTGAGAGTTCAAAATATAATGCCTGTTCATTTGCTGAGTTGTGACAGTCTCTCATTGGTTGGACTATTGCCAGGCAAGGAGCATAAACATTCCTCCTCCTGCTAGAATGGTAAAATAATATCCACATGCAAGGTCCATCACTTCCTGTTAGGTCTGCAATTGACAATGAGTGGTGGGGCACGAGAGCTCCATCTTGCTGCCCTCCCAGCTCCATTCTAAATGAGGTTTCCCTTTTTATTAATTTTCACACCATGTGAAAGAGATTCCTAGAGAATGGAATACTCCGATGGGGGGAAACTACTTGCCCCATGCACTTCTTCCATCTAGTTGTCCTTGAGTTATACTTTTTTATAATACGCCGGTAATCCAGTAGTACATTTTTTTCTCTGAGTTCTGTGAGCTGCTCTAGCAAATTAATCCAACCCAAGGAAGGGGTTGTTAGAAACTCCAATCTATAGTCATTTGATCAGAAGCTCCGGTGACAGTCTAGACTTACAACTGGTCTCTGAAATTGTGGAATGGGGGGCTAGTCTTGTAGAACTGTGGAATCTGATGCTATCACTGGGTAGACAGTGTCAGAATTGAGTTTCCATTTGTGTAGGAGAGTTGCTTGGTGGTGTGTGGAAAACCCCCACACATTGGAATTGATATCAGAACCTCTATTATAGACATGTAAAAGATCAAAAGAGAGTATTAAGAAAAACTTTATGTCCATAAATTTGACAACTTCAATGAAATGAAATTCTCTGAAAGACAAAACTTAATCAAAACACAATCAAGAATAACCTGATTAGTCCATTATCTATTAAAGAAAATAAGTTCCTAGTTTACAACTCCCCAATAAAGAAAATTCCAGGTTGAGATGTCTTCATTCATGAATTCTACTAAACATGTAAGGAAGAAACAATAGTGACTGTATGCAAGCTCTTCTTTAAAATGGAAGAGAAAGGAACATTTCTGAACTCATTCTATGAGGCCATCATTACCCTAACAATGAACCCAACAGTTATCAAAGAAAAAAAAATCTACAGACCAATATCCTTCATAAATATATGTGAAAAATTATCAACAATATTAGCAATCTAGCTAGTCAAATCTAGCAAAATATAAAAAGGGTAACATATCACAAGCAAGTGGAGTTTTAATCTAAGGAATGCAATGCTAGTTTATCATTTAAAAAAAATCAATCAATGTAATTCACAATACCAACATAGTAAAGAAGAAAAGCTACACAATTATATTAATTGATGCAGAAAAGATATTTAAGAAAATTCAGGGGTGCCTGGGTGTCTCGGTCAGTTAAGCATCTGCCTTCATTCAGCTCAGGTCATGATCCCTGGGTCCTGGGCTGAAACCCCTGACAAACTCTCTACTCAGCAGGGAGTCTGCTTCTTCTTCTCCCTCTTATCCTCACCCCCCTGCTTGTGCTCTTGTTCTCTATCTGAAATGAATAAAAAATCTTAAAAATCAAAAATTCAAAAATAGGGGCGCCTGGGTGGCTCAGTGGGTTAAAGCCTCTGCCTTCAGCTTAGGTCATGATCTCAGGGTCCTGGGATCGAGCCCCGCATCGGGTTCTCTGCTCAGCAGGGAGCCTGCTTCCCCCTCTCCCTCTCTGCCTGCCTCTCTGCCTACTTGTGAACTCTCTCTCTGTCAAATGAATAAATAAAATCTTAAAAAAAAAAAAATTCAAAAATAAAATAAACATATTTGGGGAAAAAATAAATAAAAAAAAAAATTCAACGTCAATCCATGATAAAAACTAAGAATAGAAGGTAATTTCCTCCACATGGCAAAACACATCTACAAAAAAACCTAAAACTAATACACTTTTTTCTTTTAAAGGGCTTTTAAAAAAAGATTTTAATATTTAAGATTTAATAATATCTACAACTAATATTCTTCTTTAAAAAAGATTTTATTTGAGAGAGAGAACACAAAAGAGCACGAACAGAGGGGAAGAGGCAGAGCGAGAAGGAAAAGCGGACTCTTTGCTGAGCAGGGAGCCCAGAGGTGGGGGTGGGTGTCAATCCCAGGACCCAGGATCATGACCTGAGCTGAAGGCAAACACTTAACTGACAAAGCCACTCAGGCGCCCCTACAACTAATATTCTTAATAATAGAAGACTGAATGCTTTCCTAAAATCAGGAACAATGCAAGAAAGTCTACTCTCACCATTCTGACCTCACCAATATGACCTCATATTGGAGGTCATAGTCAGTATGATAAAGCAATATTAACGTTAAATATTTGTACATAAGCAAAAGATACATATGGTAATTCCTAAAGCAAACGCACGCACGCACGCACACACACACACACACACACAGGTTAAAAGTAAAAGAATGAAAGAGATATATCACATAAACTCTATCACAAACAAGCTGAAGTGCCTATATTATCAGACAAAATAGACTTCAAGACAAGGAGTATTACCAGAAATAGAGTGATATTTTATAATGATAAAGGATTAATGCATCAGGAATTGTAAATATGAATGCATCTAGTAACAAGGGATTCAAAGTCTGCAAAGCAAAAACTGATAGAAGTAAAAGGAGAAAGAAAATATTTACAATCTTAAGAGATCTTTAAGACTTTAACAATTAGACAAAAATTTGTATGAATATAGAAAATGTTTAGAATACCGTCAATCACTTTACCTTATTGACACATATAAAAAACTATAGTCAATAACTGTAGAATATATATTCTTTGCAAGTACACATGTAAAGTTAAACAGGATACAGCATATGCTGAGGTATAAATAAAACAATCTCAAATTTCAAAGGACTAAATTCTTACAGAAGATATGCTCTAGGGGTGCTTGGGTGGCTCAGTTGATTAAGCCACTGCCTTCAGCTCGGGTCATGATCCCGGAGTCCCAGGACTGAGTTCCATATCAGGCTCCCAGCTCCGGAGGAAGCCTGCTTCTCCCTCTACCTGCCACTCTCCCTGCTTGTGCTCTCTCTCTCTCTCAATAAATAAAATCATAAAAAAAAGAACAAAACTTCACTAAAAAAAGAAATTATAAACCAACATTAGTCATAAATGTAGATGCAAAAATCTTTAACAATCTATAAGCAAACTGAATTCAGAGGTATATAAAAAGGATAATACATCCTTAAGTTAAGACCAAGTAGGGTCTATCACAAAAAGCAATTGCTATTTACACAATTTACTATTGGAAAATTCAATGTATTCTATCATATAACAAAATATTTTACATAATTCCATTTGTGTAAACTAAGCTCAGAAGATACTAAACTAATTTTCTCTCTCTTTTTTTTAAGACTTTATTTATTTGTCAGAGAGAGAGAGAACAAGCAGGGAGGGCAGCAGGCAGAGGGAGAAGCAGGTTCCTTGCTGAGCAAGAAGCCGGATGCGGGACTCAATTCCAGGTCCCTGGGATCATGCCCTGAGCTGAAGGCAGCTGCTTAACTGACTGAGCCACCCAGGAGTCCTGAGACAAAACTAAGCTAATGTTAAAAAAAAAAAAATTGAGAACAATTGTTGCCTAGGGTATCTGGATAGGGGAGACTGACTGACACAAGATGGTGTGGGGATTTTTCTGGAGACATGGAAATATTCTGTATCATGTGGTTACAAGTTTCATGTGAACGACATGATTGCATTTATTGTATTCCAATATATGTAAATTTTACCAGAAAGCTTTTAGGGGTACCTGATTGGCTCAATTGGTAGAGCATGCCACTCTTGATCTTGGGGTTGTGAGTTTGAGCTCCATACTGGGCATAGAGATTATTTTTTTTAAAAAGTTTAAAATAATATTTTTCTTTTCTTTTCTTTTCTTTTAGAGCAGGGAGGGACAGAGAAAGGAGAAATTCCCAAGCAGGCTCCATTCCCAGCACAGGGCCCCAGGTAGAGCTTGATCTCACAACCCTGAGACCATGACCTGAGCCAAAATCAAGAGCCAAACACTTAACTGACTGAACCTCCCAGGTGCCCCAACAACAAACTTTTAAAAGTAACAACAAGTGAGAAGATGGGAAATGGGTGGAAACAAGAATGGGTATGAAACAAGAATGAGAGAATATGGTAAGAGTTAAAGCTGGGTGATGGGTCCATGAGAGTTCATTATATTATTCCATTTTTTGGGTTTTAATTTATATAATTAAAAAATGAGCCTTAGAGCTTTTGGTTGAAAACAAGTTAAATTTTTTAAAAAATTAAATTTAAAAAAATTGAAAGAATTTTTTTGAGTTGGTTCTATACCCAACATGGGGCTTGAACTCACAGATCAAGTCTAGACCTAACATGGGGCCTCATTCAGAGATCAAGAGTCTCACACTCTACTGAGACAGCTAGGCGCCTCCCTAAACCTCCATTCCTTCTTTCCCCCAACCCTGACATGTTTTGTACTTCCCATCACACTCCCAAAAATGTTACATAATTTCCTATAGCATTTAACAAAGGTGTAGTCACTAGTATGAGTAAAATGAACAATTCTTTTTTTTTTTTTTTTTAAGATTTTATTTATTTATTTGAGCATGAGTGGGGAGTGGGGCAGAGGGAGAAGCAGACTCCCTGCAGAGCAGGATGTACAATGCTGGGCTCCATCGCTGGACCCCGCATCATGACCTGAGCCAAAAGCAGAGGATTAACAAACTGAGCCACCCAGGCACCCACAATGAATAATTCTTGCCTATAGTTTATGTTTAGGTTAAAGCTAAGAAAATGGTTAGGAAGACTTGCTATTACATAATCTATGAAGAACTAGGAAATTTATTAAGAATGACAAGTCTCAAAAAGAACTTAATAGCTTGCTTTTTTTTTTTTTAAGATTTTATTTATTTATTTGACAGAGAGAGAGAGATCACAAGTAGGCAGAGAGATAGGCAGAGAGAGAGGGGGAAGCAGGCTCCCTGCTGAGCAGAGAGCCCGATGCCAGGCTCCATCCCAGGACCCTGAGATCCTGACCTGAGACAAAGGCAGAGGCTTTAACCCACTGAGCCACCCAGGCGCCCCAATAGCTTGCTTTTAATATCTGAAGGACTATCACAACTGAGTTTGTTTAGCCAAGAAGCATAAATAGGAATAGTGGGTGGAAATTTCAGGAAGAGTTTTCAGCTCTATAAAAAGAAAAACTTTATACTGGTGATCTCTAGCAAGCAAAGGGGCTGCCTCTGGAGATAATCTTCCTATCCACAGAGATGTTCAAATATAAATTGGAGTTTTGAACATTGGCAACAATCACTAGAAGAAACAGCTATGTAGGTTCCCTCTGGTGGAGAGATTTTGCAGTTCTTTCAAGCTTTCTCTTACTGTAATCCAAATTCAAAGAAAGAAGCACAGGGTTTTGCAGGAATGCTGTTGTTGTTGTTGTTTTTAAAGAATTCATTGGGGGTGGGAGAATTGGGGATATATTGTTTAAGGGTACAATCTTGCAACCAGTAAATAAATAAGTCCTGGAGATCTAATATATAGCATAATGACTACAGTTGACAATACTGTATTATAAACTTGAAAGTTGCTAAGAGACTAAAAAAATAAATAAAATTCAGCCAAAATGCAGTGTCATGATAAAAGATGAAATATAGTTACAAGCCCCAAACTTAGTATTTTGGCATATATGATTATAACAATATGCACAGAACTTTTTGGAAATTACCACAAAAATGAGTGCTCTTAGATTCCTGGGCTGAACTGAAAATTTCTAGATTAATCTTTCTTAATAAAATAATAAGACAAGGGGCGCCTGGGTGGCTCAGTCGTTAAGCGTCTGCCTTCGGCTCAGGTCATGATCCCAGGGTCCTGGGATGGAGCCCCGCATCGGGCTCTTTGCTCAGCAGGGAGTCTGCTTCTCCCGCTACCATTCCCTCTGTTTGTGTTCCCTCTCTCGCTGTGTTTCTCTCTGTGAAATAAATAAGAATCTTTAAAAAAATTAAAAAAAATAAATAAAATAAAATAAAATAATAAGACAAATTATAAAATCAATCATAACATGCCGTCCTACCCCAGGTACTCTATCTCCTTTCCTTAAAGAACAGATTATTGTGGGCTTTTTAAACACTACGGAGGAATCAAAGACATAAGCCTCATCCGAAGGAACCTTACAATTTAACTACAAAAGCAAGACTACAAAGAAATGCCTGAGAAATAAACCTTCCCCCACAGCAGTACTTGATTAAGTGCCAGAAGAGATTACAGATAAGACGATACTATGAAATGGAAAAAGCATTCTTCTAGAGTGGTTTCAGCTGACTGTCTTGAACGTACAGAACTTTATCCAGGATTAAAAAATGTAGAGAGGGAGAAAAATGGAGTGTGAAGGAGGGAAGCACTTACAGGGTAGGAGAACAGGGTAAAGCAAGCAATGTGGTGAAGTAATTTGAAAATAAGCCTGAATTTTGTCTTAGAAAACCCTCCAATATCCTTCCAATACCTTTAGCTCTCCTATCAACTTCTTCCAAAACCTTTACATCAGTAGTTTCCAATGTGTGGTCTTTGGACAAGTATCATTATCAACCACCTGGGAACCTGAACTGCAAATTCTGGTACCATCCCAGACCTAACGAATCAGAAAGTGGGGAAGCAGGACAGCAACCTGTGTTTCAACAAATCCTTTAGGTGATTCTGATGCACTCTCAAGTTGAAAACCACTGCTCTACAATTACCTAAGTACAACTCTCAGCACAGGTAAGCCATCACGTTCTGCGTGCCTAACTCAGCCACTTTGCTAGGGGCAGAAATGGAGTTAATACTGTTAGAGTAGGCAGTTAGTTAGGCTTTAACTGACGCTGCGAGGCCAGCAAAGAGGAAGTCATGGCCAACTATGAGGAACAGGCCTGTCCTGGCAGCATTCCAAAAGAAAACCACAAGGGACTGCCATCTTGACAGCTTGAGTGACCTAAGCTCATTATACAGTTGTTATATCATTAGCACTGCAGTTATGAATTAGCTCCGCCTCTGAGATCTCCACGAGAGTTCTTTATGGGGCAAATAAGGCAAGAAAAAGGGCATAACCTACATTGCTGGAAGAGATCACCCTACTTCTAAGAAATCCTCACTTCAAGTAATGAATATTCCACCCTTCTTAACAACTGTCAATAACAGAAACCCAAATCCAGTGGGCTCAGAATTTTCTTAAGCGCCCCCACTCTCACATCTCTAAAGTGTAGTTTCACTTTAAGAAACTTTCCTGCTTGGGGGCGCCTGGGCGGCTTAGTCATTAGGGTCTTGCCTTCTGCTCAGGTCAGGAGGGGTACTGGGATGGAGCCCTCCATCGTGCTCCCTGCTCAGCGGAAAGCTTGCTTCTCCCTCTCTCCCTGTCAAATAAACAAAATCTTTAAAGAAAAAGAAAAAAGAAAAGAAAAACTTTCCTGCTTGTACTGCTTATCTACCCTGTTCTCTGTCCTTGAATTCTTTCTCCTGGCAGACCAAGAGTCTCCAGCGACATCTTTTGGAAGGGCTGGGTCAAGGCCTCAGGACCCAAGGTCTACCTGGCAACAACAGCAGGTCCAGCCCCCTAAGAGTTCAGTTTCTCGTCCAATTTCACTTTCTTCTCCAACACACCTTGTTCCAACAACTACCCTCTACATCTTTGCCTCCCGTGTTACTTTACCCTCACAGCGCCCGCTCCCGCCCCTCCGTCGCCCTACCTCAGTCTCAGTGGGGACGTGGTGCCGGCAGGGAGGGGAACTGTCCAAGGAGACAGGAATTGATGTGGAGCTTGCCCAGAGGCCTCCCAACATGAGTAAAACGCCTCGGACCCATAAAGATCTGCTCCAGCGCCACTGGCTAGGGCTAGGGCCTGAACCCGAGGAACCTGCAACTCCAGCCCACTCGGCCGCCATCTTTGGGCCGAGCGTCGTTACCATGGAGTACGTGACGTCTCCACCCTGGCGCCAGCCCCGCCTCCTCGCCGCCGCCGACGGAAAGACGATTTTTGATTGGCTAGCAAGATCACCGCGTCTGAGAACTGCATCACGGCCGTCGCATCTCAATGCGCGAAGCCTGCCAATAAATACCGTTTAGCCACCCACGTGAGTTGGGCCGTAGGAAGGCCCGTGGGTGTTGTACGTGGGTGTTGGTATGAGGCCGTTTCTCTTTAATTCAGTTACTCACCTTAAAGATAGGCATACACACTAGGTGACAGGTGGCTTAAACAAAGGGATGCAGAACCTTTCATGGTTTAGCCCTCTGTATAAAAGATTAATGGAATATAACTTTCATTTTTTCTTTTTATCCTCAGTCACCAATTTTATTTATTTAAAAAATTTTTTTAATATAAAATGTATTATTTGCCCCACATACATGTCTGTGAATCATCAGGCTTACACATTTCACAGCACTTACCATAACACATACCCTCTCCAATGTCCATAACCCAGCCACCCTATCCCTACCCCTCCACTTCCCAGCCACCCTTAGTTCGTTTTGTGTTTAGGAGTCTCTTATGGTTAGTCTCCTTCCCCATCCCATCTTGTTTTATTTCTTTCGCCCACCCCCCCATCCCCCATCCCCTGCCCTGCCTCAGATTCCTCATAACAGAGATCATGTGATAATTGTCTTTCTTTGACTGAGGTATTTTGCTTAGCATTAATACCCTCCAGTTCCATCCATGTCGTTGCTAATGGCAAGATTTCGTTTCTCTTGATAGCTGCATAGTATTCCATTACATATATATTATATATATATATTCCACTATATATATGTATATATATATCTTTATCGATTCATCTATTGTTGGACATCTACATTCTTTCCATAGTTTGGCTATTGTGGACATTGCTGCTATAAACATTTGGGTGCACATGCCCCTTCTCACTACACCTGTATCTTTAGGGTAAATACCCAGTAGTGCAATTGCTGGGTCATGGGGTAGCTCTATTTTCAACTTTTTGAGGAACCTCCATACTGTTTTCCATAGTGGCTGTACTAACTTGTATTCCCAACAGTGTAGGAGGGTTCCCCTCTCTCTGCATGCTCACCAACATCTGTCATTTCCTGACTTGCTAATTTTAGCCATTCTGTCAGTCACCAATTTTAGGACCATTTCTTAACTGGTCATTTCTTATAAAATCAATATGTTCGTTCCTATTCAACTCCATCCCTAAACTTTTTTAAAAAATATTTATTTGACAGAGAGAGATCACAAGTAGGCAAAGAGGCAGGCAGAGAGAGAGTGGGAAGCAGGCTTCCCACTGAGCGGAGAGGCAGATGCGGGGCTCCATCTGAGGACCCTGAGATCATGACCCTAGCGGAAACCAAAGGCTTTAACCCACTGAGCCACCCAGGCACTCCCCCATCCCCAAACTTCTATAAAACAAAACAAAACAATAATTAGGGGTATGTGGCTGGCTTAGTGGGTACAGCATATGACTCTTGATCTCTGGGTAGTGAGTTCAAGCTGCACATTGGGTGTGGAGCCTACTTTAAACATAAAAACTGCCAAAAAAAAAAAAAACAAAACAAAAACACCAACCCAAGAATTCCAACTAAATTTAACCCAGGAAGAGACCAGGTGGATCCTTGCCATTAGGGAAACTACCTTCAATCTAGGACATGAGTCATAAAACAATGAAAATTGGGCTATTTCCCCAAGGCCCATAACAAAACCAATAACTGGAAGCACTGAACTGGAACAGTCATTAATCCAGAACTGAATACTGTAAATTACTATACTAGGAACTGGGGATAGGAAAGAAAGAATAGCCCCAAGATTGTACAATTGATTGGTAAAGATCATTTACTCAGGGGCAGTGGGTTAAAGCCTCTGCCTTCGGCTCAGGTCATGATCTCAGGGTCCTGGGATTAAGCCTGGCAACGAGCTCTCTGCTCAGCAGGGAGCTTGCTCCCCCCACCCCCTTCTGCCTGCCTCTCTGCCTACTCGTGATCTAATAAATAAATCTTAAAAAAGTTAAAAATAAAGATCATTTACTCAAACTGAAGGATAGGTAGGGCATTCTACCAGTAAAGGCTCATTACATCATGAATCTATCACCCCCAACTAGTAGAAATTGGGACTCCGAACCATATTTATCACTTTCAGGACATGCTTTTTCCACTACAAGAAAAAGAAACTGTGAATTGTGAACAGGAAATAGCACCAGGAAACATCAAGTTCCTAGTTCTAACAGTTGTGTCATGCTGGGGAGAGGCTGTTTCAGTGATCCAGCCAACCCAACTGCTAGCCATTCAAGCTCATTTCTCTGAAACAGGATTCTTCCAATGGTACCTTTGGTTTGAGGACTATCTTTGTACTCACCAAATTCTCATGGAACAGAAATGCATAAAGCACCCTCTCATTTACAAGTGCTGTATTATCAAATCACTTGAAGAGGACAAATTTGCATGGAAGGTTGCCTTGCCACAGCATTTACTCAGGTCATCCTAAGGATTCTGACTTGTCTCTTTGCTCCACTGTTCACTTCTTGTTTATCCACCTCCATTACTCTTAATACCATACACTTAACTCCTACAACGGAGACAGGCTTTATGAGGTTTCCTCCTCTGTATGCCTTATCGACACGAAATTCCAGCTGCCTTCCTGGACGTGTTCACAACTGAGTATCCTGTTGCTTCCACAAACTCACCACCACCTGCCCAATGACCTTCTGGTTCCCCAACTTTGTAAATGCACTACTACCCGCCCCACAACCAAAGGTAGGAATGCTGCCTTTTAAGACTCTCTTGGTCTTTGAATTCTTTTTTTTTGACAGAGAGGAGAGAGATCACAAGTCGGCAGAGGCAGGCAGAAGAGGGGTTGGGGGAAGCAGTCTCCTTGCTGAGCAGAAAGTCCAATACGGGGCTTGATCCCAGGACCCTGAGATCATGACCTGAGCCGAAGGCAGAGGCTTTAACCCACTGAGCCACTCAGGTGCCCCTGAATTCTTAATCCTTCGTATAGCACTAAGACCTGGCAATAATCTGGCCATTTCTGTTTTCTATTTATCTTCCAATTATTGTCCACCACTAGGTTTCAGTTAACACTAAACAACCCAGCCGAAGAGTTCCTCAAATGCCTTCTGCTTTTACATAAACCCTATAGGCCAATTTTTATGAAATACCTCCCCAAGCATTTCTTCCTCTGTTCCTAATCACTCCAAGAGCACTGATATATCTTTGGGGCAACTGGGTAGCTCAGTCGCTTAAGCAGTTGACTTGATTTTGGTTCAGGTCATCTCAGGGTCGTTGAGATGGAGCCCCACATCCAGCTACAAGCTCTGCAGGGAGTCTGCATGAGATTCTTTCCCTTTCTCTCTGCCCCTCCACCAACTCTCTCAAATTTAAAAAAAAGTACCAAAATACTTAAATAACTTAAATAACAGGACAGATACTTCCAGATTATGTTGTTTCTCAACAACTCTCACTGGAGTAGGTGTGAGATTGGTCCTTTTTGCCATTGACTTGATCTCTCAATGTCAATTTCCTTAGGATTCTAATAATCAAATTGTGGCCATGAAATACACTGCTTTGATCTTGTGAACAAAACATTAACATTGGACCAAAGCTACATCTGACCCAACCACCTACCTCTTTTGCCTTGAAGTCAAAGTAAGCTCTAATGACACTGGCAGCACAAACACAAGACCATTTCTGTGAAGCCTGGTATTTCTCCTTCTAACACCAACTTTGGCTTGAGGATCACCACTGGGTTTAGCACACCTTTCTTAGAACTGCTGTATGCTACTCCAAATATAATTTAAAAAACTGTAAAGGGCTTAGTTTGATCAATTCCCAAGTTTCTTGTTGGTATTTTCAGTGTAATGTCAAGATTTGGTGGTTAATTAAAGGACTGGCTAGCTGCTACTGCAACAATCAAGTATCTACAGCACCATACTGCAACCTCATGCCTTGGTTCAAACTTTATTTCAACAATTCAGAGCTTTGGGGAACCTGGGTGGCTCAGTGGGTTAAAGCCTCTGCCTTCGGCTAAGGTCAGGATCTCAGGGTCCTGGGATCAAGCCCCACATCAGGCTCTTTGCTCAGCGGGGAAGCTTGCTTCTCCGTCTCTCTGCCTGCCTCTGCCTATTTGTGATCTCTTTCCTGTCAAATAAATCTTTAAAACAAACAAACAAACAACTCAGAGATTTGAAATAACTTGCAGCTCTGCTTTAAGTTTCGTCTTACACTAAAGTACCTCAATCCTGCACTTTACTATATTAAAACATGGAACCAAGCTACACTATCTAGGCAGCCTCCCCCCTAGTCACTAACACTGCTTTTTCTTGAGGCATGTATTATTTTGTTATTTTCAACTTACACATTGTTACCAGTCAAGTGTTTTATACTGGCATGCTTTGTCCAGTCACACATCCCAAGAATATCTCATCCTTGCCTATCTAAATAAGCTGCCAAATACCATCAATATAATCCTCATTTTAAGTTCTCGTAACTGTCATTTTTAAGTCACAAGTTTCCCAACCAATCTGAACAAGTACATACACTGCAAGGTAATCAAGGCCGTCAAGATACTTTTAAGTTTCTTTCACTGACTCTCAATCTAATGAGGAAGACAGGTCCATGTAATAAACCACAGTACAAAGTTGAAATAAACTTGTATGAGTTATAGATCCATTCTGATGTGGAAACCTGGTAAAGTGTTATGTATATATACCTATATCTGTACTGGCCGATGTTTCTGGCTTTTGTCCTTCCTGGAATACGTGGTCTCCATTTGAACAAAGGCTTTTCAGAGAACATATTTTTCAGAGAACATATGTTCCATCACTTCTAAACTTCCAACATAATCCTTCCTACTGCCTCCAATCAAAGTTTGCTTCTATCATATAAGGCTCTGTATTAAGACATTCTATCCTCCCTATTCTCATTAAAACCCTCCTACTGTCTAAATCGCTGTAACTGCCATTACATATAGCTCCCTGGCTTCCTTGTACTCTAAAAATGCTGGATAATCGCCATTTAAATATAGCAACTTGAATTTAGGAAAAAGAAAATGGTAAGCCATTTAACAAAAATACAAGAGAACAAATCTACACCTTTATTTATTTACTTTTCATTAAATTTAAATCCTTGAGGGGTACAGCATCTAGGAAGAAAAAAGAAAACATGGTCTAATTAGATGCATATTATATACAAATCTATAAATGTCAGTGAGTACAACAATATGGATCTCTTCCCACTGTCCCATTACTCATCTCTAAAAGGAATCCAATGACTTCTTACATCCTAGCAGGGAGAGAAGTTCTTATAGTATCTAGATGAACAAACTATAAGATCCAGTACAGGGAACACTGAAAATCCGTTTAATTTTGCTTCTTCCAATAACAGAGTAAAAACCTGATGAAAAATCTCAATTGCTCGGAAAGGTTCAAGTACCCTGTCATCCCAGGAATATAGCCCTATCTACTAAAAATGAATACTGAAGACAACAGAATCTTAGAAAACCACAGCATCTTGAGCCGAAGTCCTAGGACCTAGAAACATGAGCATCAGTTTTCTTATATAAAATACGACTATTAACAATACCTATTCTAACAAGACTATCATGATGAAGAGATGGGAATATCATAAATTATGCCAGATAAAGATGAATTTTTTCTTTTCTAATAATCACTTCTGTGTTCAATACATCTTTGCCAGAAAATTTTTCATTTAAATCCTATCCTCCCCACCCCAAGCTTTAACAAAATCTGAAATCTAGATATAATCCCTTTGAACACTTTGCCTTCACTTTCCTTCCAATGCCAGGAAATCTGATGTTTCATAATACATCTGCAGAGCCCTGGATGATTTTGAGGCACAACTCATGGGGTGATTTTAAAAATCACGTCTTTAAAGGTCAAAGTCCAAACCCCTGAGCTTAGTTGGACCCCCAGAATCCCCAGAGTGTCATATTGCTAATAACTATACTTACCACACGGATTCTGTGGCCAATGGCTTTAGCAGGAAGGTTGCTTCGGAATTTGGCACGAACCATGCCACTGTTTCCATGAGCACGAGTTACTTTTCCCCAGATTACTCTGGTTTTGTTTGGTTTGCCACCAGGAGTCACTGTATTGCTGGTTTTAAAGGGGGATAAAAGAGCTATGAGAACCCAGGCAACAAGTGTAGGGTGATACAAATGCAAGGTGACCTAGACCAGTGGTCACCAATTCAACAACTGTAGTTAACCACTAAGTCACCTGAGAAACTAAAGTCTGGGGCATCATTTATTCGACAAGTATTTGAATACCTACTGCATGCCAATTTAGTAAATGTCTTTTTTGTTAAGTTTGTAAAATACAAAATTGCACTTTACAAAAAAAAATCCCTTTCAGATAACCAAATAGTTAAGTAAAATATATTGTCAGATGATAATACCTGCAATACTTTAAAAAATTATGGAAAGCCAGAATTTCATGGAGTGAATCCTAGATGGGCTAAGAGTAGAAACAGGGAGCCCTGAAATGAATAGGGTCTTAAAGCCTCCTTAATGACCTCTTTTACTCAAGACGGGGGTGGGTGGGGTAGGTGGTGTTGTTGGAATGTGGGAAATGGGACGGGTGATCTGAATTATAATTTTAAAGGATCATTCTGGTTGCAGGAGGAATGGGGTGGGCAAAGATGAAAGCCATGTCCGCAGATTTTAATTGGTTCAGTAAGTTTAAGAATCAATGATCTAG
>CM053603.1:124893909-124939911 GCA_028646535.1 Procyon lotor | reverse complement strand
GAGCAGGAAACCTGGATTATATAGTTCTACCTTTTTCTCAAATTAGTTGTGTGACTTTGGGCAAGTCATTTAACCTTCCTGAGCCTGAATTTACTCATCTCTAAAATGTGCTTGTGTAGGGTGCCTGGGTGGCTCAGTGGGTTAAAGCCTCTGCCTTCGGCTCAGGTCATGGTCCCAGGGTCCTGAGATTGAGCCCCACATCGGGCTCTCTGCTCAGCAGGGAGCCTGCTTCCCCTTCTCTGTCTGTCTGCCTCTCTGCCTACTTGTAATCTCTCTCTCTGTCAAATAAATAAATAAAATCTTTAAAAAAAAAGTGTGTGTGTGCTAATAGCTCTTTTTTTCTTTCTTTTTATTTTATTTTATTTTATTTTATTTTATTTTATTTTTTTTAAGTTATTTATTTATGGGACTGGGGGAGGGGCAGAGAGAGAGGCAAACTCCCCGCTGAGTAAGGAGCCTGACAGAGGGCTCGATTCCAGGACCCTGAAATCATGACTTGAGCCAAAGGCAGACACTTAACCGACTGAGCCACTCAGATGCTCCTATTAACTCTTTTAAATTTTAAAAAAATGATTTAACTTTTGCAAAGTTACGAAATATTTTTAAAATGCAGAAAAATATAAAGAATGAAATAATGAATACTTAGATGTGTAACCACCAAATCTTAACATTTTACTATGATTACTTTAGAGGCATTTTTTTTAAAAATAAAATACTTAAGATACAATTGGAGCCTCTGATGCTAGCCTCCTCAGTTTTCCCCCAAAGACAAACTCTCTTCTGAATTTGGTGTTTATTATTCTCTTACATTCTCTTGTGATACTTTTACTAGATATGTATGGGTTTTATTTGAACAATACAATTTTATATGTTTTTAAATATATACACAATATCATACTGTACGTTCAATGTTTGTTAGTCTTTGGTATGTAAACCTTGTCAGGTTAAAGAAGTTCTCTTTTACTTTTAGTTTGCTAGGAGTTTTTGTTGTTTATTTTCAAATGAGTGGATATTGAATCTTGCCAAATGTCTTTTCTGCATCTATTGTGATGGCCATATGGTTTTTCTCCTTTGTTTTTGTTTATGTGTTGAATACTATTAATAGACTTTCTGATGCTAAACTATTCTTGCATTCTAGGAGTAATTCCAACATAGTTTTGATTTTTCAAAATGGGTCTTAACCAATGTGACTTCTGTAACCCTTTGTAAATGTAAGAAAATAAACTTTATTAACTCATCTTTTTTGTGTCTCCTTACAGGCAATTTTTCAGTGATATAATTGCAGATACCATGCTGGAGTTGGAAGAGTCAGGCACTTTCACTAGCCTCCTGGAAGCCCTGGGCAAAGAGAGGGAAAACAAAATGCATTTCTATGATATCATTGCCAGGTCTGAGTAATAGACTTATTTGTTGCATTGTATTTGTTTTTTAAAGATTTTTATTTATTTGAGAGGGAGAGTGAGTGAGAGGTTGAGAGAGAGAAAGAATGAGAGAGCAAGTGAGCAAGAGAGAGAGGACGCACAAGTGGGGGATGGGGCAGAGGGAGAAGCAGGCTCCTCATTAAGCAGGGGGCCCAACGTGGGGTTCACTACCAGGACTCCAGGATCATGACCTGAGCTGAAAGCAGACCCGGTTGCCCCTGCTGTGTTGTATTTTAAAGTGCCATAAAACTTTTACCAGAAGTTCTTGATTTCTAAAGCAAATCAAATTTATGCTTTCCAGGGAAGACAAATAGAACTTAGAAATTTAGGTGCTAATCCTAGTTCTGCTGGGACAATAATTCAGATTTCTGGACTTCAGTTATGTGTATCTACCGTATGTCAAGAATAGTCTTCCTCTTTTACAGTAATCTTTCTTTTTTTTTTTTTAATGTTAATTCCGATTAGTTAACATCCAGTGTAATATTAGTTTCAGGCATACAATACAGTAATTCACTACTTCTGTACAATACCCAGTGCTCATCATGGCAATTGTACTCCTTAATCCCCATCATCTATGTAACCCATACCCCACCCTCTGGTAACTATCAGTTTGTTCTCTATAGAGTCTGTATCTTAGTTTGTCTCTCTCTCTTTTTTATTTTTAATTTTTTGTTAAAGATTTTATTTATTTATTTGACACAGAGAGAGAGCACAAGTAGGCAGAGAGGCAGGCAGAGAAAGAGAGGGGGAAACAGGCTCCCTCCCTCCCAGGTCCCTCCTAGGACCCCGAGAGATCATGACCTGAGCTGAAGGCAGAGGCCTTAACCCACTGAGCCACCCAGGCGCCCCTGTCTCTCTTTTTTTTCTTTGCTTGCTTCTTTTATTAAATTCCACATATGAATGAAATCCTATGGTATTTGTCTTTCTCTGACTTTTTTTGCTTATGAGCATTATACTCTCTAGCTCCATCCGTGTTGTTGCAAATGGCAAGATTCCATTCTTTTTTTATGGCTGAATAAGAGTCCATTGTATATATATCACATCTTATATACCCATTCTTCAATCAATGTACACTTGGGCTGCTTCCGTATTTTGGCCATTGTAAATAATGCTGCTATATAAACACAGAGGTGCATGTATCTCTCTGAATTAGTGTTTTTGTGTTCTAGTAGTGCAATTACTAGATCATAGGGTAGTTCTATTTTTCACTTTTTGAGGAAACTCGATACTGTTTTTTGTTTGTTTGTTTTTAAAGATTTTATTTATTTATTTGACACAGAGAGAGAGGGATCACACGTAGACAGAGAGGCTGGGGGTGGGGGGTGAGGGAGGGAAGCAGGTCTCCCGCCGAGCAGAGAGCCTGATGTGGGGCTCAATCCCAGGACCCTGAGATCATGACCCGAGCAGAAGGCAGAGGCTTTAACCCACTGAGCCACCCAGGGGCCCCTGTTGTTTTGTTTTTTTTTTTTTAAAGATTTTATTTATTTGACAGAGAGAGATACAGCGAGAGAGGGAACATAAGCAGGGGGAGAGGGAGAGGGAGAAGCAGGCTTCCCACAGAGCAGGGAGCCCAATGCGGGGCTTGATCCCAGGCCCCTGGGATCAAGACCGGAGCCAAAGGCAGACGGGCAACGCCTGAGCCACCCAATCACCCCTTGATACTGTTTTCTGTGGCTGCATCAGTTTGCATTCCCCCAAGAGTGCAAATGGTTCCTTTTTTCTCCACATCCTCAACCAACACCCATTGTTTTTTGTGTTGTTGATTTTGGCCATTCTGACAGATGTGAAGTGATACTGCATTATAGTTTTGATTTGCATTTCACTGATGATAAGTTTTGATGAACATCTTTTCATGTGTCTGTTGGCCATCTGTATGTCTTTGAAGAAATGGCTGTTCATGTCTTCTGCCCATTTTTTAACTGGGTTATTTTTTTGGGTTGAGTTTTATAAGTTCTTTATTATGGGTACCAACCTTTCATCAGATATGTCATTTGCAAATACCTTCTCCCATTCTGTAGATTGCCTTTTAGTTTTCTAGATTGTTTCCATCACTTTGAAGAAGCTTTTTTTTTTTTTTAATGCCGTCCCAATAGTTTATTTTTGCTTTTGTTTCCCTTGCCTCAGGAGACCTATCTAGATAAAGTTGCCAGAGCCAATGTCAGAGAAGTTACTGCCTGTGCTTTCTTCTAGGATTTTTATGGTTTTGGGTCTTACATTTAGGTCTTTAATCTGTTTTGAATTTATTTTTGTAGATGCTGTAAAAAAGTGGTTTCTTCCTTTTGCATGTTGCTGTCCAGTTTTCCCAACATTTGTTAAAGAAACTATCTTTTTCCAATTGGGTATTCTTTTATGCTTTGTTGAAGATTGATTGGCTATATGATTGTGGACTTATTTCTGAATTTTCTATTCTGTTCCACTGATCTATGTGTCTGTTTTTTTTTTTGCCACCTCCATCCTATTTTGATCACTACAGCCTTGTAATATAACTTCAAGTCCAGAATTGTGATGATTCCAGCTTGCTTTTCTTTTTCAAGATTGCTATGTCTATTTGGGTCTTTTGTGATTCCATAAAAATTTTAAAATTGTTTGCTCTTGTTCTGTGAAAAATGCAGTTGGTATTTTGATAGGGATTGCATTAAATATGTAGATTGCTTTGGGTGGTATAGACATTTTCACAAGATTTGTTCTTCCAATCCATGAGCATGGAATGTCTTTCCATTTCTTGGTATTGTTTTCAATTTCTTTTATCAGTGTTTTATAGTTTTCAGAGTACAGGATTTTCATCTCTTTTGTCAGGTTTATTACTAGTTATCTTCTTATTTTTGGTACAATTATAAATGGGATTGTTTTCTTAATTTCTGTTTCTGTTACTTCATTATTGGTGTATAGAAATGCAACAGATTTCTGTACATTGATTTTGTAGTCTGCAACTCAACTAAGTTTGTTTAGCAGGTGTAGCAGTTTTTGGTGGAATCTTTTGGGTTTGAGATGTATATATATCATGTCATCTGCAAATAGTGAAAGTTTTACTTCTTCCTTACTAATTTGGATACCTTTATGGTAACCTGTCTTAAGACCATATTCACTGAAAATCCCTGAACAATAGCAGGTGATAATAAAAAACATGCCAAGAGAAGTTTTCTTTTCCAGAGTCTTCAACTAATTCCAAAGATTTTCATCCTCTAAGAAATTGAACACAATCAAATAATTTGGGGACCATGATAAAATTCTTTTTATATGAACCCTGAATACTCAAATGAGAATGTTTATCTTGTTTGCACAGGAATTTTTTTCTTTGAGATATTTTCTCTTCTTTTGCACCTTAGAATTGGTAATAAATTCTGTACTAGGGATATTTTGACAGTTAGATTAATTAATACATGTAAAGCATTTGCGATAGTTCCTGGCATATACTGTCTAATAATAATAGCTACTATTATAAACTTAACATTGTGAGTGCATTTTGTTACTTAATAATTTCAAAAAAGCTAATCAAGTAAGAAAAATAAAAAATATATGTACCACTATTTGAAAGGGAGAAAATAATAACGTAGATAGTTTTCCAGTGATGGATTTTACATATGTGATTATGTATGATAATTTCTTCATTTATTTTTCTTCTAATTGCATAGGCATCAATTTAGATTTATTGAAGTTGGGAAATTCTATCTAGATTTGCGGAAATCATAACAAATTGTTTAGTATTTTAACTATTGTGTGATTGACACTTTGTAAATTACCTAGTGTTAGATATAAGAGAGACAAGATTTTCTATTTAGTTCCTTGAATAAGAGCTTTCTAAGATAAAATTTGTATACTGTTAAAGAAATTATTCAGACTTGTTAACATGGTGAGAAAGGCTTTATTCAGGACTGCTGTAATGGGGAGAGATATTAGGCTCAACTCTGAATACAACAAAGGCAGCTGAGGATTTTGAGTCAGTGAGAACAGTGAGGGGTCAGTGGATGGAAAATTACCAAGAGACATAAAGAGTAGGAGATTCTTGGTAAACTAATTTAACAGGATTCTGGCTGGAAGCAGACGAGAGGCTTAGACATCAAGGATGGTGAGGAATTTGATCAGATATCCAGGGTGATGTCAAGAATAGTGGATTCTCTCTAAACTTACTTAGCAGAAATCTTGCTAAACTGGGCTATGCCGGCTGAAGGCAAGGACAGGGGCCAAGGGCATGCCTAGTAGAGAAGAAGGCTCAGAGGAACCTGATTAGTTTTGTCAAGGAGGGAGTCTTTGTCAGTACCATAACATTCATCCTTTTAAAGTGTACAATTTGGTGGGTTTTGATATATTCACAGTTGTGTAATCATCACCACTATGTAATTCCAGAACATTTTCATCATTCCAAAAAGGAAAGCTCATTAGTACTCATTAGTATTCACTCTCCATCCATCTCTTCTCAGCTCCTCTGTTTAGTTTTATTTTATTTTTTGAAAAGGTTATTTATTTGACAGAGGGAGAGAGAGAGATCACAAGTAGGCAGAGAGGCAGGCAGAGAGAGGAGGAAGCAGGCTCCCCACTGAGCAGAGAGCCCAATGCGGGGCTCGATCGATCCCAGGACCATGAGATCATGACCTGAGCCGAAGGCAGAGGCTTTAACCCACTGAGCCACCCAGGCGCCCCTTTAAGTTTCTTTTTTAAAATAGATTTTATTTATTTATTTGACACAGAGGGAGATCACTGTAGGCGGAGAGGCAGACAGAGAGAGAGGGGGAAGCAGGCTCCCTGCTGAGCAGAGAGCCCGATGCGGGGCTCTATCCCAGGACCCTGATATCATGACCTGAGGCGAAGGCAGAGGCTTTAACCCATTGAGCCACACAGGTGCCCCCAGATTTTTATTTTTATTTTATTTATTTGTTTTGGTGGGCAGCAAAGCAGAGTTTATTGAGGGTATAAAGCCTTGAAGATGGAGGGGACCCAAAAGAGTTGCCCTAGGTACAGATTTCTAGGTTGAAAATGATCTCTCATAATTTTGAAAGCAATACTCCACTAATTTCTAGTTTCCATTATAAATGACACTTATTTATTTAACTGAATCTACCCTAGGGTTCTGAATTTATTATTAGTGATAAATATTTCACATCTTTCTTATCTCTTTCTTATAATCTGTAAATTACAGATTATTTTACATAATCTGTAGTTTGGCAATGACAATCTCAATCTCAAGATTCTACTTAAGTATTTTCTTACTAAACATTCCTGAATAGCAATACTTATTTAGATGCTATTTAGTGGTTAGATGTTTTGGTTGTTGCTATGGATTGAATGTTCGTGTACCCCACCCCTGCCCCCAATTTATATGTTGAAATCCTAACTCTCAATGTGATGATATTAGAAGGTGGGACCTTTGGGAAGTGATTAGGTCATGAGCATGGAGGCCTCATGAATACGATTAATGCCCATATAGAAGAGAACCCAGAGAGCTTCTTCTCCCCTTCCATCATATAAAGATGCAAGTGAAAATGACCATCTGTGAACCAGGAAATTTTCCTTACCAGACACTAATTCTGATGGCACCTAGATCTTGGACTTCACAGCCTCCAAACTGTGAGAAATGAATTCTGTTACTTATAAGCCACCCAATCCGATAATTTCGTAATGGTGGCCTGAGCTAAGGCAGTTTTTTATTTTGTTTTGTTTATTCTTACATCGTTTTAGTTATTGTTTTGTTATTGTATTTTTCTTTAAATCTAGATGATGGCATTACTAGAGATAAGCAGAATTCTGTTTCTGAGTGCAAACAGAAGCCTAAAGTCGTTAGGTTCTCCTTCAGATAGTTCTGAATTTGAATCCCGCTTTGCCATTTACTGTTTGTGTGCCCATGGCAGGTGTGTTAAGTCCTGTCTTTTGTGAGATGCCAAGATGAGATTATTCATGCAAAGACTTTATCAGGGGAAACACCTGTGTGAGAGAAAAGGTGGAGGGAGCCTTGGACTCCATGCTGAACTGATCCCAAGTGGGAGAGGGAAGGTTACGTAGAAGAGAATGACCTGCCCTTCCTTTCCCTCTTCCTGTTCCTCCCCCTCTTAGCTTTTTCTCAGCGGCAGCTATTTGAGATACAACCCATAAACCAAAAAGTCCCCTTCTGGTTTACTAAGACAAATCACAGTGTTCTGTAAAGTGTGACTGAAGTGCGTTCCATGGACCAGCACCACTGGCAACATCCGAGAACTTGTTAGCAAATGTGAATCCCAGGGCCCTGTCCCAGACCTACCAAACCGGAATCTCTGGGGGTAGAGCTCAGGAATCTGTGTTTTAATTGGGGGTGAGCCTTGTGTACACTAGAGTTTGAGAAGCACCCCTCTAAGCAAATCATTCTTATTTCTTCTAGGGAAGAAAAAGGGAAAAAACAGATAAAATCTCTTCAAAAACAGCTACTTAATGTCAAAAGAGAACGGCAAGCTGAAGTGCAGGTAAGAATCACCTGGCCAACATCTGAAGTTATTGAGCAAGAACAGTTACGTAGAAGCCATCTTTCTTAGGCAAAGAAAAACAAGTGAGAAATTGTTGTTTCTCCTGGATGCCTTTACTAAAGAGACTATATGTAAAGAGAGTAACTGGAGAGTTTCCTGGGATATATAAGTAAGTCCACAATCAAACTCGGGGAGAGGCCAGCCCTCTGGAATGCTTAGTCTGTCCTTATTCCTCCCATCCCACTCAGTCGTACCCCCTCGCCCTGCCCTGCCGCGGACCTTCTCTCAGACGGTCCTCTCGTATTCCAGCATCCCAGCTGCGAGACCCAGATGGGACATTAGTGCATTGCAAACTTCCTTATGCATGATGGTTAGGCTTGATAATGTCACCTGTATTATATTTCAAGTCCAGAGTGGATTTAATGGGCTTTTAAAAAAGATTTTATTTATTTATTTGACAGAGGGAGAGAGATCACAAGCAGGCAGAGAGGCAGGCAGGGAGAGAGGGGGAAGCAGGCTCCCTGCTGAGCAGAGAGTCCGATGCGGGGCTCGATCCCAGGACCCTGAGATCATGACCTGAGCTGAAGGCAGAGGCTTTAACCCACTGAGCCACTCTGGTGCCCCTTAATGGGCTTTTATGGTTGTTAGGACCTAACTTGTTATCTAATTTACCCCTATAAGAAAATGCATCCCGAGTTTTAAGCAATAACCTTACAAAACAGTGCCTGGGCTATACTGTAGGCAGTTAGAAATTAGTTCTATTAGGATTTCTAACACTACTAGCAGTTTAGAAAGTTACAAAATATGGCTTAATATCAGCTTTTGCTTAGCTATTTGGAAACGTTTATACTTTTTTTTTTTTAAAGATTTTATTTATTTAAGAGGGAGAGAGCATGAGCAGGGGGGAGCGACAGAGGGAGAATCCCGCTGAGCAAGGACCCTGATGCGGGATTGACCCAGGACATTGGGATCATGACCCGAGCCAAAGGCAGGCACTTATCCAACTGAGCCATCCAGACTCCCTAGCCAGTATGTTTTCAGATAGTTTTAAGGTTCCATTTGCTTGCACTCCTCCTACTAGAATTCCAATTATCTCTATTTGGACTTTTTGATATTGACCTTCAGGACTTTCTGTTTCTTAAAAAAAATTTTCTTGGGGCACCTGGGTGGCTCAGTGGGTTAAAGACTCTGCCTTTGGCTCAGGTCATGATCTCAGGGTCCTGGGATCGAGCCCCACAATGGGCTCTCTGCTCAGCAGGGAGCCTGCTCCCCCACCCACACCCCCCCACCTGCCTTTCTGCCTACTTATGATATCTCTGTCAAATAAATAAATAAATCATAAAAATTTTTTTTCTCTTTGTTCGTGTGATTGAATAATTTCTATTTGTCTATCTTCAAGTTCATTGACTTGCCATCATCTCCATTCTACTATTAAGCCCTTATAGTACTTTTTTTCTTTTAAAATTTAGGTAATTAGTTTTAGAATTTCCATTTAGCTCTTTTAGAGTTCTATTTCTCTGCTGAGATTTCTTGTTTATTTATTATAAGCATATTGCTCTTTTCTGAGCTTTGTTTAAAATCCTTATCTACCGGGATGCCTGGTTGGCTCAGTTGATAGGGCTTACAACCCTTGATCTCAGCGTTGTGAGTTCAAGCCCCATGTTGGGTGTAGAGAACACTTAAAAAGAAAATCTTAAAAAAAAAAACCTTGTCTTCTAATTCCCACATTTGTCATTTTAAGGTTAATCTCTCTTGAGAATGGTTCATAGTTGTTGTTTTTTTTCTTCAATATGGAATAATTTTGCAATGTGTCCTGGACAGTGTGGTTATTATGTTGTAGAGACTCTGCATTCTGTTCTATCCCCCAAAGTGTACTGACATTTTTGATTTAGGGGTCAGTTTACTTGGTTAAATTAAAACTAAAAAGTCCCACCTACATTGGGCAGTAGCTCATCTCAGTTCACTTCCTTTTATCCTTAGCGGGGCTGCCTGCATTCTTCCTGGCACCAGTGTGCTTCAGGAGTCAGCCAAAGATTTGGACAGAATTTATATACCAAATGTGAAGCTTCCTCTTCCAATAGATTTATTGAAAACTATTTGGCTGTAGCTGTCAGAAATTCTGATTATTGGAGGGCCTTGTAAGCTATGCTTCTCTGGGCAAACACCATCAATGGGTGTCATGTACGTGGGGGAGGCTCATCATGTAAGACTTCTCCCTTGTCCCTGGGGGTCAGGGTTTAGACCATGTTGAAATTCTGGGTCTATGATCTTTGTTGTTGTGCTTCTTAGGCTATATCTAATCTGCTCCAGACCTGTGGCTTTAGGTTGACCTGGAGTTTCTTTAAGCGATTACCCCTACCTCATCCTGCTGCCTCCAGCATGTACCATAAACCTTTCCAGTGCTGGAGCTGCCACTGAGGTGTTTAACATTGGGGAGATATTGTCAAAACAGGATGCCACAGAGGATTTATTTTTCTCCTGGGTCTAGGGCTTCTCATTTCTCTTGAATTTATATATTTATATAAAAATATACAATTATATATGTAAATATATATAATTTATAATTTATATGTGTGTATTTATATACAATAATATAATAAAAATATATACGTATATATGTATAGATATGCTTTTAAGGAGATGGTTGGCTGATAAAGAAGAGTCCTTCACTTACTTCCACTTTGCCCTGATTATTGAGGTTAAATGTAGTAACAATGAAGGATATGAACCGACTCCTATCATTTCGACTGGTTGCAGAAGGAGCCAAAGGGCACAAAGCTGGATGCCCTGTAACCCTAACGTTTCTTAGATCCAGATTCACATGAATGTCTAGCTTGGGTGGCCCTAAGCCAACTGTAGCACTACTAATTCCTCAGCTTTTGGTTCTTTATTCAGCAATCCCATTGCGATCCATGGTTACTGATTGTACTTTGGAAAGCTCAGCGCTATGCAGAAGCTATGCATCATATTTTTTTTTTTTAAGATTTATTTATTTGAGAGAGAGAGTATGTGTGCGTGGGGTGTGGGGAAGGGCAGAGGGAGAGAGAGAATCTCTAACAGACTCCCTACTGAGCGGAGCTCAGTCTCAGGACCCTGAGATTATGACCTGAGCTGAAGTCAAGAGTCGGACAGCTAACCAACTGAGCCACCCAGGCGCCCCTGCATCGTATTTAAAACAGGTCCGAACCACTCCATCCTCCAAATCATACTTTGGTTTTTCTCTGGCCACACTATCCCTAACTTCTGCATGTTACCCAGTTCTTTTCTTCTCTTAGCCCCTCACCTTTTTGTACTCTTTGATGACTCTAATTTCCTTTTTGGGGGGACTGGATATAGAGTGAGTACTGAAGACAATAGGTTGAGCTGATTCTGATGATCTCTGGGATCGAAAATGGACTAAAGAAGTAAATGAAGATATAGAAGGCATGCTTGCTAATTTGCAAGCAACTCAAAGCTGGTATATGATAAGTAATAGACATCAGAATTCAAAACCCTATTGATTATTAGAACACTGAACTGACTTCAAGAGGAGGCGAAAGTGAAACAAAAGGCCTAATTTTGTTTTAGAGTCTCAGGAGTTGAGAATTGTGAAGACCTAACGTGTCTTTAATAGTTTCATTAGAGGCTTAGCCAAGTTCTAACATGAATCCCTGAGGTTAGGGTCTTATCACTCTTTGTGGTAGCAACAGCATTTTTTTAAAAAAGGATTTTATTTATTTATTTACTTATTTGGGAGAGAGGAAACACAAGCAGGGGGCAAGCAGATTCCCCACCAAGCGCGAAGCCCCATCCCAGGACCCTGAGATCATGACCTGAGCCAAAGTGAGCCGCCCAGACACCCTGTAGTAATAGCATTTTTAAAAGGTGTCTGCCTTCCCATCATCTGTCGACTTTGCAGAGTCTCCCTTTTACACTGCTGCTTCTACTGGATCGTCCTCAGAAGCCTGACAGTCATGACCAGTCTTGTGAAAAGCATTTGAAGTCCTTCTCTTTGTTTTGATTACTGCAGTTTGTGGCACTCTATAGTGTTTATACAACAGGGGAAAAAAATACTCCCTTGTCCTCTGTTGTAGTTAGACATTTATAATATTGTGTATAGTATTGGGCATTACATTTAAAGGAGTTTACTCAGAGGAAGTCAGTCAAGACAGTGAGGTGTACGGAAATTTTATCAGAAAAGGGAAGAGGAAATTGGTACAATTAGAAAGGTAATTGTTCAAATGGAAATGAAGGAATGAGTGGTATTGGAGCCTGAAAATTTAGAAGTCTGGACTTGTTTCATCTGCATCTTAGAATGGGGGACTGTGTAGCTCAGAGTTTATTCAGAGAGTGTTCTAGAATCAGCCACTATTAGTCATAGACAAATACAGATGTTCACTTAATACAGAATTGTATTTTTTCCTGTGTCTCTTGCCACTTAAATAGACCACATTCCCATTTTCCTTTTTCCCTCCAACCAAACCCTCATCTCTACTTTGTGTTCAAGTTTGAAAACCGACGCTACCATTAAAATCTTGGCTCGCACTTTTGTGGCAGCCGTCGGAGGCTTATTAACTATAATTGGTTGACTGCTTGTTTCCATTACTAAATCATGCTCTTCTGATTTCAAATAATGAGTACAGATCTGAAGGCAGTTTGGGGATTTGTAAGTCAAGTTTGGTCTGCTACAAAACGTCACAAACATGCTGCATCAGCCCACAGACCTTGATCACGGGGATGGCTGCGGACACTCCGGACGAACAGAGTTATGCTGGTGGGTTGTGGTGAGGGCAGATCTCTTCGTAGTGAGATTCTCAAAAGGAACTCCTACAACTCATGATAACCCTTGGCCTGTAGCCTCCTGCTTCTAGGCCGCCTCTTTTTTTTTTGCAGCCTAGGAAGATGAAGATATGGAACGGTACTGCAGTACACTTAGTATGCCTTGGTCATGATTTTGCCATCACTAGCCTGTCATTATTTTATAACTTCCTCTGTTCCCACCCGGTCACCAGAGGAGGCTGCAAACTGTGCAGAACAGAAGGAATGATCTGAGGCCTGTGGCAACGGCCCTAATACCAGATGCCTTTGGCTTGGCACAGGGAAATTGTAGACCAATGTTTTAAGACCTTATTAAGTTATATAACGTAATACCTTTTGCTCGCCAGAGGCGACAACTCCTAGAGTTTTAACTCTGCATTTCTGATCTTCATATTTTTACTCTGAAAGATTCAATATTTGGCTTGATGAAGAATACTGATCAGAACATTTTCTTGAGTTTTTGAAAATATATCTGTGTGTCGATGCTATTTAATGAATACCTAACTGTTCAACACCATTAGATTCTGTGAGAAACAAAACTGCAGTTATTTATATGGGCTGAGGTTTTCTAGAAAAGGTTTTCTGGACCTAAGTAGTGTATAACCAGGGCTTCAAAGAAAGAGTAAGTGGTTAGGAAGGTATAAAGGAATATACTTCCAATGATGAAGTAAAGCTGTCACATTTTGCTCTAACTCAAGTCTTCCTAGAAATCCAGACTTTATTGCTGACTGCCATACAGCTTGAATTAGAAGGGAGGAGGGAAGGAAAATGGGAAGAGACGGGAAAAGGGAGGAGAGTGTAGAAAGAAGGGAAAAAGTGAGCCAAAAAACATCTCTCTTAAAATGCATTTAATGAACATTTACCAAGTAGCAAAGTTGTGCAAGGCACTGGCAGGATTTTACAGTTGAGAAAGGTCTTAGGTTAAGTAAATTGCTCACAATCCGACAACTTGTAAGAGGTTAACAAGTACTGCGATGTATTAGTCAGCGGGGCTTGTAACATGTTCTTGGCCAGAGATACTCATCTCCTGGGAGGAGCTCTGGTCCTGGTGGAATAACTACTGAATAATTGAAGTGACTCCGTAGAGTTACGCCAAGAAGTCAGGCAAAATGACTTGAAGAAAGTCTGACTAGTTTTAGGAGCCTATGATCCTTTAAACTGTGTTTGCTTTTCATCGTGGATGATCTTGACCAATTTCTGCTGTTTCTTCTTCTAATGCTTAGAACTAACTCCACCTACTTTACATGGGAACACTAACGTTGGTTGGTATTTAGAGAAATGGAGAGCTCTGACTAAAGCAGCGCGTTTTCGTTATTAATTGTATTTGCTTGTCGTGCTGTCAGCAAACCAATCATCTCCCTGTGAAATTACTCCTGCTGCATCTGATTCTTCTCAAACAATCAGATGTTACCTCCCCGACTAAAACCCTTCCGAGGCTTCCCATAACCCTTGGATTACAATTCAAACTCCATACTAGTGCCTCGGAGGTCCTACGTGGTCCGGCCCACCTCCCTCTCCAAGCTCATCTTGTTCTACTCTCAACCCCTGCCGGGACAGTCTCTGGAGTTTTCTTTCAGTTCCTGGAATGTATCCAGGTTTTTGCTGCCTCAGGACTTGGTCACTTATTTTTCCTTTTTCTTAGACTCCTCCTTGATCCCACTTTTCATGTGACATACGTACCTGTCGTTCAGGTGTCAGATTTAACGTTCCCTTCTCAGAGAATCCTTTATAGACTACCTGATCTAACGTGGGCCTCCCTTGGTCCTCCCTCCTGTGGCCTGTTGTCCTATTCTTTAATAGTGTTTTGTTCCTTTAAAAAAGTTTGCCTTCTTTTTTAAGATTTAACTTATTCATTTAATTTTTTAAAGGATCTATTTATTTATTTGAGAGAGAGAGAGAGATCAAGCGGGCAAAAGGGCAGAGGGAGAAAGAACCCTGAAGCAGGCCCCCCACTGAGCAGGGAGCCCAACATGGGGCTCGATCTCACAACCCTGAGATTATGACCTGAGCTGAAATCAAGGGTCAGTTGCCCAACTGACTGAGGCACCCAGGCACCCCATAGGATTTTATTTTTAAGTAATCTCTACACCCAATGTGGGCTCAAACTCATTATCCTGAGATCACGAGGTACACGTTCCACCAACTGAGCCAGCCAGGTGCCTCAAAAAGTTTGTTAATCACATCTCTGTCACTAGACCCTAAGCTCTATGAGGGCAAGGGCCACATCTATTAGGTCTCCACTATTTAACTTAGTATGGTACTGAATGAATAATTTTTTTTTTAAAGATTTTGTTTATTTATTTGACAGAGGGAGAGAGATCACAAGTAGGCAGAGAGGCAGGCAGAGAGAGAGGAGGAAGCAGGCTCCCCACTGAGCAGAGAGCCCGATGTGGGGCTCGATCCCAGGACCCTGAGATCATGACCTGAACCGAAGGCAGAGGCTTTAACCCACTGAGCCACCCAGGTGCCCTGAATGAATAATTTTTGAATGAACATTGAAACCTTAAAATTGCCAAGCACTTTGTGACCTGCAAAGAGTTTTTACATATTCTTGATTAATTCCTTATAATCACTTGCGGAGATATTCCAGACAGGGCAGATATTAATGTTGGATTTTTTTGTATAGAGGGTAAGACCTGCAGAGTTTAACTGACTTGACCAGGTTAACACAGCTATGGGGGGCTTGGGTGGGAAGACAGGTCTTTTGATCATTTAGACCAGTGCTCTGTCTACCAAAATGGGAAATTTTTGTGTACACAGACTACCCAAATAGTGTACCTAGGATAAAAATCTCCATTCCTGATGCTTAGACCTACTTATCTTTCATTTTCATGCTTACTGTCCATGATTATTGGCTAACTTTCCTATCGTGCAACAATAGAAAAATAGATCCAGTTTCTTGCTGATTTATAGATACAAAAGGTAGGCTTTAGCCATTGGCTGAACTGAATGGAGGAAGAATGTATGTTTTTGCTTTATTATTTTTAAAATGATTTATTTATTTTAGAGAAAGAGAGAGAGAGAGAGGCTGGGGGGAGGGGCAGAGGGTAAGGGAGGGGACAGAGAGAGAAAATCTCAAGCGGATTCCCTACTGAGCAGAGAGCTCAATGCCAGGCTCCATCTTATGACCCTGAGATCATGACCTGAGCTGAAATCAAGAGTTGGACTGAGCCACCCAGGCGCCTCCTGAATATATTTTAATCTGGAAACTTGGTCTTACCTCCACAGAGTCGGAATGAATATATTGCTCACCTCAAGGACCAGTTGCAAGAGATGAAGGCAAAAACCAACATGGAAAATCAGTATATGAAGAAAAACACTGAGCTGCAGATCTCCCAGACCCAGAAGAAATGCAACAGAACCGAGGAGCTTTTGCTGGAAGAGATAGAGGTAATCACTGCTACATGAGGAATGAACACGATACCCAGCATTCGAGGGGTCACTCTTCATATTGTCTCAGCTAACAGAGGAGGAAGGAGGGGGAGATTATCTTGATCTTTGCTCCGTCTCTCCTGCAGCTCTTACATTTGAGACCAGAAATAAAAACAGAATGAGGTTTTGTGTATTTGCAGGCAGAGATTCTGAGGGGCTGTGGCCTACATCCTCTGTTGTTTTGTGATGACTTTGAAAATCAGTTGTACTTTCTTCCCTTGGTCACTTTATCCTTATTTTATAAAACCACTTGCTGTTTCTCTTAGTAATTCAGGCAAAACAAGATGCTTATTTTGTTTTTAAAGATTTTATTTATTTATGGGGGGGGGGGGAACAGCACAAGCAGGGGGAGCGGAGGGAGAGCAGGAGGCAGAGGGAGAAGCAGGCTCCACACTGAGCAAGGAGGCTGACGCGGGACTCCATCCCAGAACCCTGGGATCATGACCTGAGCCACAGGCAGACATTTAACAGACTGAGCCACCCAGGCGCCCCAAAAAGATGCTTTTTAAGTGTGGGTTTTTGCTGCTGCCCAGGCGGTACCTTCTATTTGGTGGTGGTACTCCACTTATTTGAAAGCTTACTCCCCTGGGTTTGTCAGACGACCCTGACTACAAACTTCCCTTGCACTCTGGAATTTCCTTTTCTAGGCCTGAGAACCTTGTGCCCTTGAACCATTGTTTCTCTCCTTAAATTTACATCACTTTATCCAGGCAAGCGAATCGTGGTCCTTTTGTCCTGGGCACTGGCGTGTGTCCCACACAATGCCCGACACATGGCCCAGTGATGTTCCTGAACATGAACTGGGTTGAAGGGAATGATCTGCCAACCCTAGAGCAATATGGCAGGATTCTTGGGATCCCAGCTGGTAAAGAAAACCGAGATCTGGTCACAGCTACACCTCTGATCTTGAGAACTTCTCGTTCCGAACCCTGCTGGCAGGAATTCCTGATTTTGGTTTATTGTTGTCACAGAAACTGAGGTTGAAAACTGAAGAAGAGAACAGGATTCATCTGGAGATTGAAGCGTTCCTTAAAAAAGAGCAGCAGGTGGGTCACCAAAACTTTTCCACCCTCTGATGGGTTTGTGTTCCACGTTTCTTTATCCATCTTATTTCTTCTTGTGTGAGTTATATATGACTGAAATGGTTTTAATTAGTATTTCTAAAACTAATAACACACTAAGCTGAGCAGAGTTTTTAAAAATTATCCCTGTTGGATGAATAAGGAAAAAAATTTCTAGCTTACAATTCAGTTTACCTTTGAGAAAGCTGATAACTTTTCAGTAAACAATTCCAAACTTGTGGTTAAAGAAAATAATTTATACCTGCTATCCCACAGGGCTTTATTGAAAACAAAAATTTGATAGGTTATTAGGAATGGGATCTTATATGCAGGCAGTTTAGGGATTATGTACCATATTCCTTGTTCAAGTGTTAGACACATAGTTAGCATGTGTTTAATAACAATCAGATGAGTCGGTGAGTAAATGGATAATGGATGGATAAAGTCAGTGTTTCCTAGATCGTCAGCCCAATAACACAATACATAAATATTTTCAATGAAAAATTTGAGACAGTGCAGAAATATATAGATTTTGAAAAGTGGAAAATGTGAAAGCTCTCATAATCACTCCAAATTGTTCCAGTATTTCTTCCATATCTTTTTCTTGATACACATCCTTGTGTATGTACCTAAATGCTTACGTTTTTAGTATTTATCTATCCATCTATTTATTTATTTGTTAATATATGTGACATAAATAGCATTATACTATAAAAAAAAGAAAAAAATAGCATTATACTATATATATTGTTCCAGACTTTGTTTGTTTGTTTGTTTGTTTTAAAGATTTTATTTATTTTTTTGACAGAGAGAGATCACAAGTAGGCAGAGAGGCAGGCAGAGAGAGAGGGGGAAGCAGGCTCCCCGCTGAGCAGAGGACCCGATGCGGGGCTCGATCCCAGGACCCTGAGATCATGACCTGAGCCGAAGGCAGAGGCTTAAACCACTGAGCCACCCAGGCGCCCCATGTTTGTTTTTTTAAATATACTTTGTCTTACTGTTTCCAATAGCAATCCAACTGCTATATAATATCCCATTGAGGGACCAGACCAAAATTTAGTTAACCATTCTTCTGCCAGTGGACATTCAGGTTGTTTCCAAGTTTTGCTAGTATAACAATGCTAAACATTCTTAGATATGTCTGTAAATGCATGGTATGTGGAAAGTCTATTCATTTTTGCGTATCAATGTAGATGCCTTATTTCCTCGCATATTTTAATGTTTTTCAGTTGATTCATTTAGCTTTGCTATCTAGAAAATCTTTTTGACTGCAGACAATAATTTTGTATTTTTTTTTTGTTATTTATATGTCTGTTTCCATTTTGTAGCTTGAATGTCAAGTGTAATGTTGATTAGTAGTAGTGATAATGGGGCACCATTGCTCTATTTTTTATTTTAGTGGTATTTCAGTCAGTATTACACATGAATTCATAGTCCAGCCAAGTTTCTCATGTGCAGGTTAGGGCATTCATTGGGAAATAATGGGACAATGAAACTCGGAATAGGAATATCTCCTTGGATTCCGAAGTAATTGATAATCTTGAACTGCCAAGTATCTCTGATTCTCCTTGCCAGGTGAAGTAGTATGCCCTCCAGGGTCTAAGGAGATTAGTCTTACTTTCTGTGAAAATGCCATAGTAATAACTTCATCGGAGTCAGATGCTCACTCTCAGCACACAGCACAATCACTCCTATTGCCCCTGGACCCATAACTAGAGTCAAAACGCAGAAAGTTCCAGGGTACATGTTATTTGGATATCTATAATTCACAGGGAGATAGCTTATAAACCTAAAGAACTACAAGACTTTGCTTGTAATTGGGAGACGTGTGGGAATGGATTCTAAGGGTGTTAGACCAGTGAGGGTGGGATGTAACGCTAGACTGAGTCTTGTCCATTGATACGGATATACTTACTAGAGAGTCTGGATTCCATGTGCCAGCTTATGAAGCTGGAGGTAACTCTAATAGTTCACTTAAAACTTGGCCTCAGCAACTCAGAGACTCAGCGACTCAGCAGTGGCCCACATTTAATGAGATGGAGATGCCACAGCTTCCCTGCTATGATTTGGAGGAGGTGATCCAAAGACTTGGGGAAGTAGGGATATCCAGAGTGAATTTGTATGAGCTACAGATCTGCCGCTGAACACCTGCATGTAACAAGTTTGTGTGAGACATTTCTTCCCAGAGGACACTGCCATACTGAGACATTGAGAAATATGTTAGTGAGGGGAGCACCCACGTCCTCAAAAAGGTCATTGGTTGCTTTCCTAGGTAGGCCAGGTAAGATCATGGGTGACATCATCATTGAAATGGCTTCCCTGATTTCAGTGGTGGTGATGGTATCCTGGAGAGTCAGAGGACGTGTGGTAGCAGTAAACTGCCAAAGACAGGTGAACACATTTACCATGAAGGGCGGCAGGGATGTACTGGAAATCAGAATGCCTTTGCCCATAGGGGTATTTGGCAGTGGCTAATCAATCATGGTACCCCTATGAACCAAATTGATGAGTAGCCTGATAAAGAATCACTTGATGTATGTAACAGAAGAAAGTCCAGGTCTAAAAGCCAAAACCCCGATCTGAGTCACCACAATGAAAAGTCATGGTTTCTCCTCCCAATTTCCAGAACTAAGTCAATTCAAAGACCAAATCCCCTTAATTGAAAGGGCCAGGTCCCCCTGAGGATGAACTCTACAGCATTATGGCAGGTACATACTGTGAATCTTCCCCTAAGCCTACTCAAAGGGACCTGTGGCTATTTATTAGAGTTACTCTACACTGGAAAACAGAAAATATCCAGACTCTTTCAGATTACTAAACATTGGCTCTAATTTGATATTAATTTCTAGGGACCCAAAACAACACCATGGTCCCTACTCAAAATGAGGAATTATAGTGCTCAGGTGATAGGTGGAGTCTTAACTCAAGTCTGCTTTCCTCCGGGCCCACTTGTTCTGTGGATCCACCCTGTAGTTATTTCCCATTACTGAACATATAATTGGAATAGACATACTCAGCAGCAGACAGAATTTCCACATTGGCTCTCTGGCCTATAGAGTGAGGGCCATTATGGTAGTAAGGGCCAAGTAGAAGTCTCTGGAACTTCCCCTTCCTACCAACATAGTAAATCATAAGCAGATGCTGCACCCCTACTGCAAAGGCAGAAATCAGTGCCAACAAAAAAGAAAGCAGCAGAGGTGGTAATACTTATCACATCCCCATTTAACTCAGCAGTGGGCCTATTGAGTTGAATGATCTTGGATAATGACTGTGGACTATTGTAAATGCAATCAGGTGATGACTCCAATTGTAGCTACAGTTCAAGGTATAGTATCTTGACTGGAGAAATTCTTCAAAGGCCATCGGCACTCAGTAGGCAGCTGACCAAAGCCTGTATCTCCAACCCAGTTTGGAAGAACCCCCAGAAGCAGTTCTTTTTACCTGGCAGGGCCAACAGTACACGCTCATAGGCTCACATCAGGGCTGTGTCTCTTCTGTTCTTTCTGCCATAATATGGTCCATAATATGGTCTGCAGAGATCTTGCTTTGACTTTCTCCAAAACATTGTAGTAGTCCCGTGCATTATGTTGATTCTGATGAACAGGATGGAGCAAGGACTTTGGATGCCTTAGTAGGACTTATGAATGAGAAGGGGGGACAGAAACTATTTTTGGTACCAGTTTTGAATTACTGTTAAGTTAGGTGACAGAAAACACACCTGTTCTTTCAGCAGGGAACGTTTAGCAAAAGAATCATTAACTGATAGTAAAGGATAAGAGAGAACACTAAAGAAACACCCTAGAGATGAAGGATAGTATCCCAGGAAGGGATAAACAGAGCTGTTTGCTTCTTTGCTCTGGGTCAGAGCAGGTTCATAGGCAGTGGGATAAAGTGGGTAAAGTGGGAACGGTGGGTGCTTTGGTAAGCAAGAATCCTCCTGTTGTGTCAACAAAATTTAGTGAATAAATGGCATCAGTGTCCCACACACATGCTACTGTCAGCCACGTGCCCCAGGAACAATAGAGGAAGGACACGAACCAAGGAGAGAAGCTCTCCTCTCGTGTCCCTCTAGCGCCTTCTACTGACAAAGCTTATCACTGTGCCAGCTGGCAAAAGAGAACCTAGTGTGATCAAGCATCCAGGTTGACAAAGCTGGCCGGTGAAAGATGTGTTTAGAGTTGAGAGGCAAAAAATTGATAACTGGCATGAATGAGGATTGTATGAGGTTTACTCCATAGGTTTACAGTAGATAAGCTTTTATCAAGTTAAGTAAGTTTCCTTTTGGTCTTGCTGGGTTTTTTTGTTTTGTTTTTCCTTTTTAATCTGGAATGAGTTTTCATGTTTTATGACGTGGATTTTTTCCCATCCATTGAGATGATGTGGGCTTTTTCTTTTTTATATGCTAATAAAGTAAAATATAGTAATAGATTTATTGATGTTGAATCATCTTTAAATTCTTGGGATAAACCCTCCTTGTTCATGATATATTATTCTTTTACCAGACTGCTAGATCGATTTATAGGTTTTCATTTTGTATTTATATATCCCACAAACAAGATTAACCTATAGATTTATTTTTTGATGCTCTTTGTATTGTATTAGTTATAGTAGCTTAGCAGCTACCATAGTAGTTGGGAAGGAGTTGGGAAGTTTTCCATCTTTTTATGGTTTGAAACCTAAAAATACCAATAGAAGAGATTATTATCTGTTCCTTGAAACTGCTAAAATTTAGTCATAGACAGTCTTGTTTGGGTATAATTTTCAAGGGGAGATGGTTAGCTATCTTTTCAATTTTTTAAGTGATTACTGATGTCTTCACTTAAAGAATCTCTTTTTGAGTCATTTTTGGCAATTTCTTCCTAGTAAGAACCCATTTCATCTAAAAGATTCATTTCAGATTTATTAGTATAAAGGTGTGCTCCACAGTCTTTCACAACTTAAAAGTTTCCTTTATTTCTATAGTTATCTTTTTCATCTTTATTTAAAAAAATCTGTGTCTTCTCTCCCTTTTTCTTGCTTAAAAGTTTTGTCAAAGTTTTGACCATTTTATTGGTCTTTGCAAAAACCATCTTTTGGCTTTATTGAGCGAATATTTTTTTTTTCCTTTTCATATTGGTTTTGCTTTGAGTAATTATGTTCTTATACTTCCTTTAAGCTTATATTGTTAATTTTTGTATAGTTTTTTTAAATGCTCTGTTCACTTATTTTTAAATTTGATTCTTTTCGACTACATGTGTGTAACATATTTTCTGAGTACTGTTTGGCCGCAGTATACAGGTTTTGATACATAATGCTTATGCTATCATCCCTTTTTTTTAATTTTAAAGATATTTATTTATTCATTTATTTAGAGAGCATTAGAGAGAGCATAAGTGAGCACAAGCAGGGGGAAAGGCAGAGGATGAGGGAGAAGAAGACTCTCTCTGAGCAGGGAGCCCATTGTGGGACTCGATCCTAGGCCCCTGAGATCATGACCTGAGCTGACGCTTAACTCATTGAGCCGTTGAGTTAATGAGCCACAACTCATTGTGCCCCTATGTTGCCATTCCTTTCCAAATACTAATTTATTTATTGCTCCCCAGCATTTTATTATGAGCATTGGTTCCAAACATACACAGAGTTGGAAGAATTTTCAGTGAACACCCATACCATCTACTGGTAGAATCTATGACTTGGTGGTATGGGTTTTTTTTATTTTAAGATATTTTTATTCTTGCTTCATCACATTTCTATACATCCTTCCTCCATTAATCCATCTTACCTTTTTCATGCCTTTAAATAAATTATAGGCATTATAATTTGTAGTTTATAATTCATTATTTCCTTAATCCATGGCTTATAAAAGTGATTTTTTTTTTTAAGATTTTATTTATTTGAGGGGCGCCTGGGTGGCTCAGTCGTTAAGCGTCTGCCTTCGGCCCAGGTCAGATCCCAGGGGCCTGGGATCGAGCCCCGCATCGGGCTCTCTGCTCAGCGGGAAGCCTGCTTCTCCCATTACCATTCCCTCTGCTTGTGTTCCCTCTCTCGATGTGTTTCTCTCTGTCAAATAAATAAAGTCTAAAAAAAAAAAAAAGATTTTATTTATTTGTGGAAGAGAACATGCGAGAGAGACCAGAGAGCACAAGTAGGCAGAGTAGCAGGCAGAGGGAGAGGGAGAAGCAGACCCCTCACTTAGCAGGGAGCCTGATGTGGGGCTTGATCCCAAAATCCTGAGATCATGACCTGAGCAAAAGGCAGATGCTTAACTGACTGAACCACCCTGGTGCCCTTAAAAGTGTATTTCTTAAATGTCCAGGTAGCTTGGGGTGCCTGGGTGGCTCAGTGGGTTAAAGCCTCTGCTTCAGCTCAGGTCATGATATCAGGGTCCTGGGATCAAGTCCTGCAACGGGCTCTCTGCTCAGCGGGGAGCCTGCTCCCTCCTCTCTCTCTACCTCCTCTGCCTACTTGTGATCTCTCTCTCTCTCTGTCAAATAAATAGATAAAATCTTAAACAAAATTTTTTTTAAAAATGTCCAGGTTGGAGAGCGAATGTGTAGGCTTTCTATTGCTGACAACCCTTTGAGGCCTACACTCTGTCTTCCATTGTGGTCTCAGAATGTGAAATATAAGACTTATGCCTGTTAGAATTTGTTGAGTCCTTACTTGGGCTTCATATATGCTCAGGTTATGTGAATATTCCTTGGGTATTTGAAAAGAATGTGTATTCTCTGTTAGGTACAAATTTGTATAAATGTCTAATAGTCTGGGGTGCCTGGGTGGCTCAGTCGGTTGAATGTCTGCCTTCCACTCAGGTCATGATCTCTGGGTTCTGGGACTGAGCCCTCTGTTGGGCTCCCTGCTCAGCGGGGAGTCTGCTTCTCTTTCCCTCTGCCCCCTCTCTCCCCGCCTCATGCTCTCTCTTACTAGCTGTCTCTCAAATAAATAAAATAAAATCTTTAAAAAAAAGTCTAATAGTCTCTCAAAGTTGTCATCTTGCTACTCATTTTGATCTACCTGAACTGTTAATTTCAGAGAAGTGTGATAGCTTCCCAATTGATGATTTTGGATCTGTCAGTTTCTTATATTTCTAATAATTTTTGCTTTAAAGATTTTATTTATTTGACGGAGAGAGAGATCACAAGTAGCCAGAGAGGCAGACAGAGAAAGAGGGGGAAGCAGGCTCCTCGCTGAGCAAAGAGCCGGATGGTGGGGCTTGATCCTGGGACCCTGAGATCATGACCGGAGCCGAAGGCAGAGGCTCCAACCCACTGAGAGCCACCCAGGCACCCCCATAGATTGATTTTTTTAAAAAATCTGAGACTCTTTATTTTGAAGGGGAAGTTTACTTAATTTATTTTTGTGATTTTTCATTTGTTTGTACCATTACTTTTTCATCTTATTTTATGTTTCCTGCTTTTCAAGCTTCTTGGTGTTTCTTTCCTTAACTTCTGTTGGATTGATAGAATATTATTGCTCAAATTTTTTTTTAGTTAATTGTTTTAAAGATTTTATTTGTCAGAAAGAGAGACAGACAGAGAACGAGAACAAGCAGGGGAAGCAGCAGGCAGAGGGAGAAGCAGGCTCCTTGCTGAGCAGGGATCCTGACCTGAGCAGACGCTTAACAGACTGAGTCACCCAGGTGTCCCATATTGTTCAATTTCTTGCTGTCTAGTGCAAACTCACTATTTGCATAGCACTTTCTTAGTTTCGTAATGTCAGCGTACCACTTGTGTTATTATTTTGTATATGACTACTCACCTAAACAATAAAATTAATAAAATTAAGATTTTTATATCATTACAATAGAAGAAAAATGAGTATCATTTGTCATAAATAGAAATTAATATAAATAGAAGTTCAATAAACACCAAATGATGTTCTTACATTTTAGCCAGTTCTTTTTGCCTGCCTGGAGACTGTTCTCTTTTTGTTAAAAAAAGGAAAAAAATGTTAACAAGAGTTAGAGATATTAAAGACATGATTATACCAAACGGATATATTCTCTTTAACTTGATTAGAATAATTAATTGAATCACGTTTTTAAAAAATTCCATGTCAATGTACCACCTAAAGACTCCTCTTTTTTTAAGCATTTGATTATTATTTATTTATTTATTTACTGATAATTAAAATAAGTGCCATTTATTGAAAGCCTTTAAGTGCCAGGCACTGTATACATTATATCTATTCTTCATAATAATCCTAGGACTTAAGTAATATTATTCCCATTTTACAAAAGAAGAAACGAAGCCTCAGAGGTATTAATTAACATGTTCATTCTATACAGCTAGAAAATGGGAGATTTAAGATTTGAACAGGCCTCTGATAGGCTCTGAAGCTTGTGTTGTTTTCCTTGTGTTATGCTGTTGTTCTTTTTTTTCTTATATTGTACTTGTCTTATTTTTTAAATTTAAATTCAATTAATTAACATAATGTATTATTAGTTTCAGAGTTAGAGGCTAAAGACTCCTGTTGAGGTTTCATTCTTGAGGTACATGATCTAGGAGTTTGGAAGTTATCCATATGTTCTTGGAGTGGTAACCCTTCATATTTTAACATATATATTTATACTTTGTTCTTCCTCTTAAGCCTAGAGTTAATCAATACTTGTATCTTCTTGTCTTTATTAAAGTGAAGTTTTACCTCTTCTCTTCCTCTCTTACGTCCAATGTTGAAATTATTCATTACGTATTTCCATTTTATAAATGAGGGAACTGAGGCTTAAAGAATTTAAATTAGGGGCGCCTGGGTGGCTCAGTGGGTTAAAGCCTCTGCCTTTGGCTCAGGTCATGATCTTGGGGTCCTGGGATTGAGCCCCGCATCGGGCTCCCTGTTCAGTGGGAAGCCTGCTTTTCCCCCTCTCTCTCTGCTTGCTTGTGATCTCTCTCTCTCTCTCTCTCTGTTAAATAAAATCTTTAAAAAAAAAAAGAACTTAAATTAACTTACTTGAGCGATAGGGTTAGGAGCAAATCCTAGACATTCTGCCTTCAGAGCCTGTCTGGTTTCTCTCCGGGAGACTATACTGCCTAATTTGGGATTTTAGTTCCAGATTATGATTTACTTTTAAAAAGTATTTTATGTAGCTTAAATATACATTTTGTTGTTTCTCACATGTACTATCTCTCCCTAAAGTGAAATTTTAGATTTCATTGCTAAAATACACTCTTGAGTAACTCTTTTAGAAAAACCAGGTATAGTCTTTCTTTTCCTCACATTTGAATGCTAGGTTAGCTAAGTATAGAATCTCAGACTCACATTTATTATTTTTTAGGGTTTTGAAGACACTGTACCCTTCTCAACAGATATTTACTGGGTTATTTTTTAAAGATTTTATTTTTCATTTATTTGAGAGAAAGAGAGCATGAGCGGGGGGAGGGGCAGACGAAGGTGGAGAAGCAGATTCCCTGCTGGGCAGGGAGTCCAACGCAGGGCTCCATCCCAGGACCCTGAGATCATGACCCGAGCTGAAGGCAGACGCCCAGCCCACTGAGCCACCAGGCGGCCCCGATATTTACTGTTACTAATCAAAGAACTATCTGATGCCATTCCTTATCCTTCAGAATTTTCTACCTACCCTTTATTCCTTTCCAATTTCCCTTATCCAGACACCTGGAAGGCCCTCTTCCTTGTTTTTAAATTGAGTAATAATATTAAGTATACAAATATTAAGCATATAGTTTGATGAACATTTGCATATAGAGAGATATAGATGTATTCCTGTGACCACCACCCATACAGAGATATAGAACACATTTACAATATCCCAAAAGGCTCCCTCGTGTCGCTTCCTGATCCAATCAAGAAACCCATCCCCTAGAGGTAGCCACGATTCTGCCTTTTCTCACTCTAGGGAAGTTTTGCTTGTTCTCGAACCTTATAGAAATGATTTCGTACAGTCCACAAGGCTTTGTGTCTGGCGGAACCATGTTTTAATGTTCTTTCCAAACAGAAACTTGAGGAAAAGCTAGAGTTCTGGATGGAGAAATTTGATAAGGACACGGAAACGAAACAGAATGAACTCAATGCTCTCAAAGCTTCTAAGGCCAGTGACTTATCGCACCTTCAGGAACTGGCGAAGATGGTAAGGAAGCGGTCTCGGCAGTGGAGGCCAAGCGCGCCTGAGGAACGGGCGGGAGCTGGGTCTCGGGAGCTGGGTCGCGCCATTTCTGGTGACAAAGTGGAGGTGTGCCTGTAAACCACTGAGCCTCTTCTCCCGTGACGACGACGACGACGATGCCCACAATGGGGACAGCAGCAGCGGCAGCTGACACCCCTCCATTGTGCTCATTCTGTCCCAGGCACTGTGCTGGCGGTCAAAGGACTTACTTCACCCTCGCAACCTCTTGAGATAGAGACTGTTATTATTTCCACTCTATGGTCTCGGAAGCTAATCTGTAAATTACGAATTTTAAAAAGCATCTGATTATCATCACTGAATAACTGTAAAACTTCCCCAATTTCTCTTTTAGAAGGTGACTGCTATTTGTATGTGTACTTTCTATGAGATTAAAAAAAAGTTACATTACTTTGAGGTCATTAAGCACACATCAAGTTACTAGTTCACTTTTATGCAAGATTTTATAGTAAATTTGAAGGCTCCCAATTGAAAAATTTTTATATGGTTAATATATGAATATTTATACCAGAGGAATCCACTTAGTTTTTTTTGTTGTTTTATCTTTAGGTTTCGCAGCTTCGTTTTCAAATTTTATATTAAAAGTGCAGGGCTGGCTGGGCCACACCTTGCCGGGACAGTCTTATAACCTAGGATTCATGTTTACTTTTACAGATAAGGGAATGTGAACAGGTCATCATTGAAGATCGGTTAGAAAAGGAGAAGACCAGGAAGAAGAAAGAACAGGATGACTTGGAATTAAAGAGCATCATAAAGGTAGAAAGCCAGAGTTGGCATCTTTTTTTTTTTTTTTAAGATTTTATTTTTATTTGAGAGAGAGCACAAGAGGGGGGAGGGTCAGAGGGAGAAGAGACTCCCCGCTGAGCAAGGAGCCCGACGTGGGGACTTGATCCCAGGACTCCAGGATCGTGACCTGAGCCGAAGGCAGTCACTCAACCGACTGAGCCAGCCCGGTGCCCCATTGTTGACATCTTAGGGAACCTTCAATTCAAAAGCTGGCCTAACACTGAGGGACACAAAGTCTCTTTCATTTATTATGAAGCATGGAACAGGAGATCTGTAAGGAAGGATGGCCTTTTGTTATTACTGGATTTATGTCTGCAGTCCTTGGTGCAGAGAGATGGTTCACATAGCAAGGGACATGTCCCCAACTCTTAATCCAGGGGAAAGAGGTGGTCAGCAGGGGAAGCAGGATCTAGAACTTATGCCGAAAGGTCAAATTTAAGAATATTATTTATAATCAGAATAGCTCATGGGAGGGTTTTTGGTTTTTTTGTTTTTTTTTTTTAAAGTAACTCTATCCTCAACGTAGGGCTTGAACTCATGACCCCAAGATCAGGGTCACATGTTCTACCAACTGAGCCAGCCAGACACGCCTGGAGGAGCTTCTCAAAATCCTATTTATATAAGTTAGCCCAGGCTATTGGCTAGGTTCTAATAAGAGCTGTTTTCAAAAAAAAGGTGGGGGAAATAAGTTTAGGAAAAAAAAAAAGATTTTAATTTCATATGAACTTGTGTATATAAATCATGTTGAAACGGGTAGGTCAGATTCTGGGAAATATTTTCAAGCAAAAATAACATCAGCTGGACCAATACTGTTGTTCAGAGGATTACTTTTCTCTCTAAAAGAGGAGTGTCTGCTGAGATCCTCACATGCAGACAGTAGTTTGTGATGTATATTACGGCTAGATTAAGAAAGCTGTAAAGTACATTTGGAACCAGGTATCCACAAATAAACATGAGCTTTCTATTAGGAGAGAGGCGGATGTATAGTTAGTAAGGATTTATCGAGCTTCTGTGTGTGTTTTCTCTTTGGCAGGATTCCTTGATTTAGAGCAAAACTGTAAGGACTAGTTGAAAACCACTTTTGTTTTCACTAATGGATTTGCTCCCAGTCTTTAGGGCTTAGTCTGATTTTAAAGTAGCCCCAGACTATATTCTGAACAGTTTTGTCTAATGATGAAGATATTTAAGAGAGCTATTGAAATCCTTTTTGAAAGAGGCGTACTGATCCTTTAATCAATCATTAAAGCCATGAAATGCACCAGGAAGCCTACTGAAGTCATCAAAATTAGGTGCACATTTTTGACCGAGCGCTGGCCTAGCTAACTATCATCCTTTTGGATCAAATGGTTTGGATGTAAGGAACTTGGATGTTCATAAAGAGCAGTACATGGGAACCAGGTTTCTAAGTATAAGGGAAAGATTGGCTTAATCAGGTTCCTCTTATGTTTGTTCCTTGAAAACTTTGCTCTGGAGTCTGTAGCTTCAGCTCTGGGTCCTGGGAACGGGGGAGCGTTGCTAGAGGGAGAGCATGCTGGGTGGCGTTCATGTTCCAGACACACACTGTGCTTCAGACACAAGTGACCTTATTACAACTCCCTTAGGCAAAAAGGAAGCGGCTTGGCAGGCCTACTCTGAACTGTACTCACTCCCCCTTTCTCTTCCAGCTCCAGGCCTGGTGGCGAGGCACCATGGTACGGAAGGAAATTGGTGGTTTCAGACTGCCTAAGAAGGACAGAGATGATGGCAAGGATTCTAAAGGTAAAGGCAAAGACAAGGACAAGCGGAGAGGCAAGAAAAAGTGACGAAGTTCTCATCTTTTCCTCTGGTCTTCTGGCGATGGGGAGGAGGACTTGGAGGAAGAAACATTTTAGCAGCACAGATAACTTGTATCTACAGGCTGTTTCTTATTTGGACATATTCCCAGGTGCTGCCTGCTTCTTTCCCTTTGCCTGTTGTATTAGTTTTCAAACCCTGAATTAGGACCATACCATCAATTTGTGGTTTCTTCGTATTTTGAAAAACTTTCACTGGGAAGAAGGATTTCTAGGAGCATTGTGAAGATTCCTCTTGCTTTTTCTTACCAGAAAAAAGTTCATGGGCTTATTAGTTATTGTGATGCATTAAAACGTCAGTAATTTCTGTCATGTCTCGGGTTCTATCATTCGTCTACAGTGAAAAAACTCTTGAGCAAAAGTCAAGTATTCATTCGGAGCCACAAGATGACGTTTGTAAAGTGTCTGGCATAACAGAGACACAGTCTAAGGTCCAAAAGTTGGTTCCTTCCTGCCTTTTAGGTTAGTATCACCTGAGTGTTTTTGTTGGGGTGGTGGGGGCATGGAAGACATATCTTAAGTTACTTCAGCTCTTTTTCTGGGAATTAGGTAGGGATTTAAATTATAAATGAAAAAATAAATAATAAACTAGAATACACAGAAATGTGAGGATGTACAACCTACACGTGGTAAAGCCGGGGACGCAGGCCCCCTGGAAGACTAGCCTGCAGAGAGTTTTGATCAGCGAGACACCGGGGTCTATGCCTGTTTTGCTCCCTCAACCATTCTCGCCTTCACGATATCATGACTAAAAAAGTAGAGATAATCCAAGCAGAATGTCTTGGGAAGCTAAAGCTTTCCCTATTGCACAGTTGGTAATTTCTGAGAGAAAAGTGTCCAAATGCATCATATTTATTTCACGAATTAATAAGCCTCATATATAATTCCAAATGCAGGGCAAGACTGCTCTCTAAACTTCTTCAGAAAAGTAAAAAAAAAGAATTTTTTTTATCTTAAGGGTCTATTATGAGGACCCAGTTTCTCCTGATGTTCCTTGAGGGAACTAAATAAATAACCTTTCATTTCTGCCAAGGAAACCATGCTTTAGGTATGAACATTTTCAATTCAGCCTTTATTTCATGCGATTGAAGTGCTGGCTTTTATTTTATTGTGAGCATGTAAGGTGGCGTACAGGCAATTTAAAATAACATACATGATATTGACATATTTATACTTAGAACTTACGCATTATATTTACAGACATACAAATATAGGACAATGTTTTACAAAATCTTTTACTAATTACATGTTTACAACATTTTCAGAAATAAAATGAAATCTGCTGTAAACCATCTCACTGCAATACGTATACAAAAAGGTTTCTAAATATCCATGTTTTCCTTCATTTCTATAACCATTTTAAGTACTTGGTTGTTAAAAATTTGTCCTACTCATCGGCAGAGGCACACGTCATTAGTCACTGCTGAGCTGTAGGAAGTAAGAGAAATCTTTGACTCCTCGGTCAGCTACGAGGCTGTATTTTAAAAAGCTATTAAAGAGAGTGACCCCCTAATAAGTCCCCTATTCTCTCCTGGCCAAACAAAGAAAGGCCCCTGCGCCCAGCAGCCTGCAGAGACCCTGCCGACTGCCAGTCTTCAGGGCTGTCAGGGGCCCTGGTGGGTGGGCACTTAGCCTCCTCCTGTTCACACTTCCCTCTGCTTCAGCAGGAAGCTCATCAACGGGCAGGTGGATCCCCTACAGCGTCTTTGTCTTACACTGGAGTCTAACAAGGCCAAATGTTACGTTTTCTTTCCAGCTTATTAAAAACAAAACAAAACAAAGGTACGTACAGAACACTGAATATAAAAATTTTCTAGCACAAACATCTTGATTTAGAAAAGAAATTCAATATATTTGATACTTTTTCTTTATCAAACCAAAACTATACACAATTTTTTTCTAGTAATTCAAATATAAATTTGCATTAGTTTGATAAAAATATGTGAATAAGGTTGCACATTATGTATAAGATGTGAAATAAGTGGTAATTTCCACTTATTCCTATGGGATAATTTGCACTATGTTGCAAATGTTCCAAATGTGTATCATGTATGTCTTCTGGGATTATTCCTTACATAATAGGTGACAAACAGTCCTCTTCTTTGCTGAGTTTCATTCAAATGGCTTCTATTATTTGGAAATTGTACTGAGGTTTAATGTTGACTAGAAGGAAAAATCCTTATAGTTTAAAAATGTACATAGCTAAATTCTAAACAAGTCTCTCTGATTGGTGGGTCTGTTTAGAACTATAAATATAATGGGGTCTGGCTCTTAGCCCTTAAAAAAACATTTTACTTTTGTTCTATAAGGTCAGTGAAGGTCAGTGGGCTTTGAGATCAGATGTTTTATGTTCTTTAATTTTCAACTTTGACAAAGTAGTAATGTTCTGCTGAACTTGTTTCCCTGTGAGAACAGGGAGAAAACATTATTTTGACCAGATACTCTCAACATGATTGTACCCAGTTTCTTTTAGATGTTGCATTTACATGATAAAGAGTGAACATTTTGCTCAAATGCATGCATTGGTAAAGAAAGCCCAGAACAGTTCACAACCCCAAAAACCTAAGATAACTAGTATCCTCGTTTACTCTATTTACTTCATTTATAAAGGCAGTGAATACCAAAAGATACGCTGACAACTAAAAGGGGTTCAAAATATAGGGTAAGAAAGACCTTAGTGGTTTAAGCTTAGACAAAGGCTCCTGGCTTTGTGTTCCATGAGCCTTGGGCCCTTACTTGGCTCACAAATGAGTGAAGGCACCAGTGGTAGAATTCGATGAGCTAGATACAGAGACGGCACGTGGTTTTTAAAAGATGTCCCAAGTGCCTTATTTCAGCCATGGAAACTGGCAGTTACTTGAAAGAAATTAAGAAACTTGGCTTCTCTTTTATTCCTTTGCTCTGTTTTCATAATCTTCCATTAGTAAGGGAGCTGAAGTGTATCGGCCGTGAGTGGAAGGTATTTATTTGCAGGTCCCGGTACCCTGGGAGCAGCATGGGGGGAGGTGGTGGGGGAGCTCAATGCAAATGATGCCGAGTAGTGCACATTACCATCCTAAGGATCTGGAACGTGTGTAAAGAGGCTTGTTTATAATGTTCAGATAAATAGCAGAATGTCACCGATGAGAACCAAGCTTTAGGTGGTGGTGGAGAGAAGTCCGGAGGAAGGCCTAGAACCCTGGCCTTAAATACAACTTACCTCTCTCATTGCTTTACTGTGCAAAAATCTAGGCCTTGTATATTTGTTTTGCTTTGGAACATAAGTTTTTTTGTTCTGTTATTTTTGTTTTGCCTTGGACAGTCTGAAGTAATCGTAATATAGCTTCTGATTTTAAATGCAGCTAACAAACACCGTGGTCATTACTACCCACATCATACAAAAAATACCCAGCTTGGGTCTCGCTATGTCTGTTGAAAACGTAGACACCCAGGCCCCGCTCTAGACCTCCTGGAATGAGAATCTACGCTTTAACAAATGTTCCAGGAGAATCTAGTGAACCACCAGTTTTGGGAACCAGTGGGTTCCAGAAACAGGGAACAGGTAAAGACAATAGTGTGTCAGTGCTTTCAGGAAAACTAACTATCCTCCCGAGAAGCTGCCTTTCTGGAATGGGAGACAAGCCTGCTCTCTAGGGAAGCCCAGCCACTGAAGGCTTCGGTGTCAGGTTCTCAGTGACGACAGAATCAAGTTTCACTTGCAAAAACCAACCATGTCTTCCTAAAACAATTCAAGGGAAACGGATATAACCTCCCCTAAAATGGAGAAATGAAGCAAAATATTCCTGTCAGGAATCGCGGAAACAGTCCCTTACGAGAACACGTGAGAGCTTTGTGGAAGCAGCCGGCTGGCAGCGGGGCGCGCGTCCTGCTCCGGGGGGGCCGGGGGTCGTCACGCAGCAGACAAGTGGTGCTGCTGCTTGGGGGGGGCAAGCTCCAGGAGGGCCTGCACCGTCACTGCGACCTGGCTCAAACCTTTCTCTTCTAAAATGTGCAGAGGCAAACATAATTGCTCCTGAAATGGGACAACGTAACATAAAAACAAACAAAAGAGAAAACAGGATGAACATCAACGAACTGAAAAGAAAAAAGAAGCACCTCTTCTCTCCCTCCTACCGGTCAACTGAGATAGGACAGGTCAGCACCTGGGGAAGCGACCTCTGTCCCTACGAGTTACGCGGAGGTGGCGTCTGACACTGTCACTTTATTAAAACAACTAAACGTGCGTACAGGTCATCTGGAAAACTGGAATAAGGACAAGTTACAGACACTTAATACTTACAACAGAGGATAACAATACCGTGGGGTCGAAGCTACGTCCCTCCTCCCCGATAAATAAAAGAGCAATGCCGATCAGTAAAACGAGGCAGGGAAAACAGAAAAGCAGTTCCGAGTTAGCAGACGGCTCAAGCCCGAAAGAGCTAACATTGTAAGAGCAAGTGCTCCAGAAACTACATACCGTGGGACTGCGAGATGGGTTCCTGCCACTAGCCGGACTGTGCGAGGGACGGAGGGGTGCCCCCCAGCTGCACTATAATCCTGATTGTAAAAATCAGGGCTCCCATACCAAGTAGGGAACATAGGAAAAAAGCCACTATTTCATATCCTCGTACTGAATGAATTCAATTATGCTGGAGAACGATGATGTGAGTTTAGTCAGGAACATCTTAATTACCGCATATTTGAAAGGTGTTTATGTTTCCTAAAGGAAGTTAAAATACTTCTGTCGTGTTTGTCTCGTTAATGTCTGGTTAATCCTTTCTTGAAAAAGAAAAAGGCAGAGCTTGAGAATAGCACCTATTGTTGGTTTTTCTTTTTAGACTAAATATCCATAAAAATAGACACTGCTCACAAGGAAAAGCAGAATTCTGGTTCCACTAAAAAGGAGACTACACATGTTTATTAAAGAAGATCGCTGGACTTTTCATTGGCACTTTACTATATTATTAGGAAGTTTTACAAAATTAGTTGCAATAAAAAATACATTTATTTCGAAGAGTTAATATACATGTGCTTCTTACTCAAAATTTTAATACTTATCTTGAGAAAACAAGGTAACTGTGATCTTTTGACCTTATAAAACTAACAACTTAGTATAAGTACTTTGAGTACCACTGTCCTTGCAGATGAACTACCTAACATGAACCTGCAGGGTGTTTTGCTCTTGGGAGAAGCGTATTTTCTCCAAGGCCAATTCCCTGGTCTCTTCTCCAGAGTGCCCTGCCCTGCGTGGGGTTTAGCCATTCCCCCCGAGGCTCACGTTTTCCAGATGCACATTTACCTTCCAGGCGGCTTACAGGGAACGCCATGTGCTCTGAAGAGAATGTACAACTACTTCCTCTAAACCACACACAAGACCACGGGTTGTTATTTCCTAAAGGGACAAAACTCCACAAAACTGAATGATCTTTGACTCAAGACATCTTAAAATCAAAACAAAGCAAACCTCCCAAAGTCTGGAAGGTACTACTACTGTATAAAACTGGCTTTCAACACAGTGTTCAATGTTTCAGCAGTAACAGGAAGTAAGTTTTTAATGTGTTAAATAATTGGTCCATCTGATGTGGGAGAAAACCAAAGCAATCAGACCCTTAGGCTGATCACTTCTCCAACAGGGTATTCTGTTTCCTACTTGGAGTCAGCAGATTCCTAAATGTTCAGAAACCCTATTTATGAGAAGTAGAATCCGAATGCAATCATTAAGTAGTTTCAAGTACTAAGGCTAGCAGCTTCCGTACTAAACATTCTGGAGAAGACAATACCCACTCGCTGCCTTGGGTACAGAGCAGAGACTGCTGCCTGATGCTTCACCCGCTGCTTCGGCTCAGATATAACCTCCTCAAGAGCCCAATTCAATACCAGCTCATCTACCAAGATGGTTCAAGTATATTGGAAATTACACAAATTTCAATGTTAAACTCTAAATAGGATTCTAGAGGAGAAGCTCAGTTAATGATAACAAGCACAGTAAATCTGGACAGGCGCCTACACCTGAAAGGTCAGCTCCAGATCAGCTGCTTGTCGTGGACTATTTTACATGCACACCCTGGGCTCATAGTTGCAATCTAAGAAACCTGCCTGATCTTTGGACTGAACATTCTGATCAAATTAAAATGGTTTGGATTAAATGGCCAGTGCTTTGAGATGTGCAGACAGGAAATGCTTAGGTGGACCTTTGCCTACCAATATAGGGAGATCTCAGGAGCTTAGGGTGCAGCTCAATGCAGAGATCTAAGTGACCAGGTGCCTCTCCAACCGGAAAGGGTACAAATATTTTCCTTATGTGCAGCTATTGAAAACGCTGGACAAATGGCCCCATGGGAACTGTATTACGTCATTTGGAAATAAAGTTCTAAGTCCTAGTCTAAGAACAAGTCCAGGATTCTATCAGAGACACCTGAGCACTTCTGATAAGAGAAACAAGGCCACAGGCCAGGAGGATGGACAGATGACCAAGAGAAAAACTCATGGTCTTTTGGTCTCTGTGAGCAATCATTAATGCTTACTGATGTGATGGGCTACTCAGCTGGACGTACGAGGGCAGGATTTATCTACTTTACTGGGTAGCTGACGGCCAGGGGAAAAAAAGCACATATGTAAGTACTTCGTAACGAGAAACAAACCTCCTTCACCAAGCACAGGAATGAGGTGGAAAGTCGCTGGAGTACAATCTTTCAGCTAGAGGGGGAAGGTCCAGTAATAAAGCAGACAGAGAGTTAACATTAAAGTACAATAAAATGCCACAAAACCCAAAAGCTGGATAGACAGAGAGACAAAACTGGATTCTTCTGAATGTGCCCCAAGAGAAAGTAGGGTTTCAACAGTTCTTTTAACGCGGAGGTTTAGCTGAAGGATGTCAGAAGGGGAACAAAGATTGTCCTGTCCAAAGTGTGAGCAGGAAAGGAAAACAGAAAAACAAAGTTAGTGGATCAGAAATACAGATTTGAGTATAGAATTCAACATGATCATCTCAATCATACTCAGAGAAACACATCCTAGTAACATTTTTTTACTACGAGGAATGAAAATAAAACACTGAAAAACAGAACTACAGACTCCTCTGTGTGCTGAGCTTGATTTTACTACTAAACAGAATGAACCTGGCTGCGTGGAGACTGGCACAGTCAGCGAGCAGTGAACAGAAGTGGGTGCCGGCTCAGGGTGGTGGGAGGCCCGTAAGGGGCAAGGACTGTGCCAGGCAACAACTTCTTTCCCAAGGCTGATTCTTTCCTATTAACAAAAAGAGAATGGGCCGGAAGGCAGGACCCGACCTGGCGGTGGGCTGAGGGGAGGAAGTGTTCGGAGAAAGCCAGGTAAATCGGGGAGCTCACAGAACAGGAGAGCCCGATGATCGAGGAAGCTTACTCCCCGGAGGCCACGTGTACTGACTGACCCGATGTTTTTATCAAAATCATGTCGAGCCCACCTTCGAGTCCAGGTTACTGACATGTACGAAATGAATCTCGAGTGGTAAGGGGCCCTAGAGATCATCCAGACCCTCCAGCTCACAAATAAATAAGTAAATAAGAACACAATTGGGCTGGAGAACAGGAAAATATTCTTCAACACATAACATACAGTAACTAGGACATTAGATGCTAGACTCAAACAGACACTTTTAGCACCCATTAGAGTTTTCTGAATGTAACATACTTAATAAAAGCATAATAACAAAGAGAATACCCGCACGCCCAGCCTTATCAGAGGTTTGTTTTCAAGAGTCATCTTACTCTTTAGTGTTTCATTCAGAACTTATAAACACTTCGAAACTTGTGATGGGAAGGGAAACTGTTCACCTTTCTAGTTTCTGGTCAGAATTCTGACAAATATTTACAATATTAAGTTTTACGTTACACATTTTCAAAAGTGACCATTATTATATAGTGACCATTATTATATCCCTGATTTTCTTTATAAGTCAAAGAGAAGTGGGGGTGTTTGGGTAAAGGTCAGAGGGACCTGAGAAGGCCACTGCGAACCTATGAGTTGATGTATTCATTCATTTTCCTTCACTTTGTTCTAAGCAAATAACTAACTTTTTAGCAGAAGTGGCAGCTTCTTTTTTAGAGGAACCTGTCTAAAAGTGGCAGTGGTGATGGTGACAGCGGTAGAGACTCGGGTGGAAGGCAGAAGGGGAGAGGAAGAGGGAGCCCAGGGATTGTCTGCTTCCTCTTTTGGATCGGGGAGACGGACAGGGAGGACGGATATGTTAAGAACCCCAGTCTAACCACCCTAGAAGAATACCCAGTCTTTTAAATTTGTATTTTTTCTGTTTCTTGCCTTCAAATAGCACAGCTCTGGTAGGAACAGGGACAGACTGGCCCATAATCAATCCTGTTAACCACTGCTTGGCAAATGCTGAATCAAACGCACATTTTAAGGCGGACTGTATTTTGCTGACTGTTGGCAGGTATATTTGGAAAGAACTTCAATGTACAGAGTTTAAATCTGAGACAGACGATGGTTCTCTAAAGCCTGGACTGCAAGTACAGTGACCATAAAGCTGGTGAACAGTACTTTGCATGGTCTGGCACTGGCCGGGCGTGTTCCTGGGTCGTGCTATTTGGGGCGGATCGTGGGCATGTGCGTGTGTGTGATGACCACGTAGGAACCTCTTCAACAGATGGAAGGAAGCACTGACTGATGTTAGTGTGTACCTATGAATATAAGAACCTGCTTATTAATACAGAGAAAATGCACGCTATTTGATTAGAAACTTTATTAAGGCTCTCTATGGTTAAAAGTGGTTTGTTCTAAATGAAACGATGAGTCTTTAGAAAACATCAGGATATAAAAATGAAAATTCTGCTCTGGATTTGTCCACAGGAACAAAAAAAAGGTCCTTGCTAACTACCACAAATGTAAATTTCAGTTCTTTTTATAACTCAGGTTTGAAAAAAAAAAAAACAAAAACCCACAAAAGAAAACAGTGAAAAATAAATAGATTTACAACCTACTTAATAAGAGGGGAAAAAACAATGGTGGAAATGCACTGTGGCTCGCAGATGCTCTACCTTTTGCAGCAGGTACAAGAGCTGAAAAGGGAAGGCTGCCCACGGGACGAGTGGTGCTGTGACCTCCTCAACGCAAGGTTAGCTGCGAGAGAGGACCAGGGAGCCATGGACAGGGAGAGGCACTGTCGTGAAAACTGTTAGGACAAGGACTTAAGTTCAAGAGCAACACTGGGGTTGAGTCCAGGGGACCAGTCCTGGGGTTCTGATAGGAAGGTGACAGGGAATTCAGAAGGTGACAGAAAAGAGTCATGTTTTTCTTCTTGAAGGTTGGACACCAAATATGATGACAGGAACTGTAAGGGTTACGGTTAATGAGACAAAGTATCAAAGAGCACCAAGTGGGTATTACTTTAAGTGGATCTGTGTCTCATGTCATTAAATACAGTGTTTTTTTAAGAGTACCACGCTTAGTTGGTTTGACATAATTGCTTTTAAAAGGGTAACTGAATAAAAAGTGTACGAAGTTCATGTCTCTTAATCACATCTATAATGTTTAACTATTTGTACTATTAAAGGGCAAGAAAGCTGTAACTGAGAAACCTGGAGACAATACATCTCAAGAGCAGGATAAATGCCTAGAAATGGCCTCTTGTGCCCTCAATTCCAAAGTATTAGAGCTTAGTGAAAAAAACCAGTGAGATCTGAGCCCGGCGTGTGATGAGGGTACAGCACCGTCCCAGCATCTGTGAGTCCGGACGACACACTGTGTTCACGCAGACGATGTGAACAGGACCGGAAGAGCAGCACAGACGGGGACTATTCTAGATCTGTGCTATTTTTATAATATTTTTCAAAGTCTAAAATTATTTTAAAATAAACATTTTTAAAAAGTATTAAAGAAGGGGCGCCTGGGTGGCTCAGTCGTTGGGCGTCTGCCTTCGGCTCGGGTCATGATCCCAGGGTCCTGGGATCGAGCCCCGCATCGGGCTCCCTGCTCGGCAGGAAGCCTGCTTCTCCCGCTACCATCCCCTCTGCTTGTGTTCCCTCTCTCGCTGTGTTTCTCACTGTCAAATAAATAAAATCTTAAAAAAAAAAAAAAAAGTATTAAAGTAGATGTTAAAAAACCTGAAACCAAAGGAAGCATTCTCAGTCTGAGATGCCCTCATTTTGAAGCGCAGACTCTATGTATGGAGAGGTATACAAGTCAAACAGCAAGTAGGAATGTTTAGGAAAATGTCAAAATAACTATTTTTGATTACTTAGCTTTAAGTATTACAATATATTTAAATTTATATGTGTATTACTTCTTTACTTGCCCCTTGGAAATAATTAAGGAAAACTGCTCAGAAGTATACTCACTGACTAGTAAACAACATCATGTTAGTAATTACCAACTTCGTTTAAACTGTAACATTTTAGATACTCTCATTTCTGAAAAATTTTAGAAAAATAATACTGAAGTCTATTTAGGCAACATAAAAAATGATAAATTTATTACCTGAGGTACACCAATTTTTCTGCAAGCTTCTAGGAAATTCTCCACATTCCGCCTGCATTTTGCCATTGTTAATTTAGGCTACAAAGGAAGGAAAATGTGGTGTTACTACCAAAGTTGAAAAATACTCTTGCCAGCTCTTTGTAAATTCAACATTCTAGACTACAGGGTCAGCAAACTTAAAGGATCAGATAATAAATATGTTAGTCTTTAGGGCCACATGGGATCTGCCAAGAGCTTGAAAGAAACCATAGATAATATATTAGCAATAGGTATTCCAGTAAAACTTCATTTACAAAAACGGGTGCTAGCCTCGGGCCATAGTTTGCCACTCCCTACTTTAGACATTTTACTTTGATTTTTGTAAGGCAAGTGCAAAATACAGAGAAGCTTTAAAGAGATAGTTGTTTAATTTTTTAAACCATTTTAAAACAATATTCACTGGAGAAAATCTGTAGTGATAGGAAAGAAATTACCCAGAGCCCTATCATTCAAATATAATCACAAACTTCAGTTCACTTCCTTACAGCCTTTATGAAAGAAGATAATTTTTTTCTTTCTTTTTTTTTTTTTTAAAGATTTTATTTATTTATTTGACAGAGAGGTGAGAGATCACAAGGAGGCAGAGAGGGGGAAGAAGGCTCCCTGCTGAGCAGAGAGCCCGATGTGGGGCTCAATCCCAGGACCCTGAGACCATGACCTGAGCTGAAGGCAGAGGCTTTAACCCCACCCAGGCGCCCCAAAAGAAGATAATTTTTAAAAAAATCCACACCTCTTGCTCATAAATATACTACAGATGCATCACGTCTCTACTCAGTGGTAATCCTGGAATGTTTGTAAACATGTGAATTTTAAAAGACTGGGTTAAAGAACCTGTTTTCCAAAGGGTGCAGATTTCCCATAGGAAATTTCTCTAACTTCTAATTAGTAAGATTGTTTTTTCTGAAAAGGTGTGTTACTAACAACAGAGTGTTATCACATGACCTAAAGTTGTGAAAAAGTTTTCACCTAGTGGGTTATGTATGGGTTATAATGCAAGGAAGAAATACGAATTCCATTTCCCAGAATGGTTAACAAATTCAAGTGTTCAAATTCACTGGCTGTCCTCCAACATGTTTAAGCATCAGGCACAGAAGCCACATGTCTGCACGAACTCCGCCTTAGAGTCTTTACATAGGTAAGCAGATGGAAGCCAGTACCATCTCTAGAAAATGAAGGTTTCACTTGTGAATACCTGGGTTTTCTTCAAAGATGGAATATGATACTCCATCACGAGCAGAGGGGAAATGAGATAAATATAAAAGAATGTCTGAAGAACTATAATTTTGACCTGAGAAAGGGAGCAGGGATTAGGATTGGCTTTATTTTAAAAAATAAGAAGGTGGGATGAAAGGAAAATAATTAAAAGAAATTTTTTAAGGGGCACTTGGGTGGCTCAGTTGGTTAAGTGTCTGACTCTTGATTTTGGCTCAGGTCATGATTTCAGGGTCGTGAGACCAAGCTCTGCATTGGGCTCTGCATTAAGAAGTCAGTCTGCTTGAGATTCTCTCTCCTGCTCCCTCTGCCCCTCCCCCTTGCCCTGCTTTAGTCTAAAATAAAGAAATCTTTAAAAAAAAAAGTAACTGAAAATAAATTTAAAAAAAATTTTAAGATTTTACTTTTTTTTTTTTTTTTAAAAAGATTTTATTTATTTATTTGACAGAGAAAGCAGCAGAGGGAGAAGGAGAAGCAGACTCCTACTGAGCAGGGAGTCTGATGTGAGACTCCATCCTAGGACCATGGGATTATGGCCTGAGTCGAAGACAGATGCTTAACCAACTGAGCCACCCAGGCGCCCAAGTAACCCGTACGCCTGGTGTGGGGCTTGAGCTCACAATACCGAGATCAAGAGCTACATGTTCCACTGACAGCCAGCCAGGCACCCCAAAAATAATTTTTAAATTTCAAATTGAAACACTTTCAAAAAGGTCCAGAAAGAGGATAGGAATTAGGTTTCCAGGAGAGAACCCATTCTTGCCTCTGCCAGGTTATTTCATCATTGAGGTAAAAAAGGTTTTATGTTTGTTTTTTAAAAGAGAGGGAAACATAAATGGTAGAATCATGATCCACTTAACAAAAGGAGGAAAACCACTATGGAGGTTCACACTGGCTAATTCACACTGGAGCTGGGCTCCTTGTCTTCCACTTTTTACATGTGAAAGAGCAGGTGTTCATTGGACAAGTGATGTGGTCTTCTCAACTCCCGGTTAAAGAGGGAGACATACGGTAAATTGAGGCACAAAAGAGAAATCACTATGGTGAAAGCTATTAGGACAAGGGCTTCACTTTAAGGGAAGCTGGGCAAATAAACACAAGACAAATGCTTTTTACTTAGAATTTTTCACTGGCTAGACATTCCCTCTCCCTGTATCAGTTTCCCTTTCTGCCTGTAAAAATGGGACATGGATACAATGTAACTAGCTTTCCTTATTACCAAGAGACCTTAGCTAAGCAAACCAAGATGTTGGTCTGGGTCTGGGAGAGAATGCTGGGGGTGTGTCAAAAGGGCACCACAGACTTTAGCAAAAGAAAGGGACTGAGCATTTCATTCTACAAAAGACCGACCCCTAAATTTCCAAAACTCTACCATTCAGATGCCAACATCCGCGAGAAGGGAGAGTGTAATAGGTCTGACTACATAGGTAGAACAACAACTTGGTTTCTATGCAAAAGAAAGGCTAAACGGATGAAGAGTTCATGTTGCTAAGTTAAAACTGGTGCAGAAATCACCACCACCTCCGGAACAAAAAAAAAAAAAAAAAAAGGAAAGAAAAGGCTCAGAATAGTGATCACAGAAACTAACTCAACATTACCTCCATGAAGGCTACCAGCACCCCAATACATAAAAGATGTCTCTGTGTTTGCTGGGGGTGGGGACGTGGGGGAGGCAGCAAAAGAGAAAATGTCCTTTGAGATTTCCCCTGTAGACAGCGGGATTCTGACTGATGAAGGTGAAGAGGGAGGAGGCACAATGGGCTCTCTCCCCAGTCATTTCTTCCGTTAGCATTTATACAAATTCCAGGGATGTAGGACAGTAATTCATAAATGGGATCAAACTCCTTACAGTCTGGCGAAAGCTGTGAATCTACTCCTGAGAAAAATACACACGTACGCAAATTAGGGAGTTCATGGAGACTGAAGAGCCCTAGGAATGCTTGATCCCAGGCTACAAACGTGTCCAACAGAATGGCTAGTCCAAAGCACCCATGCCGGAGACTCCCCATCACCCTGGAGTGCAGGACTCATGATTTTGCCTTAAGTCAAGTCTCACAGAACCTGCTATCCCCAGAAGCTTTTCCACAAATTTGGATGACATAACATACGGTTTTGGAGAGCTGTGTATAGCCCGTTCTAATTCTCTACTGTACAGCCTGATCTGAATAAGAAATCTCTACTCAGGTTTTGGAGAACAAAGTAATTTCCACAAGAGCATAATCTAAACCAAAAGGAACAAGAAATAAACAATTACTCACTATTCTGAAATTTGACATGATTCAGAAGTTTTTCACATCATCCACCTTGGCGATATGGTTCATCCAGCGAGTTATCAATGATTTTTTTAGATTACTAGTACGTTTCTAAGAATGTGAACCATACTACATAACACCTCTGCCCATTAAACCAAACAGCAGTTTAGCAAACATCACTGACCCTCCCAAAATAACAAAGAAAGATGAATTATAACCTATCATTTGCAAACACACATGCCTTTCTTTCTTTCGAAATGCTTGGACATAAGACCTCCCTTTATGATGAGGGGTCATTTTTTTGAATTGGGGGAAAGAAATCCCCCAATTCTCTTACAATGTATCAAGAAAGTGTTTTTTTAAGTTGTGTACTCAGAGTTGTAATTAGCCACTTTTCAAAGAATTACAATAAATCCCCATGCTTTAATGAGCCATAAAGAAATGCTATGGTTTTTCATTTGTATATGGCTTTAATTTTATAGTCTCTTCACAAAAAAACTTCTACTAAGAAAGTAAATTACAAAGCTCTCGGGGCGCCTGGGTGGCTCAGTCGTTAAGCGTCTGCCTTCAGCTCAGGTCATGATCCCAGGGTCCTGGGATCGAGCCCCGCATCGGGCTCCCTGCTTGGCAGGAGGCCTGCTTCTCCTGCTACCATTCCCTCTGCTTGTGTTCCCTCTCTCTCTGTGTTTCTCGCTGTCAAATAAATAAAATCTTAAAAAAAAAAAAATTTACAAAGCTCTCTGTATGGCCAGAAGAACAAAATAAGGAAAGCAATACAGTCTTACAAAGGAAGGCAATCCACAGGAAAGAAAAACAGATGCAAATATTTATACTGAAATAGAGTATTAGAACAGAAACCTCATTAACACAATATTGACTTATTTATAAAATCATTATCACAATTTTAAAGTAGGGTTTTGGTCTGAGGTTTTTTTGTTTTTTTTTTTAATTAAAACGGTGGACAATTTTCAACTGGTTGACTCAAAGTCCATTTTTTTTTAACCCCCAAATGTTATAATTCGGGAAGTGTTAATATTCACATTTCTCTTAACTGTATATGTCATTTATTAATTAAAAAGATTCCCTCTTAAACAGTTTTATTTAATAGGCCTACTTGAATTTTTCTTTTTTTTTTTTTAAGTAATCTCTACACCCAGTGTGGGGCTTGAACTCATAACCCCGAGATCAAGAGTTGCATGCTCTACTGACTGAGCCAGCCAGGCGCCCCTTAATAGGCCTACTTGCTTTTAAATGTCAAAGATACTTCATGAAAGACTTCTTTTGTTTTTGGTTTTTAAAAGAGAAATTAATGTTCTTGAGAGACGGCACCACTTGGATCTCATCTCTGCACCTCTGTCCTGCCCAAATGCCTAGACTGGATATGTACTTGTTGCTGATTTCATCACCAAGTTTTAAATTCTCTCATCTCATGTTATACCCATATTTCTGACTAACGAGAAGATCCATGTGTTTCATTTATTTAGGCAGTTAAGTATTTGTAAAATAGTTTTGTTTTTCCTCTATGAACTTGACATTCTTACACGGAAGGCACGGTTTTCTGGTGATCAAGGTCAAGAACCTCAGTCACCCTTACTCTCAAATTCCACTTTCTATATTAGCTGTTTGCTTCTTCCTGTGCATTCATTCTCTCTGGAAATGAAAAATGACAGGTTTGCCCTTTTTTCAATTATTAAAACAATTTTCCCCCTTAACTCAGTTGACAGAAACAGGAAAGAATTCAAAGTATGAATAAGCCCTTTCCTCACTAGTTTTGCCAAATCGCACGTCGATGCCTCTTCTCTTAACTACCACCTTTAGGAACAAAACCAGGTCCTTCCAGCCCCTGGGAGCAGAGCCGACTTCGGTAGGCCCACTGCTCCTCTCTGCCTCTCCTGCACAACACTGAAGGCCGGTTTCCAGAGGTCACTAAATAAAAAGTGGCTACCGGTTTTCCTTAGAAGCAAACACGACCCTCTGTTTGTGGATGTGCCAGAGGGGATAGGGCCACACCACCACCCCTGGGACTCTGGTAACAAAGCAGCCTTTGTAATTAGAAGAATACAAGGCCTTTGGGAGGGACAAGCGATTTGTATCTGGAGGGGTAGCAAGCTGAGGGTCTGAAAGCAGCCGTCTACAGGCCTGTATACAACTGCAGTTTGAGTCAAGAATCTGTAACGGG
>CM053603.1:124882034-124893409 GCA_028646535.1 Procyon lotor | reverse complement strand
TATAAGCTTACGAATATTTCATGCACTCCTAGATTTCACACTGCCATTGGACCAATCTGTTGGAAAATTTAAGACCTCCCATGTGCAACCCCTCCCCAAAGCTCCTGTGCATTTCAGGAACAAGAGATACCTTAACAGGCATGAAGGCAGAAGAATGAGGCAGGGTAGCAGCACAGCCCACTTGAGTCAACCCTGACAGCGACTACATTTTAAAAGAGAAAGAGAAGAAACAGAAGGCAGCATTTATGTTAGCAAAACTTCAGGCAGGCAGGGCAGATCTGGTCAACGATATTAGAAAAGGAAATGTCATGAAAAACTTTCAAATGGTTTACTAAGATTCTGATAGGGCAGAAAGAATATTTTTTGGGGAAAAAACTCATAACTTGTAAAACGGTTTTCCCACTTGCATAATTTAAACTATTTCAATACCTCATACCACATTAATCAAGAAATGAAGAGGCTTTGGGCTGTCGGCTCATAGGAGGCTAACGTGGACTCTTTTTGGCCATCTTGAATCTGGGTTCATCCAACACAGTTGCCTTCACCATGCTGCCTAAGCTCAACCGGAAGGACATTATACCTGAGGTACACCGGTGGGGAAGTCAGTGCCCCATCTGCCCTGGCCCCCAAGGGCAGCCCTCGAGGTCTGTCTCCAAAAAAGGTTGGTGATAAAAATGCCAAGGCAACCAGTGACTGGAAGGATCTGAGGATTATAGCGTAACTGACCAACTGACCGTTCAGGGCAGATGGGCTCAGATTGAAGTGGTACCTTTTGCCTCTGTCCAGATCATTAAATCCCTCAAGGAACCATCAAGAGACAGAAACAAGCAGAACACTATAAAGCACAGTGGGTATAACTTTTGATGAGGTTGTCAATACTGCCCAACTGATGTGGCACCGATCTTTAGCTACAGAACTCTCTGGACCTTTAACAAGATCCTGGGGACCACTCAGTTTCTGGGCTGCAATGCTAATGGCTGCCACCCTCAGGACATCATAGATGACATTAACAGTGGTGCAGCGAAATGCCCAGCTAGTTAAGAACTACAAAGGAAAGTATTTTCATAAATGATCATGTGACAACCAAAAAAACCCCAGGCATGATTTATTAAAATGATTTTATGCAGAACTAAAACTGAGAACATAAAAAAAAAATTTTTTTTTAACCTCAAAAAATTTTAAGCACAGTCACTTTAGAAACTGAACTATTAAGTCCTGTGTTCTTCCTATGACAGGGAAACAAATCCAGTCAAAGAGCTCATTTTAACTGGGCAGAATATGAGTAAGAACAGTATTTTTTCCACGTTAATCCAAAATAGATATATTATAATTCAATGTAACAGCTGTAAAGTGAGAAAACGGGATATGAGGATTTTGCGTCACACCTTAAGGATGAATTTCATTTCTGACTCCGTGTCCAAATGACCTATAAGAGGGTGAGTGGAATTTTCCCTTTCTTTGAATCCTTTATCTTTTCACCATCCTACATACAACTAGCAATATTAGCTATATCTATTAGGTAAATTAGAGGTATAATTAGAGACAATGTTATTAGAATCTACCGTACAGAATTTTGATTACAGATAAAACTGCTCAAAACTTCACAATTTTTTAATTTGGTAAAGAGTAGAAATCAAAGAAGACAGGACTTTTACAAAGGGCATTGGTAAGACTGTCTCTATTAAAACAACAAAATGCCAAAGGCTTAAATATATTAAAGCCTTTACAAGTTAAATAACTTTGAAAACGTAAACTAAGATCACAAATATGTGAACATGGAATAAATCAACTTAAACACATGTGGGTGTTTAGAAAAAGATATATTATCAATAAAATAGATACAGTTATTTTTATTTATTTTTTTTAGATACAGTTATTTTTAAAAACAGTTGATAGGTAGCAATGTTTCTTTCATGGAGGGTGAGCAAAAAAAAAAAGAAAAGTAACACTGCAACCTAATCTATCTCAAGGCAGAAAAAAGTGAAGGAAATGTATGAAAGAACAGGACTGTGAAAACAGTTATACGCTGCATATGCTTTGCCTCTTCAGTTTTCCTGGGCCTCTTTATAATCAAATGTACTGGAATTACTGTCAATCTCAAACATGAAAAGGCTAAAAGCCACCACGTTGTCAAAGGAGGACAAAAGGAGTAGAGGGAAGAGGAAGTGAAATGAGCCCAGACAGTCTCTAGTTTCTGAGATGGGATATAGACGAAAGCAACAGACGCCTGAAGGGCAGCCCTAAGAGAATGTTTGTATCATGGATATTAAACACCACTGATAGTTATTCCAAATCCTATACTTCAAGGTCTTTAAATCAAATCCAACATTTCCAACTTGCTGTATCATCAGACCTTTTCATCATGAAACAATTTAATGAGCAGTTAATACGTACATAGCATTTATGTGTTCATTCAGGAAATATTTATTGAGCACTTAACACAACCCAGGGACAGTGACAGGGACTGAGTATACACAGTAATTGCAACAGAGAACATCCCTGTGTCCAGGAAACTTACAGCCTGCAGTCTAACAGGGAAGAGCTATAAAACAATAAAAGCCCACCAGAAGTCCGAGGACGAGAAAAATAACAGTGGAGGTTTGGGGGTTGTGGGCTGCAGAAAAGTCGTTTTAAAGGTGTGACATTTAAATTGATATCTGATAGACGAGTAGGAATTAACCAAGGGGTCTATGCAGGGAGGGAGATGCAGTTCCTGCTGAGGGAAACTACATCTGCAAAAGACTGTGAGTTAGAAACGGGCTGGCTTTATCTGAAAAGTTGAAAAATGCTGGTATAGCATGAGCCCAGAGAGATGAGACAGAGTGTGCAGGAGCTTGTAGGCCGTGTTAAGAAGTTAGGACTTGGGGTGCCTGGGTGGCTCAATCGGTTAAGTGTCTAACTCTTCACTTCGGCTCATGTCATGGTATCAGGGTCACAATGGTCACAACTGGGCGTCGAGGCCCGAGCTGGGCTCCATGCTACTGGAGTCAGCTTAGGATTCTCTCTGTGGCTCACCCTCTGTCCCTCCCCAGCTCCCTCTCTAAAAAGAAAAAAAGTTAGGACTTTATTCTATCATATGAAGCCATCGAAGAGTAGTCTTGAGAAAAATCAGAGGTATGCTTTAAAATAGACTCTTTTTTGCACAGTGTTGGACACTATTTGGCATACAAAAATATGTGACACCTGGTCCTTGCTCACATGAATACTGGTGAGAAAAATACAAGTGCGTGTGTTTTATAAATGGCTAAAATCCGTTTCAAATTTCACAGTGAGGGAATTTTACTGCTTTTCCAAGTTCTACTTTTTCCTCGACAAAGAAGTGTGGGCACTCAGACTTCTATTACAGTCTCCTAAATGTTTTCAATTACAGTATGGGAGGCAATACACCGTGGTGTTTAATACAAGTTCTCAAGTCAGCCAGATCTAGATTTGAACCCCATCTTGCACTTACTTAAACTATGTGACCTTGGACAAATCACATTCTGGACAAAACGTTCTGTGCCTCAGTAATGGTTTGTAAAATGTGATAGGTTTAACCTTCACTGTCAAGATTGCTGTGAGGAGTAAATGAGATAAATTCCAGTAGGGTCTCTCAATATTTTTCTGCATTAATTTAAGTTACTTGCTTCTCGTGCCAATTAATTTCCACTAAAACTCCAGAGGGTGGTGCTTTTATTTATCTCTAAGATCGCCCAGTTAAAACGTGCTTTATCCATCTCCAAGGAAGTGATCATTGCGGAACACACAGGAGCGCTGCCAAGGGAAGTCTCCGTGAGACGACACTCACACCGGGGTCTGCGGTCCACACAGCGCTGCACACAACGGCAGCACGTCCCGGCATGGACGCCAGGAACGGCTACACACACGGGATTTTTGAACTGCTAGTTTTCAACATACTGTAAAAAATATCATAAAACATGATGGGGAGAGCAGTTTTGTACATGTTAGAATTCTCTTGCAAGGCTGACAAAACATATTAAGATTTTCAATAGAGCTCTTATGTTATACTCATTTTCAGCTGATGTGAACCAGTGTTAAAAATGATCAGTGGGTAACATTCCAAGTTAATGTCTCTCAGAATTTAAAAAAGGGGCATGGAGGGATAATCTTGAGATGTAAGTTTGGGGTTTTCAGTAGCTTAAAATAGAGAATAAAATAGTATGGAAAGTCAGAGAAAGACAAGTATCACATGATCTCTCTGATATGAAGAACTTGAGAGGCAAGGCGGGAGTTTGGGGGGGTGGGGGAGAGAAATGAAACAGGAAGGGATGGGGAGGGAGACAAACCATAAGAGACTCCTAGACTCAAGAAATGAACTAAGGGTGACCGGGGGGTGGGTGGGGGGGGTGTGTGGGGGGGTGGGTAGGGATAGAGTGGCTGGGTTGTGGACATTGGGGAGGGTATGTGCTGTTAAGTTCTGTGAAATGTGTAAGCCCGAAGATTCACAGACATGTACCCTGGGGCAAATAATACATTATATGTTAATAAAAATTTAAAAAAAAAAATAGTATGGCAAATACACAGTTGTGTAATTAGTCATGGAGTATGTTAATTCATTTAACACACAGGTGATTCACCAGCCAAATTAATGATTAATAAAGTAAATGCACCTGGAATTAGAAATGACATCCAAAAAATAAATTATGCCCCCTCCTCCTAATCCGCATACAAAGCCAATATGGATCGCAATGTGAACGTTTTACTGTTGGAAATACAAAGGTATTTGAATCCGAGTGGCAGATCGCGGGAACACTGGGTAAATCATGAACAGTAATGTAGGAAACTGTTCTAGCTATTTGTAAAGCATTTAGTAATGATGCTCATCATGTTTTATGATATTTAGATACTTTCTGAACGAGAAGTATAATACTGTAGAGTATTATACAGTATTATAATTATAATACTGTAGTATACTGTACAGTATAAAACTATTCTCCAATCTCTAGACACAGCAATATATTATTCCATTTCGTGCAAGGCTCTTACCACTAACAAGGCACTATCATCAGTGTGCTGAGACCTTCTGGATGGGAAGGGACACTGGAGAGGCGGAGAAAAATGGAGCAAGGTCAAAAACAAACTATGCACATACATGACATATTTCACAAATACACAAGCAAAGAGATACATTAAGACATACTGAAGATGCTAACATATGGGATCACATTCACAACCATTTGAACTCATGTATCATTAACAGCTAATTGATTCTGAGTCATGATTTTCTTCTCAAGAGCTTAAACAATTTCAAATATGATCTTGTTGCTCAAAAACTGACTAAAGCAAGGAGGGAAGAAGGATTATTCTCTATTCACAGAAGAGAAAGCTGAAATATACATGTAGCAGTAACAAAGGTTTGTAGTCATTTACTGAGTCAGTAACAAATTAAAAACAATAAACCTAGGAGTCATGAGCTCTAGTCTATGCATCTCATTACTTCTCTCAGACAAAGTAAGAGTACAACTGGAAACTTAAAAATTGTACACCTTATTTTCCAGAGAGGTTTAAATTTTTGACTAATCAATTTACTCCAGAATGACCATTAAGAAGGAAATCTGGGGGTAAAAAAAAGAAGATAGTATTAACTTTGTCTGTGAAAGGTCTGTACCTTTATTATTACCTTGTGAAGAAAAGACAACTGAAAAAGCTGAGTTACTCTTTCAGGTATTATACCAATGGGTAAGTTCTGAGATAACCAGAAGTAGTGACTATATGTCCACTGAGATAAAGAAAAAAACCTTTTATAATGGGTAATTAAAAACATTTCAAACAATGCATTTTACCATTCCAGTAACACCTGTGCTTTAAAATTCTCTGTGCTGAAACCTGATGCTTGTAAAGCCCCATATTAGGTTTCTGAGTAATTTACTTTACAGAAAGCAGATTCAAAAGTCACATGAAACAATGCCTTTGTGCATTTTTAAGGAAGCAATGATCACAAACTGAAGATGAGAAGGCAAAGAGAGAGAAAAATGGCTTTTAATAAAAAAGCCAACTACAATAAAATATTTCGTAAGTTTCATTTTAACAGATCAAAACAGGTACATTTTAAAAAGGTTAAGCAATTAATTCTACGTGTTTACTTGTAATGAAAATATACTACTTAATATTATAAAACTACTGTGTATGCCATATAAGCAATAACATACACACTCGGGAAGTGAGCTCTGGAGCTGAAATCTATGTAGTGTCCTTTAGTTCAATACCAGTAGCATTTACCCCCGTCACAAGAGCTCTCAGGTCTCCCTCTCACTACACACTCTGCTTTGAAATGGATGAGGGAGATGATACTTCTGGTGGGGATACGGGAAGGGAGTAAAGAATCTCCAGATGCATTAGTATAGATTAAAAAAACCCCGATCTATAGAATTGGATAAATTCCCTGGCCCGTGTCACCTTCTCCCAAATAAGTAGAATTTTGTGAGGGATAAGGAAAATGGGAATATTTTGATCACTGAGAACACAAGATAATCACAAACAAAACATTTCATTTCCATTGCAATAATAAAAAATTCCAAAGAAAAGGTGATTATATAGACTTACCTCACCATCTAAGGGGAGTTGTTGTTTTTGTGGACTTTGTGATGCTTTGTGCTACACACCCCCAAACCCCCCAAGAAAGGGAAGTTGGTTAGAATCTGGAACACTGGAAATGATAAATTCTATTTACCAACATAATTACCCACATTAATTTCTGTATCTCTCACATGCAGCATTTTTCTAGATTTACTGATTAGAAGACGCTGTCCTTTCCCTTAAACAGCTTACAATTTTAATGAGGAAGGCAATAGACTGACAGTATTTCACAGGTCTATAAGCATCTATAAATAGAAATATAAAAAGCATGTTTCATATGTACACGCTCACACATATTCACAACCAGAATGGCGATCTCGCACTATATTCTCTGAAAGAAATCATTCTCTCTTTGTCTAGTGTTAACACCTTTGCTCTCTCCTTCAGCCAGTCTTCAGGTTTGCATTTTCAACTGCCTGTGGAAACTATTTGTAAACCCACTGTCACCTTATGTTCAGCACACTCAAAAGCAGACCCACAGTTTCCCATACTAACTGGCTCTTTTCCCCAATTTGCTAATTTCTGTTATTACGTCAAATAATATTATATACCATCTCTACAGTCACTGTTTTACAATGTATTCTCATATACATTCTCTTAGGTGATTCTTCTTATTCTCGGAGATAAATGAACATCATAATCATATTTGTTTAAAGACAAAAGAACTGAGGACAACAGAGGTTAAATGATATGTGCAAGGTAAGTCACAAAGTTGGCAAGTAGCACAACTGAGATCATACTTCATCTTCTGACCCTGAATCCTATACTCTTTCCACAAAGCTAGCCTCCTATTCAAACTATTCTTTTAGCCTCAAAGCTTTGCTTTGGGATCTTTTTTTTCACTCATCTTTAACGATTTATTCAACATTCACTACATTTATGTATAAAACATAAAGATGCTTCTCTTCAAATCTCTCCTTTATAAAATCCATGGTGGTGGTCAGGGGTGCGGCACTCACCACACTAGTAGAAGCATTAGGTGCACCCATAATCTGAGTTAATATTTAACAATGAAATACTACATCTATGGGGAAATTAAAGGCACAGAGTCATTCAGTAACTTTCCCAAAGTCGAGCACATACTGAGTAGCTAAGCTGGATTCAAATTCAGATTATTTCTGAGGCTAAGCTCTTATCTCTGTGTAACACTGCCTCTCTTTAGGAACTCAGAAATCATGCGGTTCTATGCCTTCATTTTGCACCCTCGTCTAATTATTGCAATTACCCTCTATTTCATTTACCTCATTTCTTTCTTCCTAACATATTCTAACACGAGTAGATTAGTTTTTTGGAAGTATCTTTTCTCTGTTTTTCTCCTGTTTTAGAACTTCTAATTGTTCTCTTCTACCTAACAGATCAAGATAAAACCCTAATTTAGCATTTAATCAAGACCATCTACAATGTGACTGTCTCTTACTAGCTATGTGGCTTCTACAGAAGGCCAGCTAAGTGAATGAATTAATGCAGAATGCACAGAACAGTGCTTAGGATACAGTATGCATTAGCCGTCATTATTTACCGACAGTCAATATAGCACTGTGATCACAGATTATCTAGGGTTTGGAGCTACCCTTTTTCTTTTTTTTAAAGAAGCTTTTCATTTTCTGCCAACCTTATTTCCTCCTTACTTATGTTTCCTTATTTCCTCGAAGTTTGACCTGTCTTGATCAAAACAGTGCTCTGCTACTAACTAGCTGAGTATTTAACCTAGGCAAATTGTCATCCTGAGCATCAAAGATCATCATCCTGGGTTTGATACATTTGGGGGAAAAAAAAAGAATTTTATCATGTGTATGGTACTTAAAGATGGTCTTGGGCTAGAGTTATGAAACACAAGAGAGAAAGCTTTAGAGGCCAAGAGTGATTCATTCATTCAATCATTCCTTTAACAGATATTTACTGAACTTTACTATGGGCTAAGACCTGCTAAGATCTAGGGATGTAGAAGTGAATAAACAAGACAAACAAGCCCCCTGTCTTCATAGGGCTTATAGGTAAATGGGAGAGACAGACATGAAACAGACAAATAGAGTTCTTTAATTATGAAGAGAAAAATCCAAGGTGATTTCTGAACAAAAGACTTTAAGTGATACAGGCAAGGGAAAAAAAAGAAAAAAGAAAAGAAAGAGGTTTAGATGCAACTGTAGAGGCTGTAAATTTAAAAAAAGAAAGAAGTAGTATTAACAGGAGTTGTTACCCGAATAGGTACAGACTGAACAGAAGGGAAAGACTCAAAGATGACTTTGTAGTGTTAAGCCTGTTAACTTCCAAAAGTTTGGTGCTCAGCAGAGTGAGGAAGTTAGAGACGGGCTTGGATGACAAGAGTTTACGTATGCATGGCACTTTAAGGTTTATGTGGCACTCTCCTGGTTGTATGGATCTTTATTAATGTACTGGAGATTGAGGAAATGTAGGCTGGACCGTAGAGTGAGACGTCTAAAGACAGATTGCTAATGAAGAGGAAGAGACTACTGTCCCACGAACAGGATGATCACTTCTCAGCCTACCTACAGGAGGACAATTCATCTAATCACAGTGGGAGACAGTTACACTACTTACTCAGGATTCTTTATAGTGACATAAAAAGAAGCAGACACTTTAAGACAAACACTGATAGCCTCAGCAAAACAAATAAGCACTTACTTCTAAAACACTTCAGGAGTTTCAATGAAATAGGGCAAAAATTTCACCTTGACAAAGTCCAGGACAGCATCTCTCTGGATCTGCTTGGTCCTTATTTTCTCCTCCTCATACTGTAGGGCGGCAAGCTGGGCCTCTCTCCGAGTTCGCTCTACTAACTGTTCTCTTCTCCGATGAAGTTCCAAGTCTGTATGTGATAACTGGAACAAAAGTATTTTGCACATGCGAGTGGGGATAAAGGTCCACTTGTCAATATTCCTAAGCAATTCAGGAAACTACTGCTGACCCAAACAATTTCTACTTTGCAGTCACCTAGAATTTCTTTAAATGTGTTTATCGCTCATTTTTTGCCATCTTTGCACTGTGTTCTTGTATGTGCTATAGAGCCATCATATCAGTAAAGATTTACTTTCTGTCTGGTGTCTAAAAACACTGCTAGCAAGTCTTAGCTGCACATGTTGTATTAACTGTATTTTGGAGGAGGCAGGTAGTGAAATTTACACATATTTGGCAATCAATGGTAATTAAGTGTTATAAAAATAGAAAATCATCTTAGTTTAAAAAAAAAAAAATGAAAACTAAAACAGAATTTTTTTTTTTTTTTTACCTGATTGTGACTTGGTGATAGGGACATGACAGAAGATGGCTCAACTGGAATCCTGACCCAAAAAAGAAAAAAAAAGAAAAAAATTCTTTGATAAGATAGATATATAAAAGCATAAAAGCTAAGTAAAATTTTATTGTTAATGAAGCATACTATTAATCAATAGGCAAACTGCCTGGTCAGCAATGAAAGACTGACTGCATTTTGTAAACCTGAGCCCAAGTCATTAAATTAAGTTACAGGAATACCTGATGCCTCCAACTCACATTTCATGTGACCGTATCATTCATCAAGCTCCAGATAGCTAACAACGGTCTATGTCAGCCAGTGCCGACCAGATAGATATGTGAGATCACTTTTCAAACAGTATCATTTCTTTATAGCATAGGTAATTATTATCTTATTACCATGATTGAAACAAGATACACGTAAATGAGATCATTTTATATATAAAATCATTTTACCCACAGGAATCTGGAAGATGACAGAACCTGGCAACTGTGCTTTTAAAGCACTCCTACTCTCCTTTTCAAGTGATGTAGCAATTTTAATAATAAAAGCAAATATTCTGATTTTTATTTTTAAGAAAGAGATAAAACCTGATTTGATGCTTTAAAAAAACCAGTAAAAGTTGCTTCTCAGTTTTAATAGTGCTAAAACTTACAGTTTGGTATTTATCTTTTTCCTGAATTGGATTTAATGTTTCAGGAGTCTGTTACTATTTGTACCTCAGCTAGCAATGTGGGGAGCAGTGACATTGTGACATTTAGGACCTGAAATTTTAAACTATGATTATTACCCTGTCAGGTTGACTTAAATGCATTAAGTCAGTGTGTTACTAGGGAAATAAAAATAAATCTCCCAAAGCTCCAGTAGTTTCTTATTACCAACTCATAATAAAACAAATTCTTCAACCTGGCTTTCAGGACTCTTATCCCATTTCAGAAACATACCCACTATGGAATCTTTTCTTTAGCAAGATCTCTTCAGCTATTGTATATTAATTAATTCCTTACTTCAAGCCTTTTCTATAGAGTCCAACCTATGGAAAATTTCTTAGAAAAGGTCTTTTTTAGAATCTTCTTGTTCTTTAAAATTGGGACTTTTCCTCTTGATGTACATGTGTAGTCAATACTTCTGCATTTCTCAACTATTATTCATGTCATTTTTGGGCGTTTTTCAGGGGCACATAGAAACTAACAATCTTTGAGCTCCTACCATGTAGTATATATTTGATACACAGTGTTTCTTTCTTTTTTAATTTTTTTTATTAACATATAATGTATTGTTTTCCCCAGGGTACATGTCTGTGAATCGTCAGGCTTACACATATCACAGCACTTACCATAGCACATACCCTCCCCAATGTCCACAAGCCAGCCACCCTATCCCTACCCCGCCCCCGCCTCCCAGCCACCCTTAGTTCATTTCGTGAGTCTAGGAGTCTCTTATGGTTTGTCTCCCTCCCCATCCCTTCTTGTTTCATTTCTCTTCCCCACCCCCCCCACAAACCCCTGCCTTGCCTCTCAAATTCTTCATATCAGAGATATCATAT
>CM053603.1:124857630-124881934 GCA_028646535.1 Procyon lotor | reverse complement strand
ACATTCGGGTGCACATGCCCCTTCAGATCACATTTGTATCTTTAGGGTAAATACCCAGTAGTGCGATTGCTGGGTCGTAGGGTAGCTCTACTTTCATCTTTTTGAGGAACCTCCATACTGTTTTCCAGAGTGGCTGTGATACAGTATTTCTCAATTGTTCTTCATGCAGTCTTATTACAATCCTCATTCTATAGTTGAGAAGATGAAGCATGGAAGTTCAATAACTTTCCCAAGGTGATACAGCCAGTAATCCTTATCTATCTGATTTGAATTCTTCTTTTTTTAAAATATTTTATTTATTTATTTGACAGAGAGAGATCACAAGTAGGCAGAGAGGCAGGCAGAGAGAGAGAGGGGGAAGCAGGCTCCCTGCCTAGCAGAGAGCCCGATGCGGGGCTTGATCCCAGAACCCTGAGATCATGACCTGAGCCGAAGGCAGAGGCTTAACCCACTGAGCCACCCAGGTGCCTCTACCTGATCTGAATTCATATTGACTCAGTGATAGTCTGCTTTTTCATCTTCTAAGTATGCAGCCTAAGAGAACTGAAGGTACCTCAAAATCATAGAGTCCATGCCACTAACTTTACAGAAGAGAAGACTAAGGCCCTCAGAAATTCAATGATAACTACTCGGGCCAGAGCCTGGATTAGAATTCAAGCCCCCTGACTTGGAGATTAGTGGCTTCTACTATACCACACTTTCTCAATTTACAATGGCAGGGCGTAGGAAGGAGAAAGCAAAGAGCACAGAGACCTAAAAGCATATGGGCACAAACACATAGAAAATAATTACCTGCAATGGCAAAAACTAAGCTGTAAAAAGTTAAAGATAGTGGCAAAGAGAAGCATGGCATATGAGATAATAAAAGCAGTAGTGAAAATGGACAGTTCCCTCAAGCCGATCACCAGGTGCTAAGGTGGGCCCATTGCAACTTGGTTGCTCCAACCTTGGTGCCACCATGCTACTTCATGCCATTCGGCCTTTTCATCTATGAATATGGTTCTCAATAGGAGTGTCACAATATTTCAGATAATTTTTTGTTGTACAAGATTGTCCTGCACATTATAGGTAGTTTAGCCTTAATGCCTGCCAGTAACACCTATAATCATTTTGGCAACTAATTCCCGAGTCAAATAAATACATTTCAAATATCCACTGAAGAGTGGTGTTAGAACCTAATGAGACACACTGGCCTACATTATACTTCCCTAAGTTTAAAAAAAGGTAATATGTAAAAAAGCAAAACTTAAGCCACACTCTTGTTCTTTGTCTTCACATTTCTTTTTTATATTGGATCCACATCTTTGAAGTATTCACAAAATTCTTTTTTTTTTTTTAATTTCCAGGCATTAAAAAATAAGTTTAAAAAAACCTGGGTGTTTTGTTGTTGTTGTTTTGTTTTTTTAAAGATTTTATTTATTTGACAGAGAGAGAGAGTGCAAGCAGACAGAGCGGCAGGCAGAGAGAGGGAGAAGCAGGCTTTCCACTGAGCAGGGAGCCTGATGTAAGGCTCAATCCCAGGACCCTGGGATCATGACCCGAACTAAGGCAGCCGCCTGACTGAGCCACCCAGGTGCCCCTAAAAAAAAAAACCTGTTTTATATGACCTTAAGAGGACAGCCATATTTCTCACCATTACTAAAATAGTCGTGATTCCAGGGTCCTGGGATCAAGCCCTGTATCATGCTCCCTGCTCAGTGCGGGGCCTGATTCTCCCTCTCCCACTGCCCCTGCTTGTGTTCCCTCTCGATGTCTCTCTCTCTGCCAAATAAATAAAATCTTAAAAAAAAAAAAACCCTAAAAAGTTTGACAGAATAAATTATAATTTTTTAAAGGTATAGAACAAATTACTTAATAACTCCCTTAGATAAGGTTTAAAATAACACTGAAGCTGGGAAAAAAAAAAACTTCCTTAAATTTTTTACTAATCCTTCCCAACATGTATCTTATTAGTACTCCCAGGCAGTACATTCTTAGTCAAAAATGTTAAAGAGAAAAGAAGAGTGGGTTGGTAGGGTAAGATTTCAGGCTGAAATATAACCAATAGAGAACAAGACACAAGTGAGTCCAGTACCGTGACTAGTCTGGGAGAAGCAACATGGGGTAGTTGTTAAAATCATGGACTTTAGAATTAGTTGTAACCGAGTTTGAATCTAGGATCTGTCACATTTTTTATTTTTATTTTATTTTATTTTATTTTATTTTTTTAAAGATTTTATTTATTTGACAGAGAGAAACACAGCGAGAGAGGGAACACAAGCAGAGGGAATGGTAGCGGGAGAAGCAGGCTTCCCGCCGAGCAGGGAGCCCGATGCGGGGCTCGATCCCAGGACCCCAGGATCATGACCCGAGCCGAAGGCAGACGCTTACGACTGAGCCACCCAGGTGCCCCTTTATTTTTATGTTAATTTTTTAATTATTGTATTTTTTAGAGAGAGAGAGAGAGCACAAGTGGGGAGAGGGGCAGAGAGAGGGAGGGAGAAGCTACCCACCAAGCAGGGAGCCCTACATGAGGCTCAATTCCAGGACCCTGGGATCATGACCTAAGCTAAAGGCAGATGCTAAACCGACTGAGTCACCCAGGCACCACCAGGGTCACTTAATAGAGAGTGACATAAATGCATATAAATGGAAAACTACTAGGTCTGAAAGCACAGGCTCCAATAAGGGAAGATTCCCTCAGTGCTGGCAGAGCAAGATTTTCTAAAGTCGTAAAAAGACTTTTTGGCCCTTACGATTTCCACCCCCTGGTATTACTCCAGTAAATATGCTAAATGTCAAAAAGAACTTTGCAGATAAAATTAAGGTTCCTAACTGGCTGACCTTGAGGTGGGAAAATTATCCAGGTGAGTCAAATGTAATCATGGGAACCCTTAAAACCAAAAGAGGGCAGGGTAGGAGGGCACCTGGAGGGAGGTGGTCTAAGCTACAAACTTCAGCTATAAGATAAATGAGTACTAGGGATGTAATGTACAACATGAGGACTATGATATACAGGAAAGCTGTTAAGAGAGTAAACCCTAAAAGTTCTTATCACAAGGAGAAAAAAATTTTTGATTGTATTTATGAGATGATGGCTATTAACTAAACCTATTGTGATCACTTCCTAATATATGTAAGTCAAACTATCATGCTGTATGCCTTAAACTTATGCAGTGACTTATATTGATTATTTCTTAATAAAACTGGGGGGGGGGAGAGAAAAAGAAAGCAAGACAGTTTGTGGGATGTGACAGAAAGGGAAATCAGACAGACTGAAAATGTGAGAAGAGATTCAAAATGGTTTACCATTGCTGACTTGAGGATGGAGGGAGCTATGAATCAAGGAATGTGGGTAGACTACGGAAGCTAAAAATGGAGTCTCAGCTGATATAGCAAAGTAACAGGGACCTCAGTGCTAGAACTATATGAAATTGAATTCTGCCAACAAACTGCATGAGCCTGGAAGTGGGTTCTCCCCCAGGGTCTGCAGGCAATAATCTAGGCCAGCCAGTGCCTTGACTTTGGCTTTTGAGACCCTAAGGGGAAAACGAAGGCAAGAATGAAGGTCTGCCCACACTTCTGTCCTACAGAACTGAGATATTATAAACTGAGATATTATGTTTTAAGCCACTAAATATCTGGTAATTTATTACATGAGTATTAGAGAACTAATACACTAAGGTAACTGAGAAAAAAAAAAGCTGGCTTTCACCTCGAGAGTTTCTATTAAATTCTAGAAATCTTGAGCTTTACTTACAATGGATGCAGGAGGTAAGAGGGACAGGAGATAAAGCACGGGACCTCCCAAAGTGGAAAAACACAATAGCAAACCCCTGTGCAAAACAGAAATCTCAAAAGACCACACCCTCAATATAAGGACTCATGGCAACTAAAAAGCCATTCTGAGATAAATTTCAAAGATATGAAATTCATCTAAATCCTTTAGAACTAACTGATGAGACTAAAGAAGTTCAATTAAGAGATTTTTTCTTTCACTCTTCTCCCCATATTTTCTTTACTCCTCTATATCTCAGTTTCCTAAACAACTTTAATATCCCGTCAAGTATAAGTAAAGATTTATGTACGACACTTTCTACAAAGGAAATTTACTGTTGTTTAAGAACAAATTTTTCAAGTCTACTGCTTTAAGACTCCATAAAAACAGAGAGGAAGCAAAGACCCAAAGGCTGTGAATTTTTCAACTACTGTAATATGGTGTATGCAAGAAATGTTTGGAATTCAAGAATAAGCATCAGTGCTTTAAGTGGTCAAGTTAATTTTAGAAATATTCTGTGAGGCACTAAGTGTAGTGAAAGGATCCTATCAATTGAGATAGGAAGGAGGAAACATATTGCTCTCTGTCTAGCTCCCTGTTTCTAGTCAAAAATTTAAGCAAAAAATGAAAAATAAAAAATTCAGGACTCCTAAAATTCATTTAGCCTTATTTATGCATAAATCTAGACATATCACCATAAAATCTCACTGACATTAAGTATGTTCAAATCAAATAATTATATAGGTAATAGTTTAGGCAATCTGAATTTAGAATCAATAAATCAATTTTACTTCCTTTTCTATTACATGAGCACAAAGCACACTGTCCCTTGCTCTAAATAGGTGGTATCTAAAACACAGTGTCTGAGTATCTTCACCATACGTAAGTCTGCACAAAACCAAAACCATTTCATGCTTACTAATGAATTTTAAAGGCAGAAACAAATAAGGAGAATTGGTTTTTTCAAACCTGTTTTGATGTGAATATCTTCTCATGTCCTCTGTTTTTTGAAACTCCCTCAGAGGTACTGGCTTTATAAGTGAACCCTAGGCCAAAAAAGCAGAAATAAGTCAATTTAACAGATGTATCCATAACACTGTCACTGCATAATCCACAACTGACTTGGCATTTAGGGATCTGTAGATTATACTAAAAAATATTTTAACAAAATCTTCAAATGTGAATTTTTTTTTCAAATGTGAATTTTTATGTTTTAAAAGTATTCATTATAGGCTATGCTACTGCTTTGGTAAACAAAACATTATTTATAATCCAAAACACTATCTTTAAAAAAGATTTCCTTCTCACTCTATTATATAAATTACACTGACCATACAGAAATATTTCCTAAATGATAAGATGTTAGAGCTTGGAGAGGATCTTAACTTCCATCCAGAAAAGGAATTAGTACAAACTTAGTACAAACTTCCATCCAGAACAGGAATTCCCAACTGCCCTTCCCTGACTTGTGCTCGGCCTCCCTTGTGTATTTCTAGTAATAAGTAAATCACTGGACAGATTACATTTTTTTAAAAAAAGATTTATTTATTTGAGAGAGAGAGAGTACGTGAAAGAGCACAAGACGGGGGTGGACAGAGGGAGAAGCAGATTCCCTGCTGAGCAGGGAACCAGACATGGGGCTTGATCCCAGGACTCTGAGATTATGAACTGAGCCAAAGACAGTCACTTGACCAATGGAGCCAACCAGGCGCTCCAAGCAGATTACATTTCTTTACTTCATCATCACAAATTGTTACTTATGTTAGTCATACAAATAGTCCTGGGGATATTGGTGGAATATTAAGATAAAGCAAAAAGTAATTTCTATTTATGGTAAAATGTGGTGTTAACCAAAAGAAGAATATTGACAATTTAATTTATTTATAAACTAAAGAGTAAAGGTCATTTCAAAAGAACATTACTGAGGAAAACTGAACTGGCCTCAGAGATGTGGACCACATATTGAGAAATAAGATTATAAATCAAAGGTAGAGGCTTATAGGTTATCACAGCATTTATTTTGTCAAATGAGAATGGACAGAAGCAATACAATCTGATTTCAACACCAAAAATAATCATTAAAATGGGTATTCTTTAAGAGAAAGAAAACAACTTATCCAAAAAGGGTATCTAAAAAAAATCAAATGTAAGGGATGCCTGAGTGGCTCAGTAGGTTAAGCATCTGCCTTCGGCTCAGGTCATGATCTCAGGGTCCTGGGATGGAGTTCCACATCAGGCTCCTTGCTCAGTGGGGAGCCTGCTTCTCTCTCTGCCTGCTGCTCCCCCTGCTTGTGCTCTCTGACAAATAAAAAAATAAAATCTTAAAAAACATATAAAAAATAAAAATCAAATGTAAAACTATTTACAGTCTATCTCCAAGAAATCTAGGTAATCACACAGAACTAGAAAATCTTCTTTGGTGAATTACTGCAAAGGGCTAAAGAAGACTCTCTTAAAGTCTGGGCATGAGGATCATACAAAATGAGATAAAATTCTAAAACTCTGATAAAAGAATTACTCTAATTTAAGTGAATATGACTTCTTAAACAAAAATCTCTCCTAGTATGTTAACATTAGTGACTTAACACATTGGTTTTACAATACTGCAATTATCTAAAATTACAGTAAGAGGTACATGAAGTTTTCATGACAAATGTGACATTGGCTTAATTTTAAAAGTAAATGTAATAGCCGGGTGCCTGGGTGGCTCAGTTGGTTAAGCAACTGCCTTTGGCTCTGGTCATGATCCTGGAGTCCCAGGATCAAGTCCCATATTGGGAGCCCTGCTCAGTGGGGAGTCTACTTCTCCCTCTGACCCTCCCCCTTAATGCTTAATGCTACCTCTCTCAAATAAATAAATAAAATCTTAAAAAAATGTAATACCCTATAAACATAAGTTATACCCTATTTTATCATAACACCTCTATGTATGAGAAGTACTATAACAGAATTAAACAATAGCAGAGTGTTTAAAATCTCAAATAGATTCTTTTTTTTGACAAACCATTCTTAGACAGTAATCAAGATTGTAACACTTCAGGGGCGCCTGGGTGGCTCGGTTGTTAAGCGTCTGCTTTTGGCTCAGGTCATGATCCCAGCGTCCTGGGATTGAGTCCTGCATCGGGCTCCCTGCTCAGGGGAAAGCCTGCTTCTCCCACTCCCTCCCTCGCTGTCTCTCTCTCTGTCAAATAAATAAATAAATCTTAGGAAAAAAAAGAATATAACACTTTAGGTGGTTGTTAAACCATCTAAAATAATACTGTTTCATCCCTTTTTTATAGATGCCAAATTTTAGAAAACTTATGACACAGAAGTCATAAGGAGTGTTATGACATAGAATCATAAAGACTACCACATAAGTATGGCTAGAATTTAAAAAAAAATTACAAAACAGAAAATACTATGAATTAAAAGAATGATACAACTTTCCTGTAGTAGTATAACAGGCATTTTTATTTTAGTAGAAATACCTCATCTATACAGTCCAACTACCTATAAAATGATCAAAGAGAAAAACCACAAGGAAAAAGACTCCCTTTAAGATTACAATGTGCATTGTTAATCTTCATTTTTTTGCAAAGTAGTCGCCCTTTGTTCAAGTAAGAATGCTCATATCCTAAATCACACGTAGTTTCTTTTTTTTTTTAATCACACGTAGTTTCATTAATCTCCTGGTACACTGCTATTTCTGGGCTGCAGGACTTTGATTTAAATATCTTTACCCAACTTTAAATACAAGAGTATCTTCTGAACACCAACGAAAAATACTGTGTTCAAAAGTCTTCAGACAGGAAAACTGAAGGATTTTTTTTAAGAATGATAATATCATTCCACAACACATCCCACTGGCGTGATTATCCCCTATTTCTAAAAGGCTAAATACATCACTCTCCAAAAAGGCCCCAAGTGTTTCTCAAATAACCCCCGTTCAGAGCCTGGGACCAACTCCAGACATTAACATCACACACACCGAAGTGGAGCCGTTTAATTATGCTGACTAGATATGCTGAAGAATGCAATTTCCACTGGAGCCCCTTGGGGGATTGGCAGTGATTCTACTGTGGGCTGAATGCTCATTTGTTTTCTAAGGCAACTCAATGCTCCACTGTAAGAGACACCCAAGAACTATAATGGCAAACAATTTATATTCTGTGTGACTTACCATAAAAGCTCCAATATAATTAAGTGCATTATAAAAATTCTATGGTTAAGTCTGTACGTTGCTCCAAAGTCTGCAGTTTGGTTCGATCCTTGGGATTACTAATGAAGTTATAATGTTCCAGTTGATTAACAACAAAATAGCAGTAAGAACAACATGAATGAAAAGCATTACATTCATTTGCATTTTCTTCAAGGGCATAGAATACTCTTAGGACTCTTCCTATTCCTTCTCCAAGATTCTGAAATCTGTCTTTTTATTTGAAAAATAAAGCTAAACCCTACTTGAGACTATTGTCTGACTTTCTACAATAAATTTGAAAAATTCAATCATGAAATTGGGACTGAACTTTATAAAACAAATAATAAGGCCTAAACCAATAAATCACTAATATGACAGAAATGTATACCATCATGAACAGTTTTTACTAGGGGAGAGCAAAATATTTAGGCTTCAAAGTGTATACCACCTCATGAGAAATCCGCCGTTGTTCAATATATGCCATAAACTGGGAACTGAGGCTGTCTGGTTCCAGGCCCTTGGGCTGTTTCATCTCATCCTCTTCCTCCTCTGCAGTACAACTGTCAATGTAGTCGATCTGGTCCAGATCATGGTCCACTGTCCAACACATACACACACGCACGCACGCACACACACACACACACACACCAGAAAAGAATAGTCAAATTCAACAGCCAATAAACACATTCAGTTGAATTCCCTCCTTTTCCTTAACATATTCTACTCTGAAAGTGGGAGGAGTGAGAAGTGTAAATTTCTAAGTCCATGGCCACTCACAAAAATAGGTTCTAGAAAAATCTTAGTCCTAATTCACTAAAGAATGCAGTAATTGATAGTAATTATGGGATTATAGACTTTTTATATTTCGTTTTTCTTTGGATAGCTCTTTACTCTTTTAAATAAGACAGTCTGAGTTTGTGAGACAAAAAGAGGAAGAGTAATTTTTAAACATTGGGAGGTACATCTTCTTTTAGATTTTTTTCCCCTGTTTTAGCTTAAGGCTTAATCCTACCTCTTCAAGGGACTGGGAGACAGAAAACCTAACACAGGCAAGTCAAAATGAAAGAGAAAGGATAGGAGGAAAGTGGACTCAGAGATAAAGAAACAGCTGCTGACCACTGTTTCTCTTCCTGTAACTGTTGTCCATAATTAGAACAATGATTTTCTTATTTAGAAATTTATTTTCTAGAGGTCAGCAGTGTAGATATTTTGCAGCAATTTGGGGATGGAAGGGAATCATTTGAGAATTTTTGCTTCTCAAAATGCTTTGGGTTAAGAGGCATATGAGTAAGATATAGCCACATCATTATTCTAGTATGTTTGGGAGTGCCTCCTTATTTTAAGTTTAAAAAGTAACTTTTTTTTTTAAGGTTCTAGTTTTAAGCAATCTCCATACTCAACCTGGGGCTCGAACCCACAACCCTGAGATCAAGAGCTGCATACTCCATCAACTGAGCCAGCCAGGAGCTCCCAAAAGTAACTATATTTAAAAGCTGGTTAAAATGGCCTACTAGGGGAAAAAAATCTTGCTACTAAGCTCTCTAAGGTTTCTCCAGAGACTAAACCCCAACTATTATTGTATGATGTTCTACAGATTACCTATAAGTTGCAGTTGCTGGGAATAAAGAACTCAGAGAAGTCTATTTCTCTGTTTTCGGATTCAATTATTTCTTTCCTTTTTAAAACAAGCTTTTATTTATTTGAGAAAGAAAGAGCGGGGGGTGGCAGAGGGAGAGGGGGAGAGAGAATCTCAAGCAGACTCTGTGTTGAGAATAGAGCCTGACGTGAGACTCGATCTCACAACCCTGAGATCATGACATGAGCCGAAATCAAGAGTTGGACACCTAATCGACGTAGGCACTCAGACCCCTCAGATTCACTTATTTCTCAAAAATTCCATATTGGCCATCAATATAAAAATGAATTGAGTTACCAGAGTTAATAATAATAGGTAAAAGGATGCAAGGGTTATAAATCTATACCCACATTAGAAACCAGGTACATAAATGCATTGTTTTCAATGAGCTACAATTTGTGTAACTAAATAATTAATGATTCATGTTATGACTACTTCTCAAGAAAGCACCATCATCTTTTCATATTATCTAGACCAGTACAGTCTAAGAGAAATAGAATGCAAGCCATAAAAGTGAACCATATAAGTAGTAAAAATTATCTAGTAGCCACATTAAAAAAAGTCAAAAGAAAAGGTGACATTAATCTTAATAATATACTTTACTTTGTCTAATATGTCTAAAATAGTCATTAGAGCATATAATTAATAAAAAGTTTTACTAATATTTGACATTCTCTTTTCTCCCCCATGTAAAGTCTTCAAAACCAAATGTGGGGGCGCCTGGGTGGCTCAGTGGGTTAAAGCCTCTGCCTTTGGCTCAGGTCATGATCTCAGGGTCCTGGCATCGAGCCCCCCATCAGGCTCCCTGCTCAGCAGGGAGTCTGTTTCCTCCTCTCTCTCTGCCTGCCTCTCTGCCTACTTGTGATCTCTGTGTGTCAAATAAATAAATAAAATCTTAAAAAAAAACAAAAAACGAATGTATATTTTATAGTTATAGTACATTTCAATTTAGAAAGGCCTCATTTCAGGGCCATCTGGCTGGCTCAGTAGGAAAAGCATGTGACTTTTGATCTCAGGGTTGAGTTCAAGCCCCATGTCAGGTGTAAAGATTACTTAAAGAAAACTTAAAAAAATGTTAGAAAGGCTTCATTTCAAATGCTCAATAAGCACATGTGGCTAATGGCTACCACACTGGACAGCACAGATCAAGACAAAAATATTTTAAGTCTGAAATGAACTAAGGAGAAAAATATCTCATCTGAAAGCAAGATTAAAAAGAAAACCACTAAAATATGAATGGAATGGTAAGAAACAGGAGTACAAAAGAATATAAAATGGTAAGGAAAAAAAGAGCAAGCCACTTAATTGAAATCATCATTCAAGAATGAAAGCTCTTAAGAAGACATCCAGGTGCCAAGAGACACATGAAAAGATGATCATCATCACGGAAATGTATATCAAAACTACAATGAGATAGCACCTCACATCTGTCAGAATGGCTAAAATCAACAACACAAGAAACAAGAGGTGTTAAAAAAAAAAAAGAAACAATAGGTGTTGGCGAGGATGTGGAGAAAAGGAACACTCATGCATGACTGGTGGAAATGCAAACTGGGTACCGTCACTGTGGAAAACCGTCACTGTGGAAAACAGTATGGTGGTTCCTCAAAAAGTTAAAAATAGAACTACCTTATGGTCCCACAATCACACTACTAGGTATTTACAAATTACAAAATATTAAAGATCACAAAAGGTGTAATTAAAGATTACAAGAACACTAATTCACAGGGATACATGCCCCTGTATGTTTATAGCAGCATTACTGGAATGGCCAAATTATAGAAGCAGCCAAGTGTTCATCAATAGATGACTGAATAAAGAAGATGTGGTGTGTGTATCTCACACACACACACGTGCACGCACGCACACACACACACACGATGGATTATTATTTAGCCATTAAAAAGAATGAAATCTTGCCATTTGCAATGACATGGATGGAGCTACAGAGTATAATGCTAAGTGAAATAAGTCAGAAAGACAAAACTATATGATTTCAACTCACATGTGGAATTTAAGAGACAAAACAAGCAAAGAGAGCGAAATCAAGAAAAAGACTCTTTTTTAAAAAAGATTTTATTTATATTTATTTAAGAGAGAGAGAGAGAGGGAGAGCACAGAGGAAGAGTGAGAAGAAGCAGATTTTCTGCTGAGCAGAAATCAGAGCCTGATATGGGGCTCGATCCCAGGACCCCACGATCATGACCCGAGCTGAAGGCAGACGCTAAGCCAACTCACCCACCCAGGTGGCCAGAGGAAAAGACTTTATAACTATAGAGAATAAACTGATGGTTACCAGAGGGGAAGGTGGATGGGGGGATGGGTTAAATAGGTTTGGGGATTAAAGGAGTGCACTTGTGATAAGCACAGAGTGATGTATGGAAGTGTCGACTTACTAATATTGTACATCTAAAACTAATATTGTATGTTTACTGTAATTAAAATGAAATCTTGAAAGATGAAAGCTCTTGTCAGACAAGAGTTCTAGAAAATCAAAATAATATTTCCCTTATTGTTGGCCCTCAATCTTTAAATGTTAGGATTTGGGGGGGCCTGGGTGGCTCAGCTGGTTAAACATCCAACCCTTGATCTCAGCTCAGGTCTTGGTCTGAGTCATGAGTTCAAGGCCATGCTGGGCTCCACATTCAACAACAAACAAACAAACAAACAAACAAATAATTTTTAAAAAGTAAAATAAAATAGGGGTGCCTGGGTGGCTCAGTCGTTAAGCGTCTGCCTTCAGCTCAGGTCATGATCCCAGGGTCCTGGGATCGAGCCCCGCATCGGGCTCTCTGCGTGGCAGGGAGCCTGCTTCTCCCACTGCCATTCCCTCTGCTTGTGTTCCCTCTCTCGCTGTGTTTCTATCAAATAAATAAAATCTTTAAAAAAAAAAAAAAAGTAAAATAAAATAAACATTAGGATTTGCGAATTCAAACTAAAGCAAGATTGAATAGAATATTATAATCAGGAGTCTACTTCAGAAGCTCAAAGAAGCAGAAATAGCTTTATGCTGCCTGCTCATGAAGCATAAAGAAATTACAAATTAATTTTTAAATTTAAATTATACATTTTTATTCTTTTTTATTTTTTAAAGATTTTATTTATTTATTTGACAAAGAGAGAGACAGCGAGAGGGAACCACAAGCCAGGGGAGAGGGGGAGGAAGAAGCTGAGCAAGGAGCCCAACGTGGGGCTTGATCCCAGGACTCTGGGATCATGACCAGAGCCGAAGGCAGACACTTAATGACTGAGTCACCCAGGAACCCCTAAATTACACATTTTTAAATATCAAAATAAAGAAAACTTAGATTCAGATGCCTTTGAAGAATACAATCCAAGATGAATGAAAGGTGAATGTCAAGAAATGCACCGAATTCCTGGAAGTGGTCAAATAATGACCACAGGGAGAATCTTAAAAAAGGAGAATAGTACTTTAAAAGATAATCATGGAGAGAAATGAAACAGGAAGGGATGGGGAGGGAGACTAAACCATAAGAGACTCCTAGACTCAAGAAACAAACTAAGGGTGGCTGGGAGGCGGGGGTGTAGGGATAGGGTGGCTGGGTTGTGGACATTGGGGAGGGTATGTGCTGTTAAGTGCTGTGAAATGTGTAAGCCTGACGATTCACAGACATGTACCCTGGGGCAAATAATACATTGTATGTTAATAAAAATTAAAAAAGTAAATAAATAAAATAAAAAATAAAAGAGAATCATGATGAAAAAAAAAAAAGAATCATGATGAAATCAAGATTAACAAAGATCTGTTCCAGGTAAACAGTCTTTAATGAAGTTTCCTTCCAAAGTAAAAAATGAGTGAGAAACACTGTATTTTAACTGCAAGCCCGAAAACTTAGAGAAATTAAAATTTAATCCCAATGGAAAACAACTTTTTTCCAATCATATGCGGGAGTCTTTAAAAGAAGAGCTGGAGGGGCATCTGGGTGGCTCAGTCACTTAAGCACCCACTCTTGGCTCAGGTCATGATCTTGGGGTCCTGGGAGTCGGGCTCCCTTCTCAGCAGGGAGTCTGCTTCTTCCTCTCCCTTGGCCCTTCCCTCTGCTCGTGTTCTACCTCTCAAATAAATGAAATGAAATGAAATGAAATGAAATAAAATAAAATAAAATAAAATAAAATAAAATAAAATAAAATAAAATAGCTGGAGAAGCTACAGATACACAAACAAAAGGAGCGAATGAAAATGAGTGCTTAAAAACCCCAGTGCCTGGCTGTGGGCGGGAGTCTCACTCACCCCCACCATTTGTTACTACGAAACTGCTGCGAGTCTCCTGATACTGGCTTTCTCTTCGCAGTCTTTGTTCCTTAGTGATTTCTGCTACTCGAAGAGGAAGATCTGAAAATTCATCTGTAGGCTTAAAAAAAATAGCAGTAACATTTAAAAACATCATTTCAAACTTTAGACAACAAAGTATTGAAAGCATGGATATAATATAAACTCACTAAAACTTATATTTAAGAAGAAAGAGCAAAAAAGTTCTGGAGATGAATGGTAGTGACATTTTCTCAACAATGTGAATGTACTTAATGTCACTGACACGTACACGTAAAAATGGTTAAAATGGTACATTTTCTGTTATGTATATTTATTTTACTATAATTTTTTAAAAAGCGATGGAAGATTATATATCACTCTACAAATAACGATGAATTTAAAGTATCTACATGTATGTATCTGCATGGATACAGATACGATGATGTATACATCCCCTGATACATACACAAACAATTCCAAATTACAAATGGGCTGTGGTCCAAAGTTCATTTGCTTTGGAATGAATGAAATAATGCTACAAATGGGAGGTTATCAGTCTTGTGAATAAAAGCTTATTTCATCATTTGACCCAACTGAGAGCTAAAATAGTCTACCTTCTAACTTAAAAAAAGATAGAAAGCATAACAATAATTAAACACAAGAGAAAAAAGATATAATTAGTTAAGAAAATTATCTTGATTGTTAATAGTCTTCACTACAGCTCCTGTCTTATTTACCCATTAGCCTATAGTCCTATTTTCTCACCTTGTAGCACCCCTTCTGCAACCTCTGCTCAAGGCACCCAGCCCTGCAAATTTTAGGCTTCAGTTGTAATTGGCTCAGTTCCCATTTGGCTTTCTAGGATATTAAACTATTTATACAAGACAATAAGGTAAAAAACATGTAAAACACATGGTAAAAAATGGCAAAGAAACAGAGTGTTATTTCTGCATGGCAGTACTCTGTGGTTTTACCTCTTCCTTTGCTTTTCTATATTTTATGTAATGAGAAATTGAATCCAATTAAGATACTTTCCATTTTCATCATTTTATTGTCTCTTAATCAGGTGTTACAACATGCAGAATTGAAGAAACACTTACTTCATTCCCTGACCATCTCTTATCACCACTGTCCACACTATTGAAACCTGAGTCAAGGGCTCCATAAGGGCGACCTGAGTAGAGTTCTTCATGGCTGCCAAAGAGAGACTCTAGTTGTTATTGGGTAGTTTGAGGTTTTAAAAATTAACATTTAAAATAAATGAAATGCAATTTTGCTAATAAACATTATCATGGCATGTAGTGATTTAACTCATTTAGAATTAAATGGGCATTCTTTTGACTTTTTAATATGAAAAATTCCAAACTGAAATAAACAGTATAATGTATACCAATAGAGTAATATAATAGCACTCATCCAATTTCAAAAATGTCAACACTGCCATTCTTGTTTCATCTATGCTTCTAATCCATTTACCATGCCCCCAAACACAGGGCTTGAATTCACTGCCCTGAGATAGAGACCTGAGCTGAAATCAAGAGTTGGACACCTAACCAACTGATCACCCAGGTACTCCTCTCAATTTATTTATTTATATATATATATATATATATATATATATATATATATATATATTTATTTTAAATTTATATATATTTATATATTATATATATATATATATATTTTTTTTTTTTTTTAAAGAGAAAGAGAATGAGTGGGAAGGGGCAGAAGAAGAGGGAGAAGCAGAATTTTAAGCAGGCTCCACACCCAGCGTGGAACCTGACACAGGGCTCAATCTCATGACCCTGAGTTTGTGACCCGAGCTGAAATCAAGAGTTAGATGTTTAACTGACTGAACCACCCAGGCACCCCCAATAGTACTTTTTAAAGGTAAAATTCATACACACTGAAATGCATACACCTTAGCTATATACTTGACAAATGAATACATCTTTGTAATATACACCTCTCATGTAGGACATTTCTACTTTGCCTGAAAATTCCCATACATCCCTTTCCCAGTCAATTCCCCTCACCATGCTACAATGTGCTCTTAAGAGATAACCACTATTCTGAGTTTTTTTTTTTACCTTAAATTAGTATGAAAGGCAGAATAAGAATCCCCAAAGATGTCTAAGATCTAATCCCTGGAACCTATAAAATACGTTTCTTTACATGGCAAAGGGGAAAGAAAGTTGAAATTAAAAATAAGGTTGCCAGCCAGCTGATATTAAAATAGGAAAATTATTGTTAAGTTTCCGAATGGATACAATGTAATCAAAAGGCTCCTTAAGAGAATGTTTTGTGGACCATTTGTTTTTTTGTATGTGTGGCAGTTTTAAGTTATTAGTTTTTAAAATCAGTACTTTTTAATGAAAACAACTTGACCAAAAATCTGTCAGAGAATTTTGAGACCCATTAAAACAAAAGTTGAATGAGAAAAAATAAAGGGGGTCCTTAAAAGTGGAAGAGGGAAATGCTGGCTTGAAGATGACTTTTGGTTAAGAGACAAGGAATGTGGACAGCTTCTCTCTAGTAGTTGAAAAAGGCAAGGAAATGTATCCTACTCAGAGCCTACAGAAGAACAAGGCTCTGCCAGCATCTTGATTTTAGCGCAGTGAGACCAAGACTTAGACTTCTGACCTATAATACCATAAGATAATAGGGGCGCCTGGGTGTCTCAGTGGGTTAAAGCCTCTGCCTTCGGCTCAGGTCATGATCTCAGGGTCCTGGGATCGAGCCCTGCATTGGGCTCCCTGCTTGGCGGGGAACCTGCTTCTCCCTCTCTCTCTGCCTGCATCTCTGCCTACTTGTGATCTCTCTCTCTCTCTGTCAAATAAATAAATAAAATCTTTAAAAAAAAAAAAACATAAGATAATAAATTTGTGTTTAAAAATCTCTGTGGTAATACAATTAATTTTGCTTATTCTGGAACTCAAAAAATGGAATCATATGTAATTTTTTTAAATCTGGCTTTTTTTGCTCAGCACCCTGTCAGTAAAATTCTTGATGGTTTTAATACCCTCAAGTAGAATGGATAAATTATTTGTTAAGTGTAGGCTTAACTGAAAACAAAAACAAAAAATCCTGCCAATGTGTTTTTGAAAGTTGCTATACCATTTTGCATTCATACCAGCAATGTATCTGAGTTCCAGCTGCCAAAACTCGTGTTGTCAGTCTTACATTTCAGCTCTTCTGGTGAGTGGAAAGCAGTATCTCACTGTTGTTTTAACTAGTATTTTTCTGATGACTAATGATATTGAGTATCATTTTGTGTGGGTGTTGGCCATTCATTTATTTTCTTTTTGTGAAAGGTCCATTCTTTTGCCCATTACTAAGTACACCAGTAATCTCAAAAATAGTTTGCTAATAAGCCAGACACAAAGCACTACATAAATGATTGATTTCCTTTATATGAAACTCTAGAAAAGGCAAACTATACTGACTGAGAGCAGATCAGTAGCTTCCTGAGGCTGAGTGAAGGGGAAAGGACTTATCTACTATAAAGGGGCCCACGGGTGATGGAAATGCTCTCTGTTTTGATTGTGTTGGTGGTCTCATGGCTGTATCATTTACCAAAATTCACTGAACTGCACACGTAAAATGGATAAATGTTATGGTTTATACATTATTTCTCAATAATAAAAAATATAAAATAATTATATATATATAATATATAAATAAATATATATAATATATATAAATATATATATAAAAATATATATATAAAAAATAAAAAAAATAATAAAAAAAACAATAAAGCTGTTTGAAAATCTGCCAAATTCTTTTGTCAAAGGGGATGTCCCATTTTACAATTCTGCAAGCAGTGTATAAGAGCACTCATTGCTCCATGTCCCCTCTAAACATGTGGTGGTGTCAGTTTTAATTTTAGTCATTCTAGTAGGTATGTTATAAAATCTTGTACCTTACTTTGCATTTCCATGATGATTAATGATATTGAGCACTTTTTGGGGTGCTTACTGGTCATTTGTATATCTTTTTGTCAAATATCTAATCGAGTCTTTGGTCCAATTTTTAATTGGGTTGTTTGTCTTTTTAACATTAAGTTGCAGATATCCTTTATAGTTTGGATATAAGTCCTCTGTCATATGTATGTGTCATTTACATATATTGCAAATATTTTCTCCCAGTCTGTGGTTTGCATATTCATTTTCTTAGTATTTTCTTTTCATGAGGATCTGCTTTTCATTTTGCTAAAATCTAATTCATCATTTTTTAATGGTTATTGCTTTCTGTAGCCTCAGAAATCACTGCCTATCCCATGTCACAAAGATATTCTTTTACATTTTCTTTAAAAGTTTTATAGCTGTAGTTTTTGCTTATTCTTAAACATACTTTTAAAAGTTAGCTTAATTAGAAATCTAAAACATGACATAAAAAATGACCATAAAAAATGGTCTATTAGCATTCTATTTAATAAGCATGGGGTTGAAAAGCAACTTTTCAAAAGTACAAACTTAAAATAGTGTTCTTCTAGTACTGAATTTTGAATTCCATATATTCTTACATAGTTCATGCACATAACTTTAATTTTTGTAAAATGAGGTTAACTATTTCTACACATACGCCTTTATATAAATGAAAGCTTTATGTCAATTAAAAACAAAACAAAGCAAACAAAAACCCTATGTGAACAGAAGACAGTCTTTGTAACTTATCATTTACTGATAAAGATTTTACTTTGAATGTAGTAATTAATATACACATCTATTTGTCCAATGTACTAAATATGCTCTGATTACGAAAATCCAAAAATACAGGTACCTTCTAGCTATCTTCCTCATTTTCTTTTTTTAAAGATTTTATTTATTTATTTGACAGAGAGAGAGAGAGATCACAAGTAGGCAGAGAGGCAGGCAGAGAGAGAGGGGGAAAGCAGGCTCCCTGCTGAGAAGAGGGCCCGTTGCGGGGCTCAATCCCAGGACCCTGAGATCATGACCTGAGCGAAGGCAGAGGCTTTAACTCACTGAGCTGCCCAGGCGCCCCAATCTTCCTCATTTTCCCACACTCCTCCATCAAGATCATTTAGCAAAAGAAAGTCTCTCAGCAGAATTCTAAAATTACTTTTCTAGCAGTGTCTGGATGGTTTAGTTGGAAGAACATGTGACTCTTGATCTCAGGGTTGTGAGTTCAATCCCCATGTTGGATGTAGAGATTACTTAAAAACAAACAAACAAAAATTTACTTTTCCAAAAGAAAGTAGTTAATTTCTCCCAACTTTTTACTTTGGAAAAATTCATATCTATACAAGAGTTAGGAGAACAATACAATGAATATCCATTTGTCCTTCATATATATTTCCTAATTGTTAGTATTTAAGTAAAATGTCTTATTTATAGTGTCTATGTGATACGTCTGCTTTTATGCTTGTTTTAGAGTCCAGATCTTACACATAGGTAGTATATATGCTTTATCACAGCAAAGTCAGGCCGAGGTACCCAGTTTTAAAAACTTTCTAATGAAATTACACATTAAACCACACTTTGAAAATTCTGCAGCTGCCAAAAGAAATATGTACATTTCAAGATTTACTGAAAAATATTTAAAATATTATGTATTTTTTTCAAGTAAAGATTTTTCGATTTCTAGAGGATACTGTTCTATATATTTTTATTCTATCAAGTGGCCAATTGAGATAAGACTAAACTTACGGTAATATTTTTCAAGTGGGTAACATAAAGAGAATTAATAGAATCTCTGCATGAAGCTATCATTTCACTCATCTCCTTTATTTGTTACCTTTAGCTTCTCCATATACTCTTGTTCAGAGTTTAAACTGGTAAGATTAGAGTGAGGTGTACAGGTTTACAAAGCCCTGGGTTTGCTCAGGATTTTCTTGGTTTTAGAACTTGAAGTCCTGTGTCCCAGGAAAACCCCTAGTCACGAGCAAACCAGGACAGATGGTCACCCGATGAATAAATATGGCCCTCAGGAGGCCCGGCGGTGTTCTGCCAGCCAGGTTCCAGCTATGCCCTGTCAGGAAGTCCAATCTCCTTATAAACTACCAAGCGTAACATGGACTCAGATGTGCAAGTGCCTTTTCTGTAGTGGGAACCTGAACTGTGAGTCAGTCAGTAGAGTGCAGTGAGGAGCATAAAATGGCTATTTTTACAATTTAACAGATCTGGACCGACGACGTGGCACCATCATTTACTAGCTGTGTGACTTCAATTAACTCGCTTAACTTCTCTCAACTTGTTTCCTTGTAAGTTAAAGAAAAAAAAAAAAGATTAACAACACCTACCTACCTCACAGACTTGCTATTAAGACTGAGAAAATATAGGCTAAGGATTTGCACAAATACTATTACAAAGGACGAAATAAAACTTATTGTTTCTCTGAAACACGTACCCTTAAGAGAGCATTTGCTGTTATAACAAGTCACTACATCTGGTTCATTTGGGTTTAGTTCACCAAACATTTACTTACTGTCATACAGTGTTCTAGATACTAAGAATACGAATATAAATAAAGGATGATCATTGCTTTCACAAGCTCAGGCTTGTTGGAGAGAATTAATTCTGTTACTCGCGTTGCAGAAGCAGGATTTTTCTTACCAGTAGCTTAGTCTTTCCTCAGTTTTGGTTCACTGCCACACTACCATACATGAATATGTTTCGTCTGTAATATACAGCTGGTCAGCAAAAAAGCATAGGTCACTATAGATGACTACTGAAAAATACAGTTACCACAACAGTGTAACTTGCTAAAGGAGTTGGAAACATCTACATCTAGAAATCAGGGGTGCCTGGGTGGCTCAGTGGGTTAAGGCCTCTGCCTTCGGCTCAGGTCATAATCTCAGGGTCCCGGGATGGAGCCCCACATCGGACTCTCTGCTCAGCGGGGAGCCTGCTTCCCCCTCTCTCTTTGCCTGCCTCTGCCTACTTGTGATCTCTCTCTGTCAAATAAATAAATAAAATCTTTAAAAAAAGAAAAAAAAGAAATCAATAAAACATTTGTGACCTTTATAAAATGACTTAAGGAAGATTGGTTGTAGTTCATTTTTTATGCAAAAGTATTTAGAAAGTTACATGTAAGGATTGAAAGAAAGTACCACAGCACCTAATTTGCATTGAATACCTGAAGAGCTACAGGATTGATAAAAATTCTCTTAAGCAAGACAGGACTCTTAGGACTAAACTGATCCTAGATCATCGTAGATAGCTAGTAACTATAATGCCTAATATTTACATAGGGCTTTATGGTCAGCCAAGTATTTTCAGAAACAGGTCATTCAATCCTTAGAACTACTGTTAGGGTATAACTGGGGTCAATAAAGATCATGTTGAAGAAACCGAAGTCCAGAGAGGTTAAGTGAATTGCCTGATAGATAGCACAGACATTGTCACACCATGGCGTCATTTTGAATAAAGGTACTGCCAACTACAGTGTAATTTCACGAATCCATATCTCAGTAAAAGACATGAAGGTACAATATCCCTTTCACCACTGCATGAGGAGTTGAAGGAAATATTTTATTTAGATTATATATAAAAGCATTATCTAGGACATTCTGAAACAATTACAAATAATGTAACACAACCCCAGATAAAATGGAAAATACAGAATACAGATTAATCTAGTGTGCATGGTGAGGGATTACTATAGGGACTGGAAGACATCGGATCTATAATTACTAATTCCTTTGGAGAGACACAACATGTTTATGCTATTTAGACTTTCCATTTAGGGTACATTTCTCCACGGATTCAAGCCGTCTTTTTTTGTCCTAGCAAATACACACACGTCTCTTGTCAGGCTTTTTTGAGAAGTTTTATGTTTTTAAAGTATTACGGTGAGGATTTCTATATTAAAAAAAAATTAGGCCAAGACCAATTAGTCCTCAAGACTAAGGACAGAATGACAGAGAGAAACAAGTTCTGCAATTAGCACCACAGGCCTTAATCAAAGCTTATTATTCCAACAGGGGCTGGTGCTTCCTCCTTAGTCTTTGGATATACCCTCACATACAAGTCCCCAGTAGTCATCATTAACTGCCTGACACTCAAATCTCAAAGACAAAAGTAGCAGTTTATGTTCCTGCTCTGTTATTTCAGGAGAGGAAAACTTTTTCTTAACAAAGATGATTATCTCCAAGGGAGAAAATCAATTAAGTGTAGATGTAAAATAAAAGCTACATTTATTTTTTAAGATTTTATTTATTTATTTGACAGAGAGAAGGAAAGAAAGAAAGAACAAGCAAGGGAATGGCAGGCAGAGGGAGAAACAGACTCTCTGCTGAGCAAGGAGCCTGATGCGGGACTTGATCCCAGGACCCTGAGATGATGACCTGAGCCAAAGGCAGACGCTTAACCGACTCAGCCACCCAGGTGTCCCTACATTTCTTTGCTGTACATCTTTCAAGAGTACAGGACTAGAATACATTTAATGAAAATTTTGAATAAGAAAAACAAAACTTTTTTTTAATAAATAAGACAAGAGTTCTATATTATAAGCAATTTATCAAGATAAGAGGAAAAAGACTTGCAGAAAGAAAAGGATATAATGAATAGAGAAAATTTAAAAATTCTTGGCAATAACGGTATAAGTCTCTTCATATTCTCTCCACTGTCAAAGTCCTTTCTCCAAGACAGGCCTAGATCTAACACAGAGTATGCCAGACCTAATCCCTACCATCTGTCCAAACCTTTTATGTCTTATCCTTAACATCACATACCCGCTTTCAGTCTTCTCAGAGTTAAAAGTGTTAGGACTGAGATGTTCTTGTAGGAATCTTTTATGGGTATGTATGACATTGGTTAACTTCTCCTTGTGTATTTGTAGTGTATTTGTATAAATACACTAAAACTTGTATTATTGTATGCTTAAACCACCAGATTCGATGTAGTGTTTTAAATACCCTTCGTAGTGTCTATGAAACTCTTCAATCCAATAGCTAGACCAAAAAAAAAACCCCCCAGAATGTCATTACAAGGTTGTTCTGATAACTTTAAGCAGAGAAAAGTTAGGAGGGAAATAACATTTGTGTGGCCAAACTCACTGTTTATTCCTTTAATAAATGCTTGTTGAGTGTGTGCCAAACATACAGCTAAACTGGGGATACAGTGGTGAAGAAGAGAGACATGGTCTATGGCAAAGGGCAGAAGTCAAGCCCCTTTGGAGTAATACTTCATTTTCTTAAGAAATCAGGTTCTGGGGGCACCTGGGTGGCTCAGTTAAGCATCTGCCTTTGGCTCAGGTCACGATGCCAGAGTCCTGGGATGGACCCCGCGTTGGGCTCCCTGATCAGTGGAGAGTCTGCTTCTCCCTCTGACCCACCTCCACCCCGCAGCTTATGCTCGCTCTCTTGCTCGCTCTCTAATAAAATCTTAAAAAATAAAAAAATCAGGTTCTGTATTTTCAGATAGCTTGAGATTACTCCTTTATACCATAAATGCTTAAATATTTAATTCTAATAATTTCTGAAGAAAAAATTTTAAACTGTATTTAAAATTTAAACTTAATGCACATTTCCATTTATTGGAAATGATATATCTACTATACCTTAGCATTTTCTTGATGAGCATCAAGTATTGTACTGTGCTCTAACACGGCAGTAACTTAAAATATTACTGAAATATGGAGGGTTCTTTGTGTATATGCCTAATGGCATCAAGGCACTGTGTTTTTAGAGTGTTACTGCTTTTAAATATCTTGTTAAAGTTATGAAATATATCATATAGATAAAAAATTAATAAAACAGACATAGCTTTTAAAATATGACGAGACATTAATACCTTTAAAGCCCCCTTAGTCCTCTTTCACACTGAATCCTCCTTCCCCTCGGAGTTAACCACTAACTTGAATTTTTTTCCCCCAAATATGTTTATTTTATTTTTTCAGTGTTACAAGATTTATTGTTCATGCACCACACCCAGTGCTCCATGCAATACGTGCCCTCCTCAATACCCATCACCAGGCTCACCCAACCCTCATCCCCCTCCCCTCCAAAACCCTCAGTTTGTTGCTCAGAGTCCACAGTCTCTCATGGTTCATCTCCCCCTCTGGTTTCCCCCCATTCACCTTTCCCTTCCTTCTCACAATGCCCTCCATGTTTTTCTTTACTCTCAGCACGTAAGTGAGACCATAAGGTAATTGGTTCTCTCTGCTTGACTTATTTCACTCCACATAATCTCTTCCAGTCCCATCCATGTTGATACAAAAGTTGGATATTTGTCCTTTCTGATGGAGGCATAATATTCCATTGTATATACGTACCATATCTTCTTTATCCATTCATCTGTTGAATGGCATCTTGGTTCTTTCCACAGTTTGGCAATTGTGGCCACTGCTGCTATGAACATTGGGGTACATGTGGCCCTTCTTTGTAATGCATCTGCTTCTTTGGGGTAAATACCCAGTAGTGCGATGGCAGGGTCATAGGGTAGCTCTATTTTTAATTTCTTGAGGAATCTCCACAATGTTTTCCAAAGTGGC
>CM053603.1:124846867-124857530 GCA_028646535.1 Procyon lotor | reverse complement strand
TTTGGAGAAGAGTCTGTTCATGTCTTCTGCCCATCTTTTGACGTGATTATCGGTTTAGTGAGTGTTGAGTATGAGGAGTTTTTTATAGATTTTAGATATCAGATCTTTGTCTGTAGTGCCATTTGCGAATATCTTCTCCCATTCTGTAGGTTGCCTGTTTGTTTTGTTGACTGTTTCCTTCGCTGTGCAGAAGCTTTATATCTTGATGAAGTCCCAAAAGTTCATTTCGCTTTTGCTTCCTTTGCCTTTGGAGACATGTCCTGAAAGAAGTTGCTGTGGCTGATGTCGAAGAGGTTTCTGCCTATGTTCTCCTCTAGGATTTTGATAGATTCCTGCCTCATGTTGAGGTCTTTTATCCATTTCGAGTTTATTTTCGTGTATGGTGTAAGAGAATGGTCAAGTTTCATTCTTGTACATATAGCTGTCCAATTTTCCCAGCACCATTTATTGAATTTTTTAATATATGCCTGCTTTTTATAGTTTTAGTTTTCCCTTCAAATTATTTTTTGTACTTTTAATATGTCTGCTTTTAGAAACTCTACCAAAATAGAAATCTATTAATCTGTTTTAGATGAGGATATTGAGAAGCAAGCTCATTAGGACTGTGCTTTTACGGAAAATGTGAGTGACAGGTTCTAAGAGAAGGTCAGAAGGGTTGTCTTTTGAATAAGGCCTATATGCATTATGGCACCTTCAATGAGACACCCTATTTTCACTGTTAAAAGGCCTTTTGATTAAGATTAAGATTGTTCCAGATGGCTGGGAAAGCCAAGGAGATAACCCTGTAATTCAGGTGTTATGTAGCTGAAGGACGCATAAACTAAAAGATCCTGAAGTGACATTAATGGTCATCAAATCCAACCTCTTCACTCCCTAAAGAAAAAATGAACCCCTCAAAGCTTGAATAACTTGTTTTAAGTCACAGAATTAACAGGAGAGCCAAGGTTAGTATTCAAGTCACTGAGACAAGTGGTTTTCAAGTAGGGACTCCTAGGGGTCTGGAGCAATGTGTGGAGCCGTTTTTGTCACACTGGGAGGGTGCTACAGAAGCCAGGGGTACGATAAACATCTGATGCACAGAGTTATCTTGCCCAAAATTTCAACAGTCCTGAGCAGTAGAAACCCTAACTTAGAACTACACTTTGTCATATCTCTGCAGTCGACTGTTTACCTAATATAAACATTCTAAGAAAAACAGTGTCAAAATAGGTTATTTCCCTTTAGTTAAACATTCAAGCAGATTTAAGGGTCCAGTTTGATTCTCTACGAGATGGAATACATTACACAAAAAATAAAATAAAATAAAATATACTCACCAGGAGCCAAAACCCAAGGGTCTCCTATCATAATCTGGCAGATCTGGAGCAATCTTACAAGCCTGTATGTTCAGGTACTTAAATATGTGGATTTTGCCTTTTATACATATCTAAAAAAAGTAACATATAAATGCAACCACATTATTACTCATCTGAAACGTAGGTGTCCCCTGTTAACAATCATAATCACCTTCTTACTTATTATATATTAGAAATAGCAGGCATTTCTATCAACTATATACAGCGATACCAAAAATCAAATACTCATTAGGACATATTACTTGTTATTTTATGTGTTTAAGTGATAATAAATACAGATTCTTGTTTTCTGGTCAAGAATAAATTTCAGTAACATATAAAATAAATAATTTATGCTTCTAAACACTGAGAGAATACCAAATAAACTTATGACCCCATTTGTTAGGCACAGTCAGGGATTTAAAGCATTGTTCCCCATGGTTTACACTGGCAAATTTTTCTTTTAGAAATGCAATAATCATGCACAATTATGTTTCGAATCCTACTTTCTGTAAGAGAGAGAAGCAGGGAATGATTAAATATTAAAGTTATATTTCTGCTGACAGAAGTCAAAATATAAATTCTTTAGGATTATGAGATCCTTCTATAGTTATGAAGTTTACTCATAAAGCTTTTAGTTGCCATCCAGAGGCCTGGACAAGACCGTCATCAACCATAGAGTTCAAATGCTACAGTGAGAAATACAGACTGGTATGTGTTATGATGAGCACTGGGTGTTACATGCAATGAATGCATCACTGAACGCTACAACAGAAACTAATGATGGACTATATGTTGGCTAATTGAACAAAATAAAAGAATAAATTAAATTAAATCAAAAAATATATAGGCTGGTAATATTTTTCAGATTATGGGATGGCTGGAATCTATATGTAAAGTTACCTGATAATAACTTTATTATTAGATAGTTTCCTATCCGTCGCTGATAAACAAATGACCAAACTGACTAAATGAGGAACTTAAGATTTCAGAAAATAAAAAAGTACAAAACGATGGTCAGAAGAAACGCACTGATAATCTTTCATTCTGAAAGTCAAGTATTTTTATTTGTCTCTCGTGTTTACATTGCCTACATTCAAGTTTTACTAGAAAGAAATCAACTCAAATTGTATTAGAAAAACTTCAAGAACCCCTCAACTTAAAAAGTAAGTCAATTTAGTGAAAGCAAAAACACTTCTGGAAATATTACCTGTCCTTCATCCCATTTATTCAGGGCTTCTAAAGAATGCATAAGTGTGTGAATTTATTTTACAAGAATTTCATTTCCAACAAAAAGATAAATGCATAGAACTTCCATTTTTAAATTCACTCTTTGTTGAAGAAGTTCCCACACTTCAGATCCACTAGAGTTTACCTGTGCAGGAGGAGACTGTAGCGGATTGTTATCTAGGGTGATCATCTGTAGGTGCCTGAGGTTCCGATAACAAACAGGGATTGCTGTGATTTTATTGCAGGAGAAGTCTAACCGTATCAATGGCAATTCTGCCAGCTCTGAAAGGGGATAAAATGGAAATGAACAATTAATGATATTTCAAAACTAAACAATTTTTACAGGAGCTTCTAGTTAAATATAGCAAATTTGCTTCCTTTTTTTTTTTTTTTAAAAAAAAAAAAAGATTATTTATTTATTTGACAGAGAGAGAGAGAGAGACAGCACAAGCAGGGGGAGCAGGAGAGGGAGAAGCAAGCTCCCCACTGAGCTGGGAGGCCAATGCAGGGCTCAATCCTAGGACCCTGAGATCATGACCTGAGCCAAAGGCAGACGCTTAACTGACTGAGCCACTCAGGCGCACCTATTTATCTCCTTTCTTAATGATGAACTGATATTGTAAAATGAAATCTAGTTGCTTACAGATGGGAATACTGGTGAAAAGCAAGCTGTCCGACCCCTCACAGAACTACAGAAACCAGAGGCCTGATACCACAGAAACATAGACATAACGAAGGGATTAGATGATAGTCTGTACAAAGAACAAGTTTAATGCCTAAGTTTCCAACCTCAACTCAAGCAGCACTACCCCTCTCCAATTACCACAGGGGTTAAGAAGTTATTCCCTAGTGAAACCTAATCAAAAGGCTTTGAATTCAGGAATCTTAGGCACAATGGAAAGTCAGGATGAGTTGCCTTGAAAGTAGAGGATTTAAGAGGAAGTCTACACAGTGAAGAGACCTCAGCACTTTCCTACCCAATCCCACCCCATCCCCAGCTCTTGAATGCCAGTAGTCAGGCCCCTCATATCCATGGGGATATGTTTCGAAACCTCCAGGGGATGCAGAAACTGCAGACAGTACCAAACCTGATATCTGCTCTGATTTTTCCTATACATACATATCTGTATACATATACATGATAAAGTCTAATTTATAAATTAGGCATGGTAAGAAATTAACAGTAACTAATAATAAAATAGAACAATAGCATGATAAAAAATACGTGAATGTGGTCTCTCTGCTAGAAAAGGAGGGAGGAATTAGCCACAGGTACATAAACAACTAAGCAAAAAAAAAAAAAAAAAGAGGAAAACAATAACAAAAATAAGACGTATAAAAAAGAAAGAAAGGGGCGCCTGGGTGGCTCAGTTGTTGAGCGTCTGCCTTCGGCCCAGATCAGATCCCAGGGACCTGGGATCGAGCCCCGCATCGGGCTCTCTGCTCTGCGGAAAGCCTGCTTCTCCTGCTACCATTCCCTCTGCTTGTGTTCCCTCTCTCGCTGTGTTTCTCTCTGTCAAATAAATAAAATCTTTAAAAAATAAAAATAAAAAAAAATAAAAAATAAATAAAATCAGAGTACATCAACTGAATTGGCAGGGAACAATATTTATATAGTTGTAATACATAAACAATAACACTTGGATCAAAAGTTGTGATAAAAGTACACTGGCAGGAATGAAGTAAAGGTATGTTCATGAAAGTGTATAAGAAAGTTAAATCGTCATCTACCAGATCGCCTGGGGGGCTCAATCAGTTAAGCATCTGCCTTGGGCTCAGGTCATGATCCCAGGGTCCTGGTATTGAGCCCGGCATTGGACACTCTGCTCAGCAGGAAGCCTGCTTGCCTCTCTCCCTCTGCCTGCCATCCTGCCTACTTGTGTGCATTCTCTCTCTCTCTAATAAATAAAATCTTAAAAAATAAAAATAAACAGTCATCTACCATAACAGGAAGCTAACATAAATGTCAAGACTGATAAATCCAGCAAAGCTGTTAAAGCCCATCGTTTAGAAATATGTCAGCAAATGCCAGTGGAAAGAATCAAAGGAGGAAAAGGCAGATGGTTATAGACATTAAAACTGGGGAGGAGGAGAGGTGCCTGGGTGGCTTAGTTGGTTAAGGGTCCAAGTCTTGATTTCATCTCAGGTCATGATCTCAGGGTCGTGAGATCAATTCCCATTCGAGCTCAGTGGGGAGTCTGCTTGAGATTCTCTCTCTCCCTCTTCTCCTCCCCCATGCACATGTGCACATGCATACTCTCTCTAATAAATAAATAAATCTTAAAAAAAAACAAAAAACTGTGGAGGGAGATGGTTGAGGCAGCAGAATGCTATTATTGATTTTGAGCTTTTTACACCCGACTTTCTGAACTATATATTTTTATACTATTTCATACTATATATATTTTTATACTATTTGACTTTCTGAGCGATATATCACTTTATAACAATTAAAATTTAAAACTGAAATGGCAATAAGAGACATACATCTTATCTACCAAACCACCAATTAATGAACATGAACTTACAAACTAACTTATGTAGCTATTGGAATAAAGCTTTCCTCTCATCTCAGTTCAGCTGAATATGCTGAGATTACAAGATAAGCTTTACAGCCATTTAAAACTATTTGTGTGACTCACTGTTTTCTTGTAACACACATTTAAAATCTGATAGAGAAATAAATTAGATGATAAAACTACTAGACGGTAACTGCCCCCTAAAACCCCAAATTTTCATTTTCATTAAAATCCCAATATTTTCATTAACTGATTTTTTTTTATTAAGCCCATATAATTACATTAATAAGCCTTTAAAGATCAACCACAGTAAGTGGGTCCTGAGTAGAAGGGTAATCTTGGATAGAAATTTTGGGTTACAAAGGCCTGTGCCATGATTTTGGTCAGTTCTGTTGGGAGCCTTCATTCACATTCCTGAGGGGGCAGAAAGCAGACCCAGGAGGAAATGAGGAAGAGCTCTAAAAATAACAAGTGTAAAGGTTAATGAGTAAGTGACTAAGAGGAAAGTTATGCAGGATTTTGGCTAGTCAAAGTGGACTAAAAGGTTACTTACTGAGACATTTTGACATCCAAAACGTCAAAGTCACATTTGTATATGTTAGAACTAAAATCACACTGGATCATACTGGTGTTAACATTTGGCTTCCACAGTGAGGCAAAAGCTTCATTAGCTAATTCAATATTTACCATACAAGTCATGTTTTGTAGAAGAACCTAGAGCATCATGGTCATGAAAATACCTTCCAAAGGACAGAGGTAAGGGAAAGTGGATGGGAGTACAGATGACACGCCAGGAGCTGATCACTACTTTGGCTGGATATTCACTGCTCTCATTTATATATGGAATTCTCCATAATAAAATTAAAGAAATATATACTCTGATGTAAGTTCTCCTCATTTTCATTTCTTTTTATAGCTTCTTTCGTGAATTAATATTTTGAAGGATTGATAAATTATTAATTAAAATTAATTTAAAATTAATTAAAAATTAATTTGTTTAATCATTTTTCTCATTTAGATACATACACCAGAGCCTCTAGTGAGCCGAAGATAACCAGCCTCCCAGTACAGTCTCTCACTGCATTCATTATTCATTCTACACATCACCTCCAACCATTAATTAGCCTCTATCTGAACACTTCCAGGGAAAGATTAAGTTCAAGTCAAGTCCATTTTAAGTCAATGCAAATTGCAGAAATGTTTTTTAATTACACTAAACGATTTCCTCACCAAAAACATGATCTAGGGGCGCCTGGGTGGCTCAGTCGTTAAGTGTCTGCCTTCGGCCCAGGTCATGATCCCAGGGTTCTGGGATCAAGCCCCGGATCGGGCTCCTTGCTCAGCAGAGAGCCTGCTTCTCCCGCTACCACTCCCTCTGCTTGTGTTCCCTCTCTCGCTGTGTTTCTCTCTGTCAAATAAATAAAATCTTTAAAAAAACAAAACAAAACAAAAAAAAACCATGATCTATTTCTCCCAATAGTTGCACTACTGAAACTTTCAGGGACCCTATCTTGCATTATTAATTAATTCTGACACAATCTAAAAATACAATCACTGGTTAATAGTTATTAGAGTTTTTCACTGAAGACTCTAACTTTAAAATCTATAAGGTTACAGGTAACATATAGTAGCCAAACCACTATATCTCCAACGTTACCTGTAACTCTTACACATTTTTGTCGTGTACCTATCAGTCTGAGAGATCTTCAAAATAAAAAAATAAGTAATAACCAGACAATTATTTCAGTTTCTTACCTTCAGGCAAACGTACTAAGTGGTTTCTTCTTACATTAAGGTCTCTCAAGGCCTCCAAATTACCAATTTGGGAAGGTATTGTTTGAATTTCATTACAGCTCACATCCTATCTCAAAAAGATACAAAGTAAAGAGTTGTTCTAATTTTACAAATTTGTCTGCTTTAAACTATGTATAAAATGAGGTTCAATAAGATAATACCTATTATCTGTCTTAACTATAAAAAAAAATGATGATTCTGTGTCCAAGAATAATACAATAGTTTGTTAATCCTAAAAACTTAAAGGCCTCTGACTGATTTTACACATTTTTTATGGATCTAAACTAATTTTATGAGCACAACAAAAACTAAATGATAAGATGTGGACAGAAGGCCTAGGATCAAATCAAATGAAAATTCTAGTGAAAAGGTAAATTAGAAAAAAGTATAAAAACAGATCTATTTAGGACAATATTTTATAAGTATTCTAATAAAACTAGAAGAAAAAACAAAACAATAATAAAAATTATAATAATAAAATTAATTGAAAGGAACTCCTATTTTCAAAATACCAGCTCATCTCTTCAAGAATATAAAATAAAAATGCACTGAAGAGGGGCGCGTGGGTGGCTTAGTTGGTTGAGCAACTGCCTTCAGCTCAGGTCATGATCCTGGAGTCCCAGGATCGAGTCCTGCGTGGGTATCCCTGCTCAGCAGGGAATCTGCTTCTCCCTCTGACCCTCCCCGCCTCTCATGCTCTTTCTCTCTCAAATAAATGAATAAAATCTTCAAAAAAATGCATTGAAGATGACTCGAAAAATTCTTTATCAAACTGAAAGTGAGGGAAAAAATACTAAAGGACACATAACTCATAGGCCATGGAAAGAACAGATACTGCTCTACTAGCATCTGATCAAGCTGGTACCACCACATGTATTATGTCGGCCTTCTGGTACATTGGTCAACAGCGTGATTCCACTAGTTCTGAGAAGAGGCTGACTATTGATTCCAAGATTGACAAATTCAGAAGTCCATAATTCCGAGGACAGCCAGAAAAATGTGTAACAGCAGGAAGTAGCCTAGTTTAATAAAAGCTCCAAGATGACACATTAACAAGTGAACTCCTCTAGGATATGAGGAAAAAGATAATATTAATAGACTTACTATTAGAAAAGGCCACTTACCAAAAACTTCAATAATCTTCAATAATCTTCAAACATTATTTTTACATTTTCCCATCATATTCTTAGAGAAAATATTATTTTTATTTTTCCTGCCAATTAATGACTGAAGTAGAATCAGTAGCTGTACTTCTTAGTCCAGTGCTCTGGGTATCAAAGTTGAAAGGATAGGGAAAACTGAACCCGAGCCAGAAGATAATAGTAATTTAAAAAAGTTCTCTTAGAAAATGTGCATCTTGAAAGACTGAAGTTTATTCTCATTTAAAAATGAAGGGAAGGGGCGCCTGGGTGGCTCAATCGCTTAAGCCTCTGCCTTTGGCTCAGGTCATAATCTCAGGGTCCTGGGATCAAGCCCCGCGTGAGGCTCCCCATTTGGTGGGAAGTCTGCTTGTCCCTCTGCCTCTGTCCTTCCCCTTGCTTGTGCTTTCTCTCACTCTCTCGCTCTAATAAATGGATAAAATCTGTAAGAAAAGAAAAAAAAACAAAGAAAAATAGAGGCACCTGGCTGGCTCAGCTGTAGGAACATGTGAGTCTAGATCTTTGGGTCTTTAGTTTAAGCTTCATATTGGGTCTAGAGACTTCTTAAATAAATAAACTTAAAAAATAAAGAAGGGAGGGGTACTTGGGTGGCTCAGTAGGTTAAAGCCTCTGCCTTCAGCTCATGTTATGATCTCAGGGTCCTGAGATCGAGCCCCACATCGGGCTCTCTGCTCGGCAGGGAGCCTGCTTCCCCCTCTTTTCTGCCTGCCTCTCTGCCTACTTGTGATCTCTCTCTCTCTCTGTCAAATAAATAAATAAAAAATCTTTAAACAAAAAATAAAGGGAAATAAAGGAAAAAAGCAATAAGAATGTTGTGAAAATGTGTCCCATCAAGTAGAAATCAGGAGCTTTGGGATTATTAATTCTCACTCTGACACAAACTATTTATATTTACATGACTGAGGGTATCAATTTACCTCTTTTGTAGAAAGCTAAAGGCTCCTTCTGCAAGGTATATCTATCTTTTAGGTATTTATGATTCAATAAGTAGATACAGAAAGTTTAAATGACCTGAAAATCAGAATCTGAATCACAAGTAAAATTTACTAATAGTTCATGTTCATAACCCACATTCTGAAAAATGACAACAAAACTGTATTTTGGACTCTATTTCCTAGATCTTATTGTCTCTAAATAAATACTGGTTTAGTATCTAGACTCGAGATTTAATATATTTGTGTATTTTTACATGTGACATTTTATATTCATAATCCACCTGAAAAAAAGAGAGAGCTAATGTGTGGTCCAGTTAAATTATATGTGTAGATTTTATGATGTCTATCTTTGTTAATAAATCTACATGAAACTATCCTCCCAAATCTCAATGGATATAATTGTATTTGACCATTTCAGAAATATAAAACATAGGCTCTGAAATTAAGGTAGATTGGTTTCAAATTCTACTTCAGTTATGGAACCCTGGGCAAGTTACTTAACCTACTTAAGTGCTACTTTCCTCAGCTGTAATATGATGGTAATTTTAATACCTAATTCATAATGTTACTGTGGTGATTAAATGGGAAAAGTCCCATTCTTATGCCCAGAACATAAGTACTAAAGAGTAATAAGGAATAGTAAATGAAGTTAAGCTTCTCAGAAAACATAAGGTAGTAAAGAAGAGGTTACTTTAGAGAGGGAGAGGGGTGCTAGAGATAGCATGGAAGACTGAAGAAAAATAAGGCTGATCTTTGTCGTGCCCATTCCCCTGGAGGGGCTAACCAAAATACAGAACACTGACGCTATTAAGATTTTGAAAAATTCAAATGCATTATTACCTTATATCTCAAAAGTTTAGTAACACAGAAATCACTGAATATTGTTTAAAATTTAATTCTAATAACTTTCTCCCAGTCCATGTGGGCCTATTAGACTTGCACTTTCCGTACGTTAACTCTGTCCTAAAGCACTTCAGTACTCATCAACCAGCAAAGCTTCACTATTCATGCTTGAAAAAAACTCAAAAACACACCGTAATAATGGGTCTTAATCACATAACAAAATATAGTATGACTATGGATATACATACCATGGGACAGTAAAAAAGTAAAACATTAACTTACAAGTTCTGTTAAATGTCTGAGATGTCCAATTTCTTCCGGAAGTGATACCAATTTGTTATTACTAGCAATTAAGACTTTCAGTGGTAAATTACACAAGTGCACTGGTAACGTTGACAGTTGGTTCCGACTAAATGGATAAGTAGAAAAAGAAGAGTCAGAACCCACCACTCAAGAAAGAAACTTCCATCTTTCCTATTCTATACTCAGTAAAGTGACAAACCTAAGTCTTAGAAGGAACGAACAGGATATTAGATTTGGATTCTAGCCTACATTTCCACATGTATCACATTTGTGGTTTTAAGCACAGCATTATCTGCTTTTTACACAGATTCTTCATCTGTAAATTAAGGATCTTTTTTTTTCTTTTTTTTTCGTTTATCTTTTTTTTTTTAATTAATTTTTATTAACATATAATGTATTATTTGCCCCAGGGTACATGTCTGAGAGTTGTCAGGCTTACATATTTCACAGCACTTAACAGCACATACCCTCCCCAATGTCCACATCCCAGCCACCCCATCCCTACTCCCCCACCGCCCAGCCACCCTCAGTTCGTTTCGTGAGTC
>CM053603.1:124827314-124846367 GCA_028646535.1 Procyon lotor | reverse complement strand
TAAATTCACTTTTTCCACACGTCCTACCTTTCTGAAAGTGGTCGATTTTCTGCTCCTAGAATTGCTGTTCTTATTCTCTTTCTCCTGTTGTGTTTGCCGGCTTTTAGAGTGTTTTTCTGCCTCTTTAGCTGGACTTCTGGGACCTGGTGCTTTCTGTGCATCCTATACCTCTGCCATCTTGCCAGATCTCTAAATTAAGGATCTTAATACCTCCTCTACCTACTCTACAGGGCCCTGTACCATAAAACTCCTTTGTAAATAATGATGTGCTATATAAACACAACATATTATTATTTATTTAATGTTATGCATGATAAAGTGATTTAAAAATATAGTAGATGACTATTATCCTCTCCTCCTGTCTTCCAAACAAGAGTTATAAACATAAAAGTAGTTGTAATCTAATTCCCTCATCACATACATTATAATCAAATGTGTATAAATAACCCAAATATAGTTCTATGGAAAATGAGTAACAGGCTATGATTTCAAATAATATCACATCAGCTGAACTATAGGTATAGAAATCTTTTATATATATAAAAACATGCAAAGTCAGTACTGAAAGTACACATCTATCATTAGGATAAAAACAAGTTAAAATTTTACTTATATAGATTTAACTTTTTCATCTCTAGGGTCAATAGACCCCATTTCCGAGACCTTTTGCTGATTTGACTAATACAGATCATGAGCCTTTAGAACTTTTTTTTTTTATGATTTTGTTTATTTATTTGACAGAGAGAGACAGAGCCAGAGAGGGAACACAAGCAGAGGGAGTGGGAGAGGGAGAAGCAGGCTTCCCACTGAGCAGGGAGCATGATGCAGGGTTTGATGCCAGGACCCTGGGATCATGACCTGAGCTGAAGGCAGCTGCCTAACAACTCCGCCTAACAACTGAGCCCCCCAGGTGCCCCTAAAACTTTTTTAATCAATAATAATTCTATTCTGGGGAGCCTGGGTGGCTCAGTCAGTTAAGCGTCTGTCTGCCTTTGGCTCAGGTCACAATCCCGGGGTCCTAGGATCAAGCATAGGGAGCCTGCTTCTTCCTCTCCTCCCTGCTTATGCTCTCTCTCGCTATCTCTGTCACTGTCTCTCTCTCAAATAAATAAAATCTTAGTAATAATAATAGTAATTCTATTCCTAGACATTTACCTTAAGGAAAGAGAAAGATCAATATTTACATACAAGAGTCTCTGCCAGTATTACTTTTATCATGGCCAAAAACTGAAATAAACTAAGTATCTGAGAAAGGAAAATGAGTTTTAGAAGTATATAAACTGTACAATAAAATTTTTACATAGGAAAATACTTCCAAAGAGTATTTCATGCCAAGGGGAAAAAACTTTCTGATCGAAAGCCTAGAGAAAAAGGAAAACATTACCTCTAATTATAACTAAGATCATCTGGATGATTTTTCTTTATATTTTTCTACATTTGCTCATTTTCTCCAGTGAACATTTATAACTTTTATAATGAAAAAAATAGTGAAAGAAATCTTCAAAGATATGAAAAAATAGAAAGGAGTTAAATACATTTACACATTCAGAACTTAGTACATACAAAATTATAAGAATGGAAGTACTTTCAGATTTATTCTCATTTGAAAAAGCTTATTTGAAAATGTAACTGGAGAATCATAGCCATAAGACTACTGCAAGCCTATCAGGCCAATGACCCTTACAGTTTGTTAATTATCACAAAGCTAAAGGCAAAGGGAGAAACTAGAAGAATATAGGAAATACTGTTAATTCAGCCTAAAAACACGTATGGATACTGCAGATATGAATAGATAATGTAAATTTCAGTGAAAAGGAAGAGAGAACTGCAAATACCACATAAGACTCAAACTAAAACTAAAACTTAAAAACAAAAACAAAAACAAAACCCAGCATCCTTACCTAATATTTAAGAATGTTAGAGCTTGTAGATTTAGAATTGCCTCTGGTATATACCGAATACAATTTTGGTATAAGTTGAGATTCTCAAGAGAAACAAAATGACATGCTTCTATGGGAATTTCTGAGAGACGATTTCGTGACAGATCTGAAAGAAAAAATAAATTAAGTTTAAGGTCAATCCGTAGAACTTATTTTATTGAAATGTTAGGTAAATAAGGTTTCATGATTGTCTGAATTCCCAAGAGTTCACATCATGAAGAATGGTCCAGAGTAAACATTTAAATATTTATTATTCAATTGAAAAAAAAATCTCTTAACATACACCTCTCCATCTTCTTGCTGGGAAATACTGATAATTTCTGAGTCCCCACATAAACTTAAAAAATAAAACCAGTATTTTTTGCAAGTAACACAAATTCTAAGGCATATCTGCCTCCAATTACACCAAAGATCGTACTAATTATCAAATATCCAAGAAACAAATAGATCCTAAAGTCCACCTTCCCAAAAGCTCAGACAACATTCTAAGGTTTTTAAAAAGGTAATGCAAAACTTAAAAAAAAAAATACTGCCCCCCCCCCTTTTTTTAAGATTTTATTTATTTATTTGACAGAGAGAGAGATCAAAAGTATGTAGAGAGGCAAGCAGAGAGAGGGAGGAACAGGCTCCCGGCTGAGCAGAGAGCCCGATGCAGGGCTCAATCCCAGGACCCCGAGATCATGACCCGAGCTGAAGGCAGAGGCTTTAACCCACTGAGCCACCCAGGAACACACATACTCCTCTTTTTAAAGATTTTTTATTTATTCACTTGAGAGAGACAGAGAATAAGCAAGAGCATAGGCAGGGGAGAGGGTTAGAGGGAGAGGGAGAAACAGACTCCCTGCTGAGCTGGGTGCCTGACACAGGCCTCAATCCCAGGACCCCTACCTGAACTGAAGGTAGATGCTTAACTTACTGAGCCACCCACGCACTCCATTATACTGCCCCTTTCTTTACTGTCAAAGATTATCAGGATTATGTCAAAAGGAGTCAGGAATCAGGGCGCCTGGGTGGCTCAGTTGGTTAAGCGACTGCCTTCAGCTCGGGTCATGATCCCGGAGTCCCGGGATCGAGTCCCATATCGGGCTCCCAGCTCTGCGGGGAGCCTGCTTCTCCCTCTGACCTTCTCCCCTCTCATGTTCTCTCCCTCTCTCTCTCAAATAAATGGGAAAAATCTTTAAAAAAAAAAAAAAAAAGAGTCAGGAACGATTTTTGCTTCTACTAGCCAAAGATGAGACAAATCTCTGCTTCAACAGAGATAATAATTGCAAAGGACTCAAATGTATCATGTATGTTGAATTATACTAGTTTATAATGACATCTACCCCTTTCCCCCAAAAGATGATAGAGAACCAATTCATTATCTTGTAAACTGATAAAGGGGAAAACATTTAACTTGCCTTTCCTATATGAAACAGACGAGAAGCATCTGTGTAAGTGTTCTAGCTATAAATGAAAAATGATAGAATGTCACCATTTTCCAACCCTCAATGAATTAATGGATCTAGAATTGAGTATTAACAGCTTTCTTTGCAATAAGACAATCAGAAATTGTATGCCTCCCTCTGGAAAAACAGAAAATCACTTGCAGTCTTGCCAGAGGGACAGAACCTGCATCTAATGGAACTTTTGCAAACTCTCAGGAAATGCAGAAGACAAAAGAATGTGCTAAATTAAAGTCACGCTACCATCATCCATTTGATCTAGTTAAATATACTGTGAGATTCATTTGCTTACCACTGTTTTCCCTCTTCTTCTGCCTTATCTTCAAAGTCTCTGTTGGCAATTATTTGGTGAGAATCACTTCCTGAGAACTTTTCCTAAGTGGAGGGTCTGTATTACTGGGTATCCACAAGTATCTTGCTTTCACCATAACATGTGAATAATACTTGGTTAGGTACAGGCACAGGTCTTTTCTTAGGAACCTGTAGATGTTATTTTACTTCCGTCTAGCTTCCAGAGTCACACTGAGTAGTCTGGCACATTTCTGATGATTTTTCCTTTGTAAACAGCTTGTTTTTCTTGTCTCCCCACCATCCTCAACACTCTGGTCGGGAACTCAGCAGGCTCTTTAAATCTTTCTTTAAACCACAGAAATGCTTGCCTATTACAGCTTTAGCTATTGCATCTCCTCCATTTGTTCTTTCTCCTTCCATAGATACATGTATCTATTGATCAATATATGTATATCCCCCTGACTGTCCCATTTTGGTATACTCTTCTACGTAATGTTCCAGACCAGGAATTTGAGTCTCCCTTTCCACAAATTAATATATAAAAAAGCTTCCCGCCTTTTGTTTTCTTTTACGCTATGATTAGAAGCATGTCTCTTTGTTTCTCTTAAAAATCTAAGATAATTTATTTTGTTTTGCCTGTTAAATCTGTCATCTGTCTCACCCAGTTTCTATTTCTGTTCTACTTCACTGAAATCACTTGTTCTAGATACAATCCTTGTTCATCCTGTCTCCGGTTGCTGGTGTTCCTTTAAGTTGTTCTCCTTTGCCAATTCATGGCTTGCCTCATCCTCGGAGCCCATCCTGCAAGCTGTTCGAGTCCCTGACAAGGCAGTTAACACCACAACGCACTGGAAGTAAGCTTCCACTCAGGGGCACAGTTCCTTCTGAGAACTCAAAAATTGTGAGAGTTGCCCCGCAGGCAAATAAGAGAAAACAAGGCCTCTTGTTTTCATTTGGATCACAGTATATTACCCAAACGCACATATTCCCTCTAGGCCCCTCCAGGCTGCAAATCTCTGAGCTGTTTCACTCGGAAGGGGTAGCTTGTAACTGAAGTTGGGAAACAGATCACCATCTTGCCAAAATGCCTTCCTATATTGTATTCATTAGGAAAAAGTTAAAGCCCTGGTTAACAGAGACCATCAAGTACTTAAGACTAAAAATTTCCTATAGAATCACACTATAAACAGTTTCTTTCATACTAAATGCAACAAGAATTATTATTATTTTTAAATATTTTATTTATTTATTTTGATAGAGAGAGAGAGAGATATCACAAGTAGGCAGAGAGGCGGGGGGGGGGGGGGGGGGGGGGAAGCAGGCTCCCCGGCAAGCAGAAAGCCGGATATGGGGCTCGATCCCAGGACTCTGAGATCATGACCTGAGCCAAAGGCAGAGGCTTTAACCCACTGAGCCACCAGGTGCCCCAACAAGAATTATTTTTATCAATTCCTATTTAAATTTTATTAGTATAGGGGCGCCTGGGTGGCTCAGTCGTTAAGCATCTGCCTTCAGCCCAGGTCAGATCCCAGGGTCCTGGGATCGAGCCCCGCATCAGGCTCTCTGCTCTGCAGGAAGCCTGCTTCTCCCGCTACCATTCCCTCTGCTTGTGTTCCCTCTCTCGCTGTGTTTCTCTCTGTCAAATAAATAAAAATCTTTAAAAAAAAAAAAAAAAATTTTATTAGTATAATTTTAGAAGTTGAAGAAATGAGGGGTGCCTGTCTGGCTCAGTCGGAGGAACACAGGGCTCCTGATCTCAGGGTCACAAGTTTGAGCCTCACATTGGGTGTAGAGATTAATAACTACATAAACTAAAAAAAAAAAAAAAAGTTGAAGAAATTAAAGAAATTAAATTCATTGCAAACTGCTCCTTATTTAATTTTAACCCTCCAAGATGACAGCTCCAGGCAACAAATTAAATTTAGGCAGAGATTATGCTTAATCCTTTAAACATGATTTAAGCTCAGTCTGTTAAGCATTTGCCTTTGGCAGGTCTTGGCATGCAGCCCCGCGTCAGGCTCCCTGCTCAGCGGGGAGTCTGCTCAGTCTGTTTCTACCCCCTTCCCCACTCAAATGCTCTCTCTCAAATAAATAAATAAACAAACAAACTAATAAATACAATCTTTAAATTACTTAAAGTCCAGAAAACTGAAACAAGTAACTTCCAACATTTTTTATCCCCATATTAAGCAGGGGTAAAAAACAGCAAGATACACACTGGGCTTAGATGCATTTCAATAAATGGGTACTCCTTAATTTTTTAATATTTAGCAAATTTAAGACATTATCTCTTTTTGAAACCAGAGTTTTAGATAAGGGTTCTTACAAGTTCTTCCACTTACATTGTATTTTTATTTCAATTTTGGGAAGACAAGTAGCTTCTTTCTGATGTTAACTTAGTGATTTCTTTACATGCTATAAATTCATGATCATATGGTCATGATCATATTACATATTACAGAAAATACTGTAAAGTATGAATGGTTTATAAAAAATATTTTTTGGCATACTCCCTCAAGGAAGAAATAATTTTATAGTCAAAGAAATGTGATTTTAAAAAGCCTTTACAGGCACCTGGGTGGCTCAGTTGGTTAAGCGTCTGACTCTTGGTTTCGGTTCAGGTCATGCTCTCAAGGGTTTTGAGATCCAGCCCAAGCTCAGCAGGGAGTCTGAAGATTCTCTCCCTCTGCCCTTACCCCCACTTGTGTGCCCTCTCGCTCTCTCAAATAAATAAATTTTTTTAAAAAGCCTTTAAGAAATAACCTTCAGTTTAAAAAATTATAGGTATGTATTATTTTTAAAACTTTTCTCGTTATAAAAGCAATGATGCTAACTTTGTATGGGCAGAAGACTACATAAAACATATACACATTCAAAGAAATAAAAGTATTGCTAGTACGCTAGAAGCTCCAATGTAACTCTTCCTGATCATAATCTCTTCCCTCAACAAAAGAGAAACCAATTTACTGATTTTAGTGATAATCACTTCCTTGATAGTTTTAACACTTTGTAATTTTTATTATTAACTACCTATTGTTGCTGTTAACAAATCACCACAAATTCAGTAGCTTAAAACTACATGATTTCATTATTTTACATTTCTGGAGGTCAGAAGTCAGAAATAAGTCTCATTGGGTTAAAATTAAGGTGTGTTAGCAGGACTACATTCCTTCTGGAGATTTTAGGGGACAATCTGTTTCCATTTTCATGTAAGATGTATCCTGCAGTAGTTCCTTCATTTTTACTATCTTCATAGTTCTCTTCTATATAAATGTGCCACAATTTGCTTATTCTACTACTGATGAACATTTCAATTACACATTCATCTGGATAAATATCTAGGAGTGAAAATGCCATGTAATAAGATAGAGGGATCTTCCAACTTCACAAGAGAATGACAGACTGTTTTCCAAAGTGGTTGTACCAATTTACAAACCTACCAGCAGTTTGAAAGAGTTCTTGTGGCTTTACATTCTTTCCAATACTTGTTATTATGAGATGTCTTAATATGTTTATTATGTTTTCAAGATTTTCATACAAAAAAAAAAATAAAGATTTTCATACAGTGGCATTTCATTGTGAATTTAATTTTCATTTCCTTTATTAGTAATGAGGTACTACAGCTTTTCATGTTTATTGGCCATAGATTTCCTATCTTATAAAGTCTTTTGATTTGTTGGAGATCTTTGTAAATTCTGAATATGAATCTGGTGTCAATTATATGTGTTGCAAATCTCTTCCCCCACTTTGTGGTCTGAAGTTCCACACTCTGCGGTATATTTGATGAGTCTTTTTTCTTTTTTTTTAAAAGATTTTATTTATTTATTTGACAGAAAGAGAGATCATAAATAGGCAGAGAGAGGGGGGGAAGCAGGCTCCCTGCTGAGCAGAGAGCCCGATGGGGGGCTCGATCCCAGGACCCTGAGATCACAACCCGAACTGAAGGCAGAGGCTTTAACCCACTGAGCCACCCAGGTGCTCTGATGACAGTCTTTAATGCAGTAAAATATTTTATTAATCTTTTAATTTATAGTTAGTGGCTTTTACAGTTTTAAAGGAAAACCTTCCCTTTCCAAGTTTATAAAAACATATTCTTCTAAAAGTTTTATAGTTTGACCATGCCATTTACTATACCAGGAACTGATCTTTCTAGTATGATGTGAGGCAGGAGGCCAATTTCAATTTTTCCACCAGGGATACCCATTTATCCCAGTGACCGCTATTGAAAAGACCCATCTTCCCTCCTATTACTTGCCAATAACACCTTTGTCATATACCAGGTGTCTATATTTGTATGGATCTATTTGAAGGCTAGTACACTGCATTACTTGTCCATCCTTTTGTCAGTATTACTCAATCTTCATTACTATAGCTTTATAATAATTCTTGCTATCTAGCAGTGATGTGTTCCTAAATTGCTAAGGTATTCATAACTCATGGTTCTTCAAGTGTTTTTTGGCTTTCTATGTCCTCTGCATCTCCATATAAACTTTAGAATGGGCTTGTTTAATTTCATGAAAACACTTGCTGGAGATTGCAGGGAATCAAACATCAATTTAAGAAGAAATAAGACCTTTACAACATTGAATTTTTCAATCCATGAACATCTCAATTAATAAAAGCCACCTTTAATTTATCTATTAATAAAGTTTTATAATTTTCCTCAGAAGGGTTTTATACATTGTTTACCTGCTTTATCCCCAGTTATTATTTTATAAATGACATGTATTTTTAGTTTTATTTTCTAACCACTAGTTACTAACAGAAGTAAAATTCATATTTATATATTGATTTTGTATCTGGCGTTCCTTTTTTTTTTTTTTAAAGATTTTATTTATTTGCCAGAGAAAGAAGGGAAGAGCACAAGCAGGGAGAGCAGCAGGCTGAGAGAGAGGGAAAAGCAGGCTCCCCACAGCACAGGGAGCCTGACGCTTCATACCAGGACCACGGGATCATGATCTAAGCCAAAGGCAGATAATTTATTGGTAAGTCTTCTGAATAGGTTTAGAACCATAATTACATGGTTATGTGAACAACGAAAGCTTTTTTTTTTCTTCTTCTTTCTGATCCTTATTCATTTACTTACTGAATTCCCTTACAATGCTGGCTAGGATCTTCAGTACAATATTGAATAAAAGTGGTAATAGAAGGTATTTTGTCTTGTTCCTAATTTCAAAGCTTTTCTGTAGATATTCCTTATCAAATTAATGAAATTCCGGTCCTTTTTTTTTTTTTAAGATTGATTGATTGATTGATTGATTGATTGTCAGAGAGAAAGAAAGCACAAGCAGGATGAGTGGCAGAGCGAGAGGAAGAAGCAGGCTCCTTCTGAAAAACCTGGTATGGGACTCAATCCCAAGACCCTGGGATCATGACCTGAGCCAAAGGCAGATGCTTAACTGACTGAGCCACCCAGGCACCCCTGAAATTCCCTTCTATTCCTAGTTTACTAAGAGTTTATATCAGTAATATATGTTGAATTTTCATCAATCTCTTTTTTCTCATCTATTGAGATGATCATAGGATTTTTACCTTTTCTTATATTACTATGGAATTAATTTTACTCCTTTATTCCACTGTTCTTTTATTCCATTAGTGTAGAATTGATCTGTCCTTCTCCTTAAAACTTTATTCTATTACTGTGAAATTAAATTGACTTTCTAACATTAAATCTTGCATTCCTGAGATAAATTCAATTTAGTCATGGTGTTTTATCCTTTATATTAGCTGGACTCAGTTCACTAATATTTGGTTCAAGATTTTAGCATATATAGTCATGAATAATAATACTACTACTCTGGAATATTTATTTTCTCATACTTTGTCAAGATTTGATATCAAGGTTGTCTGGTCTCATAAAATTTAATTTGGGGATATTCCCTCTTTTTCTCCTGAGTTTATATAAATTTTAAATTCTTCTTCTTTTTTTTTTAAGCGACCTCTGTACCCAACAAGGGCTCAAAATCGTGACCCTGAGATTAAGAGTTACATGTTCTCCCAATCAAGTAGGCCAGGCACCCCTCAAATTTTTTCTTTTTCTTTTTTTTAAAGATTTTATTAATCTATTTGACAGAGACAGAGAGATAATGAGAGAGTGAACACAAGCAGTGGGAGAGAGAGAGGGAGAGGGAGAAGCAGGCTTCCCGCCAAGCAGGGAGCTTGATCTCAGGACCCTGGGATCCTAACCTGAGCCAAAAGCAGATGCTTAATGAATGAACCACCCAAACATCCCATATTTAGGTTTTATAAATCTTCCTGAATCAGTTTTAAGTTACTAGAGTCTAGGGGCACTGGGTAAGTTGTTAAGTGTCTGCCTTCGGCTTGGGCCACGGTCCCAGGGACCTGGGATCGAGTCCCACATTGCGCTCCCTGCTCAGCCGGAAGCCTGCTTCTCCTTCTCCCATTCCCCTTATTTGTGTTCCCTCTCTCGTTGTATCTCTCTCTGTCAAATAAATAAATAAAATCTTAAGAAAGCTGTTTATAACATCATCTTTTTTCTTTTCCTTTTTAAATGTTTATAGTATCTGAAGGGATGCCTTCTATTTTCCTGAGTTTGGATCTTCTACCTTCTTTCTTGATCAATCTCATCAATGATTTGAAAATATCATTCATGTTTTCAAAATATCAATTTTGGCTTTGTTATCCCTATTCACTGAATAATTTCTGTGTTGTTAATTTGTTTCTATCTTTATCATCTTTTTATTTGGAAGAGGGATTGTACTATTCTTTTCCTCATTTATAGAGATGGATTTATAGAGAGAGCTTTCCTGTTGCTCCACGGACAGAAGTTAGTCGCAGTGACAGTCTGGCCGAGTTTTGATAATGGTAGTTTTTTTTACTGGGCTTTGAAAAAAGTTCCTTTTTAACCTAGCTGCTCAGGGATTGTACCAGATTGGAAACCCCATTCTGACTAAAAATCACTACAAAGAAATAAACTGTTGATATCGAGCTGCGGCCAAAAAAAAAAACAAAACAAAAAAAAAACTTATTTTTTTATTAAGACTTTTTATTTATTTATTTGGCAGAGAGATAGAGAGAGCACAAGTAGGCAGAGCAGCAGGCAGAGGGAGAGGGAGAAGCAGGCTCTCCACCGAGCAGGGAGTCCAATGCGGAGCTTGATCCCAGAACTCTGGGATCACGACCCAAGCTGAAGGCAGCCACCCAACTGAATGAGTCACCCAGGTGCCCCCTTATTAATTTTTAGACAGTTCCCCTCAAATATATACATATTTAAAGCTATAAAATTCCCTTCAAGTGCTGCCTTACCTGAATCTCATGAGAATACATATTTTATATTAGATTAGAAATATTTTCTAATTTCCATTATGATTTGTTTCATTCTGTCAGAAATGTATTCTTTAATTTCTGAATATTTAAGGACACTCTAATTACCTTTTTGTTGATTTCTAACAACTTTATTATAGTAAAAGAATACTCTTTATGTTATTTCTTTTTTTTTTTTTTTTTTTGCTGGAGAATTTTTTTTTCCTTTCTTTTTTTATTAACATATAATGTATTATTTGCCCCAGGGTACATGTCTGTGAATGATCAGGCTTACACATTTCATAGCACTTACCACAGCACATATCTTCCCCGATGTCCTTAACCCAGCCACCCTATCCCTACCCCCTTTACCCCCCAGCCACCCTCAGTTTGTTTCGTGAGTTTATGAGTCTCTTAGTTTGTCTCCTTCCTGATCCCCTCTTGTTTCATTTCCCTCCCCGACCTCCCATGACACCCCACCCTGCCTCTCAAATTCTTCATATCAGAGATCATATGATAATTGTCTTCCTCTGACTGACTTATTTCGCTTAGCATAATACCCTCTAGTTCCATCCACATAGTTGCCAATGGAAAGATTTCGTTTCTCTTGATGGTTGCATAGTATTCCATTGTGTGTCTGTGTGTATGTGTGTGTGTATATACACACACACACACACACCCCCCACATCTTCTTTATTCACATACACACACACACACACACACACACCCCACATCTTCTTTATCCACTCCTCTGTCGATGGACATCTAGGTTCTTTCCATAGTTTGGCTATTGTGGACATTGCTGCTATAAACATTCAGGTGCATGTGCCCCTTCGGATCACTACATTTTTATCTTCAGGGTAAATACCCAGTAGTGCAACTGCACTACCCTGGATTGTAGGGTAGCTCTATTTTCAACTTTCTGAGGAACCTCCATACTGTTTTCCAGAGTAGCTGTACCAGCTTGCATTCCCACCAACAGTGTCCTACATGTCCAGAGAGAGGGTTCCCCTCTCTCTGCATGCTCGCCAACATCTATCGTTTCCTGATTTGCTAATTTTAGCCATTCTGACTGGTGTGAGGTGGTATCTCACTGTGGTTTTGATTTGTATTTCTCTAATGCCGAGTGATGTTGAGCACTTTTTCATGCGTCTGTTGGCCATTGGATGTCCTCTTTGCAGAAATGTCTGTTCATATCTTCAGCCCATTTCTTGATCGGATTATTGTTCTTTGGGTGTTGAGTTTGAGAAATTCTTTATAGATTTTGGATCCTAGCCCTTTATCTGATATGTCATTTGTGAATATCTTCTCCCATTCTGTCAGTTGTCTTTTGGTTTTGTTGACTGTTTCCTTTGCGGTGCAAAAGCTTTTGATCTTGATGAAGTCCCAATAGTTCATTTTTGCTCTTGCTTCTTCCCTTGCCTTTGGAGATGTTTCTAGGAAGAAGCTGTTGCGGCTGAGGTCAAAGAGATTGGTGTGCTTGTGTTCTCCTCAAGGATTTTGATGGATTCCTGTTATTTCAATCCTTTGATATTTGTCTATATTTTCTTTATGGATCAGCATAGGGTCCATTTTTATAAATATTCTGTGTGAGTCTGAAAAGAATGTGTATTCTACATTGCACATAATGTTCTAGTTATGTCTATTAGGTCCTATTTGTTTGATTGCATTGTTCAAGGCTCATCTTTACTTTTTTTGGTCAGTTTTTTTGTATCAACCACTGAAAGATGTATATATTACAGTCTTTGGTTACTATTGCTATCTTGTCTATTTCTCTCGGTAATTCTTTAACCTCTTCTTTATATATTTTGGGATTTTGTTATTATGTTCCTACAAAATTTTAAATTATTAAATCTTTCTGGTAAATCAAATTTTTATAATTCTTAAGTTACCTGCTTTTTTTTCCTCTTAAGATTTTCTTTATTTATTTGACAAGAGAGACACAGTGAGAAGGGGAACACAGCAGGGGGAGGGGAAGAGGGAGAAGGAGGCTTCCCACTGAGCAGGGAGCCTGATGTGGGGCCCGATCCCAGGACCCTAGGATCATAACCTGAGCCAAAGGCAGACACTTAACCAACTGAGCCACACAGGTGCCCCTTTAAGTTACCTCTTTTATTTCTAGTATTGTTCTTTGCTTTGAAATTTCTTCATTTGATTGGTTTGGTAGATTGATTTTAATGTGACTCCCATGATCCCTGTTCATGCCCTTGTATAACACCCCCTCAAATTGAGTGTGAGTAGGACTTCGTAAGTAGCCAATATACATTTGACCCTTGAACAATGAGGGGGAGTTAGAAGAGTGCCATCTCTCCACACAGTTGAAAACTGGGCATAACTTTTGACTCCCTCAAAACTTAACTCCTAATAGCCTACTGTTGATCAGAAACCTTACCAAGAGCAGAAACAGTCAATTAACATACATCTTGATTATATATATTATATACTGTATTCTTACTATAAAGTAATCTAGAGGAAAGATGTTAAGAAAACCATAAGGAAAATACATTTGCAGTACAATAAACTATAAAAAATCTGCTTATAAGTGTACCCATGCAGTTCAAACCCGTATTGTTAAAAATCAACTGTACTTCTATTGGTCAGACATGCCTTTAACCAACAGAAGATTGCAAAGAAGATGTGATGTCATTCCTGTGGTTACATCCATCTGTCTCTCTCTGCTGCAGCTTTGAAGAAGCAAGCTACTATGAATTCTACCATTGAAAGGAAATAAATTCTGCCAACCTGAAGGAGGCTGGAAGCAGACCCTTCCCCATTCGAGCCTCTAGATGAGAATTCAGCCCTGGTCAACACCTTGACTGAAGCCCAGTTGCAGACCTAGCTAAGCTGTGCCTGGACACCTGATCCAAAGAAACCATTAAGTTCTTTAAGCTGCTAAGTTTGTGATGGTTTGTTATAAAGCACAGGAAGCTATTACAGTTAATATACCTACAGAACATCTTTCAATACTTCTGGATTATTATGTTTTGAATGTGTTTCTTATAAACAGCCCACAGATTTTGCTTTCTTTTTATTGCCTGATGATTTTTATCTTTTAACCGAAACACTCGATATTTAACGTAATCACCCAATGTATTTGGATTTTTAAAAGGATCATGTTATTTCTAAGAGAAGTAGCTCTTTGATTATCTATACTCTTTTCTTTATTGCTAGAATCTCAATTATGTTCAAAATAGTGAAGTGCTCAGCTAGACCACAGCCTCAGAGCTTCCAATGTTTTTAATCACTCAAGTTCAAACTAGTGAAATATGGATACACAATTTAACTACATCTGACTTAGTGACTAACTAATGTAGGAAAATATCATTTATAGGCAGTGTCCTGAGTCCTGTATATAAACCAAATGCTTTAAGATACCTCATGTTTTTCTGTAGAGGAAAAAAGACTTCCCAGCTTTGAGAACTATCTTTACACAATAATGCCAAAGAAATGCTGTATATTTGCAAATATATCAGTTTCCCAGTATTTCCTATCTCATGATGGAAATGCTTTTGTCTATCTAGTTCCTTAGGACAGAATTCTGGAATCATCCTTTCTCTTTTTTCCAATCTAAACCTATCAATAAACACTATCAGTTTATTGGTTCAAATGTATCTTGAACCCATTCATTTCTCTTTATCTCCTTTGTCACTGCCTAATCTAAGATTCAAAGAAAACAACACATGGAAATATAGCAGAGTACAATATAATAATTTATGATCTTTGGTCACCAAAAAGAAGCAATATTACATTCAGTATTCCTACTTCTAAAAGGCAAAAATGCAGAAAATAATTACTTAATGATTTACATTATTTGTTTTTATTTTTTAGGTATTTTATGTATTTAAACATAAGATGTTTAAAATAATTTTCTTATCTTTCAGTGAGGTTAAATAAGCACAAAGGTTAGTGTACCTTTGTGTTACTAGAGTAAGCTTTTGATTTCACACATACTCAAAAGACTAGTTTTTGTCACACAAACGTCCTAAAGTTCCATCTCCGTGTCTGTATGGTCAATCCTAGCTTGTTTTCTAGCCTGCTAACTCAATCGAGAATTGCCAAGTACTATGAAAAGCCACAAACTGGATAATAAACAACTCTGCAATTAAGCTATTAAGTTACTTCTATGTATCATATCCTGCATGTGGCCTTGGTCTTTCACCAGCCATTATCTTTTCTTCTAATGCTAGTGACAAGAGCCAACAACTATACCACTCTTTGGCACAGACCTTGGATGTATTATTCAGCTGAGCAAAGCATAAAAAAACCTATTTTAGCCTGATAAAAATATGAGAACATTTTTGGCTAGGGGATAAATCATGAAGTCTCAATTAATTAAAATAACTAAATGTTTCAATAAAAAAATGTTCTAGGGCATTTTGTTTGCAATAAAATGCCTAATTATTTCCACATTTATAAAAATCCTACCCTCAATGTCAAATTCACCTCAGATATACTGTTAAGTTTTAAAATAATATGTTAAAGAAAAAAGCCTAAAAAATGGTAAAAGTCATTCTTAATATTAACAGAGGGGGTGTATAAGAATCTAGATTCATACAGCAAATATTTAATGAGTCTCTTATGTTATAAGGGTAGGGACTATATCTGCTTTGTTCAACTCTGTACACTTGGCACTCAGTAGTGCCACTGCACATAGCAGGGAGCTCAATAACATATTCATTCAAAAAATGAGCAAATAAATGGATAAAACAAAAACTGTCAACTCAGAAATGAGTAAGAATCTTGTCTTCCCTTATCTATAGAGCTTCAGCTACAGTAAGACTGTAACATAATTAACATAGTTAAGAAAGGCCAAATCACAATTTTATCTTTTTTTTTTTTTTTTTTTTTTTGCCGTTTTAAGAAGTATTACATAACCTGGACTGAAAATACCTTACTTCTAAACAAGTACTTACATAAAATGAATCAAATTCAACTCTTCAAGGAAAAACTGTTATGTGTATCAAATTATAGATAAATATTTTAGGTTTATTTGAGAGAGAGAGAGCACGAGAGAGATTGAAGGACAGAACAAGGGGAGGGGTAAGGGGAGAGGGAGAGAAATCCTCAAGCAGATTCCCAGCTGACTGTGCAGCCCCATGTGGGGCTCAATCCCAGGACACCGAGATCATGACCTGAGTTGAAATCAAGAGTTGGATACCCAGGTGACTCAAATATTTTATAATCTAAAAAAAGGCTGAAATAGGTTACACCTGTAAAAGAGTGCTTTAGGTATATAAAATAGTAACACTGGACCTTTGTTCCATTTTGAAATATAAAATGTATGTAATTTATGATATTCTCTTTCTTCCTATTTATAAAAATTTTACATGCACATTGATTTATAGTCCTATTTGCTACATGGACTCAGATTTTCATTTTATTTAAAGGCTTATAATCCATTATGAGTCAGATTTGATTATGAGAACTCCTGTATCTTTTTGATATGTCATCTTCATTTTTTTTGAGCATTACCTCACATTGTAGCACAACAAGATGTTCCAGGTTTATCTTGTAACCTTCCATGTCCCAGTTCTGCAATCAGCTATTTCTCTCTCACCCTATGTAAGAGAAACTTCTGTGGCAAGTTATATTTGGAGGATGGGGGTAGAAGACAGAAGGGAAAGCAGCCAACCCCCAGGAAAGTTTCAGAATAAAAGACTGTTGGGTTTTTTTGTAAGCCACTAAGCTTTATAGTGGTTGGTTACACAGCAATAACCAAGAAAACAGAAATTGGTACCTGAAACTGAAGTGCTCTCTAACAAAAACTTAAAACACCTGGTATTGGCTTAAAAGAAGGCATCAGGAAGGGGCCCTGAGGGGCCTCGCAGAGCCTGTTAGTGATGCCTGGAGAGCAGTGAAAAAAAAAATGCTACTGAAGGCTGAAGAAAAGGGCACCCTAATTCTGCTCCCAGCAAAACAATTCCGCCAGAACAATTAAAGAAACTAGAACCTGCTGTAATTTGATAGGTAGAAAGGGTACCTAATGGGTTTAAATTACCATAAATAATATGGCTATCTGTAGTGAAACACATTAGAGTTAAGAAATATATGACAACAAGGGCACCTGGGTGGCTCAGATGGTTAAGCATCTGCCTTTGGCTCAGGTTATCATCTCCGGGTCCTGGGATCGAGTCTCACATCGGACTTCCTGCTCTGAGCCCTGCTCTGTGGGTAGTCTGCTTCTCCCTCCCCCTCTGCTTCTCCCCTTGCTTGTGCTTTCTCTCTCTCTCTCTCTCTCTCAAATGAATAAATAAAATCTTAAAAAAAAAAGAAATATATGATAATGAAAATAAGTATTATTAAATCTTAATGAGAAAGGGTGCACATGTATTTACAACACAAATACACATATTTGTATTGTAACATATTGTAACATACAATACACGTATTGTATTGCATTCCTGCAATTTTCTAATTACCCTCCCTTATTTTTAGAAACCATTCAAATATATTACACATTTTTCCTTTTCAAATAATGTAGAGAAAGCAAAAAACATTAACCAACTTAAAAGATCCTTCTTGCTCACATAAGAAAGAACATGAATTTCTTCCTAGAATGGATTCCAGTTTCACATAATATTAGAAAACAAACACAATTACTTAGTCTATAAAGACCATCCTTAACCGTGACTAAATTCTTATAATACAGTTGACCCTTGAACAACATGGGTTTGAACTGTGCAGGCCCACTATTGTGGAGATTTTTTTACAATACAGTGCATAAAATGTATTTTCTCTTATGATTTTAACATTTTCTTTTCTCTAGATTTATTGTAAGAATACTGGATATAATACACATAACATATAAATTATGTGTTATCATGTTTATGTTATCAGTAAGGCCTTCAACAGTAGAGGATTAGTAGTTAAATACTGGGGGGAGTCAAAAGTTAGACATGGATTTTCAACTGTGCTGGGGGTCAGTTCCCATAACCCCCATGCCATTCAAGGGCCAACTGTATTTGCTTTCATCTTGAAATATTGTTTATCACATAATCTGCCAATTAAAGTTTTCAAAACCATCCCCAGGAACAACAACATTTAGGGAAACACTATTATTTAAATGATACATATAATTTAGTCAGATTGTAGTCCTAGTTCTACCATTTATTACCATCTTAATCTCTAGAACATCTCAGAATCTCTTACTCTACACTTTCAGTGAGATGCTTTCAATTATTTTACCTTTCTTTGCAGGTAAGAAGTACCTTGCGTACTTTTCCCAAGTCTATCTTTTCCATTATCTGTTTAAGAACCTTATGATTTTATGAATTAGAACTGGTCGATTCCTACTTTCAGGGGACAAACTTGGAGCCCAAAGACCTAACAGGAGTATGGCTCCTTAAACCTGAAAAAAGTTTTTTTGTGAAACATTTATCTATTTTCCTCCCAGTTAATTTATTAACTTTCCATTTCTGTGAAATGAGAATGTTTGAGACTACAAAAGTCACAAGATCCAGAAAAAAGAACATAATCATTTTACTAACATAGTATTTATTGCTCACTTCTGATAAGGTAGCAAAAAAAGAAAAATTCCTAACTCCTTATAACACAAAAACTTGTTAATAACTTAAATCTCTTAAAACAAAACAATTATAAACATCTAAGTGGTATTTCAAATGTTCTGTTCAACAAATTCTTTCTCTGCTCTTAGAAATCTACTCAGTTTTGCCCTGCTTTCAAACTGTTACAATTGTCCTTCTCCACAGAGGACACCTCCTAGGGCAGCCCAAAGCCTGACACAACCTCCTTTTTTCTCAGACCAGTGTCTGACTTCTATACTGAACTGCCTGGGATCGTTTCCTTTGACCCACCAGACCTAATTCACTCTCTCTTCCGACCCTCTGTTCTCCTCCCTAGTCTCATGTAAGCTATCAGAAGAAATAATGTCGTGGTGCAACCGTTAAAAGGAGCCACCTATCTGAATCACAACCAAAGTAAACTAAATTCAGTTGAATCAACTGACACAAATATCTTGAATTTAAACTTAAATTTTCCATATCATGACAGATCAGCTTGAACTTACTCATCTTAGAACTTTTTCAAGTGTTTCTAGCACTTATGCATGAGCAGGTTAACTAAAGCACACAGGGAAAAAAGGGGTGCCTGGGTGG
>CM053603.1:124813822-124826814 GCA_028646535.1 Procyon lotor | reverse complement strand
AAAAGGTCAATTTTAGTTGCTAGAAATAAGGTAACTCAGCCTGCTAACATCACTTATTTCATGCTGAACCAATCTCTACTAAGCTATTTTGTTTTTTATTAAAAACTGAAAAATTAATCATTTCTAAATAAAAAAATTTTATTTGTTAGGTAACTAGTTAATTTTTAAAATGTGGGCTCCAGGAAAGGATTCATAAGACGGATCCTTAGTAGAGAAAATGTAGGAGACATAACCTACAGACCAGGTCACATTACACCACATCACCACCAGCCCTCTGCAACACGATTCAAAAATAAAATGGGCTGTCTCATAAGAGATTAATATTCAGGATATATTATTTTAAAAAATCCTAAAACTCAACAACAAAACAACAACTCAATTAAAAAATTGGGCAAAGAAGTTAAAGAGAAGATACACAAGCGACCAATAAGCACACAAAAGGACAGTCAACATCACTAATCATTAAAGAAATGCAGATCAAAACCAAAATGAGATTCCACTTCACATCAATTAGAATGAGTATTATTTTTTTTAAGAGCTAGAAAATAACAAGTGTTGATTTTGACGGGGTTAACTGTAACCCTTGTTCTTGCTGGTAAGAATGTAAAATGGTACAGCTGCTATAAAAACAGCATGGTGGTTTTTCAAAAAATTAAACATAAAATTATCTAGCAATTACATTTCTGAATATACACCCCAAAGAATTAAAGGCAGGGACTCGAACAGGAATTTGCACACCAATATCTGTATCAGCATTATTCACAAGAGACAAAAGGTAGAAACAACCCAAATGTCCATTAAAGATGAATGGATAAACAAAATATAGTAAATGCATACAATAGAATAACATTCAGTATTAAAGAGGAATGAAATTCTGATACATGCTACAATGTAAATGAACCTTGAAAATATGTGCTAAATGAAACACGCTAGACACAAAAGGCCAAATACTGTATGATTTCACTTATATGAGGAACCTAGAATAGTCAAACCCACAGAGACAGAAAAGTGGAGTGGTTACCACGGGCTGGGAGGGGGGAGGTAATAGTTACTACTGTTTAACAGATATAGTTTCAGTTTAGGAAGATGAAAAAGTTCTAGAGGTAGCTATAGTGGTGATGGTTGGAAAACAATGTGAATGTACTTAACTGTACCTTTTAAAAATAGTTAAGATGGTAACAAATTTTAGGTTACGTATATCTTACCACACTAAAAACAAATTGTACAGTACTCAAAGCAACCAAATCAATGTAATCTGCCTCTATTTAATGATATATACTTTAAAAATCTCTTTATAAAATTATGAACTTTTCTAATGACAGTATCTTACACCTCAGCAATAAACTAAATAATACAGAAATGACAGAAGCAAAAATTCCAAATATCCTAGAAAATCTCAAAAGTTAGTCTCACAGCTGGGTAACAGAGAATGTCAGTTGTTTATTACCTTCTTTCCTTCCTAATTCCACTTCTCTTTCCCAGAGAGAAAAATGTCCAATAGTTCATTGTATTCAGTTATGTAATTATGACAGAATTTGTCTCTTTAAATCTTTATAGAGTCAATCCAGAAAAACCAAGGTTCATTCTAGTCCAAACACAAATTAATGTTTTCAACAGTATGGCATTTATTAAGAAATGTTAGCAATCCAAAGTTCTATGTTCTTCTACTAATTCCTTCAGGCCATCCCCCGCAATGACATCATCCTTACCAGATAAAGCCCATTATGCAATACCCACACACACAGTACCATCACTTTCTATGAGAACAGTCGCTGTTATGAATGTTAAAAAGATTATGACAAATATTCTCTATAAAAAGATTTTAATGCTGAATAATGTAAACTTTAACAGGATACAATAATAATATCCTTTCATATATAAAGAAATGGTAAATACAAACTATAAAAACTTTCTAAAATACACATTCAAGAGGAAATAAAAGATCGAGTCCCTAAAGAATTATGTAAAAGTATTAATTTCAAATGTGATTTGATAACTATTTAACAAACCAGAATGATACTGTGCATGGTGCTTCCCACAGACTAACAACTACCAAGGAGAAAGACCATACACAGTTGCCCATTAACTGAAGATACTGTGATATCTGACAAAAGTTTGTTACACTTTTGAAACCTTTTTAAATTCACCACATTAAAAAGAAACACCCTATACTTAGGTATTTCCTTTTGTTTTCAACTATTATGTCATTCCCATGAAAATTTTGTTGAAAGATAATGCAATAAAAATAATTTTATTTTAGCTATTAGTAATATTATGTAACCCAGGGAGGTCAGAAGTGAGAATATTTTCTAATGTTTTTCATTCTGAAGTCACAATATTTGTACATAATTCATAGGTTTTCTTTTCTCTCTCTCTCTTTTTTTTAGATTTTATTTATTTGACAGAGAGACAGCAAGGAGAGAAGGAACACAAGTAGGGGGAGTGGGAGAGGGAGAAGCAGGCTCCCTACGGAGCAGGAAGCCCGATGTGGGGCTCAATCCCAGGATTGAGGGATCATGACCTGAGCTGAAGGCAGACGCCTAACGACTGAGCCAAGCAGGCGCCCATGGGTTTTCTTTTTTAAATTGTTTTCAATTTTAACTTTTTATCAAAGGTAGTAAATTTATACAATTTTATTTTATTTTATTTTTTAATATTTTGTTTATTTATTTGACTGAGAGAGAGATCACAAGTAGGCAGAGAGGCAGGCAGAGAGAGGGGTGGAGGGAAGCAGGCTCCCTGCCGAGCAGAGAGCCCAACAAGAGCCCAATGCAGGGCTCGATCCCAGGACCCCGAGATCATGACCTGAGCCGAAGGCAGAGACTTAACCCACTGAGCCACACAGGTGCCCCAAATTTATACAATTTTAAATGCCAAGTAGATTTCTGCTTCCAGGAAGACAAAACAGATATACTGTTCCCTATTCTTCTTGCTAAGTGCAAGTAAAAACCCTGGCTATTGTATCTAACACAAACATAATGAAGACTCTAAAGGGTTAAAAGAAGACAACTAGGAACTTCGAGACCCAAGGAACAACATAGTGATCAGTTCCCTGGGTTTTATTTTTGCCTCATTTATCCCAGATTTGGAGGTGATGTCTCCAAGTTGGCAACCCAGAAATATCCATGGGCAGAGACCCAAAAAAGAAGAAAAAAGATCCCAACAAAAGCCTGCTCTCTCTAGCCAAAGGACCATGAAAGGGGCAAATTAAACAATAACTTCCCTATTCCGGCCAAATACCTCAGAAAAAAATTGTGGCCTCACCCCCTCCTATGCCAAAAAAGGCTGAGTGGGGAGCCTAAACTTTGATTTTCCACCCCTCCGGGACTAGGTAACTCAGCATTTCTGTAGTTCCTTCCCAGCCTCCACTGGTGTGGTCAAAGGTCTGGTGGGGAGCTGGGAGTTTCACGCCTGCCAGTCATGTGGCCCCCTCCCCATGTAGAATCAGTGGAGACCACATGAACCTGGACTTCCAACCCCACCCAGCAGTAATGAGGAACCCTCCACCTTCCTACTGGCATGATGTCAGGGGAGGACTAGTAGAGTCAGGACTTTGACCACCGTGCAGTAGTTGGAGAGGCAGAAAGAAAAGATAAATGGCCTCTTCTAAGATTATCATTCCTTTTCAGAAACCAAGGGCCATGAAGAAATCTCAATTCCTTAGAGGGAAAAAAGAATGGGAAGTGCATAGGGCACGTAGCAAAAATATCAAGGACTGAAAAATTTTCAAAATCTCAACCCGATGCTAATTTTAAGTGGTCTGCATTAGGGTTTAAAAATTCAGACCACCATGACTATGGTGTCACTGAGATAGTGGGGAAAAAATGAGAGAAGCATATTCCAAGCAAAAGTGCCACTGAGCCTATTTGACTTTCGAGTGAAGCAAATACTTTAACAAGATCCAGTCCCTGTAATTCATAACTCCAAAAAGTCAAAAACAACTTGAACTAGAAGGACCCGGGAATTCAATGATGGAAATGCTGATAATCACATTTTGAAGCAGAGTATCAGAAATAGGGAATTAGAGAAAATCCATTAATGTCTTACTTTACTTATAATATTGGAATTCATACCGAATGGTGACCACTTGATATGACTAGTTCAGGGAATATCTATTTTTCTATGAAAGCTATGACTTTAACTATCACAATTTATCTTTCTTGTTTTATTTTCATGTAGTATTTACAGAGATACCAAACTGCACCTCATTATGTGGCAGGTCTTAGTTTTAACCAGTTGGAAAATAAAAAAGTATATCTTATGATTGAAACAGTCATATTTTTAAATGATATAGTGACAGAGTTTCATGTTTAACAACACCTTAGAAGTCAGAACTTTATGAATGCTTTGAACAAATTTATTACAATCTCATCACAACAAATTAATGGCAGCAAGTCAGGACTACTTCACTGCGGCCTTTGCTAGGATGAGAAAATCTGGTCATGATTCTATAAGAAGTTTCTCTGCAGTGTGGTTCAATTTGTTGTTAATAGGTATTTGTTGAAACTAAGATCATCACATTAAATGAATCTGCTGCCAAATCTTTTTAACAGAGTAAGATATTAGAAAAATAGAGGCAATCTGTCTTCCCATTTTAAAATATCTGTGAATATTAGTATTAGTACAAGACTTGCACATGTACATCTGAAAAAGTAAAATATAGAAACCTAAGGATTTCTACATATCCCTTTTTCATTAAAGACTAATGCATATTTTTTGGTTATAAAGACTGACCAAGTGTCTAGATTACTTGAAAAATCTGTTTGTGGCTGCATGTCTGCTTAAAAAAAAAAAAAAGGCATTGGTGGGGTTCCTGGATGGCTCAGTCATTTAAGTGTCTGACTTCCGCCAAGGTCATGACCTCAGGGTTCTGGGATCAGGCCCCCTGAATCAAGCCCCATGTGCATGGGGCCTCCCACTCAGTGGGGAGTCTGCTTGTCCCTCTCCCTCTGCTCCCCCACTTATGCTCACTTTCTCTCAAATAAATAAATCTTAAAAAAAAAGAAGAAAAAGGCTTTTGTTGTTTTTGATATATTTTACTTAATATAAGCTAGAATATTTCTAAGCTACAGAGTCTATAATTCTTTGATCAGTTTATGGAATACTTTCATCTAAAATACTGATACCAGTATCTTGTTAGTACTGCAGGTAAGAAAGGGAAGAATTTCCAATAAACTGGTAATATACTTAGGTGCATAGGGTTTGATTTATCTCTAATGAAATTTTTAAACCTACTTTCAAGTCCCATATTTACACTTAATTTCACAGAAATTTCTTATTGGGTATGTTATATCCTCAAAAAATACCATAAAATAAAAATATTTAACTCTCACTTCAGACTATTTTATGTAAAATTTTTTGACAATTTCAGTGTAATGAAAGAATTTCAAATTTGAATTTATAATTTACTATTATTGGATTAATTTCTGTCTAGTAATGCGATTGTATCATCAGCCTTCTTTCATATTGGTATTAGTATTCTGGTATAGTATTTAATTTGAACATATATTTGCCCCTACCCCGGCCCCACCCTGGTTTTTAAATGTTTGCCCTAAATTTACTGTAACTGCATGAAATAAGATTTGTTTAGAACAACATTCACGTAAAACTCTCTCTCTGAAATGAAGGCAGAATTTCTATCTTGGCTAAGTGTATTATTACCTTCTTTATAATTTTAATCAGTTTTCCAGAAATGATTTCTTCATAATATAATTGTGAAATCAAATTGAGCGTCTTGGCAACCAAACAAATGAAAAGATGGTTAACAGCACAGATCATCAGGGAAATGCAAATCAATGACAGTAAGACCCCACAACTGGCAGAATAGCAAAAATAAAAACACAAGAAACAACAAGTATTGGGGAGAATGGGGAAAAAAAGGAACCCTTGTGCGTGTTGGTGGGAATGCAAACTGGTACAGCCACTGTGGACAGTATGGAGGTTCCTCAAAAACTTAAAAATAGAAATACCATATATTCCAATAATTCCACGACTGGGTATTTACCCAAAGAAAATGAAAACACTGTAATTTGAAAAGATGTATGTTTACTGAAGCATTGTTTACAATAGTCAAGATATGGAAGCTACCAAAATCTCCAATGATAGATGAATGGATAAAGAAGACACACACACACACACACACACACACACACACACACAATGGAACACTACTCAACCATAAAAAAGAACGAGATCTTGCCAACTGTGACAACATGGATCCAGAGGGTATTATGCTAAGTGAAATAAATCAGACAATTGCAAGACAAATGCCATGTAATTTCACATCTAATATGGACTCTAAAAAACAAAACAAGCAAGCAAACAAAAAGCAGAAACAGACACATAAATAAAGAGAATAAACTGAGAGCTGTCAGAAGGGAGGGGATGGGAAATGGGTATGGGTGAGGCTTCCAGTTGTGGAATGAATAAATCACAGGGATGAAATGTGCAGCCCAAGGAATACAGTCAATGGTATTATAATAGGGTTGTATGGTAACAGACGTAGATGTGCTTGTGGCGAGCATAAAATAATGTACAGACTTGTTGACTCACTCTGTTGTATAGCCAAAAGTATGTAATATTGTATGCTGACTATACTGGAAGTAAAAAATATTTTAGTATTTTAGCCATTGTGGACATTGCTGCTATAAACATTGGGGTGCATGTGCCCCTTGAAATCACTGTTTGTATCCTTTGGATAAACACCTAATAGTGCAATTTCTAGGTCGTAGGGTAGCACTACTTTTAGCTTTTTGAGAAATGTCCATATTGTTTCCCATAGTGCTGTACCAGTTTGCATTCCCACCAACAGTGTAAGAGGGTTCCCCTTTCTCTGCATCCTTGCCAACATCTCATTTCCTGAGTTGTTAATTTTAGCCATTCTGACCAGTGTGAGATAGTATCTCATTGTGGTTTTTGATTTGTATTTCCCTGACGCCAAGTGATGTTGAACATTTTTTCATGTGTCTGTTGGCCATTTGGATGTCTTCTTTGCAGAAATGTCTGTTCATGTCTTCTGCTCATTTCTTGACTGGCCAATTTTTTTTTTAACATATTATATTAGTTTCAGGTGTACAATATAGCAATTCAACAACTCCATACATCACACACTGCTTATCACAAGTGTACTTCTTAAACCCCATCACCTATTTCATCCAACCCCCCACCATGTCCCCGCTGGTAACCACCAGTTTGTTCTCTATAATTAAGCATCTGTTTCTTGGTTTGTCTCTTTCTCTTTTCCCCTTTTGCTCATTTGTTTTGTTTCTCAAATTCCACATGAGTGAAATCAGATGGTATTTATCTTTCTCTGACTGATTATCAGCGTTATACTCTCTAGCTCCATCCATGCTGTTGAAAATGGCAAGATTTCATTCTTTTTTTTACGGCCAAATAATACTACATTGTATATATACCACATAGTTTTTATCCATTCTTCATTCAATGGACACTTAGGCTGCTTCCATATCTTGGCTATTGTAAATAATGTGCAATAAACATAGGGGTGCACGTATTCCTTTGAATTGGTGTTTAGTATTTTTGGGGTAAATATCCAGGAGTGTGATTACTGGATAGTATGGTAGTTCTATTTTTAACTTTTTGGAAAACTCCAAAGTCTTCCAGAGTGACTGCATCAATCTGCATTTCCACCAACAGTACACAAGGGTTCCTTTTCCTCCACATCCTCACCAACACTTTTTGCTTCCTGTGTTTTTTATTTTACCCATTCTAACAGGTGTGAGGTAATATCTCACTGCAGTTTTGATTTGTAGTTCCCTGGTGATGAGTGATGTTCAGCATCTTTTCATATGTCTATTGGCCATCTGGATATCTTCTTTGGAGAAATGCAGAAATGGAAAGTTTTTAAAAAGAAGCAATTATTTTTGCATGCTCATAAAATCTTTAAGTCAGATTGACAATCATCAGCTATTGATCTGTGAATTCTTTTTTTTTTTAAAAGATTTTATTTATTTATTTGACAGAGAGAGATCACAAGTAGGCAGAGACAGGCAGAGAGAGAAGGGGAAGCAGGCTCCCCGCTGAGCAGAGAGCCTGATGTGCAACTCAATCCCAGGACCCTGAGATCATGACCTGAGCCGAAGGCAGAGGTTTTAACCCACCGAGCCACCCAGACGCCCCTAATATGTGAATTCTTATTACCAGAGTAAATGTCTCATTTTTATAACACCTTGAAGGAGTGTATTTCTTTGGACCCTTCCATCCAACTTCTGTCCACCATCTGGAGGATGCACCAGGCCCCAGAGCTAGCATCTGTCTGTGAGCAAAGTTTGGAGCGGAGTGCTTAATAAACACACAAAAAAGGGCTTACTGGAAGAGCTACCAATGATGTCTAAGTCTAAGAAGGCCCATGTATCATGCTTTACCAGTTTACATACATTTGTTCAGGAAAATAATGTACACTGAATAACTTGGAAAAATAGCTTTTTTTCCCCACAGTTATGTTTTTCACATATCCTACAAGAGTGGGATGCTGAAAAATGCATGTAGGCTGATAAAATTTTGGTACATAGTTCTAAAGCTGGGCTGTGAGAAAAATATTAAAGAAATTTAACAAGAGAGGCGCCTGGGTGGCTCAGTCGTTAAGCGTCTGCCTTCCGCCCAGGTCATGATCCCAGGGTCCTGGGATCGAGTCCCGCATCGGGCTCTCTGCTTGGCAGGAAGCCTGCTTCTCCGGCTACCATTCCCTCTGCTTGTGTTCCCTCTCTCGCTGTGTTTCTCTCTGTCAAATAAATAAAATCTTTAAAAAAAAAAAAAAGAAAGAAAGAAATTTAACAAGAAGAATGAAAAATTAAAACAAACTTTGAGCTCTATGTTAATTTATCTAAGAAAACTAGCCTTGTATTCTAGAGACCTGAGTTCTACTCTTGTTTTGCTGGTAACATATGCTAGACTGGGATGATACATAAATCACTTTATTGTAAAATGTACAAATTAGGTAATGAAAAAGGATAAGAACTCCATTTTTTAGAAAAACTTATTTTATAAACACAAGGCATTATTATCAATGATGGAAACTTTGCTGCCAACATAAAGTTACATTTTGATAACTCCTCATTTTAAAGAATGAAAATTCTAAAGATAACTAAAATAATGAATTTTTCCAGAAAGTTTTTTTTGTTTTTTTTTTTTTTTAATTTTATTTATTTGACAGAGAGAAACACAGCGAGAGAGGGAACACAAGCAGAAACACAGCGAGAGAGGGAACACAACCAAATGGTAGCGGGAGAAGCAGGCTTCCCGCGGAGCAGGAAGCCCGATGTGGGGCTTGATCCCAGGACCCTGGGATCATGACCTGAGCCGAAGGCAGACGCTTAACGACTGAGCCACCCAGGAGCCCAGAATTTTTCCAGAAAGTTTTAAAAGAAAACCTTAAAATGATAATCACAAAGTAAAATAAAACTCTTAAAGTATAATTCAGGAGGAAATTAAATCATATATTACCAAAAATGACTAACAAAAAGCTTGGGGAAAACATGATACCAATTATCAGTGCTAACAATCAAACATCTCACCTTGATGGAGGAGAGGGTATGTCAATTCAGAACCATGGCAATACAATGTACCAATTTAATCCTGGTATAGATACGTCTGAGATAAAACCCAGTAATATGTATTTCTAACAATTTCCCAGGTGATGTTATTGCTGTTGGTCTAGAAACCAGACTTTGAGAACCAATATTCTTTGGTAAGCTATGGGTATGATCAACAGAACTGTGTATTCACAGAGCAGACCTAGAATCCAATTTCTAGCCCAAAACAATAATTTGAATATTTGCAACCAAAAGCAATAGGTTTTTTTCTTTTTCTTTTCTGAGAAAAGCTATAATTATTTTTATTTCTGTATTTGCCCACATTTGGAAAATATACTAAAAAACCTCAACACGTATTACTACAAAGCTGTAACTGTTTGTGGCATAAGGTTTCTTACTCCAGAAACATATGAGAATAAAAATAATTCAAACTTTAGATATTATCTAATGATAATAGCAATACAACAAGTTAGAGAAAAATGGAAAGTTATGAGTCATACCAAGAACCTGGCAGAGTAAAAAACTGCCTTTGGGACAAGACAGCGAAACATATAATAGCAAAGAATATATTGTATTCTTTTTTTTTCTTTTGAATATATTGTATCCTGCTAAAACCATAAATGCTCACAGAAGAACAGATTATATGAAATAATTCAATACTATTCATTCTGGATAATATTTTTCTTTAAATTTTATTTATTTATTTAACAGAGAGAGAGAGAGAGAGAGATCACAATTAGGCAGAGAGGCAGGCGGGGGGGGGGGGGAGCAGGCTCCCTGCTGAGCAGAGAGCCCCACGCGGGGCTCGATCCCAGCACCATGAGATCATGACCTGAGCCGAAACCAGAGGCTTCAACCCACTGAGCTACCCAGGCGCCCCGGGATAATATTATTTTATATTGAATTTAAGTAAGAGTTGTTAAATTACTTATTGTTAGTGTAAATAACTTCTGCTATAAAGTCATTATGCATATGGATTATAAATATTCCTTTTGCTTAAAGAAAGAAAATAAATCTTTGATGAAATTGGTCTTGATTAAACTGTTGGATACACATATAAAATTTGACTTAGTGTTGAGGAAAGGAAATTAAACTCAGGAACCTTCAATAAACTATAAACAATATAGTTTCAGTGTCATCACATAAATGAGATTTATTGGGGCGCCTGGGTGGCTCAGTGGGTTAAAGCCTCTGCCTTCGGCTCAGGTCATGATCTCAGGGTCCTGGGATTGAGGCCCACATCACATTGAGCTCTCTGCTCAGCAGGGAGCTGCTTCCCCCCCTCCTCTCTCTGCCTGCCTCTCTGCCTACTTGTGATCTCTCTCTGCATATAAATAAAGTAAAAAAAATAAAATAAAAATAAATGAGATTTATTGAAAATGAGCAGCCACAAGTTGGCATTCAGATGTTGGTATTTCTAAAACTTTTAAGATTATTTATTTACTTATTTGAGAGAGAGAGAGTAGAGTGTGTGAGAACAGGAGTGACAGGGGAGGGGCAGAGGGAGAAGCGGGCTCCCTGCTCAGCAGGGAGCCCCGATGCAATGCAGATATGGGGCTTGATCATAGAACCCTAGGATCATGACCTGAGCCGAAGGCAGATGCTTAACTGAGCCACGCAGGCACTCCTCTAAAACTTTTGATAGTATTTTAATTCAAAATATAGTTTGGTATAGTAATAAATAGTAACACAATACTACTTACTAACACAGTAAAATCTGACTATACTAGGTATGAAAGAGAGGAAAGCCCATTAACTTAGAGGAAAACATAAGTAAGAAACAACCGAAAAGCTTTAATGTTAGAGTAAGAAGAGAATTTGGTCATATGAGGGTTAAAATTGTCCATATTCATGACTTTGAAAGGCTCCCGCTCCTTCTCATAGATTATCTAAGGTATCCCTGATGCCATCCTATCTCGTATCAGTTGTCATGTGAAATGATATAAAACAAGGTTCCAGGAAACAGGCTATAATCCTATACTCTACTGTTCACTAAAAGAAGTCATGGCTACTTAAGGATAATAAATGCCTTCCCTAGGGGAGGGGGAAACAATATGGATCTAGAATATCTTTCTATTCTTAAAATGCAAGTTTTAAGTTCTCAGCAGCAGTGCTAGCTGGCCTGGGGGAAAAAGGCCTGTCCAAGAGGAGGCTTCCCACACATGAAGGACTCAGGCAGTGACATGAGTATGGAATACAACAGTTAGAGACAGTCACTTGTAAACATCTTCAATCTCTAAGAGATCCTAAGTCCAGAAGGATCCTGAAAAGGAAAGATAACATGTATGGAGCGGTGAAAAAAATCAACCTATTATGAAAAATTTTCCTTCTTTTGTGACAAAAGAAGAGGATAATCAAGACATACGTTCTATAGAAAAGATTTTTAAGTTCTATTTGTCGTTATCTTAAGTTGGAAAATAAAGAAGTGTTTACAAACTGTATGTTCTATGATAAGACAGAAAATCAATAAATCTATACTGGTCATTGTTGATTTGTGGATCTCAGGAAAGTTCAGTTCCTATTGCTATTAAGCAATGATAAACAACTGAGCTAGTAGTAATGATTAGGCTTCTAAAAAGCAGGTATCAGGGTGTCTGGGTGACTCAGCCGGTTAAGGATCTGCCTTTGGCTCAGGTCATGATCCCAGAGTCCTAGGATACAGGCTGCTTCTCCTTCTCCTGCTCCCCCTGCTTATGCTCTCTCTCTCTCTCAAATGTATAAATATAATCTTAAAAAAATTTTTTTAAAGCAAGTATCAGAAACAAACATACCAATGAGAATTAAAGGCCTGCTTACAGTATAACGATTTTGATAGAAAACCCCAATTCTCATAATAGAAGTAGGGACAAAATAACAAAGAGATTGAGCTCTAGACACAGACTGGGTTGCTTCCACCTTCTAAGATGACACACAAAGGCTTTTTTTTTACCTTTTCAGCGTAACTCTGGCAGGGGCCCAGCTAAGCCAAGGTAGAGTTCAAAAGGATTTGCTGATATCACAATTAACTCCAGCCATATACACATCTATGATATGACCAATGATAAGCATATATATCATATCCTAGGAAAAGGTAACTGATGTCATAACTTTCTTCTCTGATTATTGTAATCCCCCAAAAAGTCCTTTCTCTTTTTTTTTAAATAGACTGGTGTTAAAGGGCTCAATTTGGTCTGTATTTGTGGCAGAGGGTTAGATAGAATAAACTGGGGTCAACTAGTTAGTTAGAGAACCTCTGGGAAAAGAGAGCAACTTCAATTACCTGATTAACTTTAGAGCCGTGCTTCTCAAACTACAGTTTTTAGAACCACCCGAGGATCTTATTAAAATGCAGATTCTAATTCTGCAATAGGGTCTGAAATTCTGCATTTTTCTCTCTCTTTTTAAGTAGGCTCCATGCCGGCAGGATTTGAACTTACAACCCTGAGATTGAGACCTGGCTGA
>CM053603.1:124801272-124813722 GCA_028646535.1 Procyon lotor | reverse complement strand
CTTAAAAGCAGCCAGAGAAAAAACATGTTATTTTAAATGTATCATTAACAAAATAAACTGAAAGCTGATTTTTCAAGAGAAATTGTGGAAGTCAGAAGACAATGTACTGATACTTATTTTATTTATTTGACACAGAGAGAGAGAGAGAGAGAGAGCGCGCATGTACACAAGCAGGGGGAATGGCAGGCAGAGGGAGAAGCGGGCAGAGAGAGAAGAAGGCTCCCTGCTGACCAAGGAACCTGAGGAGGGACTTGATCCCAGGACTCTAGGATCATGACCCAAGCCCAAGGCAGACGTTTTAACCAACTGAGCCACCCAGGCATCCCGGTTAAGCATCTGCCTTCAGCTCAGGTCATAATCCCCAAGGTCCTGGGATCAAGTCCCACATCGGGCTCTTTGCATGCTTCTCCCTCTGCAGTTTTCCCTTCTTGTACTCTCTCTCTCTCTCTCTTGCTCTCTGACAAATAAATAAATAAAATCTTAAAAAAAAAAAAAAGTCTACTGTGTGGCACACACTACTGTAAATGCTAGGGCTACAGACAGACAAGGTTGTTATTCCAATGAAATTTATATTAAAATGGAGTAAGCAATCAACAAATAGGGATATACTAAGAAGGAAATAGTAGCAGTAGAAGGAAAGTGGTTCAGGACATTTGAACAGGGTTTATCATTAACCTTTCCAAAGAGATGAGTTTTGGGGGTAAGGGGCTAATAACATTTATTGATCATTTACTATGGGCTAAGAATTAACTTTAAATGCTTTATAAGTATTTATTCATGTTTGAGTTAAAATCTAAAGGATGAGAAGCATCTAATCACACGAAGATTTGGAAGAAGGGCATTCCGTGAAGACAGAATAGCAAGTACAAAGGCCACAGAAGGAAAAAAAGTTTGATGAATAGAAAGAAGTATAAGTGAACTAAAATATACTGAGCTAGGCCCAAGAATGAATCAAGTTAAGGCTTATGAAATAGGCAGAGGTCACACATAAAGCGTTCTAGGCCCTGGTAAAGCATCTGCATTTTATATATATGGCAGCAGATAACTACTGCAGAATTTTGTTTGATTTTATAGGTAAGTGACATGATCTGACTGACATTTCAAAAGTATCATTTTTGGCTGTTGTATGGAGAGTGCTTTCAAGAAGTCAGAGTAGAAACTGGAAGAGTAGTTAGGAGGCGACTACAGTAGCTGATGGCAACAATGCTAGTGCTTGGGCTAAAGCTTCAGCAGGGGAGACACATAGGTGGACAGATTTAGGATCCACTGAGATAAATATGCTTTGTTAATAGATTGAAGAGGGTAGGAGAAATAGAGAATAAAGGAAGATAGGGTCTGAGCACAAAATGGTGGTAACACTCACTGAGATGAGTTCCTACTTCAAGAAATGGATAGTAGTGTCATTCACAAGAATAGGGTGTTGATGTTAGTTTCTTCATCCATCTCTCTTTATTTTTTGGGTTTTTTTTTTGGTGGGGGGCAAAGCAGGAGCAGCAAATCAAGAGTCATTTCTGTTCAAGATAAATCTGAGAGGCCTCTTAAAACATCTAGTACAGTGGGTTAAGCCTCTGCCTTCGGCTCAGGTCGTGATCTCAGGGTCCTGGGATCAAGCCCCACATCGGGCTCTCTGCTGGGCAGGGAGCCTGCTTCCTCATCTCCCTCTGCCTACTTGTGATCTCTTTCTCTCTGTCAAATAAATAAAATCTTTTTAAAAATAAAAAAAAGTAAAATTTTATATTTTATGTATATTTTATAACACATAATTTTAGTACTTTAGTACATGCATATTATTTATACAGATACACACACACACACACACACACACACATTTGTTGTCAAAACTTTTTTTTACTATAGGCACCACTGGTTAAAATGACAACAGCATACTGTCCCTAGGTATTGGGATTAGAGACACTGCAGACATCTGAAATGATAAGAGCTAGGCAACACTGTTCATTTTTTGTCGCCCCAAGTTAATGCAGACTAAAAAGATATTCAGGATACTCGCCAAATAAAAAAAAAAAAGAGAAACTAAAGGTACTTCTAGAAAAAAAATCGAATTATTAAATCTTTTCCTATTCTCCCAATTGGACGGAGAAATAAAGTCTGGCTGTAGCAAAATCATTATAATTACAGTCAGCAAAGTAAACTGCTTATCATTTAATGCTTGCTTAGTGTTCATTATAATAATCACATACTCTACTAAAGGCTTATTTGGTTACTTGACTTTAGTAGTAAATACAACTTGTAGTAGACACATGCCATTTTTTAAGACTACCCAGATTCTAAACATTATTATTATGTTTGGGCAATCCAATATTTTATCAAATAGAGTTCTTTCCTCAACAGAAGCTGAAAACAGCCACACAGTAGAACTGCTTTCTCAGCCTCTCTTGGGCCCAAAGGTATGGGTACATAACCTAGGTTACCCTAACAGACACATCCTTCCCCAAGCTTGAATTGAAAGCAGAGTGATAATACATCCCAGTTTCCAGAGGCAGTGGCAGCAAAAGTTCCAGTGCTGGTATGTAGTGTCCATTATCCCTGGTGTTGGTGGTGCAAACTGAGGGATCTATCACAGTGGCACTGCTGGTGGTATCTTCCAAGGGCAAGCTCTGCCTTATGATTTTGAGTATTACTTCTGGTTACCTATCCTTCCAGCTTGGTTCCCCAATCCTTTCACAGATTTGGTATGCTACTCACAACCACAGTTGATTTCTGTTCCTTATAACTAAGAACACCAAGTAGCCATACATGCTCAATTTTAACAGTTTATTTTTCATGTAATTTGGTTTTAACAACACAGATTTTCAGTGACACTTCCTTTAAAACAAATCAGTCTTTCAAGTATTTATTCTATACCAAAGTGCCCAATTTTGCAAGTGATGTGTTTTATACTTTTAGAAAAATTAATGTGCAAAAAAAATCAGAGAAAATTTAAAAAAATACATGAAGAAAAACGAAAATGGAAACATAAGATGGTCCCAAATCTTTATGATGCAGCAAAAGCCGTTCTAGAGGGAAGTTACAGCAAGAGAGAAGTACCTCAATTAACAAGAAAAATTCCAGCCCAACCTTACACCTATAGGAACTAGAAAAAGAAGAACAAAGCCCAAAACTAGTAGAAGTGGGGAAATAATAAAGATTAGAATGAAAATAAATGAAATAGAGACTAAAATTGAAAAAAAAAAAAATCAATGAAACCAAGGGCTAGTTCTTTGAAACAATAAACAAAACTGATAAACTTTTAGCCAGACTTATCAGGAAAAGAAAGAGAGAGGACTCAAAATCAGAAACGGAAAAAGCAGAAATACAAACAATACCACAGAAATATAAAAGACTATAAAAGAATACTATGAAAAATTACATGCCAGGGGCTCCTGGCTGGCTCAGTCATCACAGCATGTGACTTTTGATGCTGGGGTAGTGAGTCTGAGCCCCATACTGGGCATGGAGATTACAAACAAAAAACCAAAACAAAACAACGCATCCATATTGGTAAGGAAAAAGTAAAACTATTCGCAGATGACATGATACTTATGTACAGAAAATCCTAAAGACTCTATAAAAACTTATTAGAATAAATGAATTCTGTAAAGTTTAAGGATACAAAATTAATATACAGAAATCTGTTGAGTTTCTATACCAGAAAGAGAAATTAAGAAAATCCTATTTATAATTGCACCAAAAATAATAAAATACCTACGAATAAATTTAAGTAAGGAGTTGAAAGACCTGTTCTCTGAAAACTACAACACATTGATGAAAGAAATTGAAGATGACATGAACAAATGGAAAGATACACTATGCTCGTGGACTGGAAGAATTAATATTGTTAAAATGACCATACTATCCAAAGCAATGTACAGATTCAATGCAATCCCTATCAAAATACCAATAGTATTTTTTCACAGAACTAGAAGAAATAATCCTAAAATTTGTATGGAACCACAAAAGACCCCAACTAACCAAAGCAATCTTGAGAGAAGAACAAAGCTGACATTATCACAATCCCAGATTTCAAGATATACTAGAAAGTAATAAAAACAGTATGTAATAAATACATACTGTATTTATTAGTAATAAATAAGTTAATACTTAACTTATTTAACTATTTATAAATTAATTAAATAATTAATTAATATTTATAAGTAATAAATAAACAGCATGATATTGGCACAAAAACAGACGCAGAAATCAACGGAACAGATTAGAGAACCCTTACACTTTAATGGTCAATTAATCTATGACAAAGGAAGAAAGATTATACAGTGTGAAAAAGTCTCTTTAATAAATGGCACTAGGGAAACTGGACTACTTTCTTACACCATACACAAAAATAAACTCAAAATGGATAAAACATCTAAATGTTTAAGACCTGAAAGTATAAAACTTCTAAAAGAAAACAAAGGCAGTAATCTCCTGGACATCTGGCCTTAGCAACATATTTATGGATATCTCCACAGACAAGGGAAATAAAAGCGAAAATCAACTATGGGGACTACACCAAAATAAAAAGCTTTTGCACAGCAAAGGAAACCATCAACAAAACAAAAAGGCAACCTATTGCATGGAAAGTATTCACAAATGATATATCTGATAAGAGGTTAATATCCAAAATATTTAAAGAACTTATACAACTAAACACCAAAAAAACATATAACCTGATCAAAAATAGGCAAAGGAAAAAGAAAACCAAAGCTGGTGGCATCACAATACTGGACTTCAAGCTCTATTACAAAGCTGTAATCATCAAGACAGTGTGGTACTGGCACAAAAACAGACACATAGATCAATGAAACAGAACAGAGAGCCCAGAAATGGACCCTCAACTCTATGGTCAACTAATCTTTGACAAAGCAGGAAAGAATATCCAATGGACAAAAGTCTCTTCAACAAATAGTGTTGGGGAAACTGGACAGCCACATGCAGAAGAATGAAACTGGACCATTTCCTTACACCACACACAAAAATAGACTCAAAATGGATGAAAGACCAGGCCCCTGAGATCATGACCCAAGCTGAAATCAAGAGCTGGATGCTTAACTGAGTCACTGAGGCACCCCAAGGGACTGACTTTTAGCACATTTAACACCATCTCTCTAACCCTCTATGACAGCAATTAAAGAGGGTCTGAATGCTTGACTTTTTGACATCAAAGGGAAATATATTCACTGGTATTATCCTTAAGAATGTTTTGGCTAAATTCTACTTTATCACTGAAGTCCCAAGGGTGTCCACTAAACCCAGTCACACAGAACTCAGTTGTCATTTTCAAAGCTAAGAAAGTGAATAGACTAACTCATTCCTGTTTTCACTTTCTCATTCACTCACTTATCCATTAATCCATCCACTCATCCACTCAATAAATTCTCAAAGGGCGTCTGACAATGTCTAGGTGTTGTACAATAAAAAGAGAAAAAGACAGATCTCTCTATGGTAGGCAGAATCCTAAAATGGTCCTCCAAGATTTCCTACCTGAATCCCTAGGACTAGAGATACAAAATATACTCTGATTATGTTCCATACGTGGCAGAAGGGATTTTGTAGATATAATCAAAGTTACTAATCAACTGACTTTGAATTAAACTAGGGAGAGATGATCTGGCTAGACCCAGTCTCATCACACAGGCCCTCTGGCTGGTAGCAGAAGTCAATGATTCTAAGCATGAGAATTTGACACACCACTGCTGGCATGGAGGTGAAGAGGGCCACTGTAAGGAAAGCAGTAGCCTCCAAGATGCCAGATTGACCTGAAGCCGACTACCAGAAAGAAAATGGAGACCTCAGTTTTAGAACTGGGAGGAACTGAATTCTGCCAAACCCTTAAGGATCCTGGAAGAAATACCTTCCCCAAAGTCTCCAGATTGACTAACACATTGACTTTGTATATGTGCTGCCGAAGCGAGCACCTAACACATTGACTTTGGCCTTGTGAGACTCTGAGCAGATAACTCAGCTGAGTCCAGTCTTTCTGATCTATAAAACTGAAAGATAATAAATGGGTGTTGTTTTAAGTTAATATATCCTGGTATACTTATACACAAGTTTCTTTGGTGTATATATCTCAGAGTCCGAAATTTCTAGGTCATAGAGTATGTGTATTTTTAATTTTGCTAAGTATTTTCCAAAGTCAATGTATCAGTTATCATTCCCATCAGCCTTGTATGTGTGTCTCCAATGCTTCACCTTTTTCCAGTATTTGGTATTGTCAGTTTTTTAAGTAGTACCTCAGTTTGATCTTATTCTCCATTCCTTTGATCACAAATAAGGTTGAGTACTTTTTCACATATTTATCAGTCATTTAGGATTCCTCTTTAGTAAGTACCAGTTTAAGTATCTCCTCAGTTTTCTACTGGCTTGTCTTCTTGTTCGTAAAAATTCTATAGATATTCTAGATATTGTTTGTTTGGTGTGTCTACTAGAAATCTTTTGCTTACTCTGTGGTTTATCTTCTCACTCTCTCTGATGTGAGATCATTTTTTTAAAACCTGTATTTAGGGGCGCCTGGATGGCTCAGTTGGTTAAGTGTCTGCCTTTGGCTCAGGTTGTGATCCTGGAGCCCTGGGATGGAGCCTCACATCAAGCTCCCTGCTCAGTGGGGAGTCTGCTTCTCCCTCTGCTCCTCCTCCCTGCTCATGTTCTTTCTCTCTCAAATAAGTACCTTTTAAAAAAAGTTTAAAACCTGGTTTTTTTTTTTTAAAGATTTTTTATTTATTTGACAGAAACATAGCTAGAGAGGGGACACAAGCAGAGGGAATGGTAGCAGGAGAAGCAGGCTTCCTGTGAAACAGGGAGCCTGATGTGGGGCTCGATCCCAGGACCCTGGGATCATGACCTGAGCCGAAGGCAGATGCTTAACGACTGAGCCACCCAAGCGCCCCTAAAACTTGTTTTTAATGGAAAACATCTATTAGTTTTTGCAAGAAATAAGTTTAATAAATCAGTTAAAATCCATGGTTTAAGAATTTCTTCAGGAACACCTGGGTGGCTCAGTTGGTTAAATATCTGACTCCTAATTTCAACTCAGGTCTTGATCTCAGGATCATGAGATTAAGCCCCAGCATGGGCTCCACACTGGGTGTGGCACTTACTTTAAAAAAAGGGGAGGGGGAATACTTTCTTCAAATAATAAAATTAATTTAATTTTAAAATTAAATTTAAAAGAGCAAGGAAGAAAGCTAAAAGTAAATAAAGAAATGCCTTAAATTTTTAGGACTAGTTATGATTCTAAAATTAGTTACATTGCATTTGATATTGCTGGTTACTTCAGGAACTTAAAGTAATGTTCCTTGTGTGAATTACCATATTTAACATTTTTTCCTCAGCTTGAGTGGAATAACTGTTTCATAAGTAAACTGAAAAAAATAATGAACATGTATAATACTATTTAAAAGTCATATTTCATTTTATAATATTTGATAACATTAACCATCCAGCCCATTAATACAACCACAGTAAAAAGAAACGGAACCTAAGAAATCCTTGGTCCCAACACTGCTGTCAATCCTCTAGACTTAACATTGATTTAGTGGTAATCCAAGACATATCTTCTGAACCCACCTGAGGGTGCCATGCTACAATTCACTCTTCTTATTTCAAAAAAATGCCAGTACAGTTGAGTCCAGATTCCTCCCGAAACAAATTCAAATCTTATTTCAGATGCCTTTATACCGAACAGCCATGATTTCCCCATGGTCTCTACCTAACTACATAAAGCATGCAGGCCTGTGCACGCACGTGTGTGTGTGTGTGTGTGTGTGTGTGTGTGTGTGTGTGTAAATAATGGGTCTTTTTACCTTAGTCCTCCCTATTTATTTATTTGAGAGAGAATGAGCACAAGTGCATGAGCAGGGGAAGAGGCAGAAGGGGAAAGAGAGGGAGGGAATCTCAAGCAGACTCCATGCTGAGGGCAGAGCTCCATGTAGGGTTCAATCTCATGAACCTGAGATCATGACCTGAGCAGAAACCAAGAATCCCATGAGTAATCAACTGAGCCACCCAGATGTTCCCTCAGTCTTCCCTACTGTGTTGGTACAATATAGAATTGTGTTGCTTGTCAGGCAGAAGAGAAAGGAAGAAGCATGTGGATGAGAATATATTAGAGCTATAGGATTTCTCATTTCAAATGGAGGTAAAGTTATGAGGGATATGAATGTTATTCCCTGAGAAGTATTCTTCGTATCCCACATTCCAAGTCAATATGCATATTTTCACAGCAACTTTGTTACAAAGAATAGTAGTATATATAATATTATGTCCATACTTCTGAAACTGAGATCTGAATTGGCAGGGGGGCAATGTTACAGAAAAACAACAAAATAAATATTAGAGAAACTTATTAGGTTTGGTTTATCCTAATGGCTGGTAATTTGAAGCCATAGATTTGTTATTAAAACAAGCATGAAAATATAGTGTGGAGGGGCACCTGGGTGGCTCAGTTAAGTGTCAGCCTTTGGCTCAGGTCATGATCCCAGGGTCCTGGGATCAAGCCCCACATCTGGCTCCCTGCTCGGCAGGGAGCCTGCTTCACCCTTTCCTACTCCCTCTGCTTGTGTTCCCTCTCTCTTGCTGTGTCTCTCTCTGTCAAATAAATATATAAAATCTCAAGAAAGAAAAAAGAAAGAAAGAAAGAAAGAAAGAAAGAAAGAAAGAAAGAAAGAAAGAAAGAAAGAAAGAAAGAAAAAGAAAGAAAGAAAGAAAAGAAAAGAAAAGAAAAGAAAGAAAAAAGGAAAGAAAAGAAAGATGAAAGAAAGAGAGAAAGAGAGAGAGAGAAAGAGAGAAAGAGAGAGAGAAAGAAATAGAATATATAGAGTAGAATTCTCAAGAAAATTCCAAGACTTCAAATTTCAATTTCCCTACTGAGGCAATTTCAAACTCTGCACCCCAGACCTTCTCTGAGGTCAGAAGTACTCCAATCTTTATATAGAGAGAGATACATGGGAGACTATAGCTGTTAGGTATAAACAGGTTTGAAATGTGAGTTAAGCCAACTTTCATGTTTAGGAAAAAAATACTAGGTTTTTGTGTGTGGCCCATAAATCTATCCAGGCTACATATAATATGTAACATTATTTCTATGAGGAACTGCTTTTGAAGTTCTGTTTGTAAACTGTTTAAGTTTTTAAAACTGCATATAATTTGTTAGAACAATTCCACTTTTAGGAATTAACCCAATGGAAATAATAAGAGATATAAGCAAAGAATTATATTTAAAAATGTTCATAGTGTTATTTACAATAATGAAAAATTTGAAATAGCCTAAATGCCCAATAAAAAGGATCTAAGTACAAAGATTTAATTAAATACTCTGTACCTATTAAAGTTCTTTTACAAGACAGACATGACACAGTATTGTTAATATGCTATGAGATGAAAAAGTAAACTACAAAAATCTGATACCATGTTCTTCAATATATATATATATATACATGCATTAAAAAGAAAAAAAAAACCCTACAAGAAAAAACAAACAAAAGCCTAGAAGAATATGTCAAAATGTCCACAATGGTTATCTATGCAGTAGTACCATTCCCTTCTTTCCCTTTCTCTCCCTTGTGTATTGTTTTATCAGATTTTCCACAGTAAACATGTATTACAATTATAAAAGAGTTCAAGTTAAATATATGGAATTATATATAAGCACAAAGAGCTCCCAATTCTTTGCTACCAGCTGGTTCTATGACACAAGGTAGAAACAGAAAAGGTAAATCTTTTCTACCTGAATTTATTTTCTTCTTGTAGAAAAAAATTACATTCTTCAAGATGCACTGAGTACAGAAAGAAGAGATATCATCTCTTATCTATCAGAATGACACAGATCAAAGGAATGAGAAGATCAGCGAATTCAAAGTAAAGACAACTCATGCATAGCTGATACAAATCTAAGCTGAACAATCCTTCCAGGAGGACAATTTTACAATGCGTATTTTTAAAAAAACCCTAAACTGTGCATACCTTTTAGCCAATCAACTATATTTCTAGGAATTTATCCTGAAGAAGTAATCGGACAAGTTTGCAAATATATACCTACTAGGCTATTATCAGGAATACCATATGTAACAGTTAAAGTTAAAAATAATCACAATGTACATCAAGAGGGTAAATTAAATGACAGTGTATCATACAGTGTACTAGCATTAAAAATTATGTACTGGGGGCACCTGGGTGGCTCAGACAGTTAAGTGAGGGACTCTTAGTTTCGGCTTAGGTCACGATCCCAGGGTCATGAGATCCAACCCTGCTGGCTCCATACTCGGAGCTCCAAACCTCCAAACCCTGCTCAAGATTCCTTCTCCCTCTCTCTCCCTTCACCCCTCCCCCGGCTCCTGTGTGTGCCCATGCTCGCTCTATCTCAAATAAGTAAATAAAATCTTTTTTTTCTTAAAGATTTTATTTATTTATTTGACACAGAGAGAGAGAGAGGACAAGAAGGCAGAGAGGCAGGCAGAGAGAAAGGGGGAAGCAGGCTCCCTGCTGAGCAGAACACCCAACGCAGAGCTCAATCCCAGGACCCCAAGATCATGACCTGAGCCAAAGGCAGATGCTTAACCATGTGAGCCACCCAGGTGCCCCTAAATAAAATCTTAAAAATAAAAATTATGTTACAGGTCTCTATTTTCTGGTATTGTATCTCATACAGTAAAAAAAAAAAAAAAGATGATAAAATAGCCTTTTGTGATCTCATTTTTATATTTTAAAAAGAATGCATACATTTTTTAAAAAGATTTATTTATTTATTCTAGAGAGAGAGAGTGAGCATGAGTAGGGGGAGAGGCAGAGAGGGATGAAGAGGGACAAGCTGATCCTCCCCCTTGCTGAGGGCAGAGCCCTATGTGGGGCTCCACCCCACGACTCTGTGGATCATGAACCGAGCCGAAACCAAGAGTCTGACGCTAAAGAATGTGTACATTTATGAAGAAAATGTTCGGCAGCGCTCCAACCAGTGTTCACGACTAAATTCATCTCTGGTAAATGGAATTACAAATGATCTTTAATGTCTTCTTTAAAACTTTTCATACCACAATGAACATGTAAAACCTGTAAAATCAGAAAAGATTTTTAAAGTCTACTAAACTGAACCAGGCTCATTAATCAAATAAAATTAGTTTGACTGTTTTCTCCTCTTTCTTCATTTCTGAGGCTCTTAGAATATTCTTCCTGACTTGAACACCTAACGCTCAGTGGGTGACAAACGTGTCAAATATATATTAACGCCCCTATTAACAAAGATGACATGCTTAAAAATGGCAGTCTCTGTGAACAAGATCTTCTTTCCAAAAGAAAAAATTATATATCCCCCCAACACTGAGATGCTTCCAACCAACATGCAATTATGATTAGACCCCATGTGCTGCCACCTTCTCTTTGCCTTCGTCTTCTCACCATTATTGCACAGTGTGGTAGCTTATTGTCTTCATGGGTTATAGAAAAACTTTGCCAAAAGAAATATGACTTAGAAAATAAATGATACAGAAAACAAATGTCAAATTCCAGTCAGAACAGTGCCCCAGCATCACTGTCTTTAACAATGGAAAGGTTCTACTGTCTGTGCTGTCCAATATGACAGAAAGTGGATCTGTCTCATTCGCTGTGTCCAGTGATACACGTGGCTACTGAGCACTTGAAATGTGGTGTGACTAAGGAACCAAATTTAAATTTTTAACTTTTGCTTTTTTTTTTTTTTAAAGACACATTTATTCAGTGTCATGATCAGACTATCACATTTAGCAATCAACAGCATGGGTGCAAAAAAAAAAAATCTACATTAAAACCCTTTGTTGGAATGCTTTACACTTTCCACAGAACATAAACTAAAATAACCTGTTATACAATTAGTCACAAATACAGTCCTCGAGTTTTTTGCCCATATACATGAGTATTGTCTAAAACACGTCTTCTTTGTAGCAGCTAGGCCCTGCTACCACTGTGCTTGGCTGAGTTCACAAATCTGTTGTAACCTGTAGCTTCCCTGTCTCTTCTCTGACTTGCCTCTCCTGCTAAGCTTTGTTTCCTGACAGTAATTAAAACCTTCTGCCACTGCCGTAGCTACTGCTGCTGCTGGAACCACCACAGCCCCCTTGGTTTCATGGTTTGGCAAAGTACTGGCCTCCACCACCATAGGGGCCAGAGCTTCTGCCTCCAAAATTTCCTCCTTTCATGGGTCCAAAATTTGAGGATTGATTGTTGTAACTGCCAAAATCATTATAGCTTCCGCCACCTCCAAAGCTGCTTCCACTACCATCGCCATAGTCGCCTCCGCCTCCTCCGTTGTTATAGCTGTCATAGCTGCCACTCCCGCCATAGCCACTGCCCTGGTTTCCATAACCCTGTCCACCACTTCCATAGCCTCTACTTCCTCCAGAGTAACCAGGGCCGCCTCCTCCATAACCACCATCATTACCAAATCCGTTATAGCCATCCCCACTGCCACCATATCCACCACCACCT
>CM053603.1:124764400-124800772 GCA_028646535.1 Procyon lotor | reverse complement strand
TGTGGCCTTGCGTTCATGGCTGCATCCACCTCCTCCACAGTGGCATATGTGACAAACCCAAAGCCTCTGGAGCGCTTGGTGTTTGGATCTCTCATTACCACACAGTCCGTAAGTGTTCCCCATTGCTCAAAATGGCTCCTCAGACTCTCATCGGTTGTTTCAAAGCTCAGACCTCCGATGAAGAGCTTCTGCAGTTGTTCGGGCTCTTTGGGAGACTCTGACTTAGACATGACGGCGGTAGGAGGGGAGACTTTAACAATGCTTACTCGGTGGTATCCTCGGGCAGAAAGAACTTTTGTTTTTTTTAAAGATTTTATCTATCTATTTGACAGAAAGAGAGAGAGAGAGAGAGAGCGCCCAAGTGCAGGGAACAGGAGGCCGAGGGAGAAGGAGAAGCAGGGAGCCTGATGTGGGGCTCAATCCCAGGACCTGGGATCATGACCTGAGCTGAAGGCAGACGTTTAACGACTAAGCCACTCAGGTGCCCCTAAATTTTAAACTTTATTTTAATTTTAATAACCACCTACAGCTAGTAGCTACCCACTTGAATAGCACTACTCTAGAAAAATTCACAGTACGTATACTGTGGTCAATATATAAGAATCCAAGAGCAATATGATTTCCACTTAAGACCTACACTCCAGTGCATATTTCAAAAACTAACGAAACCATAATTTTACAGAATGCTACCTTGAAAAATTACAGACTGCTTCCTTGAAAAATTAAATGGCCTTTTAGCAATCCTCTTTCTTCTTTACATAGGAAATAAGCATCCACTTCTTAAAAGTCTCAATTCTCATGGCTTTAGTAACACCGCATTATCTTGGCTCACCTACTACACTAAAATTTGTTTTCTTTTTTGGTATAATCTTAGTCTCTCCCTCCTACTATAGGCTGCTCCCCAAAGCTGAGTCCTTAATTTTTTGTTTTCTGTCTTCTACTCAGAAGAGATTTCTCACAGCTTCAACGATGATCACTATCTGCCTTCTGTGAAACAGCACCATCTTACTACATAACCTTAAAAACATTATTTAAGCTCTGAGATGATTCTTGTTTGCAAAATAACTTCAGTGGTTATTATGGTTCCTTCAGCTTTAGGAGTCTTTGAATTCTAGTAAAGGCCTAGTTATGGTACTTTGTTTCTGGGGTTTTTTTCTCGGGCTGATTCTACTTCTTGCCTTTTTAAATGCTGGTGTATCCCATGATTGAGTGTGACCAACTTTTCCATTCTCCATACTCTATTCTTCCATTCTCCAAGAATCTTAAAAACTTCATTAGGAGTCTCTGAAATGTATGGGGTAGCTGGGACTTCACTCTTAAAGCTCCAGATTTAGGGGCACTTGGTTGGCTCCAATTGGTAAAGCATGCAACTTTCTTGGAGTTATGAGTTCAAGCCCCACATTGGGCAAAGAGTTTACTTAAGATTTTTTAAAAAGCTCCAGATTTACATTTACATATTCATTGCGCAGGATTAACTAGATGTGCTACCAACCCCTTTAAATTTGTCAAGCAAATCAAAGAAATTCTGTGTAGCAAACTTCTTTGTCAGTATGGCTTAGTGATCAAAAACCAAGTTTTAAGATTAGATGTATCTGAATTTGAATCCCAGTTTTGTCACTTATTAGCTGTGTAACTTTGATCAAATTAATGTCAAGTCTCCATTTTTTCATACGTAAAATGGGGTTTAAAATAGTACTTATAAAACATATTGTTGTTCTATGTGCATGTTTTATATTTAAGCTTAGAACAACACCTGAAATATGCTAACAGCTCAATAAATGTTAGCTAATATTATCAATAGCATCACCATCTCCCTAGTTCCAGATTTAACAACTCGGTCATTTTCGATGCACTCTGTCCTTTAAAAAAATAAATTCATTCAGCTTTTGTGTATTTTCATTTTCCAATATGATCTCAATTTTTCATTCCTTCAGAGATTTAGATTATTATTTCAGCCACCCAACCAGATTACTAGATTACTTAATTCTTATAGGTTAAAGCCTCTTCTTATCTTTTTCCTTTATATTAGCTAGTACAATGCCTTACACATAAAAGTTCTATTATTACTAGACAAGTCAAATAATCTTCACATATATTTACTTTTTCCTCCAACAGATCCCTTGAGTTATTTGAGGGCAGGAAGTGTTGGTCCTCTTTGTATATCTCCACCTGCCAAATTCCTTGGCAAATGTTCAACGAATGAATATTGATTAGTCTCCTTATCTCAAACCCAATAAACTTATCCTCAATCTAACTTTCACATATACAAAAGGTAGCTCATACACTCTCAAATCCAACCATTTATTCTGCCAGACTGGCCTGACCACAATATTATCAAGAGTAATCTCACAGTATTAGTTAGGACTCTTGATTTTGTATCAAAAAATTCTGCTCAAATTAAGCAGAAAAGGGAATTTATTACCTTGCATAATTTGAAAGTTCAAGGACAGCACTAACTTAAGGCCTGGCTATTGATCCAAAGATTCAAACATTATCATCAGAACTTGGTCTTACTCTTTCCATCTTTTGGCTCTGCCTTCCATTGATTGGTAAGTTCCAGGCTCACATTGTACTCTCTTAGCAACCCCAGGGTCCAAAGCATGCCTCTTTCTCAATAGCTCCAGTAAAAAATTCAGAATTAACAGACACATGTGCTGACTGGAAATGTGCCCATCTCTGAACAATCACTGTGGCCAGAAGGATGGCCTACACTGACTGATGAGGCTTGCCTCAGTCATGTGTACACCTTTGTGTTGGAGCAGGGCATCCATAAAACTGAGAGGGGTGATTTCCTAGGAAAACTGGAGTATTGTTATCAATAAAAGGGGAATGTATAATGGACTGGCGAAATTAACTTATGTGCCATATACTCTAGGAAATTTTTTGCATGTTGTCCACCACCTCCTGCAATGGCTTTCCTTCTTATTTCCGCCTATTCAAATCTAAGCTACCTACTTTCTGCCCTAAAAAGTCTTCTGTGATTTCCAAGATCTTTCTTGACCACTGGATCAAATTACCTATTCCCAAATAAATATTTCCCTTTTCCTAAAGATCTATATTGTTTAACAAACAAGAGTGAAAAACCTCGAGAAAATGTTCCTGATGAATTCTAATCATGTCAAATTATAAATGGAATGGGTAATATATGCTATTTCTTAGAATGTAAACTCTTGAAGGACAGCAGCTCTACCAGATACATTCTATACATTATGAGAGAACAGACTGCATGGAAACTTTGATACATATCTGTTACTATATATATTATACATATATATCAGATACATACATAATATATAGATAATATACATTATAATTATAAATATTATAATATCTATATTAATATTAGATACTATAATATCTACCTATACCTGTATCTATCTATATAGATCTATATACAGATAGAATATTCAAATAATTTTCCTGGCTTAAATTTTAAAGAATCTAAACAAAACATGTTAGCTAACATAAGTTGTGTCTGACTTCATCAAAGTACACTATGTTTTTGGAGTTACCTCAAACTAGGCTCAAATCCTGGCTAATACTGCCTCTCCTTGCCTTTAGCTACAGGTCTTTAAGCAAATTATTTAATATCTCCAAACCCTATATAGGAATAGTAAATCCATCTATACACAGGGAGGCTATGTGGTATTGCAGACGGAAAACAGTTAGATGGACCTGGGCTGAAATTCTACCACTAATACTAGGTTATATGACTTACTCTGAGTGATTCCTTACCTGTAAATTCACAGTGCCTCTTCACATGTAAAGTGGGGATAATAATGCTTAGTCCCTTGGTTGTTTTGAGCATTTAACAAGGCAATATATTTTGAAACACCTAACAATGAACAGCAAACAGTGTATACTCAATAAATGACGATATCCACATTAAATTATCTGTTTAAAATAATTCAGAGGGGCACCTGGCTGGCTCAGTTGGAAGAGCATGTGACTCGATCTCAAGGTTGTGAGTTTGAGGCCACACTGGGTGCAGAGATTATTTAAAAATAAAACATTTAAGGGGCACCTGGGTGACTCAGTCAGTTAAGCAACCAATTCTTGATTTCAGCTCAGGTCATGATCTCAGAGTTGTGAGATCAAATCCTTCAGCTCCATGCTAGGTGTGGACCCTGCTTAAGATCTCTCTTGGGCGCCTGGGTGGTTCAGTTGGTTAAGCAACTGCTTTGGCTCAGGTCATGATCCCGGAGTCCCGAGCACCTGGCTCCCAGCTCCATGAGGAGTCTGCTTCTCCCTCTGACCTTCTCCCCTCTCATGCTGTCTCTCACCACTCTCTGTCTAATAAATAAATAAAATCTTAAAAAAAAAAGGGGGGGGGCACTTGGGTGGCTCAGTGGGTTAAAGCCTCTGCCTTCAGCTCAGGTCATGTTCTCGGGGTCCTGGGATTGAGCCCCACATTGGGCTCTCTGCTCAGTAGGGAGCCTGCTTCCTCCTCTCTCTCTGCCTGCCTCTCTGCCTGCTTGTGATCTCTCTGTCAAATGGGTGAATAAAATATTTAAAAAAAAATTTTTTTTTAATTTAAAAATAAAATAATTCAGAGCACCGTAAGGGAAAAATTCATTGGATTATTTTTCTTCATAAATAGCTTTGGGTTTTCTTTGTTAGTTAATAAAATATTTCTTGAGGCGCCTGGGTGGCTCAGTGGGTTGAGCTTCTGCCTTCAGCTCAGGTCATGATCTCAAGGTCCTGGGATGGAGCCCTGCATTGGGCTCTCTGCTCCACAGGGAACCTGCTTCCTCCTCTCTCTCTGCCTGCCTTTCTGCCTACTTGTGATCTCTTTTTCTCTGTAAAATAATAAAATAATAAAATAAAATAAAATAAAATAAAATAAAATAAAATAAAATAAAATAAAATAAAATAAAATAAAATAAAGTAAAGTAAAATAAAATAAAATAATTTTTTTTTGAAGGATTTGGCAAAGATTTATTTTTTTCTATTTCCAGTCTTTTGAAGTAGACACAGGTTTGCTTAGAATGAAGCGGATTCTAAGAGCACAAAAACCGAACACAGGGTAGGACTAAAGTCAGCAAGCCAGAGCGCTAAGAGGGGGGACGCTTCGCAGGTGCCGGGACAGAATAAAACAAATATTTTATTTTTTTAAAATATTTTATTATTTTAAAAATAAATTTAGGGGCGCCTGGGTGGCACAGTCGTTAAGCGTCTGCCTTCGGCCCAGGTCATGATCCCAGAGTCCTGGGATCAAGCCCTGCATCGGGCTCTCTGCTCAGCAGGGAGCCTGCTTCTCCCGCTACCATTCCCTCTGCTTGTGTTCCCTCTCTCGCTGTTTCTCTCTGTCAAATAAATAAAATCTTTAAATAAATAAATAAATTTGAATAAATTTGAATAAATTTGAATAAATTTGAATAAATATTTAAATAAAATAAAGATTTAAATTAAAATTTAAATAAATTAATTTTTATTTAAAAAATAAAAATATTTTTATTTTTTAAAATATTAAAATAAATAAAATATTTTAAAAAAATATTTTATATCTGTCAAATAAAATAAAATAAATAAACTATTTCTTAAAAGCAAAATATGTTAGTCCTAGAACTATTTAAAAGCAAGTGAGATAATGAACCAGATAAACTCCTGTAATCAACTTGTTCTTTAGCTTCAGGCTTAATGCAGTAATACTGGTGAAATGACTCACACCAATATAAAATCACTCTATTACCCTTCTCTTGAACAATCATATGCCATATAGCTATCTCCTAGACAGAATCAGGAAATCTGGGGTATGCTGACAATTTTAGATGTTATCTATCAGAACACATGCAAAAGGCACGTGGCTCTTCATATTTACCTTAGCAAGAAAGTTTAATTTTTATAACATTCACTAAAAAATACAAACTATCTTCAGTACAACTGTTTCCAGAAAAAGATTAAATAATTGGACATTTAATTTCTTCCATTTTACACTAGAGTGAAAGTTTCTCTGGAAAGAAGTTTCTTGAAGTAGTTTAACAGTTCCATTTATTTTTCTAACACGAGTGAATCATATGTAATACTCATCAATCTTTAACGAGTGCACAAAGAAAATTATTAAATCAAATTTTAAAATAAAGTAAAATGAAATAAATATAAGACTATACTTTCTTTCATTGCAAAAAGGAAAAAAAACCACTATATGGGGCGCCTGGGTGGCTCAGTGGGTCAAAGCCTCGGCCTTCGGCTCAGGTCATGATCTCAGGGTCCTCGGATCGAGCCCCGCATTGGGCTCTCTGCTCAGCAGGGAGCCTGCTTCCCCATCTCCCTCTGCCTGCCTCTCTGCCTACTTGTGATCTCTCTCTGTGCCAAATAAATAAATAAAATCTTAAAAAAAAAAAAACCACTATATCAAAATCAAATACTTAGCTACATCGTACTATACAAACCTGTATAAGGGATTTTTTCCCTCCTTTGTGTTAAACATGAATAGACTCAGTTTTTAATCTACTCCCTGAGGAAGCTATATTTTAAACACAACAAAAACATTACGTTGAATGCCTCAATCCCCAGACATTGTTCTCTACAACTAAGAAAACCAAATAATATCCAATTCCTTATTACCTTTCCTGTGTTCAAAAATATGTATAAAACAAATAATGTTTTTTTTTTTAAAGCATTAAATACAGATACGGTAGGGAATAGACGTATCTTTTCTGCCCACAACTTTTCTGGAAGGGCTTGAGGAGACAGAAAAGTAATGAGAGTCTTAAGGTTGGCTCTAGTTATTTTCACAAGTAACTCTCCTAAGTCAACTAGATAAATGTAGAGAAAGAAAAGTTACAGCCTAGGGTTCACATTAAAAACAACTCTCAAAGAAACCTAAGTGCTCGGATCAATGCTTCCCTGACAACGCAGTGACCAATGCTGTTCTGATCTATTAAGAGAGATACAATCCCAAAACTTTGCAAAGTCAAGTTGGCATCCCATATCTGAAAGGGCCTGCAGAAACCGGGGCGGGGCAAGGGTCTACCTCAGCAGCTGCAGAAGTTAATTTTCTAGAAGAGTAAAACACTACCCATCTATCCCTACGGTCGTCTTCCCGAGAGATGCTGCAGTCCGCTGCCTCGCCCCAGGCTCAGGGTCTGGCCCGCAGGCCCGGGGGGCTGGCCAGGTTGGGGCAGTCGGCTGCTCCCCGTTACCCAGGTCCCAACCAGGCACGATGGGACCGGCTGCTCTAACTACCTCCGAGTCCTCCCACCGTCTGGAGCGGCCTCCAGGCGCGCCCCAGGCCCCACGTCGGCAGGGATGCCCCATGCCCCACTCACCCGCCCGGGTGGTGTCCGTCAGGTCGTGGTTGGCCGCTCCCCGGGGAAACTCCCTCAGTTTCCGGCCGCTCAGGCTCAGCACCCCAGTCACTGCCGCCTCCTCCAGCGCTCGATCGAGGGAGCGGCTCCACGAACCGGGGCCAGGACCAGGGCCTGTCCCGGAGCTTGGGCCGCAGTTAACACCGGAGAGGTTGCCTCCCGCTGCTGCTGGGCCAGAGTACTCTGCAGCCGTGGCCACAGCAACCAAGCCCGCGGCCGCCATTTCCAGCCGACAACTCTCCAGCCCGCGGCTCAGCGCATGCGCTGCTAGAACTGATGGGTGGGCGGGGAAAGGGGCAAACAGACCCCGGACGGTTCTCTTGATGGGCAGGCTGCAGTGCCCCTCCGCACGTCCAGGCGCTTGCCTCCGCCTACATCGAAGTTTCAAGGGAAATTAAGACGGAACTCACATATCTGGAGCGGCACCTCCTCCAAACTCCCGGTAGCATTTTTAACATGGCTTTACGAAAATATCTTTCAGAAAAATGCTCCTCACAGAAACTTCTCTGCCTTCCTCCCTCAATACTGGAGGATTAGATTAAGCATTAAATTAAGGCTTTTCAACACGGCTTTCAGAAACGTACGCAGTGAGAGGAAGGGACCCTGGGACACGACCTATAAAACGTTTTCCCAACTGCTGTCATTCTATGCACCAAGTGATCTAGATGGAGACGTGGATTTATTAACTATTATCGGCAGAGGGAAAAATAAGTGCTAACCTGGCTACCAAACTCATGATCCTCACTGAAAGGGTTATATAAATGTTTTTGGGTCCTCCTTCCCTTTTATAAAATAGATCTTGACAAAAATAAAACAAACATTTTAAGTAGTATTTGTCCTTTAGGCAAGATTTTATTGTTGAACAAATCAGGATGAACAGCATTAAAGTCTAAAATTTTTGTCTGGAATGAAAAGTGAGAAAAACATGAGCATAATCTAAATGTGGTAATTAGAATGGAAGAAATGATAAAAAACAAAATCACTGTTACTGAAAAACTGGAAACTACTTCATTTTAAACCAATTAGGTCTCATTACATTGCAACCAGTCTCCAGCATATTCTTTTACACATTTAAGCCATTCCTGCTACATGATGTAAATTCCCCGAATCAATCGACTAGTATTTGTGGGAAATAAGAGAGGTTGTCAGGGCCCTTGTCCTAGGAGATTACAATCTAATAATCAGACAAGTATACCAATTAGAGAACAAAACAAAAGGCTAAGTAGAGGTAGTGGGGTTAAGCTGTAAGAATTCAGAGAAAAGGAATCTGTATCATGGATGAATGCTTTTGAATTAAATCTGAAGGACTGTGAAATAGGCAATAGTAGGAAGGTGAGAGCAATATTCCAGATGGGGAGAAGTATCAACATGAACACACCCAGGTATGATTTATAATGGTCCATGTGGAGAACATTTGCCAAAGCCAAAAAGTTCATGAGCCAGCAAAAGAAAATAGGGTTGGAAATCCTGTTGTTCAAAGCCCAACTCTTCAATGAAACCCCAACTCCTAGATGGAAGAAATTTTAAAAACATTTAATCTTAGTGACAGAGTTGATTAGTAACAGTTGCTCAGTGAACTCTTAATACCGCACTCTAGGTTCTTCAGCAGCAAGTTCTATGACCAATTATCAATGTCTGTTATGAGCATGGGTTACTGCAATGGCAAGTGATGCATCAGCTCAAAAAACATCTATCCAGTATATGAATTGTTTTTTGTTATTCCAATCTAAATGTTTTGTTCTTAGAAAAATTTTAAGGTATTTAAGACCAAGACCTCATTTTGTATTTTTTTAAGAAATATTTCAACCTCCAAAAATGTTTCAACTACAGTAAAAGCATAATCATATATTCCATACTAATGCTACAATGCTAAAGTTGCCAGATCTTTATAAAATGCACCATTGTCATCTGAATTTGATTACCTATTGCCGTCCGCATTTAGACTAAATTCTTCTAACAAGTTCTCCATAACATGTCCTCATTTTCCTACCTACCTACACATCTATCTCATAACTACAACATACCATGCTAATCCTGGTCTCTAAACTTCTGACCAAGTTTATAGATTGACATTACTTTGTCTGTTAAACTGGATTTTAAGGTCATTAAACATTAAACTCTGAAAAAAAAAAAAAACATTAAACTCTGTAATTACCTTCCATACCCCAGAGCTGAGTGTTTTAATAGGAGCTAAGGATGAATGGAAGCAGACACGGATGAGTTATGTACTAACACAGCAGAGGTTATTTATTACTATGAAAATGGCTTGGTTAGAAAAAAAATCTTTTTTAGAACAGGGTAAATAAATCTTTAGGTATTTGAAGTCCAAAAGAAAAGCCTGTGGACAGGAGAAATGAAGATGCTAATATACCATGAGAACAAGTCCCAGGTAAAGAAAGGCTGGGAGAAAAGTAGATCAAGGTGTTAATTTTTAAGACTTCTAAGGATTTCAGCTCTCATCTACAAAGGTAGATTGAGGGAATTCTCATCCTACTCCTTCAGTCTTCCTCCATAAAACAAGTGGGAAAATCATCTTGTGAGAATGAGATACAGGAAATGGAATCACTGTGAGGATTTCACCAAAGTGCCTAGTGATGAATAAAGGTGACAAGAAAGTTGCAAAAAGGCTATGAGCAAAAGGGCTACAGGGGCCTATAACTTACTCTACAGTTGCTCTGTGGTTTGGAAACAGGAGCTGAAAAAATTAGGCATCGAGGGTTAATGAATGTTAGGAATTGATACAGAGAATTTCCTGATTCTCTGAAAGTTAACTGAATGAATACCAGGAGCAATAGTTTCACTAAAATCTCAAGAGTTTTCCAGTTCTGTATCTCAGTACCTCATGCAGAAATAAAGTCCTTTCCCCTTTCTACTCACTAGAAGTATGTTGTGGTCACTCCTTTAAGACTCCATTTTTATAAACGCAAAGCAGTGGGATTAAAATCTTGACCAATCCTATCCTCTTCAAATGTAAAGCACAAAAACTGGCTTGCTGAATACATTTAATAAATGTTTAGTTCTTCCCTGACTTTTAATAAGCAGTGCTAATAACTGACTTAAAATTTATACAAGAAAGGTTAGATATGATTTTCTTCTCATTAAAGCGGAAATAGAAGTAAAAATCAGAAATATACACACTAGGGAAATAATTTCCCATTCATCTTTACACATCAGTAAACTTCATCCAAAATACAGCTCAGAACAAGGTATTTCAGCTCCAGCATGGTATTACTTCCTCGTTTCATCAAGCTTTTTGGTAATAGATTTGATAGAAGTAACATAATGCAGGGAAAAAAGAGGTGTTAAAAGTCAACGATTTGTAAGAAAATCTTTAAACCCCTATTAATGGCCCACAATAGTGTAAAAATTCCTGTTGTAAATGCTTGGGGTTTATTGTTATTACTTTTTTTTTTAAAGATTTTATTTATTTATTTGACAGAGAGATCACAAGTAGGCAGAGAGGCAGGCAAAGAGAGAGGGGGAAGCAGGCTCCCTGCTGAGCAGAGAGCCCGATGCAGGGCTCGATCCCAGGACCCTGAGATCATGACCTGAGCTGAAGGCAGAGGCTTTAACCCACTGAGCCACCCAGGCGCCCCTTGTTATTACCTTTGAAAGGGAGTAACTTCAAATTGATTTATGTAAAAACTCTTTAAAAGGAAGCTTAAATTGCCTTTTTTTATATATATAGTGACAAATAGAACAATTCTAATGAAAGTTCAAAATCAGAAATGAAGAAATCATTTTCTGCCCTGATACTGCCTATATTCAGAATGTATGGTTTTCATTCTTTGTAGTCCAAAGTTAGCTATTTTTGTCTCATTCTTAACTTCTTTATAGTAGTAAATTGAAATCAGGACAAAAATTACCCTGACACATTAAGAAACAAAATAAAGGAGGAAAGGGAAAAGAGAGAGACAAACCAAGAAAAAGACTCTTAACTATAAAGAAATTACCACCATAGGTGAGGTAGGTAGAGGAATGGGTGAAATAGGTGATGGAGATTAAGGAGGGCACTTGTCATGATGAGTACTGGGTGATTAAAACAAAAATAATAATAATAATAAAATTAAAAATCCTGAAACTGTGTATACTGTGTGAATTATAAAGCTGACAGTAAAACAGGATATACATATTTATTTGAACAAAAAATTATCACTGGGCAATACAGCCTACAAGTTTCTTCATACTTAAAAGTATTTTATGATGTGTTTGTAATTTAAATTGTGAAATTTATGCCTATTAGAAAAAAACACGTAACATCTAATTAGGAACACTCGCCTTTTCTAAGACATTTATATAACTTTAATACCAAAGTAATGAAGTCTCAGTAATCATGGTAGAGTATATTTACTTACCATGCTACAAATGCTAAAGCATGGTTATTACCATTTCTTAGATATCTGACAGCCAAACATCATTCCACTACTTTTTTTGGATGTTCAAGTCACAAAAACAGTTTATTATGAACTGAGAATTAAAAGACCTGAACTCAAAGCCTCACTTAACAAAGATATAGACAAAGAAGTTAAATGGATGATCTTGAAAGGTTCATCTAGCTTGAAATTCTGCATTCTAAGTAAATTTGATTCTTTATTTTAAACTCCTCCTGACTTACTTCCTGTTTGGAGCTTATGAATGAAATGGTCAAAAGGCAATTAGATTATCAGTCTAGACTGACTTAACAATTTAACTGGTAGTTTTTCAAACCCCAAAAATTATAAATATAATCTCTACAAAGTTCTTTGTAACACAGAACAATCTAAAAACCACAACTCAATCTTTATAGCTAAGAATAAATGTGAGACCTGTAAGACTTTATTTGTTAAAAATGAACAGCCTCAGAATAGATCTAAATTTGTAACTTTTCCAAAAAACACCAAAGTACAGTGTAAAGCATCTCCTCATTAAATACAAACTTTCATTTTGTGATGCACTGCATCAATGTTTTGCATACACCTTGATGCAAAGGAAATTTTAAGTTGTATCCTGCTTAAAAAAAAAATTTAAGAACTGAAAAAGGATGACTACAACCACATTTCAAAAAAGAAAATTTTCCTCCAATAAAGCATATTCTTTTGTTTATATACAATGTTAGCACTCAAGAATTTTAATTTAGTTATAACAAAGGCAAAATTTTTTACTTAAAAAGAAAATGAAATTAGAGATGCACAAAGAGCAAAATTTTAATATACCAAAGACACTTTGTTGTTTGATGCAATTAATGTCAGAATTTGGGACAATTTTTAAGGTTTTCAAGAAAAATGGCATTAATAATAGCTCTGTACAGTATTTAAAATAAAAAAAAATGAAAGCATCTTTATACCGTATTTTCACAAACTGTTCTAAAGACAGCAAATTTGTGCTCAATTGTTTTTCCTTTGCTTTAAAATAAGCTACCAGTAATTCTAAACCAGTCTAAAATAAAATGGACTGTTAATGGATGAAATCTAAGCATTTGCACTTGCAAAAATGTTTTGCATTGAGTCCTTGGCCTAAGGAGACTAGAGTTTATTTTCAAATTGTGTGACTGGCTTCCAATAATCCCTTATCAGTAGACTTAGCTGGCAAAATACCAGATATTAAGGATCAGATTTAATTCTTTGGTATAAGCATGAAACTGTTATTGATACTTTTCCGTGGCTAGTATAAACCAAGTAACCCAAGGACCATGAGAAAAAACAGTGACATCTAATATACAATGCAAGGCAGGCAAGAGTGATAACTTAATGTTTTGTTTTGTTTTACAGGGAAAATCAACACCAATATACTCTAGGGAAACTAACACCTACTTAGAGGTTTTAACATTATAGCAAAACAAAAGGTTAAGCTTCAAAATGACTGAACTTGTAGCTGGACTATGTTGTTGCATTTTGGCATTATACTGTAACTTATAGAATACAACCATCTGAGGACTTTCAGCACTAGCTTGGCACAACAGATTAATTTCTCCCACACCTCTAGAGTGTGGGAGAGAAAAAAAAAACTCTCACCATAAATGCCTGAACTTTATACATACAAGAAATGTATAAAACAAAGTTACAATGTAACTCTATTACCATTTTGTATATTTTTCTTTGTGACATATACAAGTATGTTTTTGATTTTGAAATTGTATACTGTGTAATTGGCAAGCTTAAAAAGCTTATAAAATTTAACTTTTTGAATAAGTCTAGGACTTTATGGCTATTGATTTTACTATCAAAGTATCTAAGGGACTCAATCCATTTTGATAACTTTAATTCTTCTAAATATCATTTGAAAAATTCTTCATGGACACTTGATGCAAGACTACATTAAATTCAAACAGTATATCTGTGTCCTGGGTTTTGAAGTTTTTCACCTCAGTTCCTTGTCTTCAACCTGCTACTTCCTCCCCTGTTTTCTTCATTTTCTAAACACAACTGTCACGTTTTTACATTGCATCTTCTCTTCCAAGATAATTTTGTAAGCACGCATTTATAGCCTTTAAACATCAACATTTTAAACAGACTAATGCCTAGAGTCACATTTCTTGTTAAAAGTTCAGTATTAAAGATTAACGACTCTGGAGGATTAACCTAATGTCATCTGAAAAGTAACCCAAATTCCAGATATTCCCCAAAATCTTAAAACTCAAAACTGGAATCCTAGTGATTTTTTTTTTTTTAAATATCTCTAATGAAGAAAAGTCAACTGCACTTATTACATCAACACTATTAAAGGATAGGTGACAGCAACAAAGGGACCTACTCATATCTCTGAAGACCAAGATTTACCATGGCAAAGTGTAAAAAATGAACAAAAGTGATGAGATCCTAAATACCACTATCATAAAAATAATTAATTTCTATTTTTCTGTCTTCTTTCTGCTTCATGAGGAACCAAAGAAGTCAAATAGAGAATTGTTCTGTCTGGGCCAACCATGAAATCTTAAGAACAGATAGGTATATTCCCTGTTATTCTTTCAGGGCGTTATTTATACATGTTTAAAAAAAAAACACACTTCAAAAATAAAAATAAGAGTTATTTAGCCTTGTGAATATTTTGAAATAAAGTTTCTTGAATTTCTGTGATGAACTCTTCAAGCAATTCAACTTTTAAAAGAGTCATCACTCAAAAGTCCCTTTGACACGGATCTATCCCACAGTTACAAAACGGCTTCCTCCTTTGTTGAACGTGAGAGTGGCTCTTTGTTCCTTCAGGATCCCAAAACGCTCATTCAAAGTCATCCCTGTCTAGAGAACACAAAACAAAAAAATTAACTTGACCGTTAGCCATATTTGCTTAAGAACAATAATGCGATCACTGAATGGTAATTCAAAGCATCCGACAACTAGCATTTCCTAAATATTTATGCATACAAACTCATTTAACTAACAAAAACCATATATACGAAATAAGTGAATTTAATGAAGTTTAGAGAAGTTAGTTAGCTTATCTACTTGCAGCTCCAGAATTTCAACCTGGAGATATGACTCACAATCTCTATCTCTCTCTCTCTCTTTTTTTTTTTAAGATTTTATTTATTTATTTGACAGAGAGAGAGATCACAAGTAGGCAGAGAGAGGGGGAAGCAGGCTCCCTGCTGAGCAGAGAGCCTGAGGTGGGGCTCCATCCCAGGACCCTGAGATCATGACCTGAGCCAAAGGCAGAGGCTTTAACCCACTGAGCCCCCCAGGCGTCCCACAATCTCTATCTCTTAATCCCTATAAATGCCTACATTATATACTACATAAAACACATTACTATAATGCCCATAAGTCATACATCCAAGAATTTCTCTATCTGAATTATTTTTAGGCTCCACAAACACTACCACAAATTCTAGTGATGTCTCTGATTAACAAAAGACAAAATCCACTTGTGAATATTTGAAACATTTTCTTTTTTTTAAAGATTTTATTTATTTGTCAGAGAAGAGAGAGGAAGAAAAAATGTGCAAGTGTACGCAAAAGCAGGGGGAGTAGCAGGCAGAAGGAGAAGCAGGCTCCCTGCTGAGCAAGGAGCCTGATGTGGGACTCCATCCAGGGACCCTGGGATTATGACCTGAGTCAAAGGCAGATGCTTAACTGACTGAGCCACCCAGGCGTCCCTGAAACATATTTTCTTGAATTTCCACAAGTTTTTGGATTTCTGTGAGTTCAAATCAAATTAAAATCAACATCTGGTTTTTGATTAACAACAGAAAGCACAACCAAATTGTATGTCACCATTTCTAAAAGAAAAGTAACCATGACAATATAAAATAAAAAGTAAAAGTAAAACGAACTTGGTCAAACTTCTGTATATATTCCATATTTTCAATTCCATACATTTTTACATCAATGGATACGAAAAAAAAAGCATTTGACAAAATCGAACATCCATTCATAAAAATTCTCAATTATGAATAATGGGAACTCCCTCAATCTGATAAAGAGAATCTACTAAAAACCTACTGCTAACATCACACACAATGGTGAAACATTTCATGCTTTCTCCTCACACCTGGGAAGAAGCCAAGCACACCATGCTCTCACCACTCCCATTTAATACCATACTGAAGGTTCTAGCCATCACAATAAATAAGAAAAAGAAAAGGTGTAAAGATTGGAAAAGAATTTGAACGATGACATGATTGTTTACAAAGAAAATCTTAAGGAATCTACAAAATTGCTGATGTAGTTACGTGAATTTTAGCAAGACCACAAGACACAAAGTTGAATATAACATAAAACCTGTCAAAACCACAGGGAGATATACCACCTCAGAAGCACTGGGAATAATCAAATGACAGGTAATAACAAGTGTAGATGAGGATGTGGAGAAATCTAGAACTCTCATACATGCTGGAAGGAATGTAAACAGTGCAGCCAATTTGGAAAACAAGTCTGGCAGTTCATACATGTTAGGAACCAGCAATTCCACTCGTATGTTTTTATCCGGGGGAAATGGAAACACCTACTCACACAAAAGACATGTACATGAATTTGCAGATGACCATTATTCACAACAGCCACAGAATGGAAACAGCCCAAGTGTCTATCAACTGATAAATGAAAAAATTAAATACGATATATACATATGATGGAACATTATTCAGCAATAAAAAGATAATACCCTATGGATGAAACTTGAAAATACTATGTTAAGAAAAAGAAGTCAGTCACAAAAGACCACATACTGTATGATTCTATTCATATGAAATGTCCACAATAGGCTTATCTATGGAAACAAAAAAGTAGGGATGCCTGGGTGGCTCAGTTGGTTAAGCGTCTGCCTTTGGCTCAAGTCATGACCCCATGGTTCCAGGATCAAATCCCACATTGGGCTCCTTGCTTAGCAGGGAGCCTACTTCTCCCTCTGCCTCTCACCCACAACTTGTGTTCTCTCTCTCTCACAAATAAATAATAAAAATTAAAATAAAAATTTTAAATAAATTAAATTGAAAAAAAAAAAAGAAACAAAGTAGATGAATCAGTGGCTTCCCAGGGTTGAGGAGACTTAGGACACCCTATTTAATTCATTACACACTTTTTAAAATTAATTAAAATATTCTCAATGAATGGCCCACAGAAATACAAAAAAAAAAAAAAAAGTACCTGTTTTCCAACACTATTTATGTCAAATTGTAGGGGGACACCTTTAGGAACTTTCTTTACATCAGATTGTTCCCGTTTTGTCAAGAATGACGGTACAGCAGTACGAGTTAACCGTGGTTTCTGAGTTCTGTTAGAAAAAAAATTAATATGAAATCACATAGCTTAATAATCAAAAGAAGAAAAATAAATCATTGGCATGTAAGACATCTTGATTTGTACACATGTTCCAATGTATAGAGTTATTCCGTGTTCTCAAAAAAGTATAACAGTCCCCCCTTATCCATGAGGTATACATTCCTGGACTGTCCCCTACCCCCACCAGTAGATACCTGAAACTGCAGATAGTACTGAACCCCTACACATACTGTATGTTTCTTCCTACACATACATACCTATGACAAAGCTTAATTTATAAATTAAGAATGGTGTGAGATTAACAACAGTAAAACAGAACAACTGTGGCAATATATTGTAATAAAAGTTATGTGAATGTGGTCTCTCTCCCCTCCACTCTCAAAATGTGTTACTATTGTATTCACCATGTGAGATGATAAAATGCCTACATGAGATGAAGTGAGGTGAATAATGTAGGAACTGTGCTGTAGTTGTGAGATTACTACTGACCTTCTGACAAGACATCAGAAGGAGAACCATCTGATTCCAGAGCATGGTTGACTGGGTAACTGAAACCATGAAAAGTGAAATCACAGACAAGGGGATACTACTGTACCTGGTTCTTGACTAGAGACTAAAATTTGTAATCACTCATAGAATACCTCTTTAAGTAGAACTATAAACTTTTCAACAATTTGGAATGACTGGGGACTCATCCTCTGTTTTCTTCATTTACTAAAATGGCTGAAGAGATCAAATACTACCCAAATCTATAAAGTTTATAATGCAATAAACATAATGGAATGGTTAACTAAATTAAGGTCATCCAGATATGAGGAAGCCTTGAAAAAGAAGGCAGATCTGTAGGTACTGAAAAGTAAAGACGTCCAAATTATACCAAAGGGTGGAGGAGAAAGGAGCAAATATACATATAGCATTCCCTCATTAATCATTATACATAAAAAAGAAATGTATATACTACTTAGTATACACGCACCCATTTTTTCTTTGAATAAAAACATGAAACTGTTAAAAGTGGCTACTTTGGGGCTATAGAACCAATAATCAAGAGAGTTTTAACTTTTAATATATTATTTCCATCTTGTACTACAAGCAGTACTCTTATCTTTGTCTCAGTTTATCTTAACTTGGACATAATGAGAAGCCCAATGCTTTTCTATTACCTATTTCACTAAGAGGTTATAATTTCTGCACAATAAAAGGGGGACTTACACTGGACACTGCACTGCTCCAGGATTGTCAATAGAGACAGTCAAAATTCCTCCATTTGTGGTGGAAGTCCGCCATCTAGTTTCAAAAAACCAAAAACTTCATTGAAGTAAAAGTTTTTAAATCTCTAGTGTATTTCATATAAAAACATACACTTTGAAGAAGCCGTCACTTTTTCTTAGCTTTTAAAAAATACTAAGCCCCACAATAATATAATTAATCAGCATCTTGGGTATAGGAACTAGACACTTTAAATTTATAAAGTATTTTTCAGTGTATAAATATATGTACTTTAAATTAAATAATACAGAAAGGCTTCTAATGAAAAGTAACAAACAGTTCCCAGTTTTCTCCCCCTGTTCCTGCCAGGGGCAAAACTTTCCTGCTCTCCAATGGCAGCAATTTTAAACTTTCCTCTTTCCTATTTTTACTGCTTGCTAGTTACCTCCAGTTCACTATACAAGATGTGTACATGATAATATTTTGCTATGATAAGGTTTTAGCTTAAACTATCCTCTAGTTTCCCTACCTCTGAACATTTTGATATCTATATATCACTATTTTACTTCCATTATAACTTCAAATATACTAAATCTCTTTCAGTCTCTTAAATCTCTTTCTTTATTTAAATCTCTTTCTTTCAATTCTCTCAACTTTGTATGAAAGGACAGTAGTACCTCTACTCCTTCCTTTCACCTCTTCTCCCACTTTGTACCTCCCACTTTTTATCAGCTCTACTTTTGTATTTATATTACTCAAAATCTGACATTTTCACCATATTGTTAACCAAATAAAGTAGTATGTGCTTTTGCCCCTGTAAGTTGATTCTCAAAAATTCAAGACAAACAGCATTTATATTACTACAATTACATTAGCACTGTTCATTGCAGAAGCAAATAGATTATGATTATTTCTTTCCTTATGGTTCCCAATGTCATGACTCCCATGCAAAAGAGTATTGTCAACAGCGAGTTCAAATAGTTTATTTTCTTACACTCTGCTCATTTATAGCTGGCATCACATCTGGACCAACACCATGTTTCCAAAAAAGTAGTCATAGTTTTAAATAATTTAATCTCAAAATCTGATCGTATCGATGGAATCAGAATGTTACAACTCACATGTCAGAAGTGCAATTCTAACAGATAAAAAATATTATTTTAAAAAAATTTTTATGGTTAGGGGATAAAAAAAGAATATATGAGGAGGAAAAACATCCAATTATAAAATTAAAGGTTTACAAGTTTTCTATAAGCTCTATTGGATTTTCTTATATTTATTCCCTGAATAGCTTCACTTACATAAAAGGAGTTACAGAAAATAAAAATCTATTTCATTAAAATGGAATAGGTCATTAATTTTTTTTTTTTTCAAAATAGAGTGATGTATTTGTTGCTAAAACTTGTAACATGGACATGTGAAAAGGCAAAAGGCTTTTGGGGGAAAAAAACAAAAACCAAAATGTATTCATCTGTTTTAGGTCAAGGGTTAATATACTTTCGGTCTCATTTAATTCCTTCTGGACCAGAGCACATAGTAATCTGGGTCGCTAGTATTCTGGGAATTTTGAAATGACATCTTGAAAACAAATTGAAACTTACTGACGAGTTCTCTTTGCTACTACATCGTCTAGCAGTTGTTCTGTGTTCAACTGGGCCTGAACCTGAAGGGGAAAAAAAAAGCAGTAGATCCCATAGAAAGCAGAGGATTTGAATCCAAAAAGCGATCCTGCTCTGTAACTTTATAACCCAGTGTGGTGTGTGTATGAATGCAAGAGAGGCATGTGACTATTCTGCCAATACCTCTTTGTTGGGGTTTCTATATCAGAACAAGTGGTAAAACAAATTTATACCTAAATAGCACCTTAAACTCCTAAGATATTGCTACTGATGACAACAGGAAAGAAAACAAAAAAATAAACAACCAAAAGAACTAATCTAATGTCACGGTCTCCATATCCCAAACCCAACCCCTACACCTCAACCATGGGCCATGCCTATGATTGAGGATTACTACTAAAGGTAGATGTTCAAGATCCTTTGAGTAAAAAAAAAACCACCAAGGGTTTTTTATACCTTTAGGCCTCTTCTGAAAAGAAAAGTTGCCTGACGAGTATCTTTCTGATGACTTAATTTATTTCCACTCCTGGTAAAATTGGCTGGAATGTTATTTCTGCAACAAAACACACATACCGTTTATAGTCTCAGTCATTTAACAATTTTAAAACGTCCTGAGAAAAAATAAGCAAAAATAGTTAAATTCATAGGCTGGACATTTGAGGTACACTACACATAAAGATTCTGAATTATTTTCTTATTTACACAAAGGTATCGAGATTCAATTTATAAATATCTTTCTGTAGCATGCTACATAACCTAGTTAATTCTGAATATTCCAACATAGAATATTTCTTCTGAAGACATTAAAAATAACATGTTTAATGCTATTTCCTAAATTTGTTCAAAAACATATGTACAGATTTATTTACAGGATTAGTAATAAGAAAATCACAGCTAGGCACACCACAGTCAAACTGCTGAAACCTAAAAGTAGGGGCACCTGGGTGGCTCAGTGTGTTAAGCCTCTGCCTTCGGCTCGGGTCATAATCTCAGGGTCCTGGGATCGAGCCCTACATCGGGCTTTCTGCTCAGTGGAGAGCCTGCTTTCCCCTCTCCCTCTGCCTGCCTCTCTGCCTACTTGTGATCTCTTTCTCTGTCAAATAAATAAAAATCTTAGAAAAAAATAAGTTTACAATCTGTTAAATTCATCAATAACACCGAGTCTAAGAAAGCATTCAGCCTGAATGCTTCCATGTTGGATGTTCAGATAGACATCCCAAATACCTGAAAATGACCACTACAAATATATTCATTTGATCACTTAGATGCAAGAAGTGTTACCTTTATTTATTCAGAATAACATAGTATTACCATATTTGAGTACTTACTTTCTATTTAACTGATTAGGTCTCTTGAGAACTGCAACTGCTTTTCTCTGTACTTCATTTTGTCTCAGAAGGCTGGTCTTCCTTTTTAATGCTGGAAAATATCGTTCTATATTCTTTTAGAAGGCAAAAAACTATGTTAATCAGATTGCTTTTTGCTATACACCCTACTACAATACACATTTCTGAAGCAGAATGGATAGAGACTGCTAAAATGTGCACGTTATTAGAGAAGTTAAAATGACTCAAAAATCTCCTAAGGGACCGAAAAGACAGCAACCACAACCATACTTAAAATACTTTCAGCAAAAGAAGAATCTTTTTTTCTATTTTGCATATGTTCACTCAGGTATTCTGGGGATGCACAGGGAAACATGGCCCTGGAGCTCAACAGAAGAATCAGGAAGCCAGAAATGTCAATTAGAGAATCACTTATATAAACATGATTTTTGATTACCGAGTGAAGGATAAGAGGGCCAAGTTCCAAAACAAATGTGTGAGAAAAAGAGGAGGTTATGACAGCAAAGTCTGAGTAGAGAGTTACAGAAAAAAAGGAATCAAGAAAATAAGCATATGAATTATACACTTGTTCTCTCTCACATATATAAATTCAATCCAGCATTAATGCCTAATTCAGATTTCCCTGAAGATTTTTCAAAAGACATTGGCAGTATAAACCGTATCTTAAACTTAATCCAGATTGCTTTATAATTTTTAAGCATATGAGAAGTATTTCAAAAACATCAATTGACTAAAAAAACACAAAAATTGGAAGTCTTCATTTTCATGAACATTTGGAAAAGAAGTAAATGTAAAAACAGGGATAAAGAATATCAAGAGTATAGGGGAAATGTTATGAAATTAGACTACTAACCCATTCCAAGCTTTGTATTCTGTCTTTAATAATAACACCAAGTATCATTTTATGGGTAAATATAAGTTCCCTCTATGCTGCTGTCTCATGTTTTCTTCCTTCAAAATATTTGCCATATTATAACCATACAGTTATTTGTATGATAATTTATTTAATGTTTACCTCAGTTCTCCATGAGGGATTTTCTATTGAGTTACTGCAAAATTCCTTATATCTAGCACATAGTCAGTACTCAATCACATTTAATTAAATGATGAAAACACAGACTTAAGATAATAACAATCCATTAGTACATGCTGAACATATTCCATGGATCCAAGATTTGTATATATGTATAAATGTGTTTTTTAAAAGTGTAAGGGAGGGCACTTGGGTGGCTCAGTCAGCTCATGATCCCCATGTCCAACTCCCAGCTCAGCAGGAAGTCTATTTCTCTCTCTCCCTGCTTGTGCTCTAATGAATGAATGAATGAATGAATGAATAAATAAATAAAAATGTAAGGGTAAGGGTTTTTTTTGCAATAATATTGATATAAAAATTTTATCTTGAGTGGATAAACTTTAAGGTATTTAAATTTTATGTCAATTTTACTAAGGCATTATTTACATACAGTAAAATTTTAGGTTTACAAATTTGATGAATTTGAGTAATTACAGATAATCATGTAATCACATCATAATCAAGATATAGAACAGTGCACTCATCCTAAAACATTCCCTTGTGCCCCTCTGCAGTTAATTCCCTTCTCTGACCTTACTCCCACCCCAGGCAATGACTGACTGGTCACTATAGTTTAGCCTTTTCTACAATTTCAAATAAATGGAATCACACAGAACATAGTACTGTGTTTTCCTTTCGCTTAGCATGATGTTTTAAGGTATATCCATGCTGTCATATGTATTAATTTATTCCCTTTGTATGCTAAATAGAATTTGTATGGAAACATTTATTTTTATTGTTAAAATCAGACAAGTGATTAAAACCACCCATTAATGGAAAATAACTTCTATATATACACAACAGCAACACAACTTTTTCAGTTCACAGTAGTACTAAATGGTTTACTATTACCAAAGTCAAGTTAAAAGTTCTACAGAACAGGGGCACCTGGGTAGCTCAGTCGGTTAAGTGTCTGCCTTCAGTTCAGGTCATGATCCCGGGGTCCTGGAATCAAGCCCCGCATCAGGTTCCTTCCTTGTTCAGCGGGGAGTCTGCTTCTCCCTCTCCCACTCCCTCTCCTCCATGCTTACATTCTCTCTCTCTCTCAAATAAATAAATAAAATATTTTTAAAATTAAAAAAAAAATGTTTAAAGTTATATGGAACATAACATACTCTTCAAGCTTTGGGAAATTCTGAATCTAACAGAAAAAAGTTACAGAATTGACACTGATGAGATTACATATGTCACTTGAAGAATCCCTGAAAAACCTAAACACAACTTTTACCTGACAGGTTATTTTAAATTGACTCTAAACAACAAAAAAACAAAAAACAAAAGAGGGAAGAAAAATTCATTCTTGGAGACAACCATTCCCCTGTTGGCACAGCCACCTGCTTTCAGTACATACTAGTTATATAAATGGTGTGCTATCTTTCCTAGTCAGTCATTCACTTCACAGGTAAGAAAATGTATTTTAGTATATGTGCTGCCGAAGCGAGCACTAAGAAAATGTATTTTTATCAAAATAAAATCTCACTAATTCACATAAACCATGAAAAATGAAAGATAAAGTAACATCTAATTATAGTCAGAACTTTTTTAAGATGTAAAATTCCTAAGTACATATAACAATTTAACGCCAATTAAATTATTTTTTAAGGCCAATTAAGTTATTATAGTAACTCCTTTAATGAATAGAAAAAGATAATGAGTTATTTATATGTAAATAGGTTTCTAATTTGCTGGAAAATAATCTGCTTCACAAGTACTATATTTTGTCCTGATCAGACTACTAATCTGTAATCAGGTTTAGGAAAGGGTTTTAAGAAACAGCACTTTTCAAACTTTACCTTTGCCAAAATCATTCAACTCTGAATAAATAGATCTTACTAGTCAGTACATTCTTAGCATTCTATAATTAACATTTTCAATTTTCACTATTTTCAAACAACTCAAAAGACCACCACATATAGTAATTTAATATTTTTACTGGGTCAAGTAATTAGATAGCAGTTAAACCCAACTTCCCTTCCAGTATCCATATCTCATTAATGTTTTCCTTTTTTCAATTTTTAACAACCAGTAAGTTCTGTGATAAAGTTTTAGAGGCAAAAACAACTGTTGGTGGTGGCAGAATTGAAAAGTTATGGAATCTCAGACAGTTGTGTCTCTTAACCAGAATATGCACATTAAAGATAATTTAAAGAATGAAGTCCTGTAAAAATTTTTTTACAAGCATGCATTACCTGCATGATCAGAAAAACCAAAAAAATTGAAAAATAGAAGAGTAGAACATGGAATTTCTTGGTGGCTTGTACTTACTAAACTTAAGAATCAGAAGAAGAAACACTTGTGAAACTATCTGAAGCAATGCTTTAGCCAATTCAGAAATTACTTACTGAGAAGTAAATAAAACTTCACTTATAATTTGAAAAGTAGTTAACTTACAATGGGTAAATAATTGTAGTCTAATTAAAAATTGATATCTACCCCAAAGGAATAAAGACCTATGACCATACAGACTTACTTACGTTCACAGCAACATTATTCATAATACCCAAAAATTGGAAATAACTGAAATGTCCAGCAACTGGTGAACGAATAAACAAAATATGGCATATCCATATAATGAAATATTATTCAGTAATAAAAAAAGAAAAACAGCATAACTAAATGCCAGACCACATATTATCATATGATTCCATTTATATGAAATGTGCAGAAAAGACAAATTTATAGAAAATCTACAGAAAGTACATTAGTGGTTGCCTGAGCCAAATGATGAGGTAGGACTATGAATGGACATGAGATTTCTTTTTAGAGTGACAGAACTGTTTTAAGATTAGATTGTTGGGATAATTGTACAACTCTGTAATACAACTTTCTAAAATTCACTGAATTGTACACTTAAAAAGATGAATTTCATAGTATAAAATTATACCTCAACAACCTGTTAAAAACTATACATATGCAAACACTCAAGCAAAGGAAATCAGAAACCTATAAAAAATTTTACATAAATTTTATATAAAAACATGGAAATTTAGGTATTCTTCATGAATGACAATGATTTTTATTTTTTACATAAGATCCAAAGCACTACATAAAAAAAAAAAATCAAAATATCCAAATAAAATACTCTCTTAAGGACACATTGTACTCATTCACAAAAATATTAGCACAACTAAAGGAAAAGGGTATCTGACGCAGGATTAAGCCACCATCCTACCTTATCACTTAGAGGTGGTCGATTCATAGGACTAATTCCTTTTCGAACTCCAGTTGCTTTCCTAGCTGCAAGGCCAGTGATAACTCCGTAAGGGCGTCTCTTTCCAGGCATTACTCTTCCTCTACGGCTCAGACTATTCTTGCCAAAACCTGTAGGAGGTTTAAAAAAAAAAAAAAAAAGTCAATCTAAGAATATAACTGAAGGGCACACAGTTTGTAGTGTATTCTATTTCTTAAGCACAGTGGAAGGTACGAGGGTTTTATTTTTCATTCATTATTTATAAAATTTCTTATATTAATATTACATAATATTATTGCATTATTTATAAGTATTTCTTTTTAAAATTACATAATATTTCATTTTTAAAGAGGCAATAAATTGCACCAGCAAGGGTTCTGTTGCTGTAGTGGATGGCAAAGGACTCAGATTCTCATGTTTCCCCAGTAGCTATCCTCTCTCTTGCATTACTTTCTCAATGAAAAATTTTCCCTGTGCAATGTGAGGTCCACTACCATGCAGTTACTAAATGCTTGAACTATGACTAGTCTGAATTAAGATGCAACAAAAAACTATAATATTTCATTAATAACTTTGTATTAATTATATACTGCAAAGATATTTTGGATATATTGCATTAAATAAAACATATTATTCATACGTGGCTCACATTTTATTTCTATTGAAGGACACTGATCTTGAGTGGGTCACTATCTCACATCCCATTTACTTATTATGTTGCAACCTGGCTTATTTTCATTTCTACTGTATTTAAACTGCTTTTGCTAAAGACCCTATTGAGCTCCAATGAATATATTTTAATCTCTGTGGCACGTGACAAAACTTGACTTTGTCTTTCCATTATGTATTTTATTTTACTATATTGTTTAAAGATTTTATTTATTTATTTGAGAGAGAAAGAGAGATAGCCACAGAGAGTACAAGCAGGGGAGAGAGGGAAAAGCAGGCTCCCCACCTAGCAGGAAGCCCGACATGGGGCTCAATCCTAGGGTCCTGGAACATGGCCTGAGCCAAAAAGGCAGATGCTTAACTGACTGAGTCACCCAGGTACCCCTAAATATTTTCAAATTATGAAAAAACGAACATGTTCACTGCAGAAGTCTTTAATATAAAGTATAAATGAAAACAAAAGTCATCCATCATCCCGTCATCTTGGGATAACCACTAACATTCCATCTTTTCTTTTATACCTACACATTTAAAAAGTTAACATTTTTAGTTTCAGCGATTTTTTAAGCAACTCAAAAGACTATCACAGAGGTAATTCACAATTTTGTAGTACCATCTAGAAGGTACACTGAATCAATCTTCCTGGCAACCATACTTCATAGTCTATCTATTATTTTGTAGTGTGCATTATTAATACTGCATTGTGAATGTTATCCCATGTTTTTAATATTCTTTCATTGTATTATTTTTTTCAGTAGGCTCCATGCCCAATGAGGAGCTTGAACTCATGACCCTGAGATCAAGAGTCACATGCTCTACAAACTGAGCCGGCCAACAGGTTCCCTTCATTGTATTATTTTTTAATGCACCATACTTGATCTAAAAACCTCACAACGATCATTTCACTTACTTCTAATGTTAAATAATTATAAATAACATTTTCTGGGGGGGTGGAGGTAAAGATGCAACAAACTTTTATTTAACTCATTATTAACGCATAGCAGGGAAACAAATCCAGTTCCAAAGGAACTCAAAAAAGCTAGATTTTATATTCAGTGGCAGAAAAAAGGAATGTTTAAATAAGATAGCTATATTAAGACACAAAACTGGCAAATGTCTTATGGGGGGAAAAAAGCATGATTTTCAGGGTTATTTTTTCTACTGGACAATTTAAAAAAACTACTTTACTGATTATATATAAATTTACCTCTAACTTTACAGAGTTGCAAAGTATCAGTAATATGCACTAAGAACATTACAAAGACATGTTTAATCAACAGTAGGTAGCAAGTCAAATTTACACTTCTTTAGGTTTCTAGAGGTAATATTTTTGTACACATCTGATTACTTCTTCAACATATAAATTTCTAGAAGCTGAAATGCTATGTCAAATAGTAAAGCAAATTAAGGATTTTGATTCATGTTGTAAAAAATCCCATTTAGAGTGACTGTATTTATTCATATTCTTCATATTCCCAGGAACATACGGGTGCCACTTTTTCTACATCACTGATAATGCTGAATGTTCTTTTTCATCTTTATCACTTAGTATTTGAAAAAAAAAAAAAAAATCTTGTCTTATTTGGTAGTTTACTAGTGAGAATGGACATTTTCCATGTGTTTTTGGTCAATGCTATTCTTCCATTCATGAACTGTCATGTTCATAAGTTGGTTTCTTGGGGTCAAGTTTTAATATTCTTTTGATACTTTTTTTAAGATTTTATTTATTTATTTGAGAGACAGAACAAGCAGGGGGAGCAGACAGAGGGACAGGGAGAAGTAGGCTCCCCACTGAGCAAGGAGCCCAATGCAGGACTTGGTCCTAAGGACCCCGGTGAGCTGAAGACAGACGCCCAACCAAGTGAGCCACTGAGGTGCCCAAATATCTTTTGATACTTTGAAAGAATTATATAAAATTTACAATTAATTTCTTTTAAGAATTGACATCTTTACACTATTCATGAACACAGTATGTCTTGCCACTTATTCAAGTCTTCTCATCACTGAGTAAACTCTCATTTACTGACTAAACTCAGTAAAGCTTTAAACTTTTCCTCATGTTAAGTCTTGTTATCTTTCTTGAGTTTACTACTACATATTTTATATATTTTGTTGTCAATCACAAAAAAGACCCCCTTTTTTTACGATTTTATTTATTCATTTGAGAGAGAGAGAGAGATATCACAAGTAGGCGGGGGGGGGGGGGTAAGCAGGCTCCCTGCTGTGCAGAGAGCCCAAAGCAGGACTCGATCCCAGGACCATGAGATCATGACCTGAGCCGAAGGCAGAGGCTTAACCCACTGAGCCATCCATGCGCCCAAAAGACCCCTTTTCTAACAACAATTTTCATATTGTCATTCCTGGGATTACCAAAAGTTATTGAAGTTTTAAATTAATACTTTTTAATCGGCCATCCCACTTATTTTTAGTTTTATAGTCTTTCAAATTATTTTCTTGGGAAAAAAAATGAATTATTTTCTTGGGATTACTGAGCAACAACTGTTATCAACTACAAATGATACAATCTTCTTTTTTCTAATTGCACCTCAAATTCTTCTATTTCTTAATGCAATGGCCAGAAATTTCAGAGAACCATGCTAAGTAACAACTGTAATACTGGGCATTTTTATTTTTTTCTCAAGATTTTATCTATTTGAGAGGGAGAGAGAACACAAGCAGAGGAAGCCGCAGGCAGAGGGAAATAAAGAACCAGACACCCCACTGAGCAGGGAGCCCGATGCAGGGCTCAATCCCAAGACCCTGGGATTATGACCTGAATGAAAGGCTTAACCGACTGAGCCACCAAGGTGCCCTGTACATTTCTATTTCAGAATTCTAATTTTTGGGGGAATGTCTTTGAAATGGTATCCTGTATAATACTACACACCTGCAATATGGTAACAGGTCGTCTAACAGAAAAGTTTCATGGCCAAACTAAGTTAAACTGGTTTTCTTTACTATAGGATTTCTTAGGACTAATGTGTGTGATGCATCTCTAAGTTGGGGGTAATAGTGTATGTATTCCCAAACTTATCTAATTCCAGAATACTTTTTTGTAGTGTACCTATTCTGAGAACAGAGTTCTCAAATCATTTACCAATTTATTGCCCTTCAGCTCCCAATTCACTCTTCTTTTAAAGATTCTATTTATTTATTTGACAGAGAGAGAGAGGTCACAAGTAGGCAGAGAGGCAGGCAGAGAGAGGGGGAAGCAGGCTCCCTGCTGAGCAGAGAGCCCAACACGGGGCCCAATCCCAGGACCCCGGGACCATGACCTGAGCTGAAGGGAGAGGCCCCAACCCACTGAGCCACCCAGGTGCCCCTATCCCTCAATACACTCTTTACTGCCCTGCTTCTATTACAGGAACATTTCGCTTACCAGCTGGCACAATGTTAAGTTTTTTAAGTAAAAGGCACTGGGGAGACTCTAGAGAAAGGATTTTTTCTTTCAGGTTCCAGTGTATACCTCAAGACTTATTCTAGGGTACAGAACACCTAGTGGTAGTCATTATCCCTCCCCTGTAAGCTGAGACTGGTGAGGCAAGAGAAGCACCAAAGGCACAAAATCTGAATGTGAATGACACCTTAAATGCTGGGCCCTAGGCATCTGTCCAGATCTAGTCCTAGGCATCACTATAGTTCTGGCCCTACTCATCCTCCATTAAATTTAAGTTGCATCATCTCCACAGGTGGCTTCCTAGTGAATTCCACCAGAATGGCAATTCCACGTGACAGGGAGTTCTTCCAGATTAGTTCCTTTCTTGGGTACTCTGCCTCAGTCCTAAAATACTGATTACTTTTATAACCAGAGGAAAAGCAATAAAGACACAACTTTTTAAATTGTGAAAGCAAATTATTGGGTTTTTTAAAGTTTTATTTAAGTAATCTCTACACCCAATGTGGTGCTTGAACTCATAACCTTGAGATCAAGAGTCGCACACTCTTCTGATGGAGGCAGCCAGGTGCCGCTTCTGACTGAACCAGCCAAGTGCCCTATGAAACCAAATTATTGTTATTCTGTGTGATTTCCTTCTAGAATTGCAACCAAATAAAGATTAAGCATGTTGAGGGAACCTGTATACTTAAATCTATAACTACTTGTTATTTTTATTTGTATTAAATACAAAACAGATACCATTAACTCTGTTAACACACTGTGCTGAGTACTTCAAACGAGAACTTGATGGAGTTGATGATAACATCTTAATTTTGCAGGAGAGCAAAGTAAGGTGAAGAACAGTGACTACCCAGATGTCACAGTTAGAAAATGGCACAGCCATCAGTCTAGGTGCAAGTTAGTGTGGCTCCAAAACCTGAACACTTTCAAAACTGTAATATAAAAACTAAAGAATAAAAGGTAAAAATATATAATCTAGGATACATTTCCAAAAAGGAAAAAAACCAATTATTACAGAAAAAGTGGGCTCTCAGCTAGGCATTATAAACAGACAAAATTTGATTAGGAAGATAAACATAAACTTTTAAGTACAAAGACGTGGGTAACCACAACATATTGAGATACAGTCTAGGGAAAAGAATAAGTAAACGAATGTGGTAGCCTCATATCAGAGGGCTTTATGTGAGGACAAAGAATATACCTGACAAGTAATGAGGGGTAATAGAATTCATGATCAGGTTACATCAGTCTAGAAGCAATATCTTTGAATGAAAGAGGGAAAAAGAAGGCAGTGAGACCATTTCAGATGCTACTGTAGTACTCAAATGTGACATGATAAAGGATGGGGAGTGGAACAAAGAAATTTTAAAGTATTCCAAAAGAATAAATGAATTAGCAAAGAAAGATTAAAGTGAGAAGGAATCCATTATTACACCAAAGCCTTAAGCTTAGATGAGAAAGACTCATGAGAAAAGTCTCATTAACAAGAATAAAACTGATTAAAAGGAGAAAGTATACGATAGAATTCTATTCCTGCCTGTCTTCTATTTCTGATTGCTGTAGTCATTGTTACCATACTCATTATCCTTTCCACTTTTATTTCTATGAGTGGCTTCTCTACCTTCTAGCAAGCTTAAATCATCCACTCCCCTTCCCTCCTCTTATACCTTTAAACAAACTTCACCAGCTGTACCTCAATTTTAGCAATGGTTCTATTTTTCACCTTTTCATTGTCATGTTTCATAAAGACAGACCTATACATGCTGTCCCAATTCTCTCCCCTCTTATCTTTTGTGTCTTATATTCTAAAAAGCAGTATAGAGGCACTAAATACATCATCTAATATAGTAAGTCCTTTCTTAGCTTTTTTTTTTTAAAGTAAGCTCTACACCCAATGTGGGGCTTTGCACTCACAACCCCAAGATCAAGAGTTGCATGCTCTATGGACTCAGCCAGCCAGGTACCTCATCTTTTCTTAGTTTTCATACATTCCAGCCCCTCTAGAAAGTTCTCTCCTGTCTTTCCAGATTATCTTCACTCTTATTACTTCAACTACTACCTCTATGAAAACCCTTTCTTTCACATTTTCAGCTGTACTATAGCAGTAGTTTAACCCTAGCCATGTATAAGAACCACGTATAGAGCTTTAAAAAAAAAAGTCCCTAGGCCCAACTTCTGCAGATTCTGCTTCAGTAGAAATAGAGTGCAGCCAGAATGTCAGTCTAGTTTATAAAACTCCACAGGTGTGACAACAATGAAAAACTAGAGATGGGAATTTTCATTTTAAGTTCTAATCCTCAGCCCAATCCCTTCGTGAATTTCTCTCATATACTTATCAACTTGCCTCAGTACTTTCTGGAGTCTGATCACTTACACAAAAATTTGAGGGGTATTTAGGAAATGTCGAATCACAGAGTAAATGTAATCATATTACTAGCTCCTTTCCAAAGCAACACACAAATATTCCCCAATCTCTTCTACCTCTAAAAGAAACCCCATTCTCAAACTTTTTGGTCTCAGGACCTCTGTGTTTTTGGGGTTTTTTTTGTTTTTGTTTTTGACAATTTTATGTATTTATTTGAGAGAGAGAGAGAAAGACTGTGCTCAAGTAGTGGGAGGGGCAGAGAGAGAGGGAGAAGCAGACTTCCCACTGAGCAAGGAGCCTGACGTGGGGCTGGATCCTAGGACCCTGAGATTATGACCTGAGCCAAAGGCAGCTGCCTAACTGACTGAGCCAACCAGGGATCCCTGAGGACCCTTTTATACTCTTAATTATTGAGAACTCCAGAATTTTTGTTTCTGTGGGTTTGTATTTATTATTATCATACTAGAAATGAAAACTAAAACATTTAAAAGCTGTTATTTCATCAAAACAATAAGCCCATTACAGAGCAAATAACATTTTTGGGTTTTTTTTTTTTTTTAAGATTTTTTATTTTTATTTATTTCACAGAGAGAGGCAGATCACAAGTAGGCAGAGAGGCAGGCGGAGAGAGAGGAGGAAGCAGGCTCCCCGCTGAGCAGAGAGCCCGATACAGGGCTCGATCCCAAGACCCTGAGATCACAACCTGCCGAAGGCAGAGGCTTTAAACCAGTGAGCCACCCAGGCATCCCCAAATAATGTATTTTTAATAAAAAATAACAATAATTTTCCCAAAAACCATTTAAAAGGAATGACAACACTGTTCTGTACTTTTGCAAATTTCTTTGGTTTCTATCTTAAAAGAACATAGCTAGATTCTCATATCTGCTACAACACTCAATTTAATTATCACATGTCATGTAGACTCTGGAAAGCATTCGTGAGAGGGTAACAGTGAAAACACAATTAATGTCTTAGCATTATTATAAAAATAGTTTTGACTATTTGTCGACCCCTTGAGTGTTGGGGTCCAGGGTCCCTGGACAACACTCTGGGAACTGATGCTGTATACTATTCTACCACTGAAGAATATGCAGGTTATTTATACAAATATTTAATGAGTGACTAGATTATATTTTGGGCCAAGAGTTGGAAGATTTTATTCACTTATTTGTTCAGCCATCAAAAATAATTTATTCAGGGGCGCCTGGGTGGCTCAGTCGTTAAGCGTCTGCCTTCAGCCCAGGTCAGATCCCAGGGGCCTGGGATCGAGCCCCACATCGGGCTCTCTGCTCTGCAGGAAGCCTGCTTCTCCCGCTACCATTCCCTCTGCTGTGTTCCCTCTCTCACTGTGTTTCTCTCTGATAGATAGATAGATAGATAGATAGATAGATAAATAAATAAATAAATAAAAAATTTTATTCAGAGGGGCGCCTGGCTGGCTCAATCAATAGAACATGGGACTCCTGATCTTGGGGATGTAAGGTCAAGCCCCAGAGTTGAGTGCTGAGATTACATGAAAAAATACAATCTAAATAAATAGATAAAATTAATTGAGAGCCAAAGTCTGTCTATCTTCTGTGTTCTTTTACCTCAAGTTAACATCTTCATTAACATTACAATGTGGAAATCTGAACTTCTAACCAATCAGAGCTTGAGACAATCTTCTATCTCTCTGCACAGTTAGTGACAGAAGCAGATGTTCTATTTTAGGCTCTGCCACATGTAACCAGAGAACAAACAAGCACAGATTCAATCTTATAAGATCCTAAGCTGCCCCTAGGTATCATTTATCTTAAAGCTCAGATCATACCCCCATAAAAGGAAAGCTTTTCTGATCCTTCATGGACCAGATCCTATTTCACCTTATCCATTAAATCACCACTGATTTTCTTAGCACAAAATCTATCTAAAGTCCTGGTACTATTGGTACTACTGGAATTTGGTACTATTGGAATTTCTCTCATGACATTTCTCATCTCAATGTTTTTGTCCTATCTATGTTACTAGAAATTCCTTGAAATAAAAGATTGCACCTCTAAATACCCTGAGAACCTAGTCAGTTCAGGGCATTTATCATGTATTTAACATGTGGCTAGTCAACAAATATATTTCTGGCTCCTGTGAACTCTGAAATTATTTTAAAGCAAATCACGTATAAAATATGGTATGCTGAGTAACATAAAAATCTTTAAATATAAAATCACTGGAATTAAACATTAATTTGCTATAGCTAAGTATCATTCACAAAATTTACTCGCTTAGGTTCAGCTGTTTAAGAAATTACTAGAAGGGTCACCTGGGTGGCTCAGTCACTTGAACGTCCTTCAAGTCACTTGAAACTCGGTTTCAGCTCAGGTCGTGATCTCATGTGATGTGGCACTGAGCCCTGAGTGGAGTCCCTGGTCAGGCTCTGTCTGCATCTGGCTCTGTGCTCAGCAGGGAGTCTGCTTGGGATTCTCTCCCTCTGCCCCTCCCACCATTCACATGCACACACGCAGGCAGAGAATATGTATGCTCTCTCTCAAATGAATAAATCTTTAAAAAAAAAAAAATTATTAGAGAAGAATAAAATTTTGTGTAGGGTCTAACCTCAGTTACAGACATATTTTGAGGGTATAATAGCATATTAACTATGAGATAATAGAACTAATTATAATCATCCCCAGCCCACAGATAATTATTTAATTTTATTTTTTTAAGGCTTTATTTATTTGACAGAGAGAGAGAGAGAGATCACAGGTAGGCAGAGAGGCAGGCAGAGGGAGAGGGGGAAGCGGGCTCCCCGCTAAGCAGAGAGCCTAATGTGGGGCTCATTCCCAGGACCCTGAAATCATGACCTGAACTGAAGGCAGAGGCTTAACCCACAGAGCCACCCAGGCACCCCTTTTGTTTTTTAACATATAGGATAAAAGTCAACTTAGGTGCTAGTTCATCAAACATTTCTTACATGTGTAAAAAAAGATCTAAAGTTTTTTAATTTGAACAAAGGTTTATTCTAAAACACTGATATAACTGCTAAAAAAAAAAATTAATGAGTCATATACAATTAATAGGGTTCTGTTACCATCTTAAATCCATTTTGGAACAAGATGGCTGTAAATAAGCAAGCCTCCAAACTGCCAAAAATAACTATATATGTAGAGTTCCAAGATCATTAGGTCACATCTAAGGCATTTAATTCTGAGTGTTAACCTCCTGGAGTATTTAACAAATCCTAAAAGCCCTAAATGATAATACAAAGAGCCTGAAAGTATTTTCCATGCAGAATAGTCTACACATACTTAAAAAGTTCTCTTACAGAAGAGAGTTTGCTTCCTGTAACGCTATGTAGAGTTAACAGGTGAACAAAATTTAATTCAAATTAAGAAAACTTCCTAGTGGGGCACCTGGGTGGCTCAGTCATTAAGCATCTGCCTTCGGCTCAGGTCATGATCCAAGAGTCCTGGGATCGAGTTCTAAATTGGGCACCCTGCTCAGCAGGAACCCTGCTTCTCCAGTTCCCCCTGCTTATGTTCCCTCTCTCACGATCTCTCTCTCTATATATCATAATATATATACAAAATCTTAAAAAAAAAAAAAGAAGTCTCTTAAAAGGGCACCTGGGTGGCTCAGTGGGTTAAAGTCTCTGCCTTCGCCTCGGGTTGTGATCTCAGGGTCCTAGGATCAGGCCAAACCTTGGGCTCTCTGCTCAGCAGGGAGCCCGCTTCCCCCTCTCTCTGCCTGCTTCTCTGCCTACTTGTGATCTCTCTGTGTCAAATAAATAAATGAATCTTAAAAAAAAAAGAAAACTTCCTAGTAAATAAGAGTTGTCTCCAATAATGGAGTTGTCTTGTGAAATACTATGCTTGTTCACTAGATATATGTATGCCAGAGTTATGTAATTATCCACCAGATAGACTGTTAAAGAAATACCTAACTGGGAAGGAGATAAAACTTCATGATATGTAAAATCCTTTATAATACTATAGCCCTAAATATAATTTACACTATTTATATACTGAGTGTACCTAAAAAATGACCTAACATTTTTAAGAAACAGTGTTATCACTTAAAGCAACTTAAAATGTTTACCAGATTTCGATTAAACTAAAACCTAAGTAGAAAAAACACAAATCACAAAGGGTACTAATGACTTTCCTCCATTTTTTAAGTATGTACTAAAAATAGCACACTATGACCCAAAGGAATAAATAGCTCCTTATTAAAGCTTACTTGTGAAACTTACCAGAATTCTGTTGGATTCCCCATCGCACTCTCATCCTGAATTGCCGGGCACTACTTTGCTGGAGTTTTCTATTTAGTCTCGGAAAATTCTGCTTCTTTCCTTCCTTTCGATTCAATTTGATGATATCATCTGTGATATAGGAAATGTGATGATTATTTTCATTTTAACCTGACTCAATTACTCAGTCTCATTTTCTAGTTAATAGATTTCCTATATCCCTAACTTCTTTGCAAGCACTTTTATAAGAAGATGATAATAAAATATTTTTTTTTTTT
>CM053603.1:124753675-124764300 GCA_028646535.1 Procyon lotor | reverse complement strand
AGATGATAATAAAATAAAAACTCAAATCAGCCAAAATACTTGCAGCACTGAAGTTTTATAGGAAAAGTCCAATTCACTAGCCCAAAGCAGATCTACCAATTAATGAAGATGTCTATTATCCAGTTATTTCTCTACCTAATGCATATAAAGAAGCATGTTTACAAAAATTACTCAGATTTACTTTCCATAATCACAGTGTCTAATTTTTAAAGAGCACCACCTTCCAATAAAACCATAGGCAGTAAAATAAATAAATAAGTAAATTATTCAATTAAAAGAGTACATTTCTAAAGAAGTTCACCTCAATTCCGCAAATACTTATTGAGCATATTCTGTGTGCAATGAATGTATGTGACAGGCTGTGCTAGAATGAAAACAAACAAAAGTAAAATATGGTCCCTTTTCTCAGTTAAGTTTAAAATTATTGATGGAAACAGCCAAGTAAATAGATAATATGAAATAAAATAAGTACATAAAAGGTAGAGTACAAAAAAAAATATGTGCTATCCACTCAGGATAGCAGGATTTTGCTATCCTGAATAGCAAAATAATTCAGGGTTACCTGACTTTGCTTTCTACCGGATCTTTCAAATCCTCATTGTTTTCAAAAACACTTTTAAACTCTCCCAAAGTAATTTACAAACATCACATTGCTCTAATATCACACATAGCACAACAATATGAAGATCAGGAAAATAAATGTACTTCAGATTTCTATTTACAAATGTTAAAAGAAGATTACTAGAAGCCAGGGCGCCTGGGTGGCTCAGTGGGTTAAAGCCTCTGCCTTCGGCTCAGGTCATGATCTCAGGGTCCTGGGATCGAGCCTTGCATCGGGCTCTCTGCTCAATGGGGAGCCTGCTTCCCTCTCTCTCTCTGCCTGCCTCTCTGCCTACTTGTGATCTCTCCCTCTCTGTCAAATAAATAAATAAAATCTTTAAAAAAAAAAAAATTACTAGAAGCCAAAAAGACTCATTTAAGAAATATCCAAATACTCTGTCCACAGTCCCAACTCCAATATTAATTTCGATGATTGATAAAGCAAATAAGCCTGGTCAAAAACCTAATAAAATTTCACAAAACTAACCTCAATTATTTTCTCCAAACTGCTCTAAACACAAGAACCTAACAATTATATTAATATAGTCTTTTCTGAAGTAAAAGAAGAAATTATTATAGGAACGCTTTCTTATATATTACACCACCTAACCCAAGACTCTTAATCACAAATATTCATTAAAATAATTCAAATCTCCCCAAAGTACTTTGTTATCTTCTTGAGGTCAGTCCTTCCCCTAAAATAAATTCATCCAAGTAAAAGACACTCAAAAAGATTTGTTTTAAAGTAGAAAGGTTTCAGGGCCCCTGGGTGGCTTGGCTGGTTAAGCGTCTGCCTTCAGCTCAGGTCATGATCTCAGGGTCTTGGGACCCAGTCCCACATTGGGCTCCCTGCTCAGCGAGGAGTCTGCTTCTCCCTCTCCATCTTGCCCCTCCCCCCCATTTGTGCACTCTTTCTCTCTCTCTCAAATAAATAAAATCTTAAAAAAAAAGTTTCATGAAATCAGATCTATGAACATGTTATATTCTCAGGGGGCAGAAAGGGAATACTTTTGAACACTTCTGAAACACTTTCTTTTAACAAGGTGCTACTTATTCTTCCCAGAAGTCTGAAATCTCAGAGCCACCAGAGTACACAAAAAAAATGAATTTGCTGGGAATCATTTAAAAAGAAAAAAGGCAAAGTATAATTTTGACTAACCAGGTTAATTTTAAAACAGAGCATTTTATAAAGTATAAATTAACAAAATTAAAAGTAGCAAAGCATATAAAATATAAAATTGCTTTATATTTAAATGTCTTATTATCTAAATCCTCAAATTAAATGATCAACTGTGTATTCTTCCAATCTAAAAGAAGAAAACGGCTTTCTCCTACTCAGGCAGACAGGGTATGTATCAGAAAACCAAACAAAAAACCAAACAAAAAATCCAAAAATAACCATTATGATGAGCTATTTTATGAAAAAGTTTCTTCCATGACATTAGGGGTGTGTATATATATATATATATATATATATATATATATGGTAATAAAAAAACAGTAGTAAGAAGCGTTGTTCTCACAAGTACTCATTTAATTCTCACAACAATTCTATGAAGTATTATAATACCCATTTTCAAATTAAGAAACTGAGCCACAATGAGGCCACCTATTGGTAACTTTGGTAGATATTCTATATGAATATTCGTACAGCCACAATTTAAAACAAACAAAAATCAGATTCTAAACCTCTGCACACTTGATAAAGCGGAATATTCACAAAGCATAATAATTGTCTAAAATAAGTATCATCTCAGGGTGCCTGGTTGATTCAGTCAGAAAAACTTGCAACTCTTGATCTCAGGGTCATAAAAATTGAGCCCCAGGTTGGATGTAGAGACTACTAAAATAAATAAATAAATAAACAAACTTAAAAAAACAGGTACCATTTCTTCATCCCATTTCTGTAAAATTCTTAATTAAAAAAAAAAAAAGGAACCTGAAAGAATGCTATAAATTCTTGGAGGAGAGAAAAGACACCAATGTCTATTTTAACTATCTATCATAGCACTTCATTTCTACCTTCAAAGAGAATTATCCCTCCATTTTCTTTACTTGAACATCCTAACCACCAAAGTACATACAAAAAAACCTAGAAACTAAAGAAATGTGTTGGTTATGATGATACATGTTTAACATTCCCTGCAACATCTATAGGGTTTTTTTACTTGTATGATTTGGGGTGTTATTTCTCTATGCCTCAGGTTTTGCAAAACAGGAATAACAACAATGGCTTATACAGCATGTTTACGTAAATATAATGCTTACTCTGTACCAGATACTGTTCTAAGAGTTTATATATCTCTTTTGACTCGTTTAATATAACAATCTTCTGAGACAGACAAGCACTGTTATTATCACTTTTTACACATGAAGCACTGAGAAATACTCTGCCTGTGACCACATGGCTATTAAGTGGCAGAAGATCTGAAGACAGTATGGTTCTGGATTCCATGCTCTTTATCTTTAGGAGCACATACCTCATAGAGTTATTACAAGGCTAAACCAAGTTAATACATACAAAATGTTTAGGTCAGTGCCTGCAAAGTGGTAAGCACTCAATAAATATTCGTTATTAAATTCTTCTCGGTCTTAGCTGATAAGATTTCTCATTTCTTTAGAGTTCACTATTATCAGTAAAACAAGACTTGAGGCCAAACCTATTATTTCTGATGATTACTTAATTCACATATTAGATTCTGATGTGCAGTAATCGCAGCAATCTCTGAGTTCTTGATTTTTGACTTAAAGCTCTGCAGATGTAAATAAAATCTTAAAAAAAAAAAAACAAACTCTGCAGCTAAAGCACAGCAAAAAAGAAAAATACCTTTCTTGGAAAAGTTACACCTCTGTATCCACCTGTCAGGTACTTTTCAAACACTTATCCGAAAAACTATAGGCCACAGAAAGAGCAGGCAGAGAACCCCATCTGGTAACGGTAACTTGAGTCTTGACAGAAACAGAGCAAATTTTAAACTAAGCTAAATCCAGAGGCTAGTGCCTCACTAGGATTAGGTCTGAAAACTTAATTGAATCACCGACCTTCCTACCTTTTACAAAATCCTCCCCAACCACCCTACTCTTCCTTATAGGGGCTGGACCCCATGTTTCACCCAGCTTCCCATTAATCCATGTCAATCTCTCCTTCGGTTTTTGCTTTTTTCCCCTAATTAGCTAACTTTGAAGCCTAGGTAAGGAGAGCTCGCCTTTCTAGGCACCTCCTAATAAAACACCATCTGAAAGAGCCTTTGCCTGATGATATTTTTCTGACAAACACTCCAAGGTGGGCGCCCCGATGTGGCCCTGAGGTCTGGCGCCCCGCAGAAATGGCCAACTCTCAGGGGCGTCTGTGCGCTGCCCGCACCGCGCCGGGCGTTCAGGCCTGGCCACACAAAATGCCCCACAAGCCACCCCTCTGAACCAGCGACTCTTAACCGAACGCAGACCCAGCCGGGCTCTCAAAGGGCTTTCTTTAGCGAGGATGGCTCGGTCGGACCTCTCCCCTCGATCCCGACACACGCTTGAGGGGAAAGCCGCGGAGTTTTCCTCACAAAGAGCCCGGGTCGTCCGCCAGTGGTAGCGCCCCCCGACTCCAAACCCCCCAGCCCGCAGCGCCGCCCGCCCCCACCGCCCCTCCTCAGACACAGCCCCGCCGTAGGGGACGCCCGGGTCCCTCCGGCTCAACCACCGCACCAGCTGGTGTTCCTCGTGTCCCCGCGGGCCCTCACTTGGTTCCGCCCACCCGCAAGGAAAAACTCGACCGACAACTGCGGCCAACCGCCCCTTCCCCCACAAACCGCGGTACTTGGTTCCACCCACACCCTCCCCCCACTCCAACTCGGTCCAACTCGGCTCCTTACCCAAAGACATATCAATTTTGTCAAGGTTTTCGTTGCTGCGGGCTTTCGGCTGCGGCGGCGGGGGGGTCGCCGTGGCTCCCACTAACCGGGTACCAAACCGGTTCATGGCTGGGGACGTCGCGCTGGAACAGTCAGCGGAGAAGGCCAGAGACTGAGGCCTGCCACCTCCCACTCACGCACGCAGACTAGCTGCACCGAGGGAGCGCGCACGCGTGCTGGCGGCGCCCTCGCTCTCCCACCCGCGGCTGCTGGGGGGGGGAGTGGCTACAGAGACGAGCGGCCGGCGAGAGCGGCCCCACGCCCGGACTTGCTCCGAGCGGCCCTTGCCGGACAGGAGGAAGCATTGCACCCCCTGCTCTGGACGCTTACAAAGGCTGCTGTTTTAGCTGTTTGTTCGCCTTTCTACACAAATTGGAGGATTCTGGACCCTGAGCACCTCAGGATCGCATGTCTTAAATGAGACTGTGTTCCTCCGTGTCCTTCCACTCGTCCTGCTTTAGAAAGGACCCCTAAGCTTTCGTACACACGAACCTTTTACACCCCACTGCAATGCAGCCTCAGAAGTAGGATAGACCCCATACAGCTTGGATCGCAGAACTGAGTCCCAGCTCCCCTCTCCCAGGCAGCTCCTCCACCTGCAACATGCGAAGTCGCCACGTCTGGATGCAGAGCAAAAGCTGCAGTAACAATTCTTGCGTCACTTTACCAATAAAAGCAAATGCTAACGTTTCCCGCATCTGTACCACTTCTCAGCCGGCACTCTCAAAACATTTTACACGGCACTAGCTACCTTAATAACACTTCAGCTTCCCTTAGGAGAGGGGTAAGTACCTCTGCTTGTTTGGCTGCATTTTTCTCTAATTCATTTGCGTTGGGAATTGATAGGATTCATTTTTCTTCCTAATCATCCTTGTAGGAAAACTGAATATTTTATGAATTCCTGCATAATAACTTTTTTTCCCCTATTTACAAAACATGATATTCCCTCTCTTCTTACCTTTCTCTTCCTCCAAAGCAACTGTGCTTGTATGGAAGCATTTAGGTTATATCACCCTCATAACAGCTTAAAACTACCTAAGACATTTGCATCTAAGGAAAAAACCAGGGACAGGTATTCGTCCATTTAGAAATCTCTGCCACCTTCCTTCTGTTCACTTCCTAAAATTTCTTTTTGCATGGAGATGAACCGGTGACCTTAAGCATCTCAAAACCACCATAGCCTGTACTTAATTATTCTTCCCCCAAGACAAAAATATAACCACAGAAGAGTGAATCAGGCCAGGACACACCTATGAAGCAGTGCAGGAAACTTCAATGGTAGAGGAAGGTTTGGGCAAAAAATCCCCAAGAACAATACTTGGCATGTCAAGGAGAGTAGCATATATGCTCTCAGGACAATGTGCTTGATTTTATTACTATTCCACCCAATAGCCACCACCCCACCCCCGACTACTAAAAACCAGGGGAAATGGGTTCTAGAAATAAAAGTATGAGAGATCTAAGTTTTACTGAGTGGTACCTTTTTCACTCGCTTCAGTCATTCACTGTATGAACTTGGAGACTGTCTGGGTTTCATACTGATCTGCAAAACAAGAAATAGTTATACTAAATACATGCATTATACATAATTATTCTTGGATTTCTTATGGTTCTAAGACCTTCTATGCATGAAACATTTTTCTTCACACTATCATTCTCTCCCTAGAAATAACTTCTATAATCTCTGCTTATTTGTGGGAGTAATCTACAGGAAAGAACGTTAAGTTCTTAATGTCATGGCAGAAAAGTAATGCATTTAGAGTTCGGATGCATTTTGTACTTCAGGTAATCATAGGACAGATAAGAAAAATCCCAAATGTATAAAATTCTACCCTCCACTGATACATATAAAGATTCCCTTTTATCCTGATTTTCTCCCCAAAACTGAAGCTCAACTCTAAATCTCCTTAACTTTAAAGGGAACATGCTCCAATATTTCATTAAGCAATCTTAGCTGTTGTGTTTCAGATTTTGAGATTTCCCCAAAGGCAGAGAGTCTGAGTCTTAGAGCAGTCACCCAGATTCCAAAGGGAAAAACAAGAAAATGAGAAGGATTGTGAAAGGATAGGTCAGTCCCACAAACAATAGTAGAAACCAAAACAGCAACCGAAGACATATGCAGCAAAAGTGAAGTGGAAGACAAACTGAGAAATCAGACCTGGGGCTTGGCTAAGAGGTCAATCTGCCAGCCACAAGGGCTGGAGGTAAAAGGCCAGCCCTGCATTTTCTGGGGCGTGAGAGGCCGTTATTCACTTATTTATACACATTGAGCACCAGGCATTGTAATAGGCTCTAGGGATAAAATAGTGAGTAAAGATGGATTCAGCCCCTATCTTCATACAGCTTGCAGAACAAAAAAAAAATTTTTTTGAGCACCTCCTGGAAATAAGTACAGTACCGTGCCAGATACAGAACATATAGCCATTGTCTGGAGTACAGTAGCTCAGCAGCTTCATCTAAGTCAGAATAAACACGGAATTCAAGTAACAGCCCTTTTTAGAGGGTTGATTTCATACACTACACATAACACATCTAGGATTGCCAGGTAAAATACAAGATTGGTTACATTTGAATTTCAGAAAAACAATAAATAAACAGCAAATTTCTCTACTACAGGATGTTGCATGCGATATTTAGGATATATTTAAACAATTATTCATTATTTATCTGAAATTCAGATTTAACCGAGAGCCTTATATTTTTACTTTTGGTAAATCTGGCAACCTTAACATGATACCTTTCTATCCACATGTTGTGAGTCTCTTCTCACAATGTGCATGGAGATCTACATTCTCTTCAAAGGTAAGCACAATTCATGTGTTTCACTCCTTAACTTATTTCTATTAGTTTGACATTTCTTCTAAGTCCCCCTTTTTTCAGCTTTATTGAGGTGTGATTGATAGACAATAAAAGACACGTATTTAAAGTGTGCAGTATATATATATGAGCATATGGTGCATAAACCCAAAAAAATACCACCATAAAAAGAATAATAAATATATCTATCATTCCCAGAAGTTTTTCTGTGCTCCTTTATAATCCTTTCCCCAACCACTACCTAAACAACCACCGATCCTACAGATTAATTTGCATTTTCTAGAATTTTATATAAGTAGATTCATACGGTGTATGCTTTTTTTAATCTGGATTACTTCACTCAGCATAATTGTTTCCAGTCTGTATGAATTTTATTCTTTCGTTTGCCTGATTGCACTGACTGGGGACTCCAGTACCATATTTATTTATTTATTTTAAAGACTTTATTTATTTATTTGAGAGGGAGAACATGGGGCGGGGAGAGGGGAGGAGGTGGACTCCCTGCTTAGGAGGAAGACCTATGAGGGCTCCATCCCAGGACCCTGAGATCATGACCTGAGCTGAAGGAAGACTCTTAAATGACTGAGCCACCCAGGTGCCCCTCAGTACCATATTTAAAAAGAGAGGTGAAAGTGAAGATATTTCCGTTATGACAAACCCCAGGGGAAAGCATTATCTTTCACCATTAAGTTAGGATTTTTTTTTTTTTTTTTTTTTTGTAGATGCCCTTTATCAGGTTGAAGAAGTTTCCTTCTATTCTTGGTTTGCAGAGAGTTTTAATCATGAGTGAATATCAAATTTGATCTAATATTTTTCTATATCTTTTGAGATGACTAAATAGGGTTTTGAAATTTTTATCTTTTTTTTTCAAATGTCGAACTATCCTTGCATTTCTCAGAGAAACTTACTTGGTCATGGTGCATTATCCTTTTTATATATTGTTAGATTTGCTTTGCTAATGCTTTGTCAAGATTGTTTTTCTTTTCATGAGTGATTTTTTTTAAAAAATATTTATTTATTTATTTGAGAGAGAGCAGTGGGAGACAGAGGGGCAGAGGGAAAGGGAGAAGCAGACACTGTGCTTTGCAAGGAGCCTGACACAGGGCTGGATCCCAGGACCCTGGGATCATGACCTGAGCCCAAAGCAGACACCCAACCGACTGAGCCACTGGGGCACCCCTCAAGAGTGATACTGATGTGTAGTTTCCATTCCTTGTAATGTCTGATTTTGGTATCAACTCTTGCTCTTGAGAAGAGGATTTTTGTGCTTTTGGAAATTTGTAAAATTGGTATTACACCGGCATAATAAGTGAGTTAGGTATAATCGATATCACATGTAGGTATAGTATGTATTAGTTAGGTATAATTATTATCAGCATACCTGACTCCCTTAAGCTACTTGCATGCACAATATAGTTTTTCTTCTCTGTGCTGCTCAGTTCTTCTCCTTCTACCCCATTTGCCACTGTCTCTGCTGCAGTAGCTTTTTCTTTGCCATTTTGCTATAGCTTCCTGTTCCTCTTTGTGTTTGCCCTTTTCCTTTGTTCTAAGCTTTTCTAGCTGCTCTAGTCTTCTGCCTTTTTTTTTTTTCTGCCTTTTAATCTTAGGATTCATTCATTTGTTCTAACAGAGTTTGAGTTCCTACTATGTGCAAGATACTGCCACAGTACAGGGAGACAGCAGAGCAGAACAGCAGATACATGAAAGGCTGGGTTGCAGGAATAGCCAAAGACATTACTGTCCCCATGTCCTTGACCATCAGTTTTCTCTGACTAAAGAACTTACTCTGGGTGGACAGGGGAACTTCAAGTTCCCTTCAAGGGGAACTTCAAGGGGAATTCTTCCTGCACTCAGGGGTTGGATCTCTACACTCCATATTAGGCTTTGTCTTCTCTGGGCAGGGTAGGCATCCCGTCAATCAAGAATTCTAGTCAATTCACTGAATGACTACCTGTGGAATTCTTTAAAGCTACACAAATTTATGTAAGTCACAGTATCTCCTTATTTACACCATGGTTTCCTTTAAAAAATATATCCTTGATTTGTACTAGACAGTTTGGTGGTATAGGAAGGTTCTCGAAAGCCAGGATTCCAGAGTCATGGGGCCTTTTGGCATTCTTTCTTCTCCCCATGCTTCTTATCCATTAGCCCTTTGGCCTCCTTGTTCTGGGATCAAGAGCCATGGTTGGACTCTTTCTCTTTATCTCAGGAGAAGATCCATTCCCTTGCTCAGGTTTATTCAGCTAGAGTTTCAGAGAGCTGAGACGTGGACATATTGAATATTCTTCAAATGTGTTAAGGATTTACTTAGCCCTCTGATGTAGCCACTTTGGAAAACGGTATGGAGGTTCCTCAAAAAGTTGAAAATAGAGCTACCCTATGACCCAGCAATTGCACTACTGGGTATTTACCCTAAAGATACAAATGTAGTGATCCGAAGGGGCATATACACCCGAATGTTTATAGCAGCAATGTCCACAATAGCCAAACTATGGAAAGAACCTAGATGTCCATCAACAGATGGATGGATAAAGAAGATGTGGGTTGATATATATGTATACAATGGAATACTATGCAGCCAACAAGAGAAACGAAATCTTGCCATTTGCAATGACGTGGATGGAACTGGAGGGTATTATGCTAAGTGAAATAAATCAGTCAGAGAAAGACAATGATCATATGATCTCTCTGATATGAAGAATCTGAGAGGCAGGGTGGGGGGGTGGGGGAAAGAAATAAAACAAGATGGGATGGGGAAGGAAACAAACCATAAGAGACTCCTAAACTCACGAAACAAACTAAGGGTGGCTGGGAGGCAGGGGGGTAGGGATAGGGTGGCTGGGTTATGGACATTGGGGAGGGTATGTGCTATGGTAAGTGCTGTGAAATGTGTAAGCCTGATGACTCACAGACATGTACCTTGGGGCAAATAATACATTATATGTTTTTTTTTAATACATTATATGTTAATAAAAATTTTTTTAAGAAAAAGGATTTGTTTAGCCCTGAAATAAGATATTTAAAATTTCCATTGTAACTTTTTAATTTCTGAATTTGTTTGCATTACCCATGGATGACAATGAGCTTTCCCACACACTTGAATAAATTGAACTTTTATGCCTGGATCGAGACCCTCCCAAAAGAACCCACAAAAGGCAGGCTGGATGCAAAAGCAAGAGGATTTATTTCCAACTAGCTGGGGCTCTTACCGGCACATGTGACGCAGGGCTGTGCTAAGGTGGGAAGCCCCACCTCTCCCCTTCACAGCATTTTTATGCACGAGTAAACAAGCACATACGTCACTACACA
>CM053603.1:124710825-124753175 GCA_028646535.1 Procyon lotor | reverse complement strand
GTGATTAAATTCAGGTTATTCACTTTTATCATGGGTATTATGTAAGTGATGTTGTGTCCTTCTCAGAACTTAACATTAGGAGGCACATGATATCATTTTATGCGTAATTTTAACTTTGATCACTTGATTAAGGCTTTGTCTGCCAGATTTCTCCATTGTAAAGGTACCTCTTTTTCCCATTTCTTTTTTTTTTTTTTTTTAAGATTTTATTTATTTGACAGAGAGAAACACAGCGAGAGAGGGAACACAAGCAGAGGGAATGGTAGCGGGAGAAGCAGGCTTCCTGCAGAGCAGAGAGCCCGATGCGGGGCTCGATCCCAGGCCCTGGGATCTGACCTGGGCCGAAGGCAGACGCTTAACGACTGAGCCACCCAGGCGCCCCACCTCTTTTTCCCATTTCTAATGTGTACTTGATCTGTGGAGAGATAGTCTGAGACTGTATAAATATCCTGTTTCAGAACAAATTTCACTAATGGCCTTAGCATCCATTCATGATTCTTGCATGAATCAATTATTACAGTGGTGGCTGCAAAATGGTGATTTTCTATCATTCATCTGCATTCATTAGTTGACATTCTACTGTGGAAAACAGTTTTCCCTTCCCCCTTCATTCTTCCCTTTTCTATTTATTTATTATTTGCATACTTATTTGTATATGCATGTAAGTTTCCATAGAAATTTAGACTCATCCTGTTTTAAAAAATTCTTTTTTGAAAAGCAAAGGGGTAGAGTATAAGGGCCATACTTGCCTTTCAAAATACTGTGGATATGTATACATTTCATGGATTAACTCATTTTGATGCTCATATTGATTTGACTTGGCCAGTGGGAGGCATTCCTTAGCTTTTAAAATTTAAAATTTAAATATTTTTTAAAATGTTGCTAAGAGTAATTTTAGTGAATATAATAAAAAGAGCATATTCATGACTATAATTGATATTTGTTGAGTATATTTGAGAAGACTACTTCTTAAAAAAAGTAAGATGAAAACAGAGAGGGAGGCAAACCAGAAGAGATGCTAAACTCTAGGAAGCAAACCAAGGGTTGCTGAAGGGGAGATGGTTGGGGGGATGGGGTAACTGGGTGATGGGTATTAAGGAGGGCACTTGTAATGAACACAGGGTGTTATATGCAAATGATAAATCACTCAATTCTATCCCTGAAACTAATATACAGTATGTTAACTAAATTGAATTTAAATAAAAAATTAAAAAACAGACTACTTAAAACCAAATATTGGCAAATTGGTAAGTGTAATGAGCTTTAAAAATCTATTATTTGAATAACTGATTCTTGAGTGAATTTGGCTTTCTGCCATTGGTACTCTAGGATCTATTACTATTTGTATAAAACTAGCATCCTGGTGATCTTGAAAACAAAAACATTGATCAAGATCAAACAAACTTCTTCAGGTTTTTTGACTTTTAAAATATTGCCTCAGCAAGCAGTTCTAAGTAAGGCCATTACATTTATGTGACTTATTGAATGCTCATGCTAGATATTTTTGCATATTTGACAATTTTTGCATTTGGGCCTCGGAAGCACAATATTGGATCAGTCACAATCCTTGGTTCATGACATACTCTCATCATCTTCCATGCATGGCCCATTTTCATTTGGTTAATTTTTTTTTAAGATTTTATTTATTTATTTGACAGAGAGAGAGTGAGAGACAGAGAGAGAGGGAATGTAAGCAGGGGGAGTGGGAGAGGGAGAAGCAGGCTTCCTGCTGAGCAGGGAGCCTGATACGGAGCTTGATCCCAGAACCCTGGGATCATGACCTGAGCCAAAGGCAGTCACTTAATGACTGAGCCACCCAGGCACCCTGGTTAGTTAATTATTTTATTTTTTGGTTATTTTAAATAACTAATTATAATTAGTTATGACATCATAACTAACTAGTTATTTTGAAAACTGTGCACCTACAAACCCACCACTCAAAACAAAAGCTAGCATAGACAATAGCCCTATGACCTAGCAATTCCACTTCTAAGTATGTACCCAAGAGAAATCTTTGTTTACATACAAGAGGGGACATGTAAAAGAATATAAATAGCAGCACTGTTTATAATAGCAAAAACCTGGAAACAACCCAAATGCCTATCAATGAAAGACGGCATGAATAAACTGCTGTATTCACACAATGAACTATTAGATAGCAGTCAAAAATCAATGAACTACATTGACATACCATAATGTGAATAAATCTTATCAATGTAGTATTAAGTAAAAAAAAAAACCTAAGGCCTCAAGGAATAAATACAGCTCAATATTCTTTTTGTGAAGTTAAAACACAAACATCTAACAAAATAATCATTTCTAGGTATATAAATTGAAACAAAGAAACCATAAAAAAAGGGAAGCAGTGAAATCATAAAGCAGATATTCAGGAGATGGCCATCCGCGGTAAAGGATCTGGGAGAGGGGGACACATGCCTAATGTAGGTTATTATTGAATTTATTAACTGCTTTAAATATGTGTAAATCTAGACTTAGGTGTAACTTTTCTCAGAACTTTTACTACAGAACTGAGACTTTTTGCAAGTTTAGTTCTAGAATTTCCTGATAAAGCAGATTTTCATGTAAATATGCTAAGATCATGTGGCATTAATTTGGGATTATACTGTATGCCAAAAAATTAAGTTCATACAATTGTAGAAATAGAAGTGAAATCCCAATGATTAACGCTGCCTCTTTCTAAAAGTATAACCCTTTAGTAGGAAAATATGAGAAAGTGTGAACGAGGAGTACTTTTTTTTTAAGATTTTATTTATTTGACAGAGAGATCACAAGTAGGCAGAGAGGCAGGCAGAGAGAGAGGGGGAAGGAAGCAGGCTCCCTGCAGAGCAGAGAACCCGATGTGGGGCTCAATCCCAGTACCCCGAGATCATGACCTAAGCTGAAGGCAGAGGCTTTAACCCACTGAGCCACCCAGGTGCCCACGAGGAGTATTTTTTATATAAATTTATGAAAGTTGAATATCGTAACTTGCATTAAAAAGCTCCTTCATTTCACTTTTAATTCACAAAAGTTTTCTCAAGTTTGAAAATTCCTATAAGTTGTACATTATTTTTGATAGAGTAACTAGTTTTCCATGTAGCTAACCTAGATACCCCTCTCACAGAGTAGTACTGATTCTATTGCTTTACAATTGCACGAATCCCAACCTCCTTGTTCCCTACTGCCCCAGTTCAGGCCTAAACTTGAAAACTAGTAACCCAAAGGCACATTTAGCCTACAAACTTTTTTGGCCTGTGTAATGTTTACAATAAAAAAATTTTTTTTATCAATTTTTCCTAAAAATTATAAGTCATACTTAAAAATGCAGACTCTAGCTTCTATTGCACATATTAGACAATTCTAAGCCTCTGGGCTTAGACAATTAGACAATTAGACAATCTAGACAATTAGACAATTAGACAATCTAGACAATTCTAGACAATTCTAGACAATCTAGACAATCTAGACAATCTAGACAATTAGACAATTAGACAATCTAGACAATTAGACAATTAGACAATCTAGACAATCTAGACAATTCTAATATTCACATATTATTGCACATATTAGACAATTCTAAGCCTCTGGGCCCACTTTGCAACATTCAATTATAGAAAAGGTGAGACCTCCCTTCTTGGATGAGCTTTCCAGTTCAGAGCTTCTGCCACTCTCCTACAAGCAGCTCATTTCTCTCATTGGCATTATCTGCTTGGCCTCTATAGGGATTTCCAATCTCCTCTCATAGCCATTCTTCCACTCTTACCTCCAACATGGTACATTCCCCATTCCCTCTCCACACTGTCAAAAGTAGTTTTCTAAGCAAGCTTGGTCAAACTACTTCTTAATTTGCGTATTCTTAACTTGCTCTTAATTGTTCTAAGGACAAAAATCTAAATTCTTTAAAATGATACTTCATGATCTAGGGTGCCTGCTCAGCAACACCATTCTGCTCCCCACCTCTTCCCAGCTATTACTACTCAGAACCAGTACTTCCTCAACCAGCATGCTTCCATATGCCCGGGCCACTGTTTTCACTTTCTCTTCTCCTGGCTAATTCATACTTATCCTTAAAAACTCTGTTCTGACATCAGTTCTCCAGAAAAACTTTCCCCCAAAGCCTTTCCCTCCTGCTTCCCCCTTGCGATCCCAAAGCAACCCGTGCTTTTCAGTTTCTAAGCTCTTCATTAAAATGCTTGAGGTCTCCAAACATCACCGACAGCTATTATGCCAGGGTAGGTTGAGGTGGGGTAAACTGTACTTGGATTAAGATCAGCGATATTTCCTAGTCTAAACTTCTGATCCCGTCTGGCCCCAAGTGTGAAACGTGACCTGACTGTGTAAGGATTCGCACCCCTACGTATTACAGAACCTAACGTTGGTGTTCACCGTCTAGTGTACCGCCTCGAGCACGCAGCTAGAGGCTGCATCCGCCGCGAGCGCGGCCTCGGATTGGACTGGGCAGAGCATGCCGGGAGCGGCCGAGTCTTCGAAGTGCTTGCTGGGAGTTGTAGTTCTTGGAACCGGAAGTGGGGGTGGCAGGGCTAGAAACCGCAGCTGAGACAGCAATCACCGCGCCTGCTGTCAACCCCAGTGTAGTGCATCTCCCTGAGCCCACCCACCGAGGGTGCCTTCCTCCGTTCCTTGGGGCTTCGGGAGCCCTGAGGGACGCAGCGGTAGGGACGCCTCTCTTGAGAGGAGGCGACCTCGTAGTCCCGGATGCGGCCAGAGGGCGCGGGAATGGAGCTAGGCGGCTGCGAGGAGCGCCTGCTGGAGGAGAGCAGGTGGGCTGGGAAGGGCCCGGGGCGGTCTGGGGCCGACGGATGCACCGAACCACCTGGAGGGTTGGGAGGGCTCGGAGACCACCGGGAGAAGTGTCGGGCGTGTTGGACTTCAGGGCGACTGCTTTGGGCGACCTGTTTGGAAAGAAACTGTGAGAAGAGGGACTGGCAGGGCGTGGATAGGACGGAGGAGGGAACGGGTTTAGTGAATGTGGGTATGATATGCTGAGGGCAGGGGGAGCAGGAGAGGAGGTGGCTATTGATAGGTGCTTTTGTGAGATTTTACAGGCGACAGTCTATAGATAGGAGTAGGGCACAATGTTGATGGCCTGAGTGAAACTTGCGGTGACAGCATATCGGACCAATATTAAGAAGGTTGGTGTTGTAAGAATTTCTGGGCGCAAAGGTTAGGCACTATGACTGGCCTAGAAAGAAGCTTAGGCGGGGACAACTGTGAGAAAGACGACGAGGAGGAGGAGGGCCTGTGTATGAAAGTGGACGATTGTAATGGCCATGGTGTGGGGGAGGGGGCTTGCTAATGAAACTACAAATTGTGCGTGTGCCTCTGTCAGAGTGGCAGGATCTCCCTGTCATTTCCTTTTCATCTTCAAGCCCTCTCTCCTTCCCGACAATGCAATTAAGCAATTTCATATTTATTTATATGAAACTGTTGTCGTCCAGTTCATACCCTCTAGAAATGGAGGATTTAAGATTTTACAAACTACTTTGATTAAATGGTGACTTGTTCTCTGTATAGGTGTTTCCCATATTTAGGGTTTGTTGCAGTGAGAAAATATCAGCAGGGGGGAAATTAATGAGACGTTATGCTCAGGTGAAGACCTGGCTGTTTTTAAGTTTGTCTCCTCTTATGTACACTGTTAACTTGTGGCCTGCTGTACAAAATGTGGACTGACAAGACTGGGTTCCTGCCGGAGATGTATGAATGATGAGTTCAGTGAAACTGAACATCTTACTTCCCTTTTCCACGTTTCAGTTTCTGCTTATGTATATTTGGCTATTTATTTTTCCTCCGGATGTCTGTGAAATGCTTCGTGGGAAAGCCCATATAAATTTTAAAAAAGTTTTTGGTTCATTTTTCTTTTCCTTTACCAGTTCATGTGGGAGAGGCTGGGCTGGAAATTCAAGTTCACATTTCCTCCCCATCTAGCTGGGTATAATAAACACTTATCACATGCCAGATACTACTTAGGAGGCTTACAAGTATTAATTTATTTACTTGTCATGACAACTGTATGAAACAGGTATTATTATTATGCCTGTTTAGTAGATGAGGAAGCTGAGACACGAACAGGATAAATAACTGGCCAACTTCCTACAGTGAATCCTGGTGGAACTGGGATTCAAGCCCAGGCAATTTGGCTTCAGAGTCTGTACTTTTAATACTTATGCTATGCTGCCTCTCATTATGCTAATATACCGGGACAAAGAAATGTATAAGATAATGAATTTTACAGCATTCTTTGCCTATCGTTCAGGGCAATAGGGACAGCTCCTTTGCAGGTATATTTTTTCTATTATTTTTTCCATACTTACCTTTTTTTTTTTTTTTTTTAAGATTTATTCACCAGAGAGAGCGAGCGAGCAGGGGGAGGGGCAGAGAGAGAGGGAGAGAATCCCAGGCAGACTCCCCACGGAATGTGGAGCCCAACACTAGGCTCAATTGCAACCTGAGTTGGTTGCTCAACTGACTGAGCCACCCAGGTGCCCCTCTAATACTTGCCTCTTAACCAAGCAACTCTAGTCAAAATTTAATTTCTGCAGTGGGATTATCCCCACAAGGTCACTGGTATTGTTGCTATAGCCTACTCTTTGTTGGTGGCTGGTGAACTCAGAATGTGTTGTTTAATGAAGTTACATGGCACCAAAGGCCTCCTTAGTTCCAAATAGACAACTGGCATATACATACATGTGCCTGAGAATTGAGGCATTGTGGCTGGGTCACTCCTAACCTGACTTTCTATGGTCAATAAAATACCCAATTCAGAAAAAATCTTCATGATGAGATGGCATCATTATTTTTTTTTTTAAGATTTTATTTACTTACTTATTTGAGAGAGTGAGAGAGAGCATGAGTGGGGAGGAGCAGAGGGAGAGGGACAAGCAGACCCTGTGCTGAGCACGGAGCCATATGTGGGGCTGGATCCCATGACCCTGAGATCAAAATGGGGGCTGAAATCAGGAGTCGGATGCTTAACTGATTGAACCACCCAGGCGTCCCAAGATGACATCATTTTTACATATAAAGGGTAAACTTACCCATATATTTTCTGAAAGCAATTGATGTAGTGAAATGTGCATAAGCTTTATAACCAGGTAGGCCTGTATGTGAATCCTAGTTGTACTGCTTAATTTGGCTCATCCATCTGAGTAGGAAAATAATGCCTTTCTGATTGGTAACTTGTGACGTTTTGGTAAGATAATGTGCATGAAACTCTTTGTGGAGTGCCTGGTATGTGCTAAGTGCAAAAAATGTCTACTTGCTGTCCCCTCCCCAGTTTTCTTGAAATGGTGGGTATGTGCTTTTTTGGTTGCTATTCTCAAGGGTACAGCTTGTTCTTCCTCCTTCCACGGCTCCTCTAAGTTCAGCACACTGAGGATGGGGGTGTTAGCCTAGCTTTTCACTTTATCCTTGGAGTTTAGTTATTTCACAGGTTCCCTTAATTTTCACCGAGCTAGTTACCACTCTAGCAAAACACTATACTGCTTAGGGACAATGCCTCTCTTTAGTTGGGAATTAAGTGCCAGTTGTTCGGAGTTGTCTGGTGAAACTGCTAAACAATGAAAGGAATGGTTGGTTCTTCTAGCATTGCTCTGCCACCCTAGACTGCCTTGGGTTATGCAGTCTGAACTTGGAACCCAGCTATATGCAGTTTTCCTGGTGCGGTGATCCAGACAGAGTAAAAATTGAAGTAATTAAAATACTTTTTAGTGTCTCCAAGCAGAGCTCAGTCCATTGGTTAAAACCTTTGCATCTTCTGTTCTCTATCTCAGTTAATAGCATTTTTCACTCAGCAAACCCAGAAGCCTCAAAGTGAAATTTGAGACTTTCCTCCTCATTCCCCTTATCCAGGCAGTTTCCAGATCCTATGAATTTTGTTTCTGATTTTTCTCTGGAAGGGTTATTTTTTCCTCCATTTCCAAATATATTTGCTTGTATTACTAAAAAAATCCAGGGAGTAGTATTGCTTTAGTCATGGTCAAGTATAGGTGCTTAAACAAGAATTTGTCCCTATCCGTGGGCTCCTCTTCCCTATTCGTTGGCTTTATTCAGACTTTTCTACAGGATAACCCTAAGCAATCCCAACCCAAACCAACCCAACCCAACCTAACCCAACCAAAACAACAACAACAACAACAACAACAAAACAAACAAAGCCATCCTAATAGGTATAACGTAAGCAAAAATTCAGAGACTGGCTATTTTTGGATTGACCTGTGTTATGTTCCCCTTCTTATAATCAAGGTATGGAATATACTGCTCAGTTAGGCCTAAATTATGTGCCCACCTCTGGATCCTGAGCAAGGGTACACTTTCTTGGAACTTCATGGACCAGAGTATATGGCAGAGGGGTGATTCCCCTGTGGAAAAGGAGAGTTCTGTTACCAAAAGAAAGGGAAATGGATTCCGGGCAAATATAAGCAATATATTCATCGAGGACCCTTACGATCTCTTATTGTGGACTATCTCAGTAGCCTCCTAACTGACCTTCCAGTCTGAACTCTGGCCCTAATTCCAGACAACCTCCACACAGCCACCACCTTAATTTTTCAGAGGAAAAGTTACTGTAGTATTTCACTTAGAAATGTTTAGTTTTTTCTCCTTGAAAAATAGAAAATAGTCACAACTCGTCCGTGATGTTTAATCTGTACTTTAATCCCTGTAAAGTTCCCAGTTACAAAACCATGGCATTCACTCCCTCTTACATGTTCTTCCTCACTGCTCTCACCCTTGCGTCTCCACATTCCCTGCAGCTCCTCCTCCTTCGCCTGGAAGGCTATTAGTCATCTCTTAAATAATGCTCCTTTAGAAGGCATCCCTGACCTGCCCTTTTCCAGCTCTCTTTGTAACACTTTTCTCTGCAGAACATAGTTATTGTAGGTGCCCATTTCCCCCATTTCATTCTGAATACCTTGAGAGATGGAGATTCTTCGCCTTTAACCACCGTAAGGCCGGTGCCTCACAATATCGACGTTCAATGAGTATTTATTCAGGGAATGGAGATGTGAACAGTTTGCTCATTCTTTTTATAGTTGGGCAGGTGCCAGTAGTACTGTTGCCTTTGGAAGGGCCTCTTTTTTCCCTTTCTCCTTACACATTTTCACTTTTTTACATTTATCTTCATTTTCTATTTTCTTCCCTTTCTTTCTCTTTTTTCTTTGACCAAGGTAGGGGCTGACAGTTTATATAGAACTAGGAGTAAAGCAGGAGGATCAAATAATTTTTAGGCAATCCATACTGCTAGTCCAGTTATTAGTATACCTACCTCCGCTGCCCCCACCCCCGCCCCCCACAACATACTTTGAAGCTTTGGGGGGAAATGCTGTTGTCAGAATGCAGGAGAGGGAGGCCTATCAGCAGACAGCAGTGACCCTAAGCTGAAGCTTTTCCCTGGATCTATCCTCCCCACAGCTGTTCTGTTTGTTTGTTTGTTTTTTCAAAGATTTATCCATTTATTTTTTAATTTTTATGTATTTTTTTAATCCATTTATTTTAAAAAGAGAGAGAGAGAGAGCGCGCGAGCACAAGCCGGCTGGGGGAGGGGCAGAGGGAGAGAGAATCCTGAAGCAGACATCACACTAAGTGTGGAGCCTGACCTGGGGCTTGATCCCAGGACCCTGAGATCATGACCTTAGCCAAAACCAGCAGTCGGCTGGTTAACTGACTGCACCACCTCGGCACCCTTGTTCTCTTTTTTTATAGTTGCTTTATCACTTCTTTGATTAAATGGAATCTTTTTTTTTTTAAGATACTATTTATTTATTTGATATAGAGAGTATAAGCAGACGGAGTAGCAGGCAGAGGGAGAGGGAGAAGCAGGCTCCCCACTGAGCAGGGAGCCTGATGTGGGAATCGATCCCAGGACCCTGGGACCATGACCTGAGCCGAAGGCTGTTGCTCAACCAACTGAGCCACCCAGGCGCCCTAAATGGAATCTTTGTGTGTGTTTTATAATTTTTCCTCCCTAAATTTTACCAGCCTACCTGGGTGGTTAGAGACCAGCTCGGTCCAACATAGTCCAACATAGTAGCCACTAGCCACATGTGGTGATTTAAGTTTAAATTAATTAAAATTAAATAAAATTTAAAGTTTCAGTTCTTTAGTCATGCTAACCAAATTTCAAGTTCTTAATGGCCCCTGGGGCAAGTGGCTGCCATATTGGACAGCACACATATGGAACATTTCCAGCATCATAGAAAGTTCAATTGAACAATGCTGTTATAGATTTAATTCTGAGTTTTTCAGGAAACAACTAGGTCATGCTTGCATGTTTTTAGTTCCTCTGCATCAGGACCTAATGAAGTTTAACTAATAAACTAATGAAGTTAAACCCACACTTGATTGAGAGGAGAGAAGATTATTAAAGGAAATCATAAATTATTAGTGACTAAATAGGGACTTGACAAACTTCCTCAAAATTTGTAGGGCTGTGAAATTCACAGAAATCCTAGATCGTAGGAGTGAAGGGGTGATTGATTTTTTTTACTAGAAAATAGCAGAATCCCATAATTTTAAAGGATTCTAAGATAGTCTCCCTATGAGCTTTCTCACTTGGATGCTCTGGCGAAGAAAGCGTTAAGAGCCATAAGGTCATTCCCTCTCCACCCCCTTCAATACCATGACTTTATTTTTGCTTCCTCAAGAATCCTTTGAGAGTTTTAAATTTTCCAAGTTTTCTTTTCCCTTTTTGTTCTACTTTTGTTATGTGCTCACTGTCTTATTGCTTTCTGGCTAGAGGATATGCCTCTACTTCTGCTTTGGAGGATTGATTAACTTTTTCTATTGTGTGTACTTCAGTGCAGAGCTAGTTTTTGTGACTGTCCTTTGCTTAAAAAAAAGTGTTCTTCGGGATGTAGCTTTCTAGATTTAAAGAACAACCTTATTATATATATTATTCAGCCTTTCTAATCACTTTTTTACTTTCAGTTTTCATGATCTGAAAGTTAATCTCCTATTACCATCGTTTTTTCTTTTCTATTTTCATTGTTCACTTTTTAAAAAATTTATCTTTAAGTAATCTCTACATCCAAAGTGGGGCTTGAACCCATGACCCTGAGATCAAGAATCTCATGCTGCACTAACTGGGCCAGCCAGGCAACCCTCAAGTTTCTTTGTATGTTTTCTGCAGTTTTGTTTCATCTGTGTGTTTTGTTATATATGTATATTTGTATATGTATATATACATATATATGTGTATATGTATATAATTTTTTTTAAAGACTTATTTATTTTAGAGAAAGAAAGAGTGCATAAGTGCACAGAATGGGGAGGGGCAGAGGGAGGGAGAGGGAGAGAGAGAGGAGAGAGAGAGAGAGAGAGAATATCCAGTCAAATCCTTGCTTGAGCATAGAGCCCAAAGCAGGGCTGGATCTCATGATCCTGAGATCATGACCTGAGTTGAAATCCAAGTCGGCCGCTTAACTGACTGAGCCACCCAGACTCTCTTGTTTTATATATTTCGAGGCCATGTTATTAGATACATAAAATTAGTAAGAGCTGTATCTTCATTATGGCTTCTTTGTCTTTTCAAATGATTCTTCCCTTGAATGCAATCTTGACATAATATCGTGATTTCTGCTTACCTTTTAGCTTGATTGGCTGTTCTGTTTTAAATGGTTGAGTTTATTTCGTTGACTTTAATTTTTATTTCATTTTTTATAATCTTTTTCTTTTTCTTTGTCTTGGCAATATTTAAGATAATCTAGTTTTAATTGATCTAGGTTTAGTTCAGATAAACTAGTTTAGTTTAGTTTTAGCTTTTACTTTAAAATAGTGTCTCTAAAACTGGAGGCAACTGAAGCAGTGTCTTTCCTCCTGTGCCTTTGCTATCGAAGGGGTGGTGTGAGCATCCTTTACCTTGCTTGTAAAGCATCCTGCTACCCAGACAACGTAAGATGTGACTAAGCTAATGAGATTGGCTTTCTTCTATGACTCAGGAAATTAGCCTTACTCTTTTGCAATAAAATCTTCTATGTTTCTACCATTCTATTAAGTAAGCAGATTTGAATCTCTGTTATATACAAGATACCTCCAAATCTGAGGAAGTCTTTCTAGCTTCTCTGCTTAAGAAGAGTACCCTGAACATGATCAGGCCTTGGAATCTGTGCTTAATAAGAGTACATTTGAGCCTAGTTTAAAATCAGTTGAGATATGCTTTAGATGCAGAGCATAGTAACAAGTCTTGATTTGTGTTACAGACTGTCCAATCCTAGATAGTTTTTGGCAGATTTTTCTCTGAGGCAGAATGGGTAAGAAGGCTTTATTCAGGTACCCTGTCTGACGTAGTTGGATTTATTATATTTTGTGTTGGAAATTCAAAGAGGGAAAAGGACAGAGAAAAGAAAAGGAGTATCATTCTCTACCCTATGACGGTGCTTTCTATAGATTATCAATCACACTGAGGGAACTGAAGCTTAAGGAATTTAAATGGCTTACCCAAGGATGCATGGCTAGTTTATGGAGAGCCAGGATTCAAATTCAGGTTGGCCTGACCATGAACCTTGTTCTCTTTCTGCTGCATGACATTTTCTCCCTCTTTTTAATTACAGTACATAAGAAATAGAAAAGACACGGTCTCTGACCTTAAGGAAACAAACCACATACAATAAAATTAAATAGCATTTTTTTTTAAAGAATCATCAGGAGGAATGGTATATTGACACCATATATTATGGGGTTTCCAACAAGGGAGTTAGAGCTGGTCAAATTATTTAGAAGAGGTTGAACAATTTAGAAATTATTTAGGAGAAGGTTGAACTAGAGCTGAACCTGAATCCCTGAATGAGACAAGAGGAGAAGTGTTTTAAGTGGAAAGATCTGCATAAATAAAACCACGGAAGTAGGTATGAGGTTGGCATGTTTATAACAGAGTATGGTAGGGAGAGAGTCCATTTTCAAATTGAGGAGTACTGAGCGGGAAAGTTGATATTTAGACTGGGGGGGCTCCACAATGGTGACTTTTTGAACTCCATACCAAGGAGTTTGTATACCATCAGTGCTTAGGTTTCTGACATAAGGGATTTTCCTTTTGGTATATCTGCTCATTGTTGAAATTCAATAAATTTGATATCATTCAAATGTAGTGTGATTGGTGAGGCATTTGTTGACTAGATTTGAAATTATAGGCATGCCCAGGAGGACTACTTATTCCCCCCTAGACATTAAGATTCTGCTGACAGCCGTTGAAGAGATGGGACTAGCCAATGGTTAGGTTCTCCTAGGTGCCCCAGAGCTGAGAGACTATAGTAAAGTCAAACATGTTTTTTTCTAAAAGCATTATTTATTTAAAAACATCATAAATATTTAACTGTATACTATATTCATTAAATACTATGTAATTAAGACCAGAAAATAAGGAGCCAGATAAGAAGAAAATTAAACAAATTAAATGTGGTAGTCTATTGTTACTTAAATGTGACCAATAATTATATCACTTAACTATGTTTTCCTCTACTTTAAAGAAGGAACCTATCACTTCTTTTCAGGGAGTGCTTTTTAGTATTAGAAGTCCCAGGGGTTTGCCTGACCACACAGTCTTTTAGCCCAAGATGCCCTTGACACTTTGGGATTTAAAAATCCTTGATGGTACTTTCCAACCTCTTGTTTGCTAATTTTGTTCAGATTCCTGATCTTTTATTAATTGCTAGAACTATTTAGGAAGAGCTAAACAGGGATGCCTGGGTGGCTCAGATGGTTAAGCATCTGCCTTCAGCTCAGGTCATGATCCCAGGGTCCTGGGATCGAGTCCCTATCAGGTTCCCTGCTTGATGGGGAGCCTGCTTCTCCCTCTGCCTGCCACTCTGCCTGCTTGTGTGCTTGTGCTCTCTCCCTATCTCTCTCTCTGACAAATAAATAAGTAAAATCTTTAAAAATAAAAAGAAAATTAAAAAAAAAAAAGCAAGAGCTAAACAGTTTCTCTCCTCTGTATTTCCCTCACAGAACCAGAGGGAACCATTATTACATATCTCCATTTCTCTCAATATTTTTATTTGGGATCATGAATACAATTTTATATTCTGCCTTTTGTACTTTACTATATCATTAACTTTGGAAACTTTTCCTAATCAAAGATTTTAATGGTTTAATGATATTCCATCATTTAGATATCACATACCTTTCTTCACATTTCAGGGATCAAACCATAATCTGACTTGGGACAACCTGACCTTCGGTCTTGATTTCAGGTAGATACCACAGTTCATTTCAGATAAATGGCACACTGGAGGGGATATGCCAATAAGTTGAAGCTATTTTCTAGTCCTTCCTAAAAAGGGCATTGGGGATCCAAGATATACTAATATATATTTCTTGGATCGAATCTCACTTTACAATTGCTTATTATGTATTTATTATTTGTCATATATTTCACTTATTTTTAGTGATTATGTGTTAGTTATATGACATAGCACTATTTATTTATTTATTGTGTATTTATTTAAATTTAAGTTAGTTGCATAGTATAATATTAGTTTCAGGTGTACAATGCAGTGATTGGACACTTCCCTGTATCACCGGGGCATAACATTGTTTTAAAAAGAGATAAAATTTGTGGGGCACCTGGGTGGCTCAGTCCGTTAAGTGTCCAGCTCTTAATTTTGGCTCAGGTCATGATGTCAGGGTCATGACATCCAACCCTGCATCATCTCTGTGCTGGGTTGCGTATATCTTTTCAAATTAGGATTTTTGCATTACGCAAAGAATATGGGTAGTGGAATTACTGGATCATATGGTAATTCTATTTTTAATTTTTTGAGGAACCTCCATATTGTTTTTCACAGTGGCTGCACTACTTTGGATTCCTACCAACAGAGCAAGAGGGTTCCTTTTTCTTCCACATCCTCACCAACAGTTGTTATTTCTTGTATTTTTGATTTCAGCCATTCTGGCAGATATAGAGTGATATCTCATTGTGGTTTTGATTAGCATTCCCCTCATGATGAGTGATGTTGCACATCTTTTCATGTGTCTGTTGGCCGTCTGTATGTCTTCTTTGGAGAAATGTCTGTTCATGTCTTATGCCTATTTTTTAGTTGGATTATTTATTTTTTTTGGTGTTGAATTTTGTAAGTTCTTTATATATTTTGGATACTAACCCTTCATCAGATATGTCATTTGCAAATATCATTTCCCATTCTATAGATTGTCTTTTAGTTTTGTTGATGGTTTCCTTTGCTGTGCAAAAGCTCTTTATTTTGGTATAGTCCTAGTAGTTTATTTTTGCTTTTGTTTCCCCTCCTTCAGGAGACATATTTAGAAAAATATTGCTACAGCTAATGTCAGAGAATTACTACCTGTGCTCTCTTCAAGGAATTTTATGGTTTCAGGTCTCACATTTAGGTCCTTAATCCATTTTGAGTTTATTTTGTATGTATGTAAAGTGGTCCAGTTTCATTCTTTTGCATGTAGCTGTCAGGTTTTCACAACATCATTTTTTGAAGAGACTGTCTTCAATTACATCTTCTTGCCTCCTTTGTCAAAGATTAATTGACCATATAATCCTGTGTTTATTTCTGGGCTCTCCATTCGGTTCTATTGATGTGTATATCTGTTTTTGTGCCTGTTCCATATTGTTTTGATTACTGTAGTTTTGTAGTGTATCTTGAAATCTGGGATTGTGATACTTCCAGTTTTCTTCCTTTTCAAAGTTGCTTTGGCTATTTGGGGTCTTTTGTGTTTCCATACAATTTTTAGGATTATTTGTTTTAGTTCTGTAAAGAATGCTATTTATACTTTGCTAGGGATTGCATTAAATCTGTAGATTGCTCTGGGTAGTATGGTCATTTTAACAGTATTTGCTTTTCCAGTCCATGAGCATAGAGTATCTTTCCATTTGTTTGTGTTGTCTTCAATTTCTTTCATCAATGTTTTATAGTTTTCCAAATACACGTCTTTCACCTACTTGGTTAAGTTTATTCCTAGGTATTTTATCATTTTGGTGTAATTGTAAATAGGATTGTTTTCTTAATTTCTCTTCCTGCTACTTCATTATTAGTGTATAGAAATACAACAAATTTCTTTTTTTTAAAAATACAACAAATTTCTGTGTATTGATTTTGTACCCTTGATCTTATTGAATTCATTTGTCACTACTAATAGTGTTTTGGTGGAATGTTTAGGGTTTTCTATAAATAGTATCATGTCATCTGCAAATAAGGAAAGTTTTACTCCTTTTTTTTTTAATGAATCTGGATGCCTTTTATTTCTTTTTATTGTCTGATTGCTGTGGCTAGGACTTGCCCTACTATGAATAGAAGGGATGAAAGTGGGCATCCTTGTCTTATTCCTCTTGTTCCTGATCTTAGGGGAAAAGCTCTACGCTAAGTATGATGTTCATTGTGGGTTTTTCATATATGGCCTCTATTATGTTGAGGTATGTTCCCTCTAAACCTACTTTGTTGAGGGTTTTTATAATGAATGAGTGTTGTACTTTATCAGTTGCTTTTCTGCATCTATTGAAATAATCGTGTAGTTTTTTAATTCTTTCTCTTATTGATGTGGTGTATCACACTGATTGATTTGTGAATGTTAAACCACCCTTGTATCCCAGAAATAAATCCCACCTGATCGTAATGAATGATTATTGTAACATATCGATGCTTTTGGTTTGCTAATATTTTGTTGAGGATTTTATATCCATGTTCATCAGAGATATTGGCCTGTAATTCTCTCTCTCTCTTTCCTTTTGTAGTGTATCTGGTTTTAGTATCAAGGTAATACTGGTCCCCTGAGTGTTACTTCTGATTGTGACTTGGCAAGCTTAAGACTGAGCTGGCATTTAGGAAAATTTTTCCTTGAATAACCTTATTTGAGTTGCTTAAGCAATTTCTGTTCCTCTTTAAAGGAGGAATGAAGTCAAAATCCTCCCAAAAGAAAATACATGGGACTTTATTCTGAGGTTGTTGATGAAAGTGATTCAGGTAGTGATGGGTTATGCTGTGGCTTGCCACTCAGGCCTTGTTCTTCCTTGGCACAGGGTGAGATGCTTAGAAAGACTTGCTTTTGCTTTATGGTGATTAAGGGAGAGCGCTATGTATACTTACAGAAGTGGCTCTGGAAAGGGCTACTTTGAACGTAATATACTTCAAAGACCTTACCTTTGCCCAGGTAAAAGTTACATATGAATCCAAGGCAATACTACTGAAATAATTATTACCAAACAGGTTTATCCCAAGAAAGACTGACATTACTGCTGAAAATGTGGTTCAAGAATGCAGAGGCATATTTGATTTCTCATGGTGATCTGTTTACTTGCATCTAAGATTCAGGAATGAATAGATTAATCCCACCACTGTGTATGGCTTCAGTTGAATTTAGCATTTCAACTCTCTGAAAGTGGTAACTGTATCATTAGGGTAAAGGATCCTCAAAAGATAATGACACTAAATAGACTAACTATGTAAATCAAAAATTTTAGAAGTTTACTTTTCTTTGATCATATACCAAATATAAATGATTTGGTATATCTTACAGTAAGAGCCACATTCTTTTGTAGCTTTGGTATCTTAGGAACACTATAGTGTGGGGAAGAAAAGTTCCTTAGCTTTGCCCAGAAGTTTGTAGTAGATCTGAATGCTTAGGTTTCTAGGATTTCAGTATTCTTTATATAATTTTGGAATCACAGCCTAGTAGGATGATGGGCTTACTTGGTGTCTGTTTTCAGAATTTATCATGGTGTTCTTTGACAGTTAAGCTTGTAAGGTCAAGAATAAATCAGAAATATTGCTCAGCCATCAAAAAGAATGAAATCTTGCCATTTGCAATGACATGAATAGAACTAGAGGGTATTATGCTAAATATGTCAGAGGAAGACAAATACCATATGATTTCACTCATACGTGGAATTTAAGAAACAAAACAAAGGATCATAGGGGAAGGGAAGGAAAAATAAAGTAAGATGAAAACAGAAAGGAAGGCAAATCAAAAGAGATGCTGAACTCAGGAAACAAACTGAGGATTGCTAGAGGGGAATGGGTGAGGGAATGGGGTAACCGGGCGATGGGTGTTAAGGAGCGCACTTGATGTGATGAGCACGGGGTGTTATATGCAACTGCTGAATCACCAAATCTACCCCTGAAACTAGTAATATAGTATATGTTAACTAAACTGAGTTTAAATAAAAAAATTTTTTTTTTTAAATAAAAAATTTTTTAAAAAGATTAAATCAGAATAAATCAGGACATAGATATGCAAAGTTACTTTATAAAGTAAACAAACTGCTCTCAGGCCTACAAGACTTGATTGTAACCTGTTAGAATGTGGAAACTGTTTCCGTCTGAACAGATCAAATTAACCCTAAAGAAGCAGAGGAGATGGAGAATCACTGAAGCAAAAGTTGGTAGTCAGTTGGCCTCAGTGATGGCAATTTCTCACAATGTAACAATAAATGGCATTTTAATGGCCATCTGAGTCCTGTGTGCATCTTAGTTACCTTGAGATATCTCTAAGGACTGGTATAGAAATAGAACAGGACAGTGGCCAACAGGTACATGGAGAAGTGCTCAGCATTGTCAATCATCAGGGAAACGCAAATCAAAACTGCAATGAGTTATCACCTCACACCTGTTAGAAGGACTGTCATCAAAAAGATGAGTGACAAATGTTGGTGAGACTGTAGAGAAAAGGGAACTCCTGTGCACTTTTGGTGGGAATATAATGATGCAGCCACTATAGAAAACAGTATGGAGATTCCTCAAAAAATTAAAAATAGAAATACATTTGATCCAGCAATTTCACTTCTGGGTCTATGTCCAAAGGAAACAAAAACAGAATGCTGAAGAGATATCTCTACTCCAGTATTCACTACAGCATTATTTATAATAGCCAAGGCATGGAAACAACCTTAGTATCCATTGATAAATGAATGGATAAAGAAAATATCACTCACACACACACACACACACACACAGGAATATTATTCAGCCCTAAAAAAAGGAATCCTGCCATTTTTGACAACATGGATGAACCTTTAGAGCTTTATGTTAAATGAAATAAATCAGCCAGAGAAAGATAAATACTGTATGCTCTCACTTATAGGTAGATTCCAAAAAAGTCAAACTCACAGAAACAGAGAACAGATTGATTAGTGTTGCTAGGGGTGGGGGTGTAGGGAATGAGGGTGAAAGTGGTCTAAATGTACAAACTTAAAGTAATAAGATAAATAAATTCTGGGGATATAATGTACAGCATGGGTGGCTATAGTTAACAATATTGTATATTTGAAAGTTGCTAAGAGAGTAGATCTAAATGTTCTCTTCACAAAAAATTTGTAACTATGCTAGGTGATGAATATTAATTTTATTGTGATAATCATTTTACAATATGTATATCAAATCCTTATTTTATATACCTTAAAGTAATATAATATGTCAAGTATATCTCAATAAAATTGGGGAAGAAAGAAATGGAACAAGTGAGTTTGGTGACTTGAATGTTGAATGGTGTAAGGTTGTCTCCCGGTTTGAATAAATTCTTCGTCTTAAGGTCTTGATAGTAGAAGACTAGATTGAGATTCATCTGGCTTTCTCTTTTTAGATGACACTCTTATACTGGACCTAGCTTCATTCATTTTATTTTATTTGTCTTTACTGTACTCATCCACTTTTAAAAATGACTCAGAAAATGTACAAATAAGTTAGTTTTGAATACAGGTAGAAAGGATTCAGAATGTTTCTACCCCATAGGTATTTAAATGATGTAAAACAGTATGGTGAGAGTTACCTGAAAGACACTATTCCCATGACTGTCCTTGAAAAGTATTAAAGGTATATTCTAATAAGAAATGGAAGGGCAAGGTAAAGTGTGCAGTGTAACAATTTTCAAACTTTTCCTCTTCAATACTTCAGATGGTTCAGAAGAATAAGCCAAAAGTTGACTGATTTGGGAGCATGTCCCAAAGTGGCTCAGTGCAAACAAAACTTTTTTGTCTTAATTTTAGCTTAAAAAACATGGGGGAAGTCATGTGTAATTTGTATTCTTTTTTTTTTTTTTTAAGATTTTATTTATTTATTTGACAGAGAAGAGAGAGAGATCACAAGCAGGCAGAGAGGCAGACAGAGAGAGAGGGGGAAGCAGGCTCCCCGCTGAGCAGAGAGCCTGATGTGGGACTCGATCCCAGGACTCTGGGATCATGACCTGAGCCAAAGGCAGAGGCCTTAACCCACTGAGCCACCCAGGTGCCCCTGTAATTTGTATTCTTAACCATAATATTTGTATGCAGGTATGTGTATTCAGTGCATGGAAATATAATGAATTTTTTATAAAATATAATTAATTTTTTATAAAATATAAAAAGCCATTTTTTACTTTTTTATTTAGAAAAATTTCTGGTTTTGAGCAAATGCCCTCATCTCTTTACATGTTGCTCATGTACTATCATTTCCAGAAATGGATCTTAATGGGTCACACTCCTAGAAACACGGGTTATAGGTTACTTACGTAAGAATTAAATGAGATAATAGATAAAGATCACCTTACAACACATAATATACCACATTAAGATCGAGGGAGGTTTCTTTGTTTTGTTTTGTTAAATCTTGGTGTTCCTTACAACTTAAGTTCTTTCAGAATTGGGTTTTATGCCTAAATAAAAAATTAATTGGGAGAAAATGTTAGGATGTAGGGCAAGAGGCTTCTTGTCTTTGACTTTCTTTGACATGATTAGGATCAGGTACAACAAAGTTAACTAACCATTGGTATAATTGATGCCCTCACAGGAGGGAGCACTGGCAACTGCTGGGAAATTTGAAGACTACCGTGGAGGGTTTGGTGTCAGCCAACAGTCCCAACGTCTGGTCCAAGTATGGTGGCCTGGAGCGGCTTTGCAGGGACATGCAAAGCATCCTCTATCATGGGCTCATCCATGACCAGGTATGTAAACCTCTTCTCTTCTGCCAGATTGACTGCACCACTTGTCAGAAAGAAACATTGCATTAAGTTGTTGGCAGGGAGAAGATGAAGGTCACTAGTCTGTGAGCCCTTGACGGTAGGACTGTAATATGATGATGAGGAAGACAATAGGGACAATGATGACAAATCACTAGGATTTTTCTCTTAGGAGCACCCTAGGACACATCTGAGAAGTAGTTATAGAATATTGTTATGTATTATGTAACAATATTAATATTTTGTTAATAGTAGTTATTGAATTTGAATATTCTTTGAGCATTTTGTAGGTAACTGGTTGATTCTTGGGAGTGGCAGTTTTAGTTATTTTTATTAATTTCAATTAATTGTTTAAAATACAAACTTTATTGATGTTGAGTTTCTTGTCTGTAATATCCTCAAACACTCTAAAACACTTGGAGTATTGAGAATGAGTGGAATGTAATAATACTTAATGGTTTTTGCTTCATCTTTGGCAATGACTCCATTTGCAGGTTTTAAATAAGGTTCAGATCTGGATAAAATTGTCAAATGAGTCATTGACTCTGGTATCCTCCTACTTAAAAAAAAAAAAATCAGACCTCACAAATATGTGCAGAATCATGTGTTCCCAAACCCTCATGCTCATCCCATGTCAGGGTCTAGTACTCTTCCCTGGAACTCTCTCCCTTGAGCCAAGCTTGTCTTTTTCTTTTTTAATCAGAATTTATTCTCAACTAGACTAGCGGTCACATTGAAAAAGAGCTAATCAGATACTTGGCATTAAGGAATTCATAGTTGATAGGATTTAATATGCTACCTTCCCTTCTAAAAATATGTGTATGTTACCTCTGAACAATATCTTCAAATTAATGTTCCTGTTGGATATTTTCAGAATTCAGTGGAGTAGTTGGCTTCGGTTAGATTTTCTTTATTCAGAATAAGTTCTGAAAGTGAGGCTCTCTCAGAGAGTTTCTTAATGGTTATTGTTATTCAAACACCATTCTAGGAATTTGGAAGCAGCTTTGTGTGGTAGACTGATAAAAGTCTTTAGAATCAGATAGAACTTAGATTAAGGGGCACCTGGGTGGCTCAGTGGGTTAAAGCCTCTGCCTTCGGCTCGGGTCATGATCTCAGGGTGCTGGGATCGAGCCCTGAGTTGAGCTCTCTGCTCAGCAGGGAGCCTGTTTCCCTAACTCTCTCTCTGCCTTCCTCTCGCCTGCATGTGATCTCTCTCTCTCTCTCTCTCTGTCAAATAAATAAATAAATAAATAAATAAAATCTTAAAAAAAAAAAAAAAGAACCTAGATTGAAATCTAGACTCGTTACTCATGTCCTTGGGGGGAAAAATGAGCTAGTAGTTACTGTTATAGACTTCTGAGTTAGACAGTTCATATTTTAATCCCAGCTTCAGCACTATGTGGTACTGGGTAAGTTACTGCTTTATGCCTCTGTTTACTCATTTGTGAAATGAGAGAACACTGGTACCTACCTCATAGGATTATTGTGAGAATTAAATGAGATGATATACATGAAAAGCTTTAAAAAACATAAGAAATTGATGATTGATCTTAACTATTAGGAAATATTAATTTTTTTGAGCCTCGTTTTTCTCATCTATAAAAATAAGGATAATGTTATTTACATCATAATGTTTGATGGAAAAATCTTTCCATGAAAGATTTAGCATACAATGAAATAGCATACAGATTTGCCTGGTGCAGTTTGTGGCACACGGGAAATAATAAATGTTTCTTTCATTTTTTTAAGTTTCAAGTTACATGTAGTCTGATGGAAAAAAAATAGTTATGAAGACTGGAATTTATAGAACAAATTAGTTCAATCTGGTTTTACTGTAATCTGGTTTTTGCCCATACCACTGGTGATCTTGCTACTGAAATTTAAGTAAAATGATGTCCATATTATCAGATCCATGAACATTTCTTCTCCTTTGAACACTGTCTGGTGTTCTTCACTGTTAAGTATCATCACACCTTGACTTGCACAGCATTATTATCTTCTCATGTCATAGAGTCCTCCTACCTCTGTGACCATTCTTTCTTAGTTTCTTTCTCTGAAATCTCTTCTTCTTGGATTTTAGCATTTAATGGGATTCTGTCCTACGTCCTTTTCTCGTCTTACTTTATACATTTTCCTGAAACAGCCTCATCCACTTGCACTGTTTTAACTATCACCCATGTACTAAAGACCCGCAGCTCAGACACCTCTGCTGAACTCCAGATCCATAAGACTAGCTATCTGCTGTACGTTACCATCTAGTAGTTTCTCGTACAGGGCAAGCACAACGTGACCCAAAACAAACTTATTTTCCTCATGAGGTTGCCCTTCCTCCTATTTTTAACACTAATTTATGGCATTGCTGACCACTCAGTCTCCCAAGCCAGAAACTTGGGAATCATGCCACATGTACAAAAACTCAATACAAGTTTCCCAGGCTGATGACCAAAATAACTACCAGATTAGTGTCTCTACCATTTAGTGGTTAAGCACTTACATCTTGATAGCAAAAAGGTTCTTTTCTTGGCTCTGTTACTAATTTCACATTGTTGTCTAGAGTAATCACTTCCCCATATTACAAGACAGTTTTCCCATCTGTACCAGAAAGACAAAATGTCATAATGAAATAGCAAAGGAATGGGATTCCAAGTGAAGGATGCTTGGTAAATGCAAAACAGTATTAACATATCTTGTTAGAATTATTAACGAATGATATCAGTGAAAGCATGTGGTTATCAGAATGAAAAATATTAAAGTATATGATCATCTGCAAAATAGCAGTAGTGTTAGTAAGTGAAAACAGAGTAAACCAGGCAAATCTGTCATGCACACACTTTTCAATTACAGGCTGTAATGGAAAGAATCACAACTAGACCATCCATACCGGTTTCACTGCTGCTGTCTTCTGCCTTGTAAAGACCTAACAATTAATGTCTGTGTCAAGGACTTATTTTTCCCTCTCATTTCCTCCCTAAAGATTAAGGCTTTCAAAGGCTTCTGGCTGCTGCGTCATCCGGAAGCTATTCTGGGTGTTGTGCCCTTGGAGAGGGGGAAGGGATACAGTGATTCATGCTGGTCATATCTATTCTGTGCTTTCATAGGGATGTGTTATGGAATGTGAACTTTATTTTTTTAAATCACTCAGGGCCTTATGAAAGCTATAACATCATGACTATATTTTTAGAGCGATCTTGTTTTCCCTGACAGCCTGCTTCTAGGCTTTTAGTTTTCCCATAAGGCAAGGCATATTTGACCTTTTCTTTTCTAATGCTTAGAAATGTGGAGACATTCATTCAGTCCCTAAGATTCCTCTGCTGAATAGGAGAAATAAAAAGATCCCCCTCTTTTCCACCACCAAGAAGAAGCCTCTTCTTGGCAATATAAGTGGCCCAATTTAAAAAATAACAATAACAACACAAAAGACTTCTGTGTATTTTTTTCCTAAATATATTAGTTATATATTTTTATTTGTTGAAAATAGCAAAAAGGAATTTGAAGAAAGTAAATATCACCCTCAAGTCAACACCAAGTATTATTGCTCTTTAACATTTTGGTAGATCTTATTTTTTTCTATGCATTTATGTGCTTTTTAAAATATTAAGATTGTACTGTATATATCTTTCTATAACTTGCTTTAAAATATTTAACTTTTTAAATAAACAATATATTTATATAATTAAAAAAAGCATATAACTATATTCAGTGAAATATCTTGTTTCCTTTTAGTCCTATAGGTAACTACTGTTTATAAGTTTCTTTCCAGAGAATTTTTGTTTTTGTTTTTTTTAAAGATTTTATTTATTTATTTGACAGAGAGAGATCACAAATAGGCAGAGAGGCAGGTAGAGAGAGAGGGGAAGCGGGCTCCCTGCTGAGTAGAGAGCCCGATGCGGGGCTCGATGTGGGTCTCGATCCCAGGACCCTGAGATCATGACCTGACCTGAAGACAGAGGTTTAACCCACTGAGCCACCCAGACGCCCTTGTGCATTTCAATTCTGGTAGATACTGCTAAATTACCCTTCAGGAAGCTATGTCTATTTACGTATTTAGAGTATTTGCTTCTCCATAACCATGCCAGTATAGGGTGTTATTAAACTGTAAACTATCCCCAATATGATAGGTAAAATGTTACATTTCTCTTATTATGAAAGTTGTTTATGAGAGTCTTATTTTTCTGTGAACTTTTTCTGATTTTCCCCCATTTTCCTTAGATTGTTAGTCTTTTCCTATGGATTTATACAAGTTCTTTATTAATGGAATTAATCCTTTGTCTGTAATGTGAATTACAAATATTCCCCCCTTCCCCGTTTATCTTTTGCCATTTCAAATGGTGGCTTTTATATGCAGAAATATCTGATGGGGGTGCAGAAGGAGAGGGAGAGAGAGAATCTTTTATTCATTCATTCATTCATTCATTCATTCATTTATTTAGAGAGCACACACATGCACTCATGGTGGCGAGGTGCAGAGGGAGAGAGAGAATCTCAAGCAGACTCCCCACTAATGATGGAGACCCACACGGAGATTGATCTCACAATCCTGAGATCATGACCTGAGTTGTGATCAAGAATTGGACACTTAGGGACACCTGGATGACTCAGTCGGTTAATCGGCTGCCTTCAGCTCAGCCATGATCCCAGAGTCCTGGGATTGAGTTCCACATCAGACTCCTTGCTACGCAGAGTCTGCTTCTCCCTCTGCCTGCAGCTCCCCCTGCTTGTGCTTGCTCTCTCTCTCTCTTTCTCTCTCTGACAAATAAATAAAATCTTAAAAAAAAAGTTGGAGGCTTAACCTACTGAACCATCCAGGCACCTCTCTGATTTTTAGTAAGTCAAATTGATCATTTCTTTTAGGGGTTGTGGGTTCCGTATAATGCTCTGAAAGGGCTTCCCAGTGTACAATTATTAAAAATGTTTCTCTGTGGTTTCTTCTGATAATGGCTTAAATTTTGCCTTTAAACAATTTCATCTGTAATTTTTAAAAAATATTTATTTATTTGGCAGAGAGAGAGATCACAAGTAGGCAGAGAGGCAGGCAGAGAGAGAGTTGGGGAAGCAGGTTCCCTGCTGAGCAGAGAGCCTGATGCTGGGCTTGATCCCAGGACCCTGAGATCATGACCTGAGCCGAAGGGAGAGGCTTTAACCCACTGAGCCACCCAGGTCCCCCTGTAATTTATTTTGAATATACTTAATTCCCTTGACACACAGATCTATTTCTGGTTTTTTATTATGGTCTTTTGTTGTCTATTTTGTGTCATCACCACTCAGTTTTAATTATTGTAGCTTTTCGTTATGGTAGGAATAGCCCCTCACTTGTATAGCATCTTTTGTTGTTGATTTTTCCCCCAATATTCAAACACTTGTCATTTTATTTACCCCTTAACTGCTTTATTATTTTTGGATAAGGACAGGAAAACCTTATACGATGTGATCTGAATCATTTTCCGATTAAGTGAGGGCAGTTAAGGAGTCATTCAAAATTGTAGTTTATTTGAAAACATCTAAAATTATGTTTGTTCAACAGTCTTTGGATATAGGACCAAAACCTTTTCTGGGAATATGGATCCACTGATGGAGTTTCATACCATCTTTCTTGAATAAATTGCACCCATAGTACATGATATAGGACTTCAAATTTTAATTTCTTTATGCTGGACTGGCAATTTAAAGATCCTGTAATACGAGCATAAAGCCAACATTTTTAGGCTTTTTTTCCTTTTAACTTTGAAAATTGTCTTGCCTCTACATAATTTGACATCAAGTGTTTATAGTAAAGTTTTTGTGTGGGCATAAATTTTTAACTCCTTTGGGTAAATACCAAGGAATGTGATTGCTGGATCCTATGGTAAGAGTAAGTTTAGTTTAGTTTTGTTTTTTGTTTTTTCAAAGTTGGTAAGTATATTTATTTTTTTCCTTTTTTTATTAACATAATGTATTCTTTGTTTCAGGGGTACATATCTGTGATTCATCAGTCTTACACAATTCTTGATGCTCACCATAGCAAGAATATGTTTAGTTTTGTAAGAAACTGCCCAACTGTCTTCCAAAGTAGCTGTACCATTTTGCACTGTCACCAGCAATGAATGAAAGTTCCTTTTGCTCCACATTCTCACCAGCCATTAACGTAGGCATTGTTTTGGATTTTGGCCATTCTAATATAAGTATATAGTGCTACTGTGTTGTTTTAATTTGCATCTCCCTGATGATATACGACATGGCACATTTTTTCATGTGCTTATTTGTCCTCTGTATATCTTCTTTGGCAAGGTGTGTGTTAAGGTCTTTGGCCCATTTTTTAAGTCAGATCGTTTGTTTTCTTGTTGTGTTTAAGAGTTCCTCACATATTTTAGATAACATTCTTTTATCACATGTGGCTTTGCAAATATTTTCTTCCAGGTTGTGGTTTGTCTTTTCCTTCTCTTGATATTGTTGGTCACAGAGCAGAAGTGTTTAATTTTAGTGAAGTCTACCTTATCAGTTCTTTGTTTCATGGATCATGCTTTTGGTCTTGTATCAAAAAAGTCATTACCATACCCAAGGTCATCTAGGTTTCTAGCTATGTTATCTTCTAGGAGATTTATAGTTTTTCATTTTACATTTAGGTCTATGACTCATCTTGACTTAATTTTTGTGACACGTATAAGGTCTGTGTCTAGATTCATTTTTTTGCTTGTAGATGTCTGATGTTTCAGCACCATGTTGAAAAGACTATCATTGCTCCAGTGTATTGCCTTTGCTCCCTTGTCAGAGATTAGTTGATTTTATTTGTGTCTGTTTCTGAGCTCTCTGTTTCAGAGCTCTCTATTCTGTTTCCCTGATTTGTCTATTTTTTCCCCAATACTATATTGCTTTGATTACTGTGCCTTTAGAGAAAGTCTTCAAGTCAGATAGTGTCAGTCTTTTTTGAAGAAAAACTTTGCTCTTGTCTTTCAATATTGTTTTGGCTATTCTGGGTCTTTTGCTTCTCCGTATAAACTTTACAATGAGTTTGTTGATATCCAAAAAATAACTCGCTAGGATTTTGATTGGATTGTATTGAATCTATAGATCAAGTTGGGAAGAACTGACATTTGACAGTACTGAATGTTCCTATCCATGAACATGGATTATCTGTGTATTTATTTAGTTCTTTGCTATCTTTCATCAGTGTTTTGTAGTATTTCTCATATAGATCTTGTACATATTTTGTTAGATTTATATCTAATATTTCATTTTCAGGAATCCTACAGTAAATGGTAATGTGTTCTTATTTTCAAATTCCACTTGCTCATTGCTGATATATAAGAAAGTGGTTGGTTTTCATATTAACCTTGCATCCTATGACCTTGCTATAATCACTTACTAGTTCCAGGAACTTTTTGGTTGATTTTTTAGAATTTTCTACTTAGATGATCATGTCATCTGTGAACAAAAGCAGTTTTATTTATTCCTTCCCAATCTGTATGTCTTTTATTTCCTTTTTTTTTTCTTAATGCATTAACTAGGACTTCCATTATGATGTTAAAAAGTAGTGAGAAGAGGAAACACCTTTGCTTTGTTCCTGATCTTAGTGGAAAAGCTTTGAGCTTCTCACAGTCAAGTATGATGATAGCTGTAGGTTTTTGTAGATGTTCTTTATCAATTTGAAGAAGTTCCCCTCTATTCCTGGTTTACTGAGAGTTTTTATTATGAGTGGGTGTTGGGTTTTGTCACATGCTTTTTCTACATCTATTGATCATGTGATTTTTTTTTTTTTTTTGGCTGTTGATGTGATGAATTCCATCACATACCATTGATGTGATTTGATGTGTTCTTGGAATGTTCAACCAGCCTTGCATACTTGGTGTAAATCCTCCTTGGTCATGGTGTATAATTCTTTCTATACAATGTTGGATTTGATTTGCTAATGTTTTGTTGAGGATTTTTGCATCTATGTTCATGAGAGATATTGGTCCATAGTTTTCTTGTGATTTTTTTTTTCTGGTTTTGGTATTAGGGTAATGCTAGCCTTGTAGAATGATTTGGGGAAGTATTTTCCTCTGCTTCTGTTTTCTTAAAGGCACTATAGGGAATTGGTATAATTAAATATTTAGTAGAATTCACCAGTGAACCCATCTAGGCCTGGTGCTTTTGGTTTTAGAAAGTTATTAATTGTTGATTCCATTCTTCTTAGGAGATATAGGCCTACTCAGATTATCTATTTCTTCCTGGTAAAATTTGGCAGATTGTATCTTTTGAGGAATTGATCTGTTTCACCTAGGTTGTCACACTAGTGTCCATAGAGTTGTTTATAGTATTCCTTTGTAATGTCCATTATATCTGTAGTGATGTCCCCAATTTTATTTCTGAGTTAGCCTAGAATGTTTCTTAAAGAAAGGAAACCAAGTTTAGATCCTATTCACATAGATGTAACTAACCAGGGACGTGCTGGAGTTGATATTCCACTGCTGCCCATCCCTGGCCACTCAGTGTTCACTAAGCCACAGAACAGAGATTGGAAACACTGCCACACTGCTGCCAAAATCTCAAAGGTCTCCATGACTCCAGTTGGTAAAACAGCCTGTACAGCCGACACTTCTAATTCCTACTTCTACCTCGCCAGTCTCGGTGAGAAGCCCACCCATTTGAGATGACATTTAACTGAGTTGCTTTTTGGGTCATATATTAAGTTCCCATTTAAGGACTCTCTCTAAGCTGTTTATTTTAATCTGTTAGTCTGTCTCTTAATGCTTGTGCTAGGTCCGTACTTCTCAATTATTTAGATTTCAGTTTTAACCTGTTTCCGGTTAAATCTCAGAAAGGATTCTCAAGAAATAAGAATTAGATCTTCTATAAACATTTGCCTTCTCCAGTTCATTCTCCAGTTCATTTCCTAGTATAAACATTTGCCTTCTTCGGTTCAGGCCTTCTCCAGTGTGAGACTATTTTATCTAGAACTGACCATTTCTTTGACTCTACATACAGCCCTTTCCTGACCTGGGCAGCATGGGAAAAGTAGGTCTTTCCTTGCTTGGTTTTGCGGTAAGAAATGAAGACCTACAGCTCTGATTTTTAACTAATAACTTAAACTCTTCACCAGTTTTAAGATTTACCTTCTAAGGTTGAATGGTGGAGAGATGAGTGTGAAATCAGATTATTTTCATTGTGTAACCTTCGATGTCATATGCATGCATTACCTGCTCAAAAGAACAATTAAAATAGTTTTTAACAATTATCCTTAAAAAGGGTGAACATGTGTGTATCTCCTTTTGATTGCTGTTGAGAACTTTTGTTGAGGCAGGGAAGGTTAGGATTTTTTTCCCCTCCTGTCTTTGAATGTCAACACCAGAACTAGATTTGGTCTAACGTGGTAGTGACTTCTTCACCTTATGTGTTCCCACAGCAGGTGTGTTGCCGCCAGACTGATTACTGGCAGTTTGTGAAGGACATCCGCTGGCTCAGTCCCCACTCAGCCCTTCATGTGGAGAAGGTAAGAAAGGAAAAGTAACCACAGGCTGTGTTGTTTGATGTTCTATCTGAAGAGTCTTCTAGGCCAGAATGATGGTGTGTGTGTGTCGAGGTTCCTATTAACTGAGGAAGTTATTCCTGTAGGACTAATTTGGAAGGGAGGATTATTGGCTTTAAAAAATAAACCCATTGAAAATAAATAATAAATAAATAAATAAACCCATTGAGACCCATTGTCCCAGGCCATTTTCTCTCCTTTGGGGAAGGGGTGAAAAAGCTTTGTTATTTTCAAAAGATCTGTGTATTAGGACCAGAATGAAGCTATTCAAAATCCTAGGAAAATGTCTAGGGGTTCCCTGAAATGGTTGGGGCAAGTGGGACTGAGATGCTTAGCTCAAGGTAGTATCTCTGATTTCCGATCAGGGAAACAGCTCGAGGAGGTTAGTGACTTGGCCAAAGTTACCCACTACTTCCAGAGCAGTCATGCCAAATGTTTGTATCTATTTATTTAACTCTTCATGATAGAAGATTTCAAATATATACAGAAATAAAGAGAATAGTGTAAGGAGCCCTGAAATATCTATCTTCGATACTTGTCAGTATCTGGCCAGTTTTGTTTCATGTGTATCCCTCCCACTGCCAGGTTCATTGCTGAGGTGATGTCAGGAAAAGTAATTTGTTTTTAAAAGATCGGGGAACCAAATCACAGGGTGTCAGACTGGCCTTTTTTGTGAGGAAAATCCAGAGCCCAGTGGGTTTCCTATGCAGACTCTCTTTGTCCTCCTCACGTAATTTTTCTTACCACCACTCCCCTTCACCTCCAGCTAACTTCCTTTTCTAAAATATGTTGCTGTGGTTGTTTCTTCTTAGAAGCTGCCTATAAGACCTTGCTTTTAGAAACAGCCAAGTAGAAGGAGAATAAATTCTCTATAGAGAATAAATTCTCTATTCCAAATGGAGAATGCTACGACTGGAGCCAAAACGAGATGCTCAGATGGCTTCTCCTTGGTGGCGAATCTTAGGTGACATCTTCCCAGACCCTTTCCCTCCAGGTTTTTGTTGCATTATTTTCTGGAGGCCAGCTGAAACGGAGGACTCTGTGAGAGCAGCCAAGAGGTCGAGTTTATCCTTCCTCTGAGTACCGTGGGCTAGATGTGTCTTCGGAGCTAGAGCATAAAGAGAGCTATAGCAGCTTTGTCCTCTCCTCGAGCTGCATATCAGGTCATAGCTGCTTGTTCCTCTCCAGTGTCTGGTCCGACAGCGAGGCCCCTAGTCCCTTCAACCCCCGCCTCCTTCGGTCACCTCTACATGCTCCCTGGAGGCAGAGTCCCTCTGATCGCAGCCTCTTCCCCGGCCCCGTTTAGTTCTCCGGTCCTTAGGCCCCAGTCTTGCGGTCCGTACCGGATGCATGTTTTGACCCACGCCTCCTTGCCTCCCAGTTCTGTTTTGACCCACGCCTCCTTGCCTCCCAGTTCGTCAGCCTGCACGAGAACGGCGAGAGCGGCAGAGACGGCGAGAGCGGCGAGAGCGGGCGCGCCGTGGCTGAGCTGTGGCTGCAGCACAGTTTGCAGCGCCACTGTCTCTCCGCCCAGCTCCGGCCTCTGCTGGGGGACAGGCAGTACATCAGAAAATTCTACACGGGTACGTGGAGACCCCTCAGCCAGGATCCCAGCCCGCTCTCCTCCCTCTCTTCCACTTTACTCTTCCTCGAGAGGCTGACTCTCACCCCAGGGCACCGTACTTTCGGTGTCACAGAGATTCCAATCAGAAGCATCCGGTCTTCTCCTTTATGTGCAAAACACAGTCCTGCGGGATGCTAAGGTCTTCCCCGACTCCCACGGGTGCAAACCGATGAGAACAACCACCATTTACTGAGAGTTTCGTAGGTGCCAGCCACTGTGACGTACTGTTGATACATGTACCCTTCCCAACAGCCCTGAGAGCCGGGCAGTAATACCCTGTTTTCCAATTAGGGAAGCAGAGCCCTAGGAGGCCAAGGCACCTACAGCCCGGATTCAAATCTGGGGCTTTGTGACTTTGAAGCCTCTGGGCACGGCCTCTCTTTTATACTGCACATCACTTTGCCCCTCCTGTACTCATGTGTCCCTGATTCCTCTTCTCCCTGCAGTGGCGTGATTCTCCTTAAGTCATTGTCACCTGTTGTCTCTCCTTCCCTGAGCCTCTCCCAGGCTGTACAGGGAGGCTAGAGATGTCCCTGTTGGGGCTCTGTCACAGCGGTAGCATTTCTCTCCCCAGATACTGCTTTCCTGCTAAGCACCGCCCACGTCACGGCCATGCTCCAGTGCCTGGAAGCCGTGGAACAGAACAACCCCCGCCTCCTGGCTCAGCTTGATGCGTCCATGGTAAGGGGGCAAGGAGTGATCTGTGTCTCTGCTGGGTCCCTGGACCTTCCCATGATGGAACCTTCTGTAGCCAACTCTTTGCTTAGGCAGTTGTGAACTGAAAGGCTTTCATTAAAAAAAAAAAAAAATACTTGGAGAAGAAGGAGAGGTACCATTAAGCATCTACTGAAGTCAACAGTCTAAGCATAAGGGTCTCTCTAAGAAAGGAGGTGTCTATTTTTTTAAATTCCTTTTAAAAATCCATAGTCTGAATAAGTACTTCTGTAAGGGCCGATTTGACAAGCCGGGGGGAAGAGGATGATTTTGAATGAGGAGTAGGATTGAATCAGGAGCAGGATTGTATAGTGTCCTACCTGCTATGACCTAGTGTGACACGGGATCATTTTCATCGTTGAAGTATAAAGAAAATTTTGTTGCTAGATATTGCTTATTGTTAACCGTCCAATTCACTCACCCCATCACTAATATCAGTGCCTCCGCTAGAGTGGAATCACAGTCCCTACTCCTTTTCAGGAGGGAGCCCCTATCTCTCGGGGTTTTAAAATTTTGATTCTTAGTTACTACCTATTAAATACTTTCTGTGTGCCAGGCTTGGCGCTAAGCATCATCCATGCGTCATCTCATGTCATTCTCACAACTCTATAAGGGAGACATTAATCTCATTTTATAAAGGAAGCCAGCTGAGGGACAGAGCAGGTAAGTCACTTGCTCCAAGTTTGTAAGTGGTAGGCTCTGGACTCGAACACTGATCTATCTGATTTCTGACTCCATGCACACAGTCTGAAGAATATTGCTGTACCGCCTCTATGATAAAGCACTCCCAGTGTCCCACCTGGGATTCCAGATTCTGCTGTATCACAGGACTTCAGGGTTTCAAAGCTGTGTGCTCGAATAGAGCAGTAGAGTTGTATGTTTTATCTGCAGGCTCTGGCTGCCGGTCAAAACCTGCTGCCAAAGGTCAGCTTCTACCAGCATTTCTGTGGGGCCGAATGTTCCTCCTCCGAGGGCCTCTGTCCTCAGCTCTGACACATGTTTGTTTTGTAGTTTGCCAGGAAGCATGAGAGCCCGCTGCTGGCAACCAAGAGCCAGAGCCTGACAGCTCTGCCTGGTTCCACATGCACGCCTCCAACCAGCTCTGCTCAGCATCCCTACTTTGGGTCCTTCTCTAGCCTCCACCAGTCCGCACCCAGCCACGGCTCAGGTATGGGGGCAGGAAGGGCCAGTCAGGACTTGCCTGCCCAGCCCCGGAAAGGAGGGGACTTTGTGGGTCCACACAGGAGGGTCTGGATAGAGCCGTGGGTTGGTGCAGTTTGGTCACATTCCATGTCTTGATACTGGACATCTTAAGAAGTTGTATAGTAACTAGCCTAGGGTAATTCAGCAGAATCATTACAGTAATAGAGGAAAGATCGATGTTTTTAGATTCCCCGATTCCCCAGGATTCCTAATCCCCATTGCCAAGAAGGCATTTCAATAATAATAGCTAACACTTAGTGAGGGCTTGCCATGTGCCAGGCTCTGTTATAATCAATTTATAGGTATCCCTTCATTGGATCCTCAGAACAGTCCTATGCCGTGAGTGTTGTTATTATTGCTCATTTTACAGATGGGAAATGTACACTAAGAATTGCTGAAGCCACTGTGTCAAGAGCCCACGCTCTTACCTTACCTTAACGGCTTACCTGCGTCTAAGCAATTTCTGCTTACTTCACGTGGTGTGCCTTCCCCAGCTCACCCTTTTCTCCTCTGTTTATGTCCTAGAAAGAAGATCTACTTCCTTTTCACTCTCTGGCCCTCCCCGAAAACCTCAAGAAAACAGAGAGCATATCTCACCAGCACAGGATCAAACCTTCCAAGCCCCCCAGCCTGCAGTCTCCGCATTAGCCAGGGATCCCCCCTCAACCCCAAATGAGATGAGCTCTAGCACTCTGACCAGCCCCCTAGAAGCATCCCAGGCCAGCAGCCAGAACGATTCCCCCAGTGACGCCAGCGAGGGGCCCGAGTACTTGGCCATCGGCAACCTGGATCCCCGGGGCCGGACTGCCAGCTGCCAGAGTCACAGCAGCAATGCTGAGAGCAGCAGCTCCAACTTGTTCTCCTCCAGCAGCTCGCAGAAGCCCGATTCTGCTGCCTCTTCCCTAGGCGAGCAGGAGGGAGGTGGGCAGAGCCAGCTGTCCAGCGTCCTTCGCAGGTCCAGCTTCTCGGAGGGGCAGACGCTCACTGCCACCAGTGGAGCAAAGAAGAGCCACACTCGCTCCCACTCGGACACCAACATTGCCTCCAGAGGAGCCCCAGGTAATGGTCGTCACCGGGCCCTACTCAGTAAGTTATGCTTCTGATGACGGGCTGGGCTGTCCTGCTTCTAAAGGAAGAGGAGCATTGATAGTGTAACGTGAATACCCAGGAGACCGCTCTGAGAATATTGATGTCCGTTCCCTTATCCATTGCCAAATTGTAACTGTTTCCCTGGATTCTTTCGGCAGTTCCTCAGCATCAGAGGATAGTGTGACTTGTCACAGTTTGAGTTTTTAACGTTTCTCTCAGGCAGAGGGGAAATTCTTACAAGCTTTGAAGACAATCCCATTAAATTCCTCCCCTTTCTGTGATTCCTGAGAAGTGCAGTCAGGTGTAATACCGGTATGAGAAAGGCGAAGTGATCTTGGGGTTTCCTCATCAAAACTAGGATATATGAGTGTGGGATGATGGACCGAGGAAACCAGTTGGGGAGGGTGGGCGGCTGGCTGCCGCATCACTAATTCAGGCTGGAAGGCAGCTCAGTAAGGAGGCCCTGGCCACTGAGCCCTGCCTCATGCTGGCAGAGGGCACTCTCAGCACAGGAGACGTGGGGCTCGTTGCTTTTGCCATCTCCCTGCCATCTTCTGTCATGGGCTGTTAGTGTCTGGCAGGCTTTGGTTGGGTTTCGTTTGTGGGAGAACTTCCATAACAGCAAGTGTGACATGGGTCTCTGTGCTCAAAGCCAGCTCTGGGTAGGAAAGTTCCAGAAATAAAATATTAAAAAAATTTTTAAAAAGAGGAACATTTCCTTCAGCAACTGGAGCTGCCATTGATTTCTCATTGTAATATCTAGAAAGGTGAGAGCTGAGGCCCTCATCTGAAACTTGTGAGTAACAAACTTTTTTTCGTTTTCTACTCAAGATGCGGCTTGCCTTATTGGAACTCTCTAGGGACCAAAAAAAAAAAAAAAGAAATCTCCATATCAAAGCCTGTCTTCCCACAAACTTTCCTAGATGTGAAGAGTACTTGGGTTAGCTCCTCACTTCACATCTCCTGCTGCAGGCCTGCTGTCTGTGTAGTCCAGGCCCCTGGTCTTTGCGCATGGGAAACTTCCCTGCCCCCATTCTTGAATCCACACGGATTCCAGAAACCACGGTAACCTGCATTGGAAAGGGGAGCCAGAGAAAACCTAAGCAAAAGGGTCTGAGGGAGAGGGGCTTGTGTGTAGCTTCTCGTGAGTCAGCTACCTCGATTCAGTAGCTGAGGATTTCAGCACCAGGGTTCCCTCCTGGGGGCTAAGTCCCCACCTCTGCTAGATGAAAGGACACTCTTTTTCTCACTCAGTTCTCATTTCCTCTGTTTGGACTCTTCTCTGCACCTGTCTGTCTACGAACAGGAGGCCCCAGGAATATCACCATTATAGTTGAAGATCCCATTGCAGGTTTGGGAGCTGTCCTTTCTGTCTACCACCTCCTCCTCTGTGACCATCTTGCTTAGTTCAGAGCCTCCTTTTCCATTCTGGTGTCAAATCAAGTCTGGCAAGGCTGGCTAATCCTGCTGTGGTTCTTAGATCTGTCTCTGAGATGGCACCGGTATTTTGCATCCTACGTTTCCTGCCCGTGACTTCCAGATGCCTCAGTTAGTCTCCCAACAGCTTTTGGGAGGCAGAGTCAAGATTTATCAATCCTGATTTGCTCAAAGGTGAAACCAAAGCCTGCTATTTGTCTAAGGCATCACGATGAATCAATGGCAGAATTTTTTTTTTAATAACTGAACACTTCATATGGATTACTTTATTTTTCTTGAATTAACACCAGAATGTGTTTTTTCCCCTTTTCTGTGGTGTTGGATGTGGATGCATGTTTTCTGCCTCTCCCAGAGTCCCACTTCCTTTTTCTTTCGCCTGTCTTCTTCCTCTACAAGTCCCATCCCACCCCCATCCCCATCATTGCACAGGCTTTTTCTAGGGACTTAAGTCTGTTTCTTTGGTTTTCCTGATGGTGTTCAAATTAAATATTGTGTTCGGTTCTGGGTTCATGGAGATAGTAGTAGTAGAATGTGGCTGCACGACAGAGTGGGGAGGGAGGACTGAGCTGTGGCCTCCTGGGGAAGCCACTGAGTATGTTTGCCTGGAAAGGGGAAAATTCAAGAGGAGGAAGTGGACAGGACCACTGTTTGGGAGAGCATTGTTATGCTTAAGGAGCTGAGAAATTGTAAGAAGACCCAAGTGAGTGGGAGGACGTCTAAGAATTAGAGCTGCTCATTTGAAGGAGCAGCATCAGGAGGTAGTTAGCTCAGGAAGCAAGGGCTGGATGGCCTTTACGTGTTGTAAGGAATAGGGTGCTGGTGTGGGAGTCGGTGTTGGGCACTAAATTTGACCAGGTACCTCAAGGGTCCCCTCCAAGTCATAGTTTCTTACCAAGGCATCATGGTGACTGCTGTTTTGTCTTTAGTTCAGTAGTGAGGAGGAAAGCCCACTGCCAGGACCAGCAGAAATCTTGGAGACCCAAGGAAAACACAGGGTTATCTCTTATCACATAGTAGCATTTTTTTTTTTTAACTGAGAGGTGCAGCTGACAAGCTGGCACCGTCTGTGGGGGATATGGGTTGGATGCGGCTCATTCCCTCTCCAGAGCATCCTGCTCATTTCCCAGGCACCCACCTGCTTTTCTGCCTGCTCTTCCTTCAGGAGCACTGGGGATTTTGTGTTTTCCTTTGGAGAGTATCAGTTTCTCATGTCCTGTGAGCCCTGCTTGCTGCTCTTTCTCTATTCCTACCGCTCATTGTTCCTTGAAAACTTCTACCCAGCCACTTCCTACTTTGCCAGGCTTCTCTTAAAACCTTTCCCTTCCTTCTCCAGGAAGGCTGGGTGTGCAGCCCTCTGGCCGAGCCCTTTGGATATAGGGCCATCCTTGGCTTCTCAAGCATTGTCTTGGTGCTTCTTTTAAGGAAATTGCTGGATTTTATTTTGTTTTCACCTAATTCAGAAGCGGGTTAAGTACATAGGGATGACAAATTTCAGGCTCATTTCAGATTCAAGAGAGACCTTATCCTAGTCTTCCTAGTGTAACCATTCTGAGATTGTTTAAAAGGCCAGTGTCAGGGTATCAGAAAAGTTTCAGTGTGCTTCTCTTTGGTTTACCATGTGAGGACTGTTTTCTACATTGGTTCTTGTCAGGAGGTTGGAAATTGGCCATTATTCCTAGAACATTTGGTAAGAAGGTGGAAGAAAAAAGAAGTAAATTCATGAGTCCATTTTGATTTGATTTCTTTTTCACCTTTGTGTTGCTGCATTCTGGGTCATGTTTTCTCTTTTCCTCTTAGAATATACCGAATCCCCATCTCCTTTCCTCCATGTGTTCCTGCATTCTTGGACTGTTCCCCATTGGTGCGCCCCCTCTCTCCTGCGTGGGAGGGCATTGGGAATGGGAGCAGTTAAATGTGGAAACTCTGAAGTTGGGAATGTATGTGTTGCTCACCTCGTATGTGTGTTTTTGCTCCCTGGTGGTCACTGACACTAGAATCCTGCAATGATAAGTCGAAGTTGAGAGGCCCCTTGCCCTACTCTGGCCCAAGCAGTGAAGTCAGCACACCCAGCTCTCTGTACGTGGAGTATGGTGAGTACTAGGAAGGCCAGGGCTGCAGCTGTGTCTTTCCTCTGCTCTCCCCTCGTGCCTGCTGAGCTCTGAGCTGTCTGGCTCACGTCGGCTCTGTGGAGGGTACACACCGTACAGCCTCACCCTTCCTTTCATCATTTACAGCCCTCATGCTAGAAATCACACAGCCCCGCCATTTCTCTTGCTCTTTTCCAACTTAGGGGGTCCCACCCTGTCTTAGGCTGTGGGTGTTTTCACTATGAATGTCTGTCGCTCCAGATGGAATGGCTCTCTGAGTGGGTGAGAGCGACCTTGAAAAGAAGCCTTTGAGTGTTGAGGCTGAATTTCCAGGAGATAAGCTCCACATGGAAATCATCCACAGGAGGAAGCTATTTGTTCCCTTGTCTGATTCTCAGCACAGGTTTTTTTGTTTCTTTTTTTGTAGGGTAGGAGGCCAAGTATGTCATCTTTAAATTTTGATGGGAAAAGGATTGTCTGTGGGCTCTCTTCATTTATTCTATTCTTTAACCAACAGGCTTAGTGCTTGGGGATTCTGAGATTCAGAGAAATTCCTTTAGAAAGTAGACATCTTCTTTCCAACCTGTTACCTGGGAGAACTTGGGAGTGTCTCTAGTGGTAACATCATCAGACTTCTCAAGAAGCTTGTCTGTTACAGATTTGCTTTCCAAGTCAGAGCTTTTCACATCCGCATTCTGTTTTCCCACAGAGGGTGGTCAGTACCTGTGCTCCGGGGAGGGCATGTTCCGAAGACCATCGGAAGGACAGTCCCTCATCAGCTACCTGTCTGAGCAAGACTTTGGAAGCTGTGCAGACCTGGAAAAGGTGAGGGATCTAAGCGGCACTGAAGAGCTCATGAGTTAGGACATCTGGCCTGAGGGGCTGTGGGGCATTTGTTCCCAAAAGGTTTTAGTACACCGCAGAAAGGTGAGCAAAGACCATGGGAGAAAGTAAGTTCAGAGTAAAGATAAGCTCAACAAGTTCAATCTCTAGAGAACTTCTCAGAGAGTATCTGCTCCTCATGGAGTCCAAAATATTACTAATTTTGTGTTAGAAGCTGCCTTGGGTACGGAAGTATCGAATTTTAGCCATGTGGTTATCGTTTCCTTGACCCTGGAACTTAGGTAAAAGTATCCTGAACTATTACATTTACCTTAATGCTTTGTCTACAGGGGTACAACTTTAGGAAAGACCTAAAAGGAAAGATGCTGAATTCTGGACTTCTTCTCTGTCATAGTTTTATGTAGAAAGTAGAACAGGAAGGCCAGACCTGGCAGGTTTGAGAGCAAAGAAGAGGTAGAACGGGTTTTTTGGCCCCCAGCTTTTCTTATGACAGAAGTGTTTGTTTCCCCTGAGTGTTTTGAATGAAAGCAACGCATGTGCTAGAAGCTCCACTTCCCAGCATTACAACCAGTGAGCGGTTCAACACACCTAGCCCCTCGCTCCTCAACTTCTTTGGTGCTGTCCCTCCCCCAGGAGAATGCGCACTTCAGCATCTCAGAATCCTTGATTGCCGCCATTGAGCTCATGAAGTGTAACATGATGAGCCAGTGCCTGGAAGAGGAGGAGGCAGAGGAGGAGGACAGCGACAGAGAGATCCAGGAACTAAAGCAGAAGATCCGCCTTCGTCGCCAGCAGATCCGCACCAAGAACCTGCTCCCCATGTACCAGGAGACCGAGCATGGAAGTGAGTGGGGCCGCGAGCACCTTACTTCTGCTGTCGCAGGGCTTCGGGATAAGACTTGGTGCCTCGTGCGCATCCTTTTTTGTCTCGCTTTGAGATGGAATCAAGCCAAGGGTTCCTCTGCTGTGAGATTTTTTTTTTTTTTAATGTTCTAATTTTTTTTTCCTACCAGACCCAGAGTCCTAGAGTTCATCCATTTCCTACTTCAGAAATATCTTCCAAAAAATAGGTTCCTGGTATGAGAACTAAGACTGCCGGTCCCAGAGCCACTTCCCAGATAGTAGTAGCTTCTGTTTCTATGGAACTTTCAACATTTCGGGAATAAAATGGGGAGCACTCAGCAAGAAGAGCTAGTTTCCATCTCCCGCAGCATCACTCCCAACCCAAGGTTCCGTTTCCTTTGCTGTTGAAGTCACACCAGGTCCCTTTTATTGTGACCCTCAGAGTAGATGACCTCTTTCTGCCCTGCCTATTACCTTTCTTTCTTTCTTTTTTTATTTTTTAATTTTTTTATTTTTTATTTATTTATTTTTTTTTAAACATAGCAGGCTTTCGGGTCACTTCTAGCAGCTCCCAGTTTAGTTCACGTGATTCAACACAGTTCTCTGACTCTGGCTCTGCGGACGAGGTTGATGAATTTGAAATCCAAGGTAAGGAGCGACGCTCTTTCAAGCCACTTTCATTACCTGTTTCTTTCAAGTTGAGGTCATAGACCGAGAAGCTTTTCCTGAGTATTGAGAAACTTTAATGTGGTCCATCTTGGGACATTGTCAGTAGTTGTAAGAGACGGCCTCTCTTGCTAAAAACCAAACCCCTTTAGTAAAATATAAGCAGAAAAGAAGTGGAGTGGTCCGGTTGCTGGAGTCACCTTGGTGGGTCTCAGTTGCACCTTCCTCTTGGATTTTCACTCTGATTCCTCCTGCTCATAGTCCAGGGCTGGCCCGTACCTGCTTGAAATTAGAATCCTATTCTCTGGTGTTCCACAACACAATCGAAATTGTTTCAAAGTGCTTAAAAGGAGCTTTGTTATAATCCTAAGAGAAAAAGACAAAAGGAGTCATGGGGGGGGGGAAGCAAAACAGGAAAAAAAATGAAGTTTACAAAGTAGAGCTTTATTCTATCAGAGCTAACTTGCTTAGCAGAATCACAGACCCTCGTTGTCATAGTTGTTGTTGTTGTAAGCATATGCACAGAGAAGGGGAGGGGCTCTAACCTCCGAAGGCAGTTGTGTTAAATCAGGTTAACCTATAATTAATGGATTAATCCATTCCTGCAAATCATCAATTTCTTCAAGTACCCATCAGGGCAACAAACAAACCGAAAAGCAGTTCTGGGGCATAAGTTTTGCCCCATGAGTTATTTTCTTATAGAGGTGAATTGTATCTATATTTCCCCATTGTAAGATGATGATGAATAGATCTTTTTTTATAGATCTGTTTATATCAATCTAGAGAATGGATGTAATTCACTTTTCACCTGCACAGACCTCCACTAGTAATCAAAACCTGGTGGTAGTTGGATTTCTTCCCCATTCAGAAATACAGTTTTTACACATATTTTTCCAGGTCTTTAGGAAGTCTTCCTTCTTTTTTCTCTTTAATATATCTGATTTCTGTTCATGACAATATTCACCACTTAAAACTCCATTTTTGGGGTTTGTATGTGGTTTTCCAACATTTCTCCAGTTCTCTGACGTCAACTGAGTATCTTCGCAATTCAATTCTGATGTTACCTCCTGGAGGTAGTTTAGATGCCACAGGTTAAGGGCTCAATCCCACAGGGTACTCCCATTATAGATGTCAACTGCCTGTGGGGTCACCTGGTTACCTGCTCTTCTCCCCAGGCAACTACAAATTCAGGGGTTCCCTGTGACCCCCAGGTTCCATAATTTGCTAGAATGACTTACAGGACTCAGGAAAACACTATCATTAAGATTAGTGTTATTACTGTTTATTGTAGAGGATACAAATGAACAGTCAGATAAAGTGGTACTTAGGGCGAGGGCCCAAAGTTTCCTGAGCACGGGAGCCTCTGTGTCCGTGCACTCAGTCGGCAGTATGTTCACCAACCAGGTAGCTCTCCCAAACCTCTCCACTGGGTGTGTTTTAGCAAGGTTTCATTTCATAGGTAGGC
>CM053603.1:124692760-124710325 GCA_028646535.1 Procyon lotor | reverse complement strand
ATTCAAACCGGTAGGCTTTCTGTAGGTGGGGTTAATGAAAGGAGCAATTTTCAACTCAAAGTGCTTTAAAAACACACCAGCAAAACTCAGGACTTTTTATTAAACAGTTCATTTTAACTGTTAATGGTGTCAGCCACTAGAATTTGAAATACTTATGTAAGATTAGGTAGAGATTTGAAGAAATGAGAGTATTTAGGCTCCTTTTCTCTATTCCCAAATAGTTGTTAATTTATTCCAACATCGTCTTCCTGTGTTTGAGAAGTAATTATACTATCACTTTTTTAACTGGTTTCTTATGTGTTTACAGCCACAGTCCATTTGCAGGTACATTGATTGACTGCCAGCCATTTATCTGTCAGAGCATATGCATTCTGCTTTAACCATAAGGCACCTTTTATTTATTTTTTTTTAAAGATTTTATTTGACAGAGAGAAACACAGCGAGAGAGGGAACACAAGCAGAGGGAATGGTAGCTGGAGAAGCAGGCTTCCTGCAGAGCAGGGAGCCCCATGCGGGGTTTGATCCCATGACCCTGGGATCATGACCTGGGCCAAAGGCAGACGCTTAATGGCTGAGCCACCCAGGCGCCCCACCATAAGGCACTTTTATTTGGTCTTCCTGGCATCTTTTCTTCCCCCATTTTGGGAGCTTTAAAGTTTTTTATACATCTTTATACATTTATACATTTTATATGTATGTAACATTTTTCAACTAAAAAACTACTTTTTCTTGTACCTGCAATCCTAGCACGTTATGGGAGTTACAGGGAAAGCAATCAGAACAAGTTCTCTCAAAAGTAGTGGCTTGTTTAAAAAAAAAAAAAAAAAAAGAAGTAGTGGCTTGTTTTACCTTCTTTCTACACATGGATTTTTATTTATGAAAATATCATTTATATTTCATCTTTCTTTACTCTAGCCTTCTTTATTGCTTTCTGTTCCTTTTCATCTGTTTCTGGCTTATTAACGGTACAAAGTTCTTTCAAAAAAAGTTATTTTATTCATTATTATACTTTTCTATTCACTATTCACTATTGAATACTTATTGAATACAGCAATTCACTATTATACTTTTATTCATCATTATACTTCTCGTTAGCAGTCTTCTGATTATATCCAAAGGTTTACAGATGTGTATCTTTTTGATCATCTGAAGTGATTCATGCTATTGAAGAACCTCTGAGGATACTATCAGAGGAAGGTCATTAAAATCTATATAATACCCTTGGAAAAATTTAAGTGCTTAAGCATCATTATGGACATCATCTATGAATACTCTGCTTGATGTAATCACATTTCTTAGATCCTGATTCACTGAGTAGACCATATGGAACAGAAGTGTTTCTGAAGGAAATCAATTTGGAAATTATTTCCTCCTAGCAATAAAGTACATATAAACCTTGTGATCACAGAAAGCTTATTCATAGAAAGCTTTATATTCATCAACACCTACTCCTTTCAGTGATTTTTAGTAAATTTACCAAGTTGTGCATCCATCACCATAATCCATTGTTCAAATATTTATATCATCCCAATAAGATTACTTGTGCCCATTTATAATTAATTTCTGTTCCATCCCAAGCACCAGTCTATTGCTAATCTGCTTTCTGTCTCTATAGATTTGCCTTTTCTGGACATTTCATATAAATGGATCATACAATATGTGACCTTTTGCATCTGGCTTCTTTTATTTCATCAATTTCTTCCCTTTTTTTAAAGATTTATTTATTTATGTATGTATGTATGTATTTGACAGAGAGAGAAAGGGATCACAAGTAGGCAGAGAGGCAGGCACAGAGAGAGGGAGAAGCAGGCTCCCCGCTGAGCAGAGAGCCCGATGTGGGGCTCGATCCCAGGACCCTGAGGTCATGACCTGAGCCGAAGGCAGAGGCTCCAACCCACTGAGCCACCCAGACGCTCCTCATCAGTTCCTTCTGATGGTAGCTGCCAAACTACCATCAGAAGGAATGTGAGATCATTCATAAGCTCCCAATCCCAGACAGTCTTTTCAGCCTCTTGAGCTTTAGGGTTTTGTTGTTCTCCACCCCTCCTTCCCCTTTTATCACTGCTTTATCAATTGTTCTTTATATTCCTTTGTTGATTCTTCTGGAATTTCAGTCTTCCACATACATGTGTCTGGTTGTGGTCCAATCAGGAAACAGAAACCACAGAGTAATTTGAATAGGGAAAATTTTAAAAAAAGAATTATTGGGGCACCTGGGTGGCTCAGTCATTAAGCATCCGCCTTCGGCTCAGGTCATGATCCCAGGGTCCTGGGATCGAGTCCCGCATCGGGCTCCCTGCTCGGCGGGAAGCCTGCTTCTCCCACTACCATTCCCTCTGCTTGTGTTCCCTCTCTCACTGTGTCTGTCTCTGCCAAATAAATAAAATCTTAAAAAAAAAAAAAAAAGAATTATTAACCGTCATGAGGGACTGAAGTAATGTGAGACTGGCTCATAAGGAGTGCAAAGAGCTCTAAAGAATAAAGGAGTAGCAGATATAGGTAGCAGTCAGTGTCCCTGGGGCTGAGATAGAGCAGCAATGAAGGAACGCATGTAGAGGATGCCCACATCCCCAGGGCTGGGCTCCAGACCTCCCGGCTCACTAGGGGTGGATACATTCTCTAAGGCTGCAGAGCTGCCCTAAGAGAGGGCCTGGGGCTGCTGTACCAGGCGAACAACGTCAGGAAGCCCCTGTGTGGGGAGCTGGCAGAAGCTGCCGCTGGGGAGGTGCCAAGATGCTCAGAACTCAGGAGATGCTGGGGAAAGTGGTCCATGGGAGGTGCCAAGCCTGTGGCACTTGCCTGAACTTTTCCCAGGAGGTGCCGGGGGAAGCTGTTCATGAGATGTACCACAGGTGGCACTCGGCTAGAAGGCCACCTTCGTGAAGGCATGCTTCCCCAGGGGAAAGTCACATGTCCTACGTCCAGGAGTCTGCCTAGAGGAGCACCCCAGACTCAGCAAGAGAAACCCCTTCCTCCCCCAGTGTCCCTCCAGTGCTGGCTCCTAACAAAGCTTAACGTGGTGCCGTCTGGCAGAGGGCCACTGTTTATGAGTCCAGCTCCATCATCACGGGTCAGGCAAGAAGAAGGGTAGGTTTGGAGCTGAAAGGCAATAAAGTGATAACTGGCATGATGTATAAAGGCAGAAGTTCATAGACCATGTTTTCTGACAGGTTTTTAAGTTATGTCCAATTCAAGGTAATCAATTGCTTCTCCCCACACTGCCCTTTCAAATATTTTTTTTTCCTTTTTAAAAAGCAGAGAAATTGTGATTCTCCACTTAAAAATATTTCCTCTCTAGTCAGCAGTTACAGAAAATTCGATAGCTAGACCTCCAAATGCATTGGGTATCACCTTATCTGCTAGAACGAAAGCAGGAAGGAAACCAATGTCAGACTGGTCAGTAAATTCTGAAGTCGAATCTCTTCCTGTGTCTCACTTTGTTTAAAAATTTGCAGTTTTTGCTGAGGCTTTAACCACTTCTTTCCTGGTCATCCCAATACCAGTGTCTGGGCATGCAAAATTTCTTATAGCATGTCATTTTTTAGTTTTTTTCAGTCAGTAGTAATAACCTTATCTAAAGCATCAGAAGCAGTTGAAATCAGTTCTCTTAGGAAAAGATCCTTGCCAAAGAATCAATTAGAGGGTTCATAATTATGTTAACTCCTGTCCAATTGAATGGCCTCTTCCTCTCTTTACTCCTAAATTTTCTGTCTTGGACCCTGGTCTACTTTCATCCAGATCTTCGACAAGTGTTCCATCCACATTAACTTAATGACATGCTTGAACTGACCAGAGTCGGCAGAATGCAGCAGAGACCCAGGACCCACAGGGCCTTCATGGTACTTGGCCAGTGTCAGCTGGAATATCTCTTTGGATGCTTCTCCCTCTCCGCTCCCAGGGGAGGAGCGTCACAGCCAAACCTGTGTGGTCCTCCACACTCTTGGAAGTACTCATGATTAGGTAGGAAGTCATCGCACCTCCGGTAAAAAAGAGGAAACATGGTAAAGTATGACTGGACTGTGTTTTCCAAAGAGCAGAGAATGATTTTTTTTTTCTTCTGAAAGAAAAAAATGACTTCTCCTCTGTGAGGCTGAAGAACTACTGAATAGTTTTTTGAAGACAATGGTTTCCTTAGCAACCATGAATTATCACCACTTCTCTCTGATGTGCAGGATTTTCTTTAATAGCCTGGGCCTATAGTAACAACATTGGTTAGCTCTTTATTCAAGGATATCTATCTAAGATTTTCTCTCTCTCTCTCTTTTTTTTTATCACTCCCAATAGGCTGGTATTTGCTTTTTTGCTTTTTGCCAGTTAATCGTTTATTCAGGAAATATTTTCTGAAAACCTATTATGTACCAGTCAGGGTTATAAGGGCAAGACAAGACTTACATACAGATCCAAGGCAGTATAAGCATTATTCATATAAATGCTACAAACCAAATGGTCTGTGAAGGTCTACTATTGCCTAGAATGGTTTTTTTTCTTCATTAGTACTATTTAGAATGGAATAGGCAACTAGCAATGTATTGAGATCTGGATTTTGGTGGTACAACTTCAGACAGAAAATATGATCTACATGAACTTCTTTGTTAAATAAAATAGAATTTGCTATTAGTCAAAAATTTTGTTGCTGTCTTAAATTCTTCTGTGCTTAGAGAGCATATGAAAATCCATTCACAGATGTCAATTCCGTTCTCTTGCGTATATAGCTTTGAAAACATTGATTTGTTAGGAATATTATTTGAGTATACAGGGCTTATATACAGAGCTGTGTATTAAGTTTTTGGGCCAAGCAGAAGAATTAGACATGCTCTCATTTCCTCATAAGGAGATTTTATAATTTAGTGGCACATACAAAAATATATATACAGAGGAAGCGTGAAAAACAGTCGAGCTACTTATGGCCAATTGCCGAGTGATGACTAAAGCTCTATTGAGGGGCTCAAATGCAGTAAATTGATCATTGTGTAGCTTTAATTAGGAAGGAATGTCTTTTCAGTGGGCATCAAAGGAAATGAGGGATGAGACTTAACCACAGCAGTCTTGTTGTCATGACTTGAATGCACTCTATCTGCCTTTCCTGAACATGAGTGCTCTATTTCACATTTTCCCCATCAAACGTATTTGGGAAGACGAGGTCTCTGGAGGTTCAGGCATGTCATTAGGAATCCTCTTCAAAATCCTTTAGAAGAAATAGGCTTTGGAAAGTCTGCTGTAGTTGCCTGCCATTATGCCTTAGAGTTCTATAGAAAAGATCGTGTTGAGTATCTCCCTGAACATTTGTTGGTTACCAGGCATCTCCAGGGAGCTGCCAAGTCATAGAGAAGTTCTATTCTTTCCCGTTCCACCAGACAGAAGGGAAATCTTTCCGTGAAGCTTTTATAAGGTTATAGAAGACTTTTCACATTCAGAAGCCATAGCAATAGTAGTCAGACGTGAGGAGCAAAGCTCCAGTTCCACCTGACATTGAATGAGTTACCTCCGTGATCCAAGTTCTGGGTTAAGTCTGATTTTGATATTAAAAAGAGCTAGGCAGAGTTCTTACCTCTGAGAGTTTATCATTTAAGAAGGCTTGAGATTTAAGAGAACGAGGGAGAGATCGGAGTAATTTTTTGTGTTTCTGCTTGATAGAGGGTGCGTCCCTGTGTGCCTTAGGTTGCTTCCTTTTCTCATTCACTGTTTTGCACCAAATCTGAGTTTGTGTTCCCACCTGGATTTGTAGCCATTTTGACCGTCTCCATGCTTTGCATAACGTCACTAATTCAGCCTTGTTGTGACCTGAACAGAGCCAAACTATAAATTCTGTGTAGAGCTTCACCTGGTCTCTGCTCCTTATCCTGCGTAGGCTGTAGCTTGTAGTTGCTACCCTGAGCGCTGAGCTGGCAAAAGCTTGGAATGGTTTCCATTATTATCCCTTACCTCCTCCCTTCCCATTTCCCATGCCCCTTATCTCTGGTTTCCATTTAGATGCTGACATCAGAAGGAGCACAGCCTCAAACAGCAAATCCTTCACGTCCTCGCAATCCTTGTAAGTAATTGTTTTTTTTTTGCCCCCAATAAAATCTTAGATATGTGGAGAAACAAACCCAGTTCTTGACCTATGGATGTGAAAGGCCATAGATGAAGCAGCCACATTCACAAAGAGACAAGGTTAAAGTTAAAGCGATGGGCCTGCCTGATGGAGGCAAAGTTTGCAGTATGGATTGTTCCTTCTCTGCTGACTCTGATGATACCAGAGGCCCCCAGAAGATCAGGTCCCAAAAGAAAGAACAGTGATCATGATTTCTGATTATGAAATCTAATTGAACCCGGTTTCACATTGTAGATCCTACTTAGGGGAAATAGTAGGTCATTTGGGAGCAACAAATAGTCTTTTATTGTTCGCAAGGCAGTTTTACTCCATTGATTTTGTAAACCGGTGTTCTCGCCCCCATTTTGCAGTTAAAGAAACTAAAGCTTTGAGAAGGGAGGTGACACAGAATCCCTAACTAGCAGTGCCGTGTAATGATATTAAGTGGGATTTGAGCCAAAGTCTTCAGACCATAAGATCAATATATTTTCCTCTCTACGTGTGTCTGAAGATGATGAGAAAAGAAGCCAAGCCGACTGGGGGTGCTGCGAGTGTTCTCGGCCCAGAAGTCGCAGGGCGTAATATCAGATCCTGGAGGGAAGGCTCCCACCTCCCTGTCTTTTCTCTACGCTCAGCCTTCCTTGAATCTCCTTTGCAGCTCTCACTGCTTCCTTCACTCCACGTCTGCGGAGGCAGTGGCCATGGGACTCCTGAAGCAGTTCGAAGGCATGCAGCTCCCAGCTGCCTCCGAGCTGGAATGGCTAGTTCCAGAGCACGATGCCCCTCAGAAGGTAGACTGCGTCAGCTTTTTTTTTCCCTTTTTTTAAAGAGTTTATTTATTTGCCAGAAAGAGAGAATGCGAGTATGAGCAGAAGGAGCGGCAGACAGAGGGAGAGGGAGAAGCAGACCCCCTGATGAGCAGGGAGCCCGACGTGAGGCTCGGTCACAGGACCCTGGAATCATGACCTGAGCCCAAGGCAGAGACTTAACTGCTTCAACCACTCAGGCGCCCTCTTCAGCTGTTTTTCTCCACCCACTGTCTAGCCCCAGGAGGCTGTGAGCCTTTCTGATGCTGTTCTCCTTTGTCACATGCCCCCATCTAGAATGAGGCTATATATTTCTTTCCTTACTCCTAGCAGCCATTCGTTACAAAGGTGTTGAGTGAATGAATGAATGAGTACTTGCCTGGGTTTTCCCTAGCAATATTCAAAATAAGAGATAATGGCTCCTTCACTCTCCTTGTTCCACGTGACTGCTTACCAGACCCAGAGGTGGAACAAAGTTGGAAGTCCTGTGTTGTGACCACCTTTGAGACTGAAAAAGTGAACTGTTCATATTCTTCTTTGCTCTACAAGTTGCGTATAGCATAGCAAGGGCCCTGGGGTAGGTTCAGGGACAGCATCAGCAGTGGCTGCCACCGCACTGGAATGCCATTTCTGTTCCTTTTGCTTCTTGGAACACAAGTCCCTTCCTTCTAGTAGCTTGGTGCCTTAGTGGTTTGTTTTGAGGGCCAAGGTTCCTCGAAGCGTTTACCTGAGATGTTCTTTTTTTTTTTTTTTTTAAAGATTTTATTTATTTAACAGAGAGAGAGATCACAAGTAGGCAGAGAGGCAGGCACAGAGAGAGGGAGAAGCAGGCTCCCTGCTGAGCAGAGAGCCTGATGTGGGGCTCGATCCCAGGACCCTGAGATCATGACCTGAGCCGAAGGCAGAGGCTTTAACCCACTGAGCCATCCAGGCGCCCCTACCTGAGGTGTTCTTAAAACGTCTGTCATTGAGTTTGTTTCTGTAATGGCCAAAGGGTCAAGTCTGGGTTCGACCACCCTGTGCTTTTCTCCTGCAGCTCCTGCCCATCCCTGACTCACTGCCCATCTCACCAGACGACGGGCAGCATGCTGACATCTACAAGCTGCGGATTCGCGTTCGTGGCAACCTGGAGTGGGCTCCACCCCGGCCTCAGATCATTTTTAATGTTCATCCAGCCCCGACGTGAGTAGCCAGTGTCTGTGTCGTTTGGGAGACGGATACACCCTCTGGGTTGTCGGGGCGGTCTCCTCACCTTTTTGTCTCTGTCTCCACCCGTAGCTCCCACACAATTCTGCTCACTCAGTGGCATAGGGAGGGGATTGTCCATCTTGTCACAAGTCTAACTCCTGCTCCTCCTGTTGCTTCCCAGAGCTAACTGGAAATGAGGTCTTTTATCACTGTTCCTTCCCAAACTGTTGCTGTCTTCCCAGTAATTTTGTGAGCTTTTCTGGTTTTTCTTCTCTTAAGATGGATGGTTGCTTTCCTTTCCTCTTGTTCTTTCCTCTGTCCTATTTCTCATTTCTTACATTTGTATAGGAAGTATGGTTCATTACTGGGGGCTGGCCCTGCCTAGACTTAAATTCTCACCTAGTAATCCTCAGTTTGAATTGGTTCTCCCAATGGGTACATTGGATCCAACTCTAAAACACAATATGTGAGCTCCCCCTCCTCCCATGCTTAACAGGAGCCCTGTGTTTGCCTCCTTATCCTTGACCTGCCAGAGGCCTCATGTAGCTGGTATCCGCCAAAGCCCTCCCCTCCCCCTCTCCTCAGGAGGAAGATCGCGGTGGCCAAGCAGAATTACCGCTGTGCGGGCTGTGGCATTCGGACCGACCCTGGTGAGTGTCTTCTCCCGCCCCCATACCACCCCCATACCACCTCCAGCGGCTGTACCACCTCACACGCTCGGGAGAGGGGCTGGTCAGGGAGATAGTGAGAGGAGGCGACAGAGCAGAACTGGGAAAGGGAAAGAAGGGGCTGGGACCTGGAAGGTCGGGCTAGGCAAGATCACTGGCAATCAGAAGGAAGTTATTTCTGGGGGCACGTTGCCAGCATTGTGTACTGAAGAAGACCGAGTACTTTCGGCCAGGTTCTTGGAAGTTGGATCTTACTGTCTCTGGCAAGGTTTGCTTCCTCAGTGGCCTTCAGGGGGCGACACGAAACCCACAGGCCCCACTCCGTGGGTTTCTGCTGGCTTTAGGAGCGCATACCGAGGTGGCTGGAGCCTGGTGGTCATCCCTTCCTGCTCTTTGTAAAGGGTCAGGGGTGCTGCTTCACTGGCTTGTAGATGGGAAAGCCACATCTGACCTTGGACTTTCTGGTTTTCCAGATTATATCAAGCGGCTGCGGTACTGTGAGTACTTGGGCAAGTACTTCTGTCAGTGCTGCCATGAAAATGCCCAGATGGTCATCCCCAGCCGGGTTCTACGCAAGTGGGATTTCAGCAAGTACTATGTCAGCAACTTCTCCAAGGACCTGCTCATTAAGATCTGGAATGATCCCCTCTTCAATGTGCAGGACATCAACAGTGCCCTCTATAGGAAGGTCAAGCTGCTCAATCAAGTCCGGGTAAGAGCCTTGCAAGGCAACATCCCAGATGACCCTCCTCATCCCTCATCCCTCATCCCCTCCCTGTGTTCATATGGCTTTGCTGGGGTCACCACACCTCTCTCTGTCATCATGTCAGAGCTGGAACTGTCTCCTCACTCATGCCTTCTCCGCTTACGTTCTCAGCCCCTGCCCTTCCCCACCTCTCTGTCTAGTTAGAGCCTCAGACCTGACCACGGCCACTCTGCAGCCATAGATAGCACTCGGTGACAAAACCAGTTCTCCCTGCACTGAACATACATACTCAAGGGAGAAGAAGGTAGCCGGCGGGAAATTCAAATTCTGGATTTCTCAGTGGCTGTCAGCCGTGTATGTGATTTGGGAGCCCAGCCGAGTGGTGGGGGCTCGGGAGGGGTGGGGCCCTCCCTCACGGGAGGTCATTTGAAAGCAAGTTGTTGAGTTACGGATCTAGAGAATTGTTGGGCTCTGGCTGCTGTGTGCAGAGCTTCTGGGTCCCCCCGGTTTAAGGGTCCTGGTCATTCTAACGGTTTTCTCTCTCCTCTTCATACCTGCTCTTACCCCCCACTCAACCACCACCACATCTTCCTCTTCAGCTGCTGCGGATCCAGCTGTATCACATGAAGAACATGTTCAAGACATGCCGACTGGCCAAAGAGTAAGTCTTGTGTGGAGGCCAGAGGCCTCTTGCTGGGTTAATGTCTCTGAAAGAGACATGCCCCAGCAGTTGTCCCTTATTATGTGAAGAGAGAAAGTAGAGAGATTTGCAGAAAACTCCAGAAATGGCAAACAGCAAGCCTACAGCAGGGACTGTGTCTCTATTCTTCTCTCTGGAAAGGGAAGTCTCTGGTCATTCTATTCAGGGAAGACCTACCACTCTTTGCAAGCTGGCATGAGTCACTGTGCAGGGGCCATAAATGTCCCTTCTCTCATCCAGACACCTAGTAGTGTTGGCAGGTCTAGGGTGGCCTGGAACACCTAGTCTGGCTGAGTGTTGCCCACCCTCATTGCCTCTGCCTAGGACCCTCTTCTTCCCTGTCTGCTTCTGAATAGAGATCCTTCTGTTTTGATGGGCCTCACAAAATGTTCATTTTCTGTGCCTACTTACTTGCCCTCACTTCCTGTAGGCTTCTGGATTCCTTTGACACAGTTCCAGGCCACCTGACCGAGGATCTCCACCTGTACTCACTGAATGACTTGACTGCAACCAAGAAGGGGGAGTTGGGACCCCGGCTGGCTGAGTTCACCAAGGCAGGGGCTGCCCACGTAGAGCGATGCATGGTGAGATGGTCTCCCTTTAGCACGGAACTGGGCTCTTGCTTAGGGATATGGAGAGTGGGGTGGCCCCGGGTTCCTGCCGTGCTCTTCCAGGAAGTTGACATGGCCTGTCAGCACTATGACAGGAACTGGGCAGGATTGCTAGTCCCTGGGTTGGGGAAAGGCTAAATCATCCAGATCTGAAGATCCTGGAATTCGAGGAGGTTGTGGAGCTGGCATAGCCCCTGGATAACGGGCAGGACTGAGCGGGCCCTCACTATAGAGTCGCCCTGATGTGGGAGGGGAACCCGGAGCTCGAATCTGGAGAGGGTCTCTGCTTTATCATTTTCAGTTGCTGTGACCAAAGAAATACGTTGCCCTCTCTGCAGTAAGCCTCAATTTTCTTGTCTCTAAAGCAAAGATAATAATACCCCTTGTCCTTTCCTCTCAGGATTTTTGAGAATTGATGAAATAATTTATGTGACAGCATTTTGTACGCTTCGTTCTAAAGATGCAGGTTATTGTTGTCCTTGATATACCCAATGTGCCAGAAATTCAGAAGTTCCATTTTTAGAATTTCGCATCTTAGAATATGCCCGGTTTATGTTCCTGTGACAGTCCCGGAATTAGAGCTTAAAGCAGGGCATACATAGAGATCCTGTGTAGCAGGGGCAATCAGAATGACTTCGCTCTAACCTGACTCGAGGCTGGGTGTTATTTTGGAGAAATGCCCTTGTCTTCACACTTTATCTTAATGGGCTGTGGTTCCTATTTCAAAATAGAATCATCACCCACACTGGAATTTTGACTTCAGAAGCCCTTTGTGGCACCATTCCTTCCTTTTCACCTGCGTTTCGCAAACCACTCTTGTGGTTAGAGTTGCTCAAACTCTCTTGTAGCCACCTTAAAGCTTTGTCTCACACTGCCCAGTCCTGGCCCCACTCTGGCTCTCAGGCTCCCAAGGCCATCTGGCTCTCTTCCCAGAAGGCACGAGAACCCCTGAGAACCCACTCAAGTCTTATTTATATTTTGCTCCTTTTCTCACTCATGTTCATCCCCTAGTGCCGGTTCTTGGTCTACAGCCCCTGATTTTGCTGCGTGTCCCTTTCCTCCCCAGCTCTGCCAAGCCAAGGGTTTCATCTGTGAATTCTGCCAGAATGAGGATGACATCATCTTTCCTTTTGAGCTCCATAAGTGCCGGACCTGTGAAGGTAAGGGCCAGTGCCAGCTGGTGAGTGGGCAAACAAGACCGAACCCGAGGCTCATTGATTCCCGTCAGCATCCCCTGTTAACAGGAGTTGAGTTTGACTCCGCAACTCCCTGTCTTCAGCCCGGGCGCACCCAGCCTTGGTGGCGAGGAGGGGCTGTGGCAGTGACTTACTTCCAGCGTGAGATGATACAAGTTGTTCTCTGTTCTCTTCCCAACCTGAACAGAGTGTAAAGCGTGTTACCATAAAGCTTGTTTCAAGTCTGGAAGCTGTCCCCGGTGTGAGCGGCTGCAGGCCCGGCGGGAATTGCTGGCCAAACAGAGCCTGGAGTCTTACATGTCAGACTACGAGGAGGAACCCACGGAAGCCTTGGCCCTAGAGGCCACCGTCCTGGAGGCCACCTGAAGAAAGCGCGTTAAGCCCTCTTTCCAGGGGCCAGGGTCACACGTAACGCAGAACTGAGCCACTCTTTTAAGGACTTTCCCCACTTGGGTTGTTTCTTTTTTTTTTTTTCCTTTAATTATTATCATTATCATTATTTTTTTTAAATGATTTGTCTAACGTCCATGTAAATCAACCTTCATTAGGTTGGTGGGGTCCAATCTGTTGTGACCATTTGTAGGTGCCGGGTATTTCCATCACAACTGACACATGAGTCCTTATGTGAAGCTTCTAGTGCCTCTGTCAGGGAAATGGACGTGAGACCCAATTCTTCTGACATCCGTGGCCTTCTCTACTTGGACCAGATCTGGTTTCAGCTGCATTTCAAGGATCATTTCCAGTTTTATTTTTTTTTTAGTTCTGGAGCTTCCGAGTCAGGCCTTTTGCAACCAACTGACTTCTCCTTTGCTGCTGAAATAGGAGGTTGGAGTTTTCTGTCTCTGTCGGGGACTAGAGTCAGACTGGGCCCTGAGGAGAAGCAGCAGCGAATAGGACTACATCGTGGGCATCCTGTCCAGCTTATGTAGGTCTTCGTGAGGCCGTAAAAATAGCATTCTTACCTGGAATCCTCAGAGACCCCAAGGAGGCCACCTTGACCTCCTTGTTGGAAATAGTCTAGGCATTGATGATGTCACAGACTGACTTTCTTTACCCTGGTGGGCTTGTAGCAAAGAAGCAGAACTGTTACGTAAGCCAGGCCCCTTCATAGCCTTCCACCAGGCAGAGGCGAGGCTGTACCGCCGTTGCTTCGACAGCCTTTATTTGGTCAGAGGAGCTTTTGGCCTCCTCTCACGTGGTAAGGTCTCTTAGTCAACCTGACTCTGGTGCAGGTACGATCTTCAAGCTCAGGCAAGTCCCCAACGCCATCCACGCTGCGGACACAAACTCCATCCGCCATCTTGTTTATGGGTCTCTTGCCACTGTGCCCTCTGTTAGATGGCCATTTTGGTTCTGAGTGAAAGTATGGCCCCCCTCCATTCTCATCCCCTTTCTGCAGCAGAGCCGGGACCCTCCCTGGTGGCCAAACTCTTGCCTTAGTTTCTTTTGTTAAAGTCAAGGTGGGGGCGGGGAGATTTCTTCCATTAGTGGGGTTAGAGAACTTGGCCATTTGTGGGTGTGAGTGTGAGTGTGAGTGTTCCTATTATGTACTGAGCTCTGGAGCCTGGTGATTTCCATGTGTTCATTCATCCTTTTCCTATGACTAATTTTAACACACACATAGCTTTTCTTAAAATGTGCGTTTTGATGGGACCGTGAATATGTTTGTGGTGTTCTTTATGTTGTCGTAGCCCTGACCCCTACCTACAACACCAGTCAGGATCGCTGTTCTGAGGGCTGGCAGCTCTGTGAACAAGAGCCCACAGCGCTTTTTCCCTGGGCCTGACTTCTTGTATACCTGTCTTACCATAATTGGTCGCTAGGAGAAAAAGCTTGGTGTGGACGCTGCCCCAAGAAACTGAACAGAAAGCAGCACCCAGTCGGTGGTAGCTGATGAGTGGCTGAGCCGGAGGCAACCAGGAAGGGGCAGCAGGGTAATGGCCAGAGCTGGGCCAGAGGGAGCAGGGAGCAGGTGACCCATGGCGCTGGGTGTTGGTCTCTCTGCCTGAGACTTGGGATCGGGCTGGAAGACCCGGAGGTTCTTCTCCCTTCAGGTCATGGGATAGGCTCTGAGGGCCAAGTGCTCTAGCCCAGCCCGGTTTTGAGGGGCTATCTAGGAGCTCCGTTGTCCTTCAAGGAGCTTTGGGAATGGCCCCACACTACTCAAGTCTTACGAAGGCTTAGGCCTCAGATTCAGACTCAGGGGTTTGTAAAAAAAAAAAAAAAAAAGAGGTGAGATCTGTGTCCAATTTTGGTATAGATGACACATCTAGCTCCTTACTCTTAAGTCACTACACTGGAGGAGAGATGTACTGTCATTATTGTCCTGCCTGTTTCGTATTAGCAGAGGACCAAAGGGGGGGAAACGCTGACAGTTTCCAAAGTTGAGCTCAACGATCTTTTATGTCCTGGTTTTTCACTTACTTTTCTCCACCTTCCCCATTCCATCTCCTTAGATCGCATAGCTGTTTTAGTGACCCTGACACTCTGCTGTCATCACTGTCCAAATACCCATTTATTTATTTATATGAGTGGAAAGAGAGAGAGGAGAGACTATGGGATGTTTTGAAAGCACTTTGCAACTTACAGCAGTATCTACAAAACCCCTGCTGTTGTGGGGAAAAGCTTTGAATGCACTGAAGAGCATTCCTTCTGAATGATATGGGAGGAAAGAAGTTCTTTTTTATAAATAAAGGGAAAAAAGTTAAAAGTTGGCTTACAAGGTAGAGACAAGGTTCAAGACATAGCAGAAGAGTGGAAGGCAGGTATTTTCCACTTTAATGAGGCTGTTACTGACTTTCTCTGCCAAGGCTTTAGAGCTTCTGTTGAATTAACATAAAAGGAGCAAGAGTCTAAATACAGATATTCTGTTCTTGTCCGAGTCGTGTTCTGAACTGGATTGCTACTCCCTGTAATTCACGCACAGCCTAACAGTTTGTTGTCACCTTTAATAAACTAAGGAAATGAAATTGCTGCCTTTTATTTGTCTGCTTTGACCATCAGGAAATGGTACTGAGTGGCCACAGTGGAACAGGCATGTTTGAAAATTCGGGAGGTTTCTGAATTATGACACAAAGAAAACTGGACCTTCCAAGTCAGGAAAAGTGTGTGTGAGAATGTGTCATCACTGACTTGCTGTGTGACCTTGAGCGGATTGCTTTGCTTCTCTGGATTTCTGTTTCTTCATGTATCAAAGATACGGGCGCTAGTCATTACCAGTGTGCGAGGTGTGCCCCCTACCCATCCTCTTCATGTGAATATCTTATTTTAAAATGAGATAGGGCACCTGGCTGGCTCAGTCAGTGGAGCATGTGACTCTTGATCTCAGGGTTGTGCTCCAAGCCCCATGTTGGGTGCAGTGGGTACTTAAACATAAAAAAATGTATTAAAAGAAAATAAACATCTTTCTCTGATTCTCACTTCTGTGAACAACTTGCTCTGAGTTTCTCTCTTACGCTCTTGGCCCGCTGGAGCTCCAGCTTCCCCCTGCAACTTTCTGAAAAATTCTGCTTTGGTGTCCCATGGTCATCTGCCACTGATATGTCTAAAACCAACATAAATACCATATTTCCTCAAACCTAACCAATAGTCACCCCAGCTTGAAAATTTGCTTGTCTTCAACTCCTTCCTCTCTGAGTCAGCTAGCATGTTCAGCTAACAAAGCATTATCTCCTTCCTACCACCTGTCATCAAGTTCTGCTGATTTTTCTCTTGGAAATAAATCTACCTTATTCTTCTTCTATCATTGGCGCACAAACTCAGGTTCTCATCTTACATCTCAACCATCTCTAGCCATGCCAGTCTCTTCCTGTTTAATCGTCCGTCAAACATTTGAACATTTGGATACCTGCTGTATGCCAACTTCTGTGCTAGGCTCTGTGGCTATTGCAGGGAGCAAAATGGAGGCAATCCCTACCCCTAGGGCACTTAGTCTTGATGGGGAGACAGATATTGCCCAAAATTCAACAAAATGAATATGTAATTACAAGATCTAATAAGAGCTATGAAGGAAAAGAGTAGATGCTACTAATTTAAAAAATCATAATCATTTAGATTGGGGATGAGTAAGGCCCCTGATGAGGCAGAGTAGGGAGAAGAAGGCTCCAGATGAGGACCGGCACATGTGTTCGTGCTGACACAGGAAGAGTTTGGGCAAGGGACTGCAGGAAGGACCGAACTGCAAATTTTAGCTTTTATTCTTAGAATGTTGGAAAGCCACCGAAGAGTCCTAGTCAGAGGAGTGACTCATCTGGCTAAAATGTCAGTGTGTACTTTTCAGAGAATAAATAGAGGAAAGCAAGAGTAGAAGCAGTGGGATCTTCTAGAGGGTTGGCTGTAGTGCTTCAGGAGAGAAATTATGTTGATTTGGACGAGGGTGTGGAACATCGTCGTCCCTGTCCACTCCTTACCCCAGACCTCTGAAAACAAGACACGTTCCAAATGTTCTACAGTGACTCGGGCATTTTAAATCAGTGAACGAAGGCTGAGGAGCAAGAGATTGGAAAGATACTGGGAGAAATGACAGAACCCAAGAAAATTAACAACTAAGACTGAGAAAGCTCAGAGACCAGGACAACCCTAGGATCTTCAGCTGCAGGGTTTGCAAACCTCCTGAGCCTGGCTGCCGGTGAGGCAGGCCAAAGGGTAACCACTGTGCTGGGGACTTCCCCCCGGGTATTAGGACACACCCCCAAAGAAAGGGGAGCTGGGAGTTGGGGAGTCGTCCACTGGTGTCTTGACTATGTTATTCATCATTCCCCGTGGCCCCAGGAGTGTGTACATTTGCTCTATCCTCTAATGGTATAGAGTAGGCATAGTGTTTATAGTATCTTGGTTAAAGTGAGGCCCAAACCTGCTTCCTTTTTCCTATGAACTTCTGGCTTAGAGTATGGGGAAGAGGGATCACTCTGCCTACCCCATCCTGCTGACTCTTCTGCCCTGATCAGCTACAGTCTTCTTCCATAACCAGTCTCCAGGAAATCCAACTGCTTGCTTAAAATTTTAGGGATAGCAGCTACCAGATGGCCCACGCTTACCCATTGCTAGCTTGATGTTCTTGGGATCAAAGATGAATGTGATTTACAAGATAAGAGAATCTGCTTAGCAGTACTGCTTTAGGAGTATGGAGAACGTGAGGCTATGTTTTTCCTTTACCCTTGCCTCCGTCTTTTCTGTGAACTACTTCTGGAGGCTTTGGAGGAACATCAGAGACGTAGTCGTTAATTTTCCATGGATTCTGTCATTTATCCCAGTATCATGACCGTGTCTTCTTACCAGACCAGCGAGGTGAGGGTTAGTGGGTTAAAATAAATCTTGAGTGGTGGGAGGGCTCTTAGGTAAGTGGGAATTTTAGGGACCAGCTTTCTAAGAGGCTGCCGCAGACTAATAAGATGGAAGACTGCGACCTAGCAGCTCAGCCCAGATGACCTGGAACCTTCTGGCCTTTTCTTACATCATGTCCTTTTCTCTCATCTCCCTGGGAATATCTCACTTGTTTGTGAGCATCGGGCTCTCTGCTCGAAGGGAAGCCTCCTTCCTCCTCTCTCTCTGCCTGCTTGCTTGCCTACTTGTGATCTCTTTCTCTCTGTCAAATAAATAAATAAAATCTTTAAAAAAA
>CM053603.1:124665521-124692260 GCA_028646535.1 Procyon lotor | reverse complement strand
GCTCGCTTGCCACTGACAGAGAACCCGAAGGGACGGAAGCCTCCGAGACAAAGATTTCTTAAAACAACTTGCAGAGGGGCGCCTGGGTGGCTCAGTGGGTTAAAGCCTCTGCCTTCAGCTCAGGTGATGATCTCAGGGTCCTGGGATCGAGCCCCGCATCGGGCTCCCTGCTTGGCAGGAAGCCTGCTTCTCCCGCTACCATTCCCTCTGCTTGTGTTCCCTCTCTCGCTGTGTTTCTCTCTGTCAAATAAATTTAAAAAAAATCTTAAAAAAAAGAAAAAAAAACAACTTGCAGAAAGCCGCAAAAGAAAAGACTGATAGATTGGCCTTCAATTAAAGTATAAAGCTTCTGGACAGCTGGATGGCAAAGAAACAAGAGGAAAAGGCAAGCCAGACATGGGGAGGAAGATACTTACAAAACGTATAACCTGCTGAGGGCTAGTAAGTGGAATTTATAAAGGAGTTTCTTACTCTCAGTAAGAAAAGGATAACCTCATATAAACTCATAAAAACAAAGTGATAGAAATGAGCAAAGGCTACATACAAATAGGCGATTTGAAGAAGAGACACCTCCATGGTTAGGAATCTCAAACTTAGTAGTAATCATGGGAATGCAGATTAAAGCTAGAATTAGTTATGATGTCATACCCATCGGACGGGGGGTAGGGGAAGTGAGAATATCAAGTGTTGATGAAAATACAGAGAAGAGCAACAAGAAATCCTTCTGCACTGCCTGTGGGAAGATAGAGCGCTGTAACCACTTGGAAAACCTTTGATCACATTTAGGTATTGAGAATGTGTACCAGCTATGACTGAGCAATTCCATCTCTAGATGGTGAAGGAGGGGAAATGTCTAGGAATGTTTATAGCATCATTGCTTATAATTATGGAAAACTGGAACCAGACTAAATGTCTATCAACAAGAGAATGGCTAAATGTTGAAAACTCAATGCAGGGGCGTGTGGGTGGCTCAGTTAGTTAAGTGTCTGACTCTTGGTTTTGGCTGAGGTCGTGATAATGGGTTCATGGGATCGAGTCCCATGTTGGGCTCTGTGCTCGGCATGAGTCTGCTTGAGATGTTCTCTCTCCCTCTCTCTCTGCCCCTCCCCCTGCTCACTCTCTGTCTCTAAAATAAATAAATAAAATCTTTCTTAAAAACCTCACAATGTAATAGATTTTATCTTGATCACATATATATAACATTTAGTTTTAACTATTTTATTTTATTACCTTTTTTTTTAATTTTATTTTAGGGGCACTTGGGCGGCTCAGTGGGTTAAAGCCTCTGCCTTCGGCTCAGGTCATGATCTCGGGTGGTCCTGGGATCAAATCCTGCATCGGGGTGGGGAGGGGAGCTGAACTGAACCAACTGGAGCTGGTTCCTGACCTCAGTTAGGAGGGCTCAAATAAATAAAATAAAATAAATTTTTTTTAAGATTTATTTATTTATTGAACAGAGAGAGAGAGAGATCACAAGTAGGCAGAGAGGCAGGTGGGGGCGGGGGTGGGGGAAGCAGGCTCCCTGCTGAGCAGAGAGCCCGATGCAGGGCTCGATCCCAGGACCCTGAGATCATGACCTGAGCCGAAGGCAGAGGCTTTAACCCATTGACCCACACAGTCGCCCCTGTTTTAACTATTTTAAATGTACATTTCAGTATATTAAATGCATTCACATTGGTTTTTGAAAATTATTGATTCCATTTATTCTATTTTATTTATTATTTTTTAATCAAAGTATGGTTGGCATACAATACCATATTGGTTTCAGGCCTAGGACATAAGGCTACAAAAGCTTACCACAATTTAGCATAGTCACCATCCGTTGCCATACAATATAATTCCATATTCCCTCTGCTAAGTATATTCATGTTGTTCTGCTTAGAACGTTCTCCCTTCCTGTTCAGAGCTCCACGTGGGTAAATCCTACTCCTCTTCTAAATTTTGGGATAAGCAGTATCCTAAGGAAGTCTTCCTCCCTTCATCCCTTCTTCCCTTCCTCCCTTTCTCCCTTCCACCCCCACTTCCAGGCCCCTGTTGGTCCCCCTCCTCTGCTTCTTCCTCTCACTGTAATTCTGTACCGTAATTGCCCATTTGTATGTTTCTTACCCCTAGGCTGAAGCTTCCCGAAGGCAGACCTTGTCTGTCTTGTTCATTGTTGCATCCTCAGGGTCAGCTGAGTATAGGTGTTTAAACAGTACCGTTATATCCAGTTGATGAGTTTTAAGGATATGACAAAGTGACAGAAAGCATTCAGAGTCCTGAGAACGCTTGAGGCTAATAGAAAGGGAAAGGATATTCTCCATTTGCCAGAGTCCAAAATCGCTAAGATGGAGGGAACTTCGGGCAGGTCGTTGTATCCAACCTCCCACCAGGGAGTCTCCACCAGACCTTCTCTTCCCAGCCCGGTCTGAGCGCTTCCAAAGATGATCACTGCATGGCTACGCTTTCAGCTACCTGTTACACAAACCCCAACTGAGAGTGACAAACAAATGGAGGTTTATCGTCCTCAGATACCGAGAAGCCACAAGGCCGGCAGTGGCTGATTCCAGCTCATTTGTCAGAGATATCTTTGGGGCCCAAGCCTTGTTCCATCCACAACATGTTGCCTTGTCATCCTGGTGCAGCTGTTGTCTCATGACTACGGAATGGCCTTGCATGCCATTGGGGACAGGCAGAAGGGAGAGGGGAGCGCCAGCAAGCTCTCGTGTCCCTTTTGTAAGAAAGCTAAGCTCCGGAAGTTCTCCAGCATTATTTCCCTCTGCGTTTTACCGGCCAGAACTCTATCACTGATGGCCGAGGGAAGGGAGGCTTGGAAAGCAAGATGTAAACTTACCTGTGCCTCCAGTGGAAGGTGACAGGGTGTGGTCAGGAAAGGCTGCTGAGTCTGTCTTAGGCGCTCACTGGCTCTTACAGCAGACCGCGGGCCTTGTAGGGATTCAACAGAAACCTGGTTGGGCCGAGGGGAGTGGCTGGTTCCTGACCTCAGTTAGGCCTTCCCAAAGGGCCTATTGGGTCACGTTACTTTTCCCATCTTCCTGTGGTAGATAGTCCCTGTGAATCTCTATCCCCCAACCTTCTCCTGTTTTCTTTTGTTTTTGAGCAGGGGGTAGTGTGCAAGCCGGGGGGAGAAGCAGTGGGAGAGGGATAGAGAGAATCCCAAACCGCTCGTTTGCAGCCTGACATAGAGCCGATGTCACAACCCTGGGATCAGGACCTGAGCCGAAGCCAAGAGTCGGCTGCTTAACTGACGGAGCCTCCCCGGTACCACTTACATTTAGAATTTTAGCCCCGACCTTTTGTCTGTCAGCATTCTAGTAGCTCCGTGGTGTGGACAGCTTACACCAACTCTGGGGAATAGGGCTGCTCAGCTGAATTTCCTGGCCGATGGGTGCTCCCGGGGGAGCATCTCCGAATACCTCCACTATAGTCTGGTTGAAAGAACACGGCGGCAGGAGCCAGGAGGTCAAGGTTCTCACCTCAGCTCTACAATAACTGAGCTGTGTGGACTTGTGGTGCTTCTTGTCTTCTCTGGGCCTCAGTATCCTTATCTATAAAATGGGGGCAGGGGGTGTGTGATTCAGATTAGATGATCGCCAACACCCCTGACAGCAATATCATTCTGTTTTCTCTGATTCCGCTCCTCCCGCAGGGCTGGAAGCCCCAGGAGACAGGAAAAATAATTTTTTTTTTCTTGCCTGTGTTACCTCTGCTTGTATGAACCATTCGACCAGCTGGGATACCTTTGCCCCTGTCTTGGTGCCACCGCCTGCCTTCTGCCAGGGGCTCCCAGGTGTGAGCTGGCCCCTCCCCCAAGGATGCAGATGAGCTTCCTGGGACAGGTGAGTATTAAAGCCCGGGGCTTGGTTCTTGGAACACACTGTCTCCGCTCAGTGCCTGCAGCCATGTGTTTGGTTCTCCTCCTCCTCCTGCTGTGGCTGAGCCCTGGGGCCCCAAACCAGGAGACAGGTGAGGAGCAAAGGAAGCTGGCCTCTAGGCTCGCTCGCCCATTCATTCATTCATTCATTCATTCATTCAATCGTTTTTGTTTCTGGCATGATTCACCTCCTAGGGGGCTAATGTTCACTAACTCATTAATTGAATAATTCATTTACTCAGACCTGCTTGGGCTTTAGTATGGCTTCTCTGTAGATCTGTCCACCTTCTTCTGTATAAGATGTCCTTGGGTGATTAGCTTGGGAAGGTCTGTTTTGGTTGGGGAGCCCAGAGGAGTGTCCAAAAGAGGTTCCTGCCAGCAGAGGCAGCATGGGGCTCTAGAAGGTGCTCTGTGAGGAGAGGGGTCGGAAGGTGGTATGACAAGCCTAGATCCAGAAATAGGCAGACTCAAGGGGCGATTTGCTTGGCTAAAATATCCCTGGAAATGGGACAGGATGATAAAGTTGTATTTATTAGAAGGCCTTTTTTGAGATAACCAAAGCCGTTGGTAGGAATACTTTTTGTGGCAAAGGGAGCCTCCAGGGGCGTGCTGAGCAGTAACAATAGGTAGGTTATTAAATTGCTTTGTGGAAAAGACTTCTGGGGACACTTCAGTTTTGCTGAGTGGGATTCGTAAGTTGGGGGCTGGAGCAGGATCACTGGGAACTGTAGAGGGGAAGAAGTGGCTGCCCAGGGTCCCCTGGCCACACCCTTCCCCAGCACATCTGCTCTCTTCTCTATGAGATTGTCAGAGATATTTCAGAAAATTGTTCCGGAAGAGCACGAACTCTTCGCAGGTTCAATTACTAGGTTCTTCACCGACTCCTGTCTGGGCCCCCCAGCTGGTCATTTTCACTAGCTTCTTGGTCTGAAGCCAACAGCATGGTCACAGAGTCACTTGAACTTTTGCCTCCTCACTAGGAAGCCTTTTCCTGATGGGCTCACTGCTCCTCTACCAAATCTCGTGGCTCCCTCCTCTTACCTGGGGCAGAGCACTAATTGTACAGCATGGCAATGTTCTGGTGACTCAGAGTTCGAAGACACTGTTCACCTCACTAGAAGGTGTCTTCTTTTGCAGGGTCTCATGGGGCAGGTCACTAGAATATATGTCCATGATCCACCATGGTACCTGGCTCAGAGAGTCACTCAACAGAATAAAATGGAGGAATGAATGGGTACTTGGTCTCTTCCTATATTGTCATTGTTGTGATAGAGCCAGTCAGGACTGGTCACGAGCTATAACTGTGTCCTGACCTTAGACACTGTGGGAGCCCAAGTTCAATTCAGAGCTTTTAAATTAAATTGAATTTAGGGGCACCTGGGTGGCTCAGTGGGTTAAAGCCTCTGCCTTCAGCTCAGGTCATGATCTCAGGGTCCTGGGATCAAGCCCCGCATCGGGCTCTCTGCTCAGCAGGGAGCCTGCTTCCCCCTCTCTCTGCCTACTTGTGATCTCTGTCAAATAAATAAATAAAATCTTAAAAAAAAATTAAATTGAATTTAAATTATTTGACACCAGCACTATAGTGATGCATTTCTTACCTTGGATGAGCTGGTAGGGAAGACAGATATACACCTCCAGAAAGAAGGCTATAATAACAGACAGAGGTTAATGCTATGTTAAAAGCTAGAATCAATAGGTTTTAAGAGCGAAAGGAATAAGTTAATCCCGATAAATGTTATTAATCCCTTCCCTCTCAGTTGGGGGAATGTAAGAAGGTCTCTTGGAATAGATGAAATTTCTTAAAAAAAAATGTTTTTATTATGGAAATTTTCAAACATGCACATAAAGAGAGAGAAAAGTATAATGAACCCAGTGTTCTTATTGGCTAGTTTCAAAATTATCAATGTTTTGCCCAAATTCTTATCTACCCTATTAAAAAATATAACCACAATACCTTATAAAAGCTGAAATAATTAAAATAATTACTTACTACCGTTTAAAAAAAGATTTTATTTATTTATTTGAGAGAGAGAGAGCATGAACACAAGCAGTGGGAGCAGCAGAGGGAAAGAGAGAAGCAGGTTCCCCTCTGAGCAGGAAGCCCAACGCGGGACTCGATCCCAGGACCCCAGGATCATGGTGTGAGGTGAAGGCAGCCACTTAACCGACTGAGCCACCCAGTTACCCCACTTACCACCAAATAATACCTATTCATATTTCTCCAATTCTCAAAAAGACCTTTTTGCAATCAGCTTATTCAATCAGGATCCAAACATTATCTTTAACTGGTCTATTTCTTAAGCCTCTTCAAATCTCTCAGGCCCTTTTTCCTTTGTCTCATGCTGTTTTTTACTGAGGAAACTAGGTCATTTGTCCTGTAGAATGTCCTACACTCTGGATTTACCTGATTGAACCCACGTGGATGTGTCTCTGTCCCCTGCATTTCCTGAAACCTGGTAATTAAGGTTCATTTCTTCTATCAAGAACACACGATATGTGGGGCTGTGTACTTCCTCTCGCATCCTGAAGGAGACACACAAAGCTTAGTGGTCCCGTTTTCCTGTAAAAACAACTTGATCGGCCAGATGCATCTGGTGTAGGTCCATTATAAACCTTCCCCGTCAACCTTTCTCTAACGGTTTTAACCCCAGTGACAATTGTTGCATAGATCCATTTTTTTAAATTAGGGGTTGCCACGTGCTGGCTTTCTGGTTCTATCACTCCTTCTGCATTTATTAGCTGGAGTTCTTTCTAGAAAGGCTTTTCCCTCATCAGCTCCTCGGTTTGTATGGAAAGGCTGGATCAGTGCTTCATTCTTCATTTGCAGAATAATGAGCTTGTTCCTTAGCAACCCGGGGAAGAATGAATTTAAACATGACCTTGAAAGATAAGAATGTTTTCTCTTAGTGGCTATTGGAGGGAAGGGCGTTTCACGCAGAGGAAACAGCTTCAGCACAGGCTCCAAAGCAGTGGCGTGCACCGGGTGTTTAGAGACGGGCAGAGATTGCTAGCAAGTTCGACAGCAGATGTTCTGAATGAGAAGCTTGGTGTGGTGGGAAAAGCAGGGAAGGAGTCAGGAATCCTGGCTCTACCCCAGCTCTGTCACCCACTGAAGCATGACCTTTGGAAAGTTTCCTTTTCTAGACCAGTGGCTTTCAACCTTTTCTGGCCACAATCTACATTAATAAATATATTTTATGCAGTGATTCAGTACATACATACATGTAGATAAAAACAAAAATTTCAAAAAGAACTCTGAACAATTTACACTTACATATATAATGTATGTGGATATTTTCCATTCCATTCCATTCCATCTCATCTCATTAAAATAAATGCTGGTCATGACCACTAAATGGATTTCTGACTCACAATGGGCTACAACTCTTGTTTGGATAGTCTCTGGGGCTTTTTTCCACCTCCAGCCCTCTTTGAACCACCCTCGGTATTGGTGACAACCTGATACTGAACCAGGCACTCAGGAAGAGGGGATGACGTGAGAAGGGGAACTAATCATTCACAGGAAGCTTCTAGCTCACCAAGAGGCAGAAGCCAGGCCAACTCAGAGACCGCCCACCCCAGCCTAGCCTGCCATCACCTTGAGAGGTCTGACCTCCCAGGACGCTGCTCCCCTCTCACCAGACACCTGCTGGCTCCTGTTTCCATAATAGGCTGGATTGGCTGCACCCAGCCCCCCATCCTCTCGAGGGCCTGCTCCGTGTTGATCTTGTCAACTTTGGAAGGCCCTCAAGTTTATCCCTAAACAAAGCCTCACGCAGGTGCTAACCTAACAGGAGGTGATTGGGTAGGTCAAGGTAAAGCAGGGGAAGAACAGCATCGAGAGTCCTGGGTGGGAGAACTCCTGGGGATTCATCTCCACCCGAGCCACTGACTCACCCACCAGATGAGCTGGGCCACGTGCCTACCTGCCGATGCCATGCTTTCCCTTCCCCTGAAGAAGATAAGCCCCTTCACTTTGTAGTGGCCAGGAAATGGTCAGATACCATTGAATGGATCAACTTGAGAAAATGGTCGGAAATAGGGTTGATGAAACTGTTTTGTAAATGGGGACCGTGGAGACCTTCCTCCAGCTCTGTGGGATTTTTCTCTGTCCCTCTGTCACACCTTTGTCGTTTTCTCTACCGCTTCTCTTTCTTTCTTGCTGCCCCACCTCCACCAACCTCCTCCTCTCGTCTCCCTCTTCTCTCTCATCCTTCTCTCTCTCTCTCAGCTCAGTCTCCTTCTTGTGCCTCTCTTTTTAATAACAGCTTTCCTGAGATATAATGAATGTAACATCAAATTCATCCTTTTAAGGTGTACCCTTCAGGGGTTTCTAGTGTATTCAGAGTCGTGCAAACAACACCACTGTCTAATTCTAGAACATTTCTTTACACCCCGAAGTGGCCCCATACCCATCAGCAGTCGCTCTCTATTCCCCATACCGCCTGGGCCCCGGCAACCATTACTCTACTTCCTGCCTCTGTGACATTTTATCATAGAGACGTTTTGTCTCTATGGAATCATAGAATGACTCGACAATGAAACTGACATTTTACGTCAATGGAGTCATATAGTATGTGGCCGTTTGTGACTGACTTCTTTCACTCAGCATAATGTTTCTAGATTCATCCATGCCATAGCATGTATCAGTACTTCATTCCTTTGTACGGCTCAATATCACCCCATCATGTAAGTAGACCATAGTTCGTTTCATCCATTTGTGAGTTGATGGACAGTTGATTTGTTTCCACTCTGGGGTTCTTACAAATAATGTTCCTACGTATGAACATTCGTGTACAGGTTTTTATGGAACATGTATTTTCAATTCACTTAAGTATGTTCCCAGAAATGGGATTGCTGCATTATATGGTTTTCACTCTACGTTAAACATTCTAAGCAACTGCCAAACTGTTTTTCTCTGTTTTTCAGAGTGGCTGCACCATTCTTCTTCTTCTTCTTTTTTTTTTCAGAGATTTTATTTATTTATTTGACAGAGAGAAGGAGATCACAAGTAGGCAGAGAGGCAGGCGGGGGGTTGGGGGGGCTCTCTCTGAGCCCCCTGAGCAGAGAGCCCGATGCGGGGCTCGATCTCAGGACCCTGAGATCATGACCTGAGCTGAAGGCAGAGGCTTTAACCCACTGAGCCACTCAGGTGCCCCTGCACATTCCTTCAATTCCACCAACAATGTGTGTGGGGGGGGTCTAATTTCTCCACATTCTCACCAACACTTGTTTCCTAATGGGTGTGAAGCAGTATCTCACGGGCTTTGATTTGCATATCCTTGCTAACAAATGTCGAGCATCCTTTTATGTGCCTATTGGCTATTGGTATTGTCTTCTTTGGATATGTCCTTTGCCCATGATTTCTCTTTTTTCGTTGAGTTGTAAGAGTTCTTTACACATTCCAGATAAAATTCTCATATTACATGTGTGATTTGCAGATATTTTCTCCCATTCCATGGGTTGTCTCTGTACCTTCTTGATACTATCCTTAGAAGCACAAAACTTTAAAATTTCGATCAAGTCCAGTATAGTTTTTCTTTTGTTGCTTGTGGTTTTGGTGTCATATCTGGGAAATTGCTTAGTCCAAGGCCATGATGATTTACATCTATGTTTGCCCCTAAGAGCTTTGTAATTTTAACTCTTATGTTCATGGATGCCTGGGTGGCTCAGTGGGTTAAAACCTCTGCCTTCGGCTCAGGTCATGATCTCAGGGTCCTGGGATTGAGCCCCACATCAGTCTCTCTGCTTAGCGGGGGGCCTGCTTCCATCTCTTTCACTGCCTGCCTCTCTGCCTGCTTGTGATTTCTCTCTCTCTGTCAAATAAATAAAATTCCAAAAAAACAAAACAAAACAAAACAAAACTCTTATGTTCAATTCTGAATTAATTTTTTAAAGATTTATTTATTTATTTGAGAGGGAGAGAGAGAGAGCAGGTGGAGGGGCAGAGGGAGAGGGAGAGAGAATCCTCAAGCAGACTTCCTGCTCCATGAGGAGCCCAACGTGGGGCTCGATCCCATTACCCCGAGATCATGACCTGAGCTGAAACCAAGAGTCGGATGCTCAACCGACTGAGCCATCCAGGCGACCCTACATCAGTCTCTTTTTAATCTCCCTTTCTCTGCAGGCAGCTGCTCCCAACCCCATCCCCTCTGCTGCCTTGGAACAGACTACCACTGCAAGAGAGGAAGCTGCTACTGTGATGAATTTTGCCACGTGGCAACAGACTGCTGCCCAGACCACCATGCCCTCTGCAACCCGGGTAACTCACATCACAGTGGAGTTGGCTGCTATTAGGAACAGACGCAAGCTCCTTCCATCTACCTCAGGCCAAGTCCAAGGAGGTCCTTGGAAATCCTGAGATCCTTGAATTTTGTCCATTTCATATCAAAAGTGCCCACACATTCCTCCCAGCTTTGTTTCCCCAATGCTCCTCACAACCTGCTGCTCTCCTCTTAGCTACTTTCCCAGATCCCCATAGGGTGAGGTTAAGCTGTTGGTGGTTGGAGATCAGGGTGGGGATTGGGGTGATTTGGCTCCACTTAACTGCCCTTTCATTTCTTGCAATATAGATGCATCTTGACCATCATGACCCATGTAAACTTTTGAGGGAACATAGGAGTATATGGGGCTAAGATGTTAGAGAGGGGCTAAGGATGTTAGGCAGCAGGAGGGAGTGTGGGAGTCAGGAATGAGAACAGGAGCTTTCACCTTGTGTTTCTCAGATTCTCAGAATACCAAGATGGTGCTGCAGATGGTTCTGAGGATGGAGAAGCCCCCACGCCCTGTGAGACACAATCTAGATTGGATGCAGAGCATAGTGAGTGCCCTAGAGGTTCTCCCAGAAGGGGTGGTGATATCCTGCTCCTGCCTCCCTGGCCTCCAGGCTCCAAAGTCAAAGACCAACTGCCAAGTGGGAAAAGAGACCTGAACTGGGACAGAGCTCCATGACAACCATGGTTTTCGGGATAGGAGCCATGGTTCCTGACCATGGACACTGACACTTGAATTTCATATAATTTTCATGTGTCATGAAATATCCTTTTGACTTTTTCAACCACTTAAAAATGTAAAAACATTCCTAACTTGTGATCTGTACCAAAAACCTGCAATCAGTCAGATTTGGCCCACGGATTATGGTTGGTGGCTCTTGGCATCATCTCTAAATTATCCTTCATTCTCTGTTTTTCTTCTGTGCTTTGGCTTCAGCCCTGACTTGTCCAGAGCTCTGCCCAGCACTGGAGCACAGGCCTCGGCCCCTACTCCAGTATATTGTGAGCCTTGGGCAGAAAGGAGAGCAGCATAGTACAAAGGAAGGACCATGGACTCAAGAGCCTGAAAGACCTGAGTTCAAATCCTCTCTCTACCACTTAGGACCTGGGTGACCTGAAGTACCTCCTTCCCACTTCCCTGTCCTCATCTGTGTCCTAGAGCTTGCCTTGCAGAGCTGTTGCAAAAGGGCCTTGGTCGCTGTATAGTAAGAGATTAGCTGTTATTTGGGGTCATGCAAAGAAGTTGGAGAAGGTACAGGCCTTTTCTTCCTGCTCGTTTAGGTCCAGCAGCTTCTCCAAACCAGCCTCCCAGGGATGCCTCTCTCCATCTCCATGAAGGGAATCAAGAAGAGAGCTTGACACCTCCCATGAATCTCCTCCCTAGCCTCCTGCCTTCCCACTGCCAGGCCTGCTGGAGCCTCATCACTGGACACAGTGTGCTTGCCTCTTGGCTTCTATCCTGCGTGTTTCCACATTGGCTCACCCAGAGGAAAACAGAAATCTGCAATCGTCGCAAACAAATTTAAATCAGCCCTACAGAATATAAAACATAAATGTGGCTCATGGAATTCATTGTTTGTGGTAGTTACAATCAATATAGCAAATATTTCTTGAAAGTGGCAAATGACAAACTAGCACCCCTTTGGCTAAGCTGCCTCCTTCCTCAATATTCCTTCCCCGGCTCTGGGTCATTGCCTATAAGTCCCCAAATAGCCTGGTCTGCACCCTATAGCCTCACGCCCACCCACTTGTCTTTCCAGGGTGAAGAGAGGCAGGGGAGCTTCCTCTGGTGGGTTGGGACTGGCCTCCCGGGAGTTCCCTTGTGTGAGGATTTCAAAGCTGCAGGAGGGCGATGTGATGCCAGGGGGCTTTGGGGTCTGCTGAGCCCATGGCCTTCTCTCAGCCCTCCTCCTCCTCCTGTTCCATGAATAGATCCCTACCCTTCAGCTTCTTGAACTCTAGACCTCAGGATCTTTAACTTCTCTCTGCCCCCAGCCTTCCTCTGCAAGGGGCCGAGTCTTTCTACTTCTACTTCACCACACGGTTTATGTCTCTTCCTTCTATAGTCCCACTGACAAAGGTCACAGCATCCTAACTGGTCCTCTTGCCCCGGGCTCTCCCCTGCAGAACCATCTGCAGTGGGTCCCTCCCCACACTGTACTGCTCAGAGCAGAGCTTTGGTGCTGCCAACCATTACTGGCTTCCCATTGTCTCCAGAACAAAGGTTAGCTTCCCACACAAGGCTGCCAAGTCCTCCATAGCAGGGCCCCAAGGCACATTTCTGGCTTTATCTCTTGTTAGTCCCCTTCCCCATTTCTATGTTCCAACTAAATGGGATGACCTATTGTCCCTGTCCATGCCTCCCTCCAGGCTTTTACTCATTCAGAACATTGGTTTCTAAGTAAATACTTATAGCAAAGGAGGCCCTGTCAGAGCCCAGTTATCCGCCAGTGGTTCTGTTTTAGCTTAGTTTCTCTGAAAGCAGAAACTGAATAATTTATTTGGGAACAGAATTCCAAAGAGCAGGGGTGAGGGAAAAGGGAAGTGACACAGAGAATAAGAAGAGCCAGCACTAAGACGCATTACCTAGTTGGCCCCACCATGGCTGATTGGTTGCTTGATCCTGTAGGGCCTTCTAAACAGCCTTATGAAATGTTTTTGGAGAACCATCTGTCCTGGGGATGAAATAGGAAGCATCTATCCATCACCTCCCATCCTCATGGTTGATAGGTTGCTTCACCGGGTGCTAATTCTCTTGGTTCTTTGTTGGTGTGTGAGAGCAGAGCAGCTCCCAGAAGCATCCTAAGGCTTGGTGTCAGGGAAAACCTGGGAGAAAGCAAATGGAACATGGCGGCACTTCCTCACCACTCTGGGAAAGCTGGTCACTGTAGCAGGGGCTGGAGTAGGAAGAAAGGCCAAAAGGACTTGAATGGTGCACAAAAGTGTTCCACCCCCTGGCTTTTGGGGACACAGGCTTTATTGCTCCAGCTTTTCCAACCACAGATTTCCTCTCCTGCCCAGGGATGGAGGAGCTGGGGGAGGGAAGGGCCAGGCCTGGGCTCTGCTCCTCATACAACCACCTCATACAACCAGAACGCACCTCATACAACTGGAACCTGGGATCTCTCTTCCTTGCTAGGAAATGCTTTTCAGGTGAGGTTTTGTGGGATGTGGTCTCTCCAGTTGGGATCATCCTGTGGGCCTCATGGAGAGCTCAAAGATGCTGATTTGTGGGCTCTTTCTCCTCTCTTCAGTCAGTGCTTATTTTCCTTCCAAAGATCCAAAAACTCCATCTCCTCTTGTTCCTATATCATCCCTTTATCCCAGGTAGGGTGCCCATAGTTAAGTTTATCCAAACTAAAGAGATAGTTTCTGAGATATTCTAACCCTGGCACAAATTTTGTTCTAGTTGAGCGTGCGTACGTGTGCACATGTGCGTTCATTTTGCACTTCTATCGGCCCTCCACTCTCTCTCCCTGTGTCTTCCAGACATCTTCCCTATGAAAGGCAATTCCCTGGCAGCAGCCTATCACCTGGGAGAAGCCCTGGGAAAATGGAGGCCTTGCGTTACAAGCTGAGCTAGTAATGTAGCTTAAAATTACAACAAGAAATCCACATTCGTAAGAATGTCTAAAATTACAAGGACTGATGATACCAGGTGCTGAGGAGACTATGAGCAGGTAGAACTCTTATACATCACCGGTTTAGTGGAAGCTGGCACAATCGATTTGGAAAACTGTTGGATACAATCCACTAAAGCTAAACACATGTATGCCCAATGACTCAGCAATTCTACTCCTAGGTATGTATACCCAAAACATATGTGAGACTGTTCACGGCAGCTTTCTTCAGAATAGTGAAAAACTGGGTGCCTGGGTGGCTCAGTTGGTTGAATGTCTGCCTTGGGCTCAGGTCATGACCCCGGGGTCCTGGGATATAGCCCCACATCAGGCTCCCTGCTCAGTGGATAGTCTGCTTCTCCCTCTACCCTTCCCTCCTGCTTGTGATCTCTCTCTCACTCTCTCACTCTCTCTCTCTCTCTCAAATAAATAAATAAATAAATAAAATCTTTTTTAAAAACTAAAAATAAAAAAGAATAGTGAAAAACCGGAAACAATCCAAATGTCCATCAGTAGGAAAATGGATAAATAAATTGTGGTATACTTTATACAATGGAATACTATCTAACAACAAACAAGAATGGAGTACTATTACACACAAAAACACAGCTGAGTTTCATAGGCATAATGTTAAGGATAAGAAGCCAGACACAAAAGTGTGTGTATTCATAATTCCATTTGTATGAAGTTCAAAAATAGGCAGAACTAATCTATGGTGATAGAAGTAAGAGTGATTTTTGGGGAGGGGGAGATATGTGACTGGAAGGAGGGAGCCTATTGAGATGCTGAAGATCAATTCTATCTCTGTCTGAGTGGTGGATACCTCCTGCATGTATTCGTATATAAAAATTCATTAAGTTGTAGGATTGATGTAATTTACAGCATGTGGGTTATTCCCTAATAAAGAGATGAATGAACAAGTGGATAGAAGGCTCCCTGGAGTTTCCTATACTATAGCCCAAGGAATAGGCATTAGGGTGGGAGGGGGTGCCGTTCTTAGGTCCTTGCAAATTTAGATGATTCTCATCACCCTTTCTGTGGTAAATCTGCCTGACAGGATCTCATCTAAATAATTTGTGCATACTCCACATTTTGAACTTGTAGAGACACATTTAGACCCCCCGAGTTGATATAAAGATACTTTCAAGTAGAAATATTGGAGCTTCAGAAGATGGAGGAAGAAATGTTACCTGAACTTCTCTTAACTGACTAAAGCAGAACTTTCCAAAAATACAGCTGCCATTAATCTCCCTCTGAGTGATTTTCTAACCTATTCAGCTGCCATGGAGACAGACTGCCTAATAGAACTTTCCATACCGTCCCAGGGAAGACCTAAACAACCAGGCCCCTCCAACCTCTTTCACTCCTACTCCTTCATTATGTTTGGTATGTAAACCTTGATCTCTAGTTATTCAGTGAGTTACTCAATACTGAGCAACTTCCTGGGGCCCATGTTAATAAATTTGGTCTTTTCTCCTGTTCATCTGTCTGTTCTCAATTAATTGGCAGGTCCTCAATCACTGGACCCAAGTTGGAGGAGCAAAAGTCTTTTCCTGCGACAAATCCAGAACAACTTAGCTGTGGCCTATGGAGCTGGGCTATAACTCAGTGGTCGAGCAGATTTACAACCTTGTATTTCAAGGACATTTGACCAAGTTGACTCTTTTATCAGACTCTTGGCAGGCTGGTGCTTTGGGCTTTCCTTAGTAACCCTTATCCTGAATCAGATTTATCCCTATGACACATATTGGTTTCATTGTGGGGGGAGTGTTCTAAATACTCTGACGGAAGAGCCAGACGCAAAAGGCACTGATGACAGCTCTATCCTCCCAGTTGCTCAAGCTGAAGAGCTTGTACTTTTTTTCCCTTTCCTTTCTCTCTTTCTTCCTCTCTTTCTTTTTTTTATAAAAAGTAGGCTCCACACCCAGCATGGGGCTTGAACTCACAACCCTGAGATAGGACCTGAGCTGAGATCAAGAATCCGACCCTTAACCGACTGAGCCCCCCGGGCACCCTGAGAAGTTGGTACTTATTCTTGACTTCTGTTTCTTTGACATCCCACGTCCATCTGGCAGGAAATCACGTGGACTCTATTTTCAAAAGATACCCAGAATCTGACCAACTCCCACCATGTCTTCTGCTGCCCCCACAGTCAGAGCCGCCCTCATCTCTTGCCCAGACTCGGGGAAAAGCATCCCATTCTTAGCACAGCTGCCAGAGGGATCCCTCTAAACGTAGATCCCACCACTCCTCTGCTAAAAAACTCCCCGAGGTGGTTCCCACCTCACTCAGAGAACCAACCCCAGGGCTGGCAAGACCCTTTTTCATCTACCCCCCCATCTCTCTGTCCCCCTACTCCCCTACTCTCCCCCCTAGCATGGCCCAGTCTAAGGCCCTTTCGTGCTCCTTGAACTTAATCCTGCCTTAGGCCTCTGGACCTTTCTCCGGCAGTTCTCACTTCTTGGAATGCTCTTTCCCAGGTAGCCACCTGACTAACCTTCTCACTAACTTCAGATCATCGCTTAGATCTCACCGTGCTATTTGATACAGCAAACTGTACCTCCCCCCACCCTCGCCAATACCAGGTTCTTCTTGTCTTTTTTCCTTCTTTTCCCCATAATATTCGTTCCCACATAATTCACTTATTTATTGTGTTTATTGTTTGTCATCTCTCTTCACTAGGAAGTTGGTTCCATGAGGTCAGGGATCTCTTTTACTCAGTGACAGATTCCAAAGGCCTAGAACAGCAGCTGGCACAGAGTGGGTGCTCCATGTGTGTTTGTTAAGTTAATGAAACCAGCCTCCGATGCCCGTTCAGGGTGAGAGCTGAATCTGGCTGGGAAGGAAAAAAAGGTCCAGAAACTTTCTGGGTTTGGTTATTATGGCTCCAGGGCCAATAGCCATGTGCTCAGGAAATCCCCCAGATGTAGAGGAAGAGGGGCCAGACAAAATTCAGCAAACTTAGGGAAGTATTCAGCGAGGCTTTCCTGCCAATGGGTTCCTGGTTAGGTCCCATCATAGGCAACTGGGCTGGAGCTGAGCTGCTGATCACTTACAAAGATGGCAACACCTCGGTCTGTGGATTGAGTCGCTGGCTGCTGGAATGAGGAAGTCCCTCTCCCATCCCGGGTGGGGCAGAAAGGCAGCCCAGGAGGGGAGGAATGTGGCAGAAAGGAGCTCTGCATTCTTTTTCTTTCCTTTCTTTCCTTTTTTCTTTTCTTCTCCTCTCCTCTCCCCTCCCCACCTCTCCTCTCCCCTTCCCACCCCTCCCCTCCGCTCCCCTCCCCTTCCCTCCCCTTCTCTTTTCTTTTCTACTCTTCTTTTCTTTTCTCTTTTCTTTTCTCCCTCCCTTCCTTCCTTCTTACTTTCTTCATTCCCGTGACTTATTTATTTTGTAACTTGGAAGTGTGTACCTCTTACTCCCTTCTTTATCCACACCCCTATCTGCCTCTCCTCTGGCCACCACCAGATTGTTCTCTGTATTTATTTAAGAGTTCTCTTTGTTTTTGCTGGAGTTTCTTCCGTCTTCTACAGGGGAAGCCCCATACGGGATCGCACACACGCATGCTACTAGACAGGCCAAACAGAATTCAGGTCATTGTTCTGGTCCCGGGGCCTCCTCTCCTCACCGGAAACCCCCAAGGAGAAATCCATCCTCCCATTTGATAAGAGAAGGATTTAGGTTGGATGGGAGGGTGGAAGCCTGTCAGGAGTACTCTACAGATCAATGGTGCAGTTGGAACTGGGGTTCAAAATCCTGGACTCTGCATGCTGGGCCGTGTCCTGGGTGGACCCCCTCAGCCTCTTCTCACAGGGTCTTCCTCCCCCCACAGTCTCGGATGACTCCCTCCTTCTTCCAGGCAGCAGAGTTCTTTATCCCAGTGCAGGGTGAAGTTCTAGAAGACAGTGTCTCACATCCAAATGCAGAACCTCAGACTGCGTGGCCAAGAGGATCTTGTATTGATGGAAGCCCAGAGAAGGCAAATAACTTGTCCAAAATCACACAGGTCCTGGGCCACAGTTAAGGATGGGACCGGAAAGAGAACTTGGGTAATCCCCAAAGTACCTTGTCCGCCACTGGCCGTGGCCATGACAGCTCATTCCTTGGCCACTGGAAGGGCTAAAATTCTTTTCTACGGCATTTGGAAATATATTCTTCAGCCTCACTCCCCTTCTTATGGCCAAATCCCATAAGCTTTCCTAAGTCATTACCCTCACACTTCCCGCCTCCCAGACCCTGTGACTCTGACCTGCACATTTACCCTTTCCCTTCTCCCGGCTAGTGCTTTCCCCATCCCGCACTCCAGTCTGGCTCTGGATGTGGTCCTAACTCTGACAGGGACACAGAGTCACAGGAATCATTGGAAAGATGTTAGAAGTCAGAGTCCCACTCCACTCTGTCCCCTGCAGACCTTGGGGGGCTGTCCCTTCTCTCTATTGCTTGAGGATCACGGAAGATGCCAGAGTTCTCACTTATTTACTTATTTTAAGATTTTATTTATTTATTTTTTGCAGGGGGAAGGGAGAGCCAGTCCTAAGCAGATGCCGTGCTGAGAGCCGAGCCCGATGTGGGGCTCCATCTCATGACCTGAGAGCTCTCATTTACTGAGCAGGTCAGGTGTATATGTATTCCATGAGCCACAAGTATGTAGCAGGCTCCGTGTAGGAGCTTTACTCTCTCGTGTGATCCTCATAAAACAGCCCAGCAAGGTAAGGACGATACCCATTTTATAGATCAGGAAGTTGAGCTTCAGAAAGATTCTTTCATTTGCCCTAGATCACAGAGCTAATAAAGGCTAGGATTAGAAATGAAACCCAGGTCTACTGAACTAAAAGACTGAGTCCCATGCACAGGGGCAGGGGGAGGAGGAAGGGTTGTAGAAAGGGGGGGGAAATGTGAAACAACATCTTCCCTGGCCTCCCTGGCTGCAGGACCAAGGGGGTAAATATCACTGTGGAAACGATTCCATATCTTACAAAGTCTTCCAAGCGTCCAGAGAGGAGAGGTCACTGGGCCAGGGGTGGGCGGGAGGGTTAGCTTGCCCACAGCCCGTGACATGCACCCTGCCAGCTCTCAGCCGGTGCATTTGTGAATACCTGGCTGCATTCTGGAAACTACCCAGCCACACCAAGGCAGGTGGCCCGCCCTCCTCCCCAGATTGAGGAAGCAGGAAAAGGTGGCAGTTCAAGGCGGTGGGCAGACGTGCTGGGCGATGGTGGCCGGAGCTCTCCTGAGAATGGGCTTTCTCTGGGGTTTGGCTCTGCCCCTTTTCTTCTGCTGGGAGACTGGGGCCCCCAGGAGCTCTGCAGGTAAGGAGGCGGGGACTTCGCTCCTGACAGAGACCTGGGTGTGAGTTTCTGTACCAGCAGCCCTCTTGGGTTAATTACAATTAGCCATAAAGCTGCATCTGAAGTATTCCTCTTGTTGATAAACAGGATGTTTATCAGCTGATGCCGCAGTCCATAGAATGAGTGATGTCCTCGTGCGGTGACTGGGTTTGTCTTTCTGCATGGGGGGTGGGGGCAAGTGAGGCAGAGCGGTGGAAAGGGCGGGGGGGGGGGCCCCCGGGGAGGGGGATACCCGCTGGGGGTAAATCTGACTAAGAAAGAGGCATGAGCAAGTCCTAACTCCTCCAAGTTTATTTCCCAGCCCAGATTTCCTTTAAAAATCAGTTATTGTGTGTGAAAAGTCTGTCACCGAGTGCTTGGGGAGGGTAGATTCTGAGGGGGGCAGGGCTGTTGAGGAAGAAGAGAACTATCATAAGGTATAATAGGAAGCTTGTCAAGCGTGTTGCATGCATTGTCTTTTTTTTTTTTAATAGACTTTTATTGGAGAGCAGTTTTGAGTTCGTGACAAAATTGAGCAGAAAGTACAGAGATTCCCATATCACCTCTGTACGCCCCCTGACACAATCTCCCCTTCTATCAACATCCTGCATTATCTTTTTTAAAAAAGATTATTTTTTAGAGCAGTTTTAGTTTCATGGCAAAACTGAGAAGAAGGTGCATAGATGGCCCATATGCCCCCATCCTCTGTCTTTTTAATCCTCACAATGACCCCTCAAGAGAGACACGAGTCTTTTTCCTACCTACCCCTGCCCCCAGAGGTGATGGGACCGAGGCCTCCTGGGATCCAACAAATCACCTGCAAAGCCAGGATCTTTTTCCGCACGCACCTAGCCTCTAGACCACTTGTCTCCTGTATGCCCTCGTGATCTGCCCAGCTCGTGTTGCATGTTTTACGTTTAATCTAATCTAATCTTCACAACCCTATGAGATATGTACCCTTAGTGCCATTTTACAGGTGACAAAATGCAGGGTTGGAGCCCGGAGACTTGGTAAGGTCCCATGGCTGGTAAGCAGCAGAGCAGGGATTCAAACTCAGGGTCCAAAGTCCTCTCTGCCGGTTTGATCGGAGGCATGCACTGGGAGAGCTCCAACAGGAGCACAGGGCCGGCCGGCTTTGCTGTGCTTGAGAAGACCTCTGGTGGGTAGGAGACTTGGGTGGGGGTCCCAAGGGGTGTGAGAGTCCCAGGGGGTGTGAGAGTCCCAGGGGTGTGAAGAAGACGTGGGTTGGGAAGCACAAGGAGGTTTCACAGCAGGATGATATCACGGGGCTCCTGGAAAAGGAAGAAAATACTTCAGGGGAGGTCAGTGGTCAGACTCCAAGAGCACCTGTTTGGGCTTTAGGCTGTGTGGGCTGACGCAGAAAGGCTTTGATTCCACCATGTGGGGACTGAGGAAGCTCCGAGAAATATCTTGGGCTTTGAAGTGGGGAGAAGAAAGTATATTCCCATAAAAGCGTGTTTTGTCTACAGCTAATGGGAGTGGATATGACATGACTCACTTAATCTGCATGTGGGGACAGCCTGACATTCTCACCGCATTAAAGAAGGTTGTGTGCTCTCAAGTGCCTCTTGGAGAGGACAAGGCTGGGGAGGGATGCTTAGTGACCCTTGCAGGCTTTTGGATATAAGGCAGGTAGGGTAACCCTCATTCCCAAGGGAGGCTTGGAGAGGTCTGGTGACTGGCTTGGCTGGTAGGAGGCACAGTCAGGGTTTGAACCAGTCAATCATGGGACTCCAGAGCTAGTAGGCAACAGGCCTAGGCCTGGAGCCCAGTCTTTGGTCTCCTGGCCCAGGGCTCTTTTATCGTTCAGGGAGAGACACAAGAGGACAAACTGGGACCTGGTCTTGACAGCCAGGGTAGAAGGGATCAAATGGTCTTGTCTTTCCATGGGGCGCTTGGGTACTTTTGAGCCAGTAGACTTCAGTAAAGACCATCTCAAATCATTGGAATCCCGAAAAGGGGGGTTTTTATTTTGATTCTTGTCCTTCCAATAGTAGGGGTACTGGAAAACCACAGGGCAGCCCCTTACATTTGAATTTCAAGTAACAAAGATTTTTCTGCAAGTATGTCTCAGATATTACATGAGAAGTATGCATACTAAAAACATAATTTGTCATTAAAATTATTCCTTGTTTATCCAAAATTCAAATTCGAGTTTAACTGGGAATCCTGTATTTTTATTTGCTAAATCTGGCAACCCTCCCCTAAAGGGTCTTTAGCCCATTTACAGAGAGAGTGATTTCTGTAGTTCTGGGGTCCCATCCCCTCCATGTCAGACGAGCAGCGATGGGAAGCTTGCCCCTTTCTCAAGGACTCTGCCTGTTCCCTTCCCTTTTGCAGCAACCATCACCTCCTCTCTCTCTGGAGGATCCTCTCCCCCAGTCCCCCCAGCTACCTGTAAATACAAAACACACATGTTTCCTGGATTTGAAGGGTCTTTTCTTCCATAGGGAAACATCAGCTGGATGAGAAAAGTATCGATGGGAAAGTGACAAGGATTCTTTCAGAGGGTTCTGAGAGTTGGGGTCCCTGCTCTGTAGTTCTTGGCTCACTTGGACCTCTGCCTTCTTTGCCCCCCCTCCCCTTGAAGCCAGAGCCTGGCCCCATGCACACCTTCCAATGGCTTCAGACCAATAATCAACTAGATTCTGAGGCTTGCTTGCCTCAGCTTGGTCATCAGAAGACATTAAACAGGCGACCCCAGTTCCATGGCTGACACATAAAACTGGTCTTCCCGATGATACCACCGCCTTCTTCCTTGTATGTATAGATGAAAAATGGCATAAAAGCAACTTCCCCTCCCCACTCTCCTCCCAGGGTGCCCAGGGCATAAATACAAGAGTGTGTGTGAAGTTAGTCCACTGGGACTCAAGGCTTACAACGTTGGTCTTACCCAACACAGGCCCCTGCACCAGCAGACCAGATCCTTTGGTGGCAACAAACCACATGGAAGAGTCTGCCATGACTCCGGGAATCGGGACAAATTCAGAGGGAGCCTTCCAGACCACTGACCTTGTTGAGACCTCTGTGCCAAGCCACATCCCTTTGGAAACTCAAACCCTGAGCACCCAGACCTTTGATGGGAACTTAATCCTGGCCAGCACCATTCCAGAAGTGGGGAACAGGGAAACTGAAACCGCTTTTCCCGCAACAGAGACCAGGACCTTCACACCAATGACACCGTCCAAAGTCACAGTTGCAATCACCACTCCTGTGGAGGCATCAGCCACAAGCGGCAGCCCCAGGGGAGCTGGAAGGACCACAGTGGAGACCATCACAGGCCGTGATCTTGTGGAAGCTGTCTTGGACACCCTTTGTACTGATGACAGCTCAGAAGAGGCAAGTAGGATCGTAGTTGACATCTTGACATCGGCTCGCACCTCTGCGGAAGCCGAGGGCCTGGCCTCGGACAGCAGCGCCTTCTCGGGCCACTCAGTTCTGGCCTCACAGGCCCTGGCGCCTGACCAGACCACTTTGGCTAAAGACTTGCTTGCCTACAGTCTCCCTGACATGGAGGTTACCAACTGCACCGTCATAGAAATAATAACAACTGCCACCGCCCTTGGGACCCCGGACGCAGCTCTCGACCCCACAGGAGGAAAGGCCCCGTCTCCCCCTGACGTGTCAGCTTTGCTTGATTCCACCGAAGCAGAACCTCACTTCACCAAGACCGTGACCTCCGCAGAGACCTCGTCAGCAGCCAGTGCCACAGGACCAACCACACCTGATACCACAACTGATATCTCCCCAACTGCTAACAGCAACATAGAAGGAGAAACAACAGCAGCTGAGCCCACGACCCCCAGCACAACTTTGGCGACAGTCAGCATCGGCCCCTGGGAAGAAACTGCAGTCCTCTCTGTGGAGACGACAAGCCACACCGAGGTCTCGGGAGCGGTTACGATCTCCACAGAGACGGGGTCAACGGTAGGTAAGGTGGCTTCCCCGGCTACAGCCTACAGCCACGGCCACGGCCACGGAGCCACTAGCAAGAAGTTCAGCCCCTCAGAACCTCCTACCACAGACAGCACAACCCATGGGTCTGTCCCCATCAGAAGGAGCCCTTTTCCTTCTGTCCACCTGACTACAGCCAACAGCAGCCGAGAGGCAAACACCACCTCGGTCAAGACCACAGCCTTAGCCAAGACCTTGAACACAGACAGCAAGGCTGGAGGGGAGGCCCCGACCGCTCTGCCCACCACTGCTCAGCCGAGGTGGACCACAGACGCTACTGCAGGTCAGAGGCTCCCGCAGCTGTGATCTGGGGGCTGTGGGCTTTGGAGTTTCCAGGATGTCTGTGTGCTTAATACGGGGTAGGGAGGAAGGAAGGCTCTGGGGCCTATTCTGAGCCCAGTCTCTGACGACAGCTCTACATGATCTTCTAGCAGTTCTTGCCAAAGTCAGAAACAAAGCAGAGTTAGGGTGGTGTATGGAAAAACCGTAGGGGCTAGAAGTCTGGAGAAATGGCTTGAGATCCTGGTCTTGCCCTTAACAACCTAGTGACCTAAGTAGGACAGGTCCTTTCCCCCTCTGCTTTCCGGCCTCAGTGGAGACACCAGTAACTGGAGGGGGTTGTGATGAGTGAACAATAAAATCCTTTCCAGCTCCGCCCTTCCATGACGTTAAGAGTTGAGTAACCACTATGCGCCAGGCGAGACCCCAAACTTTATTCAAAAGCCACAGTCCTCATACTCTAGAAGCTTTTGATATAGCTGGAGCCACACAGAGGGGCACCATGTGAACACCTGGCCCAAGCTGCTGCCCTCTGAGCAGCTGGGACCCCATGAAAGAGGGGCGTACTGGTTGCGCCTGCTGGGGTTGCAGTCACAGTGACTTGAAACAGACAAATTGGGCGAAGGTTTGGGGGTTTGAAGCGACATGTCTGAGACAACAGATCAGGGAAGGAGTCGCCGGTGAGAGGCTGCTTGGTCAGCCCAGCTCCTGGTCAGCCCAGAGCCTCCCCCTCGTCTTCCCGACACTGTCCTTGGGCCTCACCCCTGCGGTGGCCTCAAGCTGTCTTGCCTTTGTGGGGAGGTGCAATAAAGATATTAATCACAACCACCTTACCAAGCATCATGTGCATTCCAGCAGAGATGATAAAAATATATTTCCCCACCAGTCAGCATTGGCCCCGGAATGTTCTCACTGACATCAGGCAGTGAGCTACAAGCTTCCCTCTTCTCTCTTCTAGTTAAGCCTCCAAAATCACATTCTGAAAACAAAACAAAACAAAAACCAAAAAAAAAAAAAAAACAACAACAAAAACCAACCACGTTCTGAGGTGGATATTAGTACCCCACCTGACAGGTAAGGAAACAGATTTAAAGACGGGAAAAAGACAGCAGTGGGACTCCAAATGGAAGTCTGTTTGATTCCATCTCATAGTCTCCTACTGTGCTTTTATTTTTTAAAGCACAGTTGATTGATATATTTTTCTTTTTGATATATTTTTCTTTTAAAATGCTTTTCTTTATTATTTGTTGATGAGATGATACATTGACATGGTTTAAAATTCAGCAGGTACAAAAGGGGTCAGCATAAAATGTTTCTCTCCCACTGCTGTTCCCCAACTCCTCGGCTACCTCATACACATAACCGACAGAATCCCTTTCTTGTGAGTAGTCCAGCCATGAAATATGCATATGGCAGTAAAAACAAGGAGGATGAAAGAGATATATGGATATATATGGATATATATATATAGACAGATTATATATTGTATTATATATATAATAATAATATGTAATAATATATATTGTATTATATATAATTGTATATAATAATATACAATGGATAATCCATATCCATTGATATGGATACAATATCAATATTGATATCTATCTCTATCTCTATAAATATAGAAGTGCAATCTAACAGTACTCTGCGAGGAAGAAATGACAGCAAGGTGGCAGGGGAAGGCAAGGAGGTTAGCGCCGCCCAGAAGGCAGAACTTGCCCCCAGAGCCGCCAGATCTGTAGGGCTGATTGAAACGTCTGCCATCTTAGTTTTGGGCCATTTGGCTGAGGCTTCCCCTCTTAGAGCCGGCCTCTCTCAGGCGCTCTTCCTGTCTGGATCCTTTCCCAATAGCCCATCCAGCACCTCCAGGCCTCAAGAACATTCTAGATTTCACTTTCATTTCTCCATCTTCCCACTACTCTTTCGACTTCTCCAAAAGCGAATGGGGCCTTTAGACATCCTTTCCTTCACTCTTATTGGGAAGACACTACAAGGAGCCTAGTTATTGGAAAGAGGGAATCCTTTTTCTCTTTATAGTGAATAAATGTAATATCGCATGTGAGCATGGACACATTTGCACATGAGAGTGAACCCAGAGGTGCAGAGGCGGGGACAGAGGCTGGGTAGCACAGGTCATGTCCCGATTCCTGAACTGACTTAGCCATAGGTTCATCTCCTGCTTTTCTAAACTTGCAGGTGGGGATGGAGGCTTTCTTCTCCTGCAGCTGAGTGTGGCCTCCCCAGAAGACCTCACTGACCCCAGAGTAGCAGAGAGGTTGATGCAACAGGTGAGTGGGCACTTTCTGGGCCAGGAAATTAGAGGAGAGTTACGGGAACTAAATCTAATCTGCTTGGCTTGGCTTCTGCCTGTTTTCCTGAGTTGAGAATTCCCCTTCCGTGCTATGTAAAAAAAATTCTTTCCCTTACCCCCAATTTCCTCAGGCCCTAAGAAGGTCAGGACTTCTAGCCCTTGGAAGAAGGTCAATGATATTAATGGGGAGATAGGTAGGATTTTAGGTTACAAGTAGCAGAAACCCAACTCATTGGAGCTTACACAGAAAAGGCAAGGTATTGGCTAGGAAACCTAGAAGTGACTGGTCCAGCTACAGTTATGGCTGGATCCAGTAGCTTCGACACGATCATCAAGATTTTCTTTCTCGACTTCTCTTAGCTCTTTTTTCTTCAGAATTTCTCTCCATAGGTAAAGATAGTGGCTGTGAGAGCCCCAGAGTCACAGGTATTTCCCTCTCCCAAGACCTGCATGTTATACCAGGGAAAGACTGGTCTTATGGGCCTGCAAGGGGCACCATGACTGATGGCTCAAACTGAACCACATGGAATGAGGACAGGCCCTAGAGGAACTAGGAATGCTTGGCAGAAAATAACCCATAGATGTATGTTCTGGATGGGGACCAAGACTGGGATACATCTGTACAAGTTGGGAAAATTCCTCTAAGACCCAGATCACTGGACAAAGCTTCCAATGGTAGAATTCTGGGGTCAGAGCTTTTTGGGATGGTGTGAATCACTGGAAGGTTAGACTAGGTCAGCTCAGCCTAGCTCTTGTGCCCACATCTTGCTGCCAGGGGTTGAGAGGAGGAAATATCTGGGCCCTTGAAGTTCTCTTAGCAGAAAGGGGCCCATCAGGGCTCCCATAATAAGGAGTTCCCTGGCAGGGGGTGGGGGGTAGGGGTGGGGTTGAAATGGGACAGCCAGAGAAATGCCAAATGCCTACAGCACATGATAATCAAAGTGGCAAGTGTGAATCCTAGTCAAAGAGAGAAGCCAGAAGGGGACTTGGGTGGCTTAGTCAGTTAGGACTCTTGGTTTCAGCTCAGGTCACGATCTCAGCATTGTGAGATGGGCTGCTCATTGGGGTCTGTGCTCA
>CM053603.1:124649404-124665021 GCA_028646535.1 Procyon lotor | reverse complement strand
TAAGCCTGGCAGAATGGGAGCTAGGAGATAAAAATTCAGTTGAGCTATAAGCCGTGAAGAAAGTTCTGTTTCTCATACACGAAAGTTTATGGCCTGAGATTGATGTTGACACTCCTCACCTACCACAGCTCCCAACACACACGTTACCACAGAGGGACTGAAGTATGACATCCCTTCAGGTCCCACTGCCTTTCCCCTCAACAAGGAGACCTCCCTCCCCCATCCCCCCAACACTCACCTCCAGGGAGGAACCGCCAACCCAGCTGGTCAGATTGTAAGCACACTGGCTCTCTTTCCTGCAAGCACAGACCACCATCTTTGGCTGGAGCACCGATGACAAGTTGTCTTCGATGTTTCTTGCTAGAATTTCCAGAGCGAATGGTTCCAACGACTTTGGCGTCCATAGCAATGTCCCATTCTCTGCCCCAGGGAAGACAAGACCATGGAGAGCTGGGTTTTGACTGTTGTGCGGCGGTCTGACATCCTGGCATCTGACGGCCTGAGTGCTGATGTTGGCCTTCCCGCACCTCTCTCAGACCAGCTCAAATGTCAAATGTCATCAGGCATTTCCTTGAGCTAGCCCGGTTTTCTGGAATGATCCCAGTCACGCCCCCAAGCTGGAGGTAGCATGAGTTCCACTCAGTGATTATAGGGTGGAACTCCACAGAGGAAGGTAGTTGCCCCGTGAAGAGACCCCAAAGGGCAACCATGCCTGTGTCTGCCCCAGCTGGGGACCTCCAGGAAGGACAGAGAATAAGGCCATAAAGCCAGGATCTTCCTGACACTGCCCCAGGCTACACTGCAGACGAAACTGGCTTCCCCTTCCCAGCAGCCCCATCCCTTGCCCTGATTTCTTGCCTACCCTCTCACTTTGTGGACCTTTGACCTCCAGACACCAGACTCACAGTGAAAACATTGCTACATATTAGTAAGGACTCCTCTGATCCAAACCTGTCTTACAGTGTCCAAGAAAATAAGCAAGTCTCCTTAACATAGCGGGTTGAGAGCTGTTGGTAGTAGGGGACAGACGAGAGTAACTTCCAGACTGTCCCTCTTCAGGAGAGGAGCTCAGGGGAGGAGAAAAATCTCCTGATGCCATTGGCTAGCACCTGGAAGGCTGCACACAAAGAAGTCCCTTCTTGGGGTGCCTGGGTGGCTCAGTGGGGTAAAGCCTCAGCCTTCGGCTCAGGTCATGATCTCAGGGTCCTGGGATCGAGCCCCGCATAGGGTTCTCTGCTCGGCAGGGAGGCTCCTTTCCCCCCTCTCTCTGCCTGCCTCTTTGCCTACTTGCAATCTCTCTCTCTCTCTCTCTCTCTCTCTCTCTCTGTCAAATAAATAAAAAATAAAACCTTAAAAAAAAAAGAAGTCCCTTCATAAGCACAGAAAGAAAATGAGGCAGAAAGGGGTGCTCTTAGCTCAAAGTAAGGTCCCTAATGGCTTTGGTTTAGCAAAGATCAGTCACTAGCATAATTGGTGCTGGCCACAGAAGGCAAGTTGTGTCCTGTAGGCTTTGACTATTTGACCCAGATCGTGGTTATAGGACTGGGGGTCACCACACCATTACTGAGAGGGAGAATGAGACTTTGTTTGGTCCCAGTGCGGAAAAGCCACAAGGAGAGACAAAGTTAGGCAAACATGGTTGGCCAACATAAAGATAATAAGAAACATACCAGATGAAGGTATTTGTATCTTTAAATCTTGTTCCACTTTATATCCTTCTTTTAAGAAATCTGAAAATGCTTTAGATTAGTATTTTTTAAATTGTTATACTCTATTCTAGTAATTTGGTGATTGCATAAAGCTGGTTAAAGATGATTGCAGGTTATTGGATTTGAGGTGAAATGAACTTGAATCACTTCTATGGGCTCCGAGTCAGCCTAGCTGGCTGGCCAGATCGCCGGGAGGCCATCACTGCAATTCACGGGGGCACCTATCTGAATCAGAGGGCTCGTTCTCAGAAATGCTGGTCCTGGATATTCCGATGGAAAAGTGCCATGAGGTGCCCCAGCATGTAATGATGCAAAATTACCTCCAGCTTGACTCTGACCTTGTCCCTTCCACCTGTAGCCAAGCACTCTTACCAAAGATCCTGAAGTCAGTGCTGCTGTTCCTCAGAGTGAATGTGACCTTCTCAGAGCGGCTGGTGTACTGAATCCGCTTGGTCTGCCCCATGTAGGCCTCCACCACATCCTGACCCTCGATAGAGGGCGGGTACTTATCTGAAACACAAAGAGGGGATTCGGCGTTTGGGGCAAGACACCTTCTTGCCTCACAGGCCTCCTCTCTCTTTGTCTAGTCCTCTGGTTGTGTGAGGCATTCTCGGGGCTCTGACCCACCTCTGGAAGCAGAAATTATTCCATGTACCCGCCTTCAGATCTCTGTAGAGCGGGTTGGGATTCTATTGCCCACCTGGCTGAATCCTTAGCTTCTCTTTATCTTCCCCCCAAGACAGGATTCAGGTCAAGTTCTTTCCTGATCAGAGTGCTAGGCTGGCATCGTACAACGTGAATCAGAGAACAGGGTCGTTCAGATCATCACAGAGTTTTCCCATTGGGAGAGGCCTGGAAACCAGTAGGCTCATCTCCGGATGGGCATTGCCTTTGTCAGGCAATAGTGGAATACAGTGGAAATGCTATTTCCACGTCATTCATTCAGTCACTTAACATCTTTATTGAGTGCCTACCACACGGCTGGCTCTGTTCTAGGAAGTGAGGACACAGCAGCAGACAAATAAGTAAAAAAAGATACCTGTGAAAACTAGAAAACATGCTAGATAGTTACAAGGGCTAAAGAGAAAAAACGAAGCAGGGAAGGCGAACAGGAAGTATGGATAAATGTGGAATTTTAGGCAGGCTAGCCAAGAAAGGGATCGCTGAGAAGCCAACTCGACTTGCGTAGAGCCTTGAAGGGGGTGAGGGGTGAGCGCGGGGCTGGTCTGGAGGAAGGGTGTTGGGCAGAGAGCAGCGTGTGTAGAGTCTGAAGTCTACACAGGGGTGAGCCTGGTGTGTCTGAAGTGCACAGAGAAGCCAGTGGGGCTGGAGTGGAGGGAGCAGGGCAGGGAGAAGTAGAGGAAGAGTTTGACAGGTACCCGGGTCGGGTTGGAAAGGACTTCCAGCTGGGGAGTCGGGGGAGGAATAACATGAGTGAAAGAATCTGTTAAATTTTTTAAATGTGCAGCTTAAAGGAACGTCCTGAGGCGGGGGTGGGGGTGGGGGTGGGGGTCCTTCATCTGCCAGCGGACCCCGCGAATGCCTCCCTCCGCTTTGTGCCACTTACTGAGGGTGGCGTCCATCTTCTGGTATTTGCTGAAGAGCATCTTCGTGCTCAGGCCGGTGCTTGCGTTTCCTGTGGCCAGGCTGTCATAGATGCACTGTCTGTCTCCCATACACATGGAGACCAGCTCTTTATTCAAGGTTTCGTTTTCCCACCGTGGGGAAAAGAAGATAGGGGTGAAGTTGGAAGGCAGAGGGTCATCTCTCTTGCCAAGGAGTCTTGTGTCACTGACTTGCCCTATAACACAGGGGAGGCGATGGCGGTGGTACCAAGGATGGGTCTCCAGCTATCCTTCGGCCGCGTCCACCCCTTGCCCTCACTTTATACGCCTTGGGGTGAGGGAGGGAGATGCTGAAGGGCCGCCACTGTCCTCATCTCCTCCAGGAAGAGAAAGGCAGGGGGGATGGGAGTGGAGGGGACAAATCTGGAGGGCCCCAGAATCCTCAGCATTTCCTCCCGGCCTTCCCACCTCTCCCTCACAAAGGGTGGAGGTCTGGCTCCCACAGGCTGAGGGAGACAATGCTTCCTTCATCCCGGCTCAGCCGCATCTACCCCGAGGACTCTGAAGCCCAGACTTACAGGTCATTCCGTACTGAAAAAGCGACTCCTCGGTGCTATTGCTGGGAATGCTGGAGCCATTGGGCATCCTGAAGTCGTCATCTGGATTGTCATTCCAGACTCCTGAGGGACAGAGCAGGAGGTCGGCCACCCTGGGCCTGTGGCTCTCCCCTTCCCTGGGGAGCATCCAGTGGGGCACGCTCAAGGTGTGAGGGGGAGGGGGCTGGGGCCTGGGAAGCCTCTTCCGGTTGCATCTGTCCTCAGTTCAGTCCTTCCGGAGGAGGAGGGGGAGGGGAGAACCATACCTCATAGCCTGCCCCCCTGTCTCAGGGATGGGGGAGGGGACATGAGGGAGGAAGTAGAGGAGAAGGGAGGGGGAGTGGGGGCTGGAGGGAGGGAAGGGGCAGCTGCTGGCCCTACCCTGCCCGGAGCCCATCCTCAAAGCCCCCTGCCTGCCCACCTCTCCATGCCCTCAGGGTTCTGTTCCCAGGAGGCCACGGAAGGGAAGCTCAGCCCGGACACCCACAGGCCAACTGGAGGGGAAGCTCCCTGTGGTCTGGGCCCCCCCCACCGCTCTTTCTGCTGCCGCTGCCTCAGACTCAGAGTCCTGTCTGCTTCTCACCCAGGAGGCCTTCTGTGCGATTTCGATACTCCTCTGGGAGGCCGCAGGAGGCATGGAGGATGTTGGAGAGGGCAGTCACTGAGATGGTCACGGTCCCATCGAAGGTGGCTGACACCAGGGAGCCATTGCGGGTCATGATGATGCCGGTGGTGTTGAACATCTCCCGGCCTGGCAGGTTGGGAGACAGAGGAGGAGGAAGGAACAAGCATTGGGACCCTGCGGGCCCAAGACTTGGCAGTAGTGAAGGGTCAAGGTGCAGAGGGGAGACTCGGACAGACGCCGCAGCTCCGGGGGTGGCCTGGGGATGCCTTCTCCAGGGCCGAAGCCGAACTCACAGGACACCCCCTCCTTCCTGAGGACTGGAGAAGGTACGAGGCTATTACTGCCCTGGAGGAAGGACAGAAGTGAGAAGGGAAAGCCCAATGCCTGGCTCCTGGATCAAGAAGCTGCCCAGGCCCGGCTGCTGAAAGAAGAAGGGGGTGAAGCAGAGTGCCGACCCTGCCCCCCACTGCCATGCTGCCGCCTCCACGCTGCCCCCCGGGCACTGGGCGCCCCCAATGAAGCCTGACCCAAGGAAGCAGGAGAAGGGGGCTGACGGCTTCCTCCAGCCTACCTTCTGGGTCTTCATGGTTAGTCTCAAATGTTACAGTCTGGTTATTTAACTGCACGTGGATTGTGTTATTGGGCTCAAGGAGCCATCGGACCTGGAAGGGGATTGGAGGGGGTGTAAGCCTGACCTGCAGGTGGGCCCAAAGGCTGAGAAAGGGAGAGTTTGGACCTGAGCCCCGGAGGAAGAAGGAGGTGGAGGAAGGATGAAGAGGTTGTGCCAGTTAAGAGCTTTAGAGGGCACAGCAGGAGCTGGGCTGGAGCTCCTGGTGTCAGCTACCTTCGAAGGGACTGTGACCGTCTCAGTGGCCGCCCTCTCCAGCATTTCTCAGATGATCTCATTTAAATCTCACAACAGCCCTGTGCAGTAGGTAATATTACTCTCCCCATCTTACTACAAGAAAACTGAGGCACTGGGAGTTCCGTCATTGCTTCAGGATCCCACGGCTGACGGAGTCCTGACCCGAATCCCACTGTCTCTAGGGTTGACTCCCAAACCACTGCACTGGCTGGACGTCTCCTCTCTCCCTGCTGCCCCGTTCCCTTCCTCCTTCTTCCTGTCCTCCTTGGGGCCCCTGCCTCACTCACTGTGATGGGGCTCAGGTGGCTGGTGTCATATTCAGCTGCAAAGGCAATGAAGTTGGTGGCCTGGGCCGAGCCGGTCTGGGCGGTGCGGCCCTGCAGCAGGAACGAGGAGTTTCCGTCCCAGGCCCGGACCAGCTGGAAGTCCCCCAGCCCATTGAAGGTGAAGCTGGCACCATCTAAGGTCCTGATGTGAGGGTCCCCAAACATCCAGGCTGGAAGAAAGGAAGAGACCACGATGGCACGGCTGGCCAGGGAAGGACCTGAGGTTCCCCCACCGCCTCCAGGCCGACTCAAGCCTGGGAGACGTTCGTGGAGTAGAGAACCATCCCCGGAGGCCTCTTGCACTTTTGCACCCCTGCTCAAATTCACATCATTATCTCCGCCCCCCCACCCCTTCCCCAACGCCAGCTACAAAGCCCCTCCGTTTGCCTCCAGCCACACACTGGACCGTCTCCACCTGGTGGCCACATCCCTGCCCCAGGAAGCTTGCTGTCCCTCCCCAGTGGCCAGGCCTCAGCCTCTCGGGGCCCCAGCAGCCTCACCGGGGCGTGGGGGCCGGTACCCAGCACAGCCGATGCGCGGCCGCCTTTGGTGGTACAGGGCGCAGAAGGCCGGCTTGTCGTTCCAGCGGCAGCACCAGTCCCGCGCCTCCAGCTCCTGGTCTGGGGGGAAGAGTGGCACGTGACAGGGAGACAGAAGACCTGCAGAGCCCGGCCGGAAGGTTTGGAGCAGCAGGATGATGCGGGTAGCCAGGGCAAGGTTTGGGAATCGGGCACACCTCAAGGCAGATCCTGCCCTGCTCCGCAGCCTCAGGCCATTGACCATCACCGTCTCCCTTGCAGGCTTGCTGGAGCTGTGTGCAGCAGAGCCCCCAGGCACGCCCGGGGGGGGGCGGCTCGGAGCTATGGCCCAAGGGCTTTCTTTCCCGAAGGGTGGGGCTGAGTCCCCCCTCCCCCCGAGGCCATGACAGATGGTCTGGGGAACCATGGAGGCCCCATGGGGCAGCGGGGTGGCAGGGTTTGGTGAAGGGGGGAGCCACTGTACCCTGGTCTCCCAACCCTGTGCTCTCTAGCACCCCGGGAGGGTCTCTGCAGGAGGTGACACCCTGCTGATCTGGGTCCAGAGGGACAGGGAGGGTCAGACTCGGTCCCCTCTCCTTCCCTGGAGAGATGCGCCCACTCTTGTCTGGGGCTATGGGGCCAAGTGAAGATGGGGCGAGAGGCGCTGGATTGTAAATCCCCAGGAGGTCAGCTGGAAGGGATGTTGGAAACTTCCCAAAGTTACAAGATCAAGAAATTAGTGACCAGAGAGGGGAAGCAGCTGGGAGGGAATGAGGACAAAAGGCTTCTTTCTTTGGGTCCCACTACTTGGCTGGGAGCCCAGGCCTGGTCTCTGACAGAGAAGCGTAGAGAGAGCTGCAGAGAAAGGGGGGGTGAGATCTCCGCGGACACACGTACCAAACTGCCAAGGAGCTTGCATCGTCCAGCCTTGGAGAAGCTCGCCCCAGGGCCCGTAGCGGCAGCACACGCCCCCGCGCCAGGAGGAGAAGCTGCACAGCCGCTTGTCGCCGATGCCCCGCCAGCCTGCGACAAGGACAGACGTGCTGAGGCCTGGAGGTCTGGAGAGGGAGGTAGGGGCGGGAAAGGGGTGGGGGGCTCGGGGGAGGGGCCGAGGGGGTCCTGGAAGGGACAGGTCAGGTGCGAGCAGAGGGTTGGTGGGTGGGCTTCTGGGGCACGGTGGGGATGGCCCAGGAGACAGGAAGGGGGCGTCACCCAGGCTGATGGTCTGGAATCGTAAGTCCCATAGTCCCTGCTGCCAGGAGCAAGGGCAGGACATCTGGTTCCAGCCCCATGTGGGCCCCCGAGGCTGTCTCTTCAACCACTGCAGGCACTGGAGACGGTAGTTGGGCCTTTCTTCCCCATGTAGGCTATAGATCTGCAGGCCCCGGAGGCCTAGAGCAGCAAAGGAAAACAGGGTTATCCCAGGACCTCGGGCCACACGCTCTCTGCTTTAGCACCCCAACTCTTCAATGCACCTTCCATATGCCACCTCCCCCACTCTGGACGGCAACTCCAGGGAAGGGACCCAGTTCAGACTGGCCCTTTTTATGAGACCTCCAGAGGCCCTTAAATCTCAGATCTTAGTGGGGAAACCCTGGGACAAGTGCTGGGCAGGGCGGCCTCACCCTCACGCATGCAGAGCCAGACCCCAGCCCTGAGCTTCCTCCACCCCTCCCATCTGCCCCTCCAAACTCCAGTGCCTTCCGAACTCCCCAGATCAGTCCTTCCTCATGCATCTTCTACCTCACTAAGGGGCACCCCCCAACCACCAGCTCAGACCCTTGGCTTTCATCCCTGACCCTCCCCCTCCCCCAGCACAGACGTGTCCGCGGCCAAAGTAGCCAGGACAAGGCTGATGCCCAGCAGCCAGCCAGGGGCTTGCTCCAGCACCGTGAGGCCGAGGAAGCATCCTCTGGGCCCAGAGTCCATCCTCAGAAGGCTGAAATAACTGGGAGAGGAAACCCTGCCAGGGGTTTGAATTTAAACTTTAGTCGTAGGTTCCGTACTGCCCACCCCAACAGTCAGGAGTGAGAAGGGGGTCCAGAGTCCAGTAAGACACAACAGGACATAATGTATTGGATTTTGACCGTGTTCCCACACAAAAGAAGAAACGGTCAAGATAACAATTTGTCAAGGTTTTGAAAAAATAATTATTTTATCTTCTCTATAATGGCCTGATATCATGGGAAACAAATCAGATATTCTCCCCCAAAACACACCCACACACACCCACACACAATCGTATAGTGCCCCCTAGGTCACAAGGTGATGCCTCTTGATAGAAGGGCCCCGAATCTGACAGGGCAGTTCTCTCCACAAGATGGCACCCACGATTTGACGTAGCTTCTGTGTACCCAAGTTCGTGTCCCAGAGCAAAGAGAAGTAGATTTATGCTTCACAATCTACGTGGCTGATTTTCAAGGCTAAACTGTCCTTCATTCTACTCACATTTTGGGAAATGTAATCTCTGTCCCATTGGGGTCTCTGGACAGCAGATTGAGTCATGTCCCATGGGGCGTCCTGATAGGGAAACCCTGGCCTTCTCAACAAAGCGAGAGCTCCTTGAGAGCAAACATAGTCTTTTTCCTTTTTTTTCCCCCCTTCCTATTCCTGGCCCTTAGCACACAGCAGGTGCTCAATAAATGATGACTGGCTGATGTCTGACTTCTGGACCTCCCCTCCGGTAGATTCCCTGCAGGGCTCTCATCTGGGTTCTCATTCCAGCCCTGGGACAGGACACTTGGAGTACTGTCTTAATGGCCCATTCATATCGCCACCTCCTGCCATAGCCCTGTCCTCACTTCTGGGATCTGGGCCCCCACCGAGAGACGTGGGGGAGGAGACATAGCCCCGGCTGGGACTGCGCTGTGTGATGGCACAGAAGGTAACAGATGCACCTAGTAGTGCCAAGTCCTGATTACACTTGGGGGTCAGACGGTGCGGGGATGCCCTGGGGCGGTGGAGATGCTAGAGGGTTGCCTCGCTAGGACTCTTGTGACTCCTGGAGTTGAGGACAGAGAGGATTGGAGTCCAGCTCGTGTGTGAAGAAGTGGCTCTTTTACCTGAGTTGGAATTCAGGAATTGGTCCGGTAGATATTTCTGCCACATTGGCTGGGATGTCAGTGGGCTGTTTTCAAAACGCCCGTCTCCACTGCGGGCAAAGGAAAGAATCACAGGCCTCCGTCACACACAACGGGTCTTTCGTCCGGGTCGACGAGTTGTACATTCACGCCGCCAGTGGGACAGACTGTGACTCAGTCCAGGGAGTCATTAGATACCAGTCATGACACAGTCAGTCCGTCAGCCAGCGGGCATCTCTGACTCCCAGCAGCAAGCAGGAGAGGGCAGAGATGGGGGGCACAAGGGGGGGAGGGCTCTGACTTATTCTGATTTATTCTACAGCTGACCGCTAACTGCAAGAAGTGTGCATGAGATGGGGTGGCCGCACAACAGAGTTCAGGCCTCCTTCTGATGAGTTTCCCTTCAACGGGGGATTGGACAGAGGGCTGGGTAGGGGACCAGACGTCGTGACGCTAAGAGCCAGTCTCTGCCTTCAGACAGGCACAGACTCAGAGCCTGATTCCAGCACTTAGTAGCACAGGAACCATCTCTTTGGTTCTGTTTTCACAGCAGTAGACAAGACACAACAGCAGGCCCTGCCTCACAGTGTGTTGAGGATTAAACGCAATAACATTTGTAGACCCCTCAGAACTAGAGTGGACCTGACACAATGGGTGCAAGCCCCTCAGTGTTGAGTCCGTGGCCCTGCTCCAGGAACAGGGAAATCCTGGACGGGAACCTGTGGCCTCACTCTGGGCGCCTGTCTCTGGGCGGTGACTTCTGACCTTTCCTCCTCTCCACCAGGGATAGGTGAGGCACACGTATGGGACACCCTCAGCGGGCTACTCAGGAGGGCGGGCAATCTCTAGCTAGTGGGATAATTTCTCTCCTTTCTCTTTCACAGCATGTCAAAAAGCAAGGAAAAACAATGGAATTGTAGGGGAAACCCAGAACGCCATCCAAGAGAATTTGCAGCAATGACCAGTAACAGATTATGTGACCTTTACAACCGATGGCACACACCAGCATCTGGAAATAGTGGTTGAGAGCTGTCAGGAATCCAGGGCCCCATCCACGGCTCCCTCCCTCTACTCTCTGTCTTTCCCACTGACCCCACATAAGCTGTTGGTGCCCCTGGGTGAGGGGCTAACGCTCAGCCCAGCAGAAGTCAGGAAGGCAGATTTCAGCCTCAAATATCTGGTTGCAAGTTCCTGCTTTGCTGCTTCCATCTCTGTGACTTTGGGCAGTTACTGATCTATTTTTACCTCAGTTTTCTTACCTGTAGAATGGGTAGTAAAGAGTATCTCCTTCATGGGTTGTTGTGATAATTAAATGAAATAATGCATATTAAATAGTTCATGTAATAAACGTTGGCTGGTATTATTATGATACTTGAGAGGTCAAGAGAGGTTGGCTACTGTCAGTAGAAATCAGAGAGGTCAAAGCTCTGGGAATTGTCATGAAGCCTAGGGACTGAGCTGGGAAAGAGAATGGCAGGTGAATGGGCATCTTTTAACTTGAAACAGCAAGAAGTAGGAACTGGAGTTGGTGTAAGTCAGAAACATCAGTAAGAAGGATTCACAGCCTGTCCTGGGGTGGTGGGAGTGGGTGTACAGCCAAAACCCCGCCCTGGACCACTTCCTAGTATCTGCTCAGTGCTGATCATCCATCCCTGTCCTACCTGGAGAAGCCCATGAGGACCGGGTTGCCTGGGCGCTGAGTCACATCCCACTGCATGCCGCCATTTTGGTAAAGGAACAGGGTGTAGGACCTGCTCCCGTCCGTGGAGAGGATGGCCTGGTAGGTGTTGGTCTGGAGGTTGGTTGGAGACAAACATAGGGTTGCCTGTGAGAAATCTGGCGTCTCTTCACTGATGTCCCATCACCCTCTGCATGACCCTGCCTGGACACACACATCATCTTTTCCTGGCCTTCCCAGATAAAGTGTGGGATTGTGCAAGGCAGCTTCAGCCTGGGGAGTCAAAGCACTTATCGTGGTGGATTTGCCTTCCTTGTGACTTCTCTCCAGGGAGAGGTGATAAAGAGCTCTGGTTTAGGATCCAGTGAGAAGAGAGTTTGTGTGAAAAAGCGTCAAGACTCGGAAACATTAGCCATTACCCCAGAGAACCGAGGGAGGCCTATTTAGCTTCCTCTGGGGTTTTTTTTAAGCACATTATTCAAATGTCCCCTCAACCTAAATATTGTGGATGGACTGCAGAGGTGATACTGGAGGTTCTCTGGAGGCCGATGCCAAGCACTGCTTGAACAAAGTAGGTAACCCATGAACTTGTTGAACCAATGAAGAAGTGAGTGACTTTAGACCACGCACAAGGGCTGCAAGAGCTGAGTCCCCGGGGGGAAGACTGAGGACACTATGTGGCCCGACCACCGCCATTGGATGGCTTTGCTGCTGAGAGTCAGAATTGGAAGTCAGAAAGTCAGTTCTGACTTTGGAACTGACGGAAGTCAGTTCCAAACCTGGCTTTGTCATTTGTCAGCTAGGTCACCTTGAGCAGATTGCTTAACCTCTCTAACCATCGTCTTCCTCATCTCTAAAATGTGGATAATAATATCAGGTTGAGTCATATATATAAAATTGCCAATAGCCAGCCATTTTTGACTTACAAAAGTTCTATTTCCCATGTTTCAACCCAGTGAGTACCAGGTGGGTGCTCAGCAAACAGGGTACGGGTGAGGAAATGCTATAACCCGTGATCAGTCCCTGAGTCGGAGCACATATTGGAAGAGTGGCCCCTGCTTAGAGCTCTAGGATGTCTGACTTCCAGATGGTTCACAGGGAGCTGTCCATTGGTCCACTCACCCCGAAGGTCCACCGGGTGGGATAGGCAGGGGCATTCACCCACGTGACCTTTAGGGTCCACCTGGCTTTGTAGCTCCAGGTGTATGTGAACTTTTTAATCCAAGACTCCACCTGCCAGACGAGCAGGTTGTGTTCACCATAGAGCGTCTCATATTCCTAGGAAAGGAAGGCAGATAAGACAAGGAAATGAGGGTCCCACATGCAGGTCTTCTCGTGGTTGTGAAAGGGTATTCCCGAGTCTATGTAACGGTCCTGCTTTGTTTCCTCCCCATCCTCATATTTAAACATCACCCCCTGCCCACACGGAGCCCAGGCTTAGACAACAGTAACACGTGCACATGCCCCCCACCCCAACATAGCCCTTTGTCTCTCCTTGCTGGCTGCTGGGGGTTCCTGAATGCTAGAATTGGAAAGGCTTACCTGGTAAAATATGGTTCCCCGGCCACTGGAAAAATCAGCATCGTCCCAGAATGGAGCCACCAGGGCCACGGGGTCCCAGCCTGTGAAGCCTCTACGGGGAGGATTGGGGTAGGAGAAAATCTGATACTCTGACTCCGGGAAAATGATCTGGCCATTATCTGTGAACTGGGCACAAAGGTTCTTCTGGTTAGTGTTTAAGAAGGGAGGGGGCAGGGAGAAAACATGCCGGCATGGGGCCAGCTCCTCAGAAGTGTGACCCCCCCTTTAAAAAAAAAAAAAGTGTGACACACACACCCCCAAGGACCTCTCTGGGTAGAGCTACAGAGATGTCTACAACTCCCACAAGTTCATCTCATTCATCTCCCTGCCTGCTGGGAGGGCCCCCTTCACATAGTTCTCACACAAATGCTCTTCACCTGTGGGACACTCCTCTGTTTTAAGTCCTTCCTGACATGGTAGGCGTTGCCTACTGTCTATAGATGGAAACTTCCATCTATAGACAGGCCCATCACTGAGGTGAGTCCCCGCAGAGCCATCCTGAGGCTCCATCCACATCAGAGGGGGCTACGATGATTGCTACCCTCAGTCCCGTCGCTGGGATGCTGTATCTTAGTGCGTCCTGCCCCAAGCACCCACATCCGCCACTGAGGCCCGCAAGGGGCCACGACTGCCATTCTGACTCTCCTCCAGGAGACACGGCGTCCTTGGACTGAGAAGCCAGGAAATATTCATAGAAAATGTAAACAGCATTAAAAGGCAGTTTCCCAAGTAGAGTTTCCAACTCATAGAAAGGCCCTGAAAACAGTGGAGAGCTTACTGGTCCCCCGACCTCTCTATTGAGGTAAAAACGCTCTTGTCCATGAGGAGAGGCAGGCCTCGCCTAGCTCACAGTCGTCCTCAGCAGGCACCCAGGCATTAAAGAGTATAAATGCAAACCGTGCCAGGGGCAGGGACACAGTAGGTGCCCAACAAGGGTTGCTTGTTGCATTCTCCCTTCCTCAGGGCCATGGTCATGGTCACAGGGCCATCTCCGAGCCCTGGAGAGAGAAACAGAGTCTGGAGAACACAGGTCACGGGTCCTGTCCTTTGGGCTGCAGCTGGGGACTCACGTAGAGGTAATCCCGGAGAGAGAAGCCAAGAGGGAAGCCAATCTGGGGCTTGAAGAGTGGTGAGGTGAAGTCCACGGTCCTCCTGACAAACTCCCGGTCTCCGACACTTGGCCCGTAGGGGAAAAGGGGAACACCTGGGCCAGTACAAAGAAGGGCAAGAAATTCTCACGGGTCCTGACTTCTTTAGGGCTGACAGGGAGCTTCCCCCAAGCTGCCCCTCCACTCAACTGGGGGCCCTCAAAGGACTCCTCTGTCCCCCTCTCCGCTTGCATTTAGCCCATCTCTTCATTTTACCCCTTCAGTGGGTACTCTCATTCTTTACCATTTTGAAGAAAAACAAGTTCTGCTGTCAGAACACCAACAAGTTATTCTGCGTCTGTTACGATTCCCATAATTCTTTCAAGGGTTCAAAGACAAAACTCCAATGCTGTGAAGATCAGTAACTGAAACGTCATTTCATACAATGAGACTTGTTTCCTAAGATGGTATTTCTCTAGATACACTGATGGACCCCCCACCTCAGAATTTGTCCTTGGACCCCTTAGAAATAAGTCCTTGGGCTCTAGTTCAAGAAAGCTTGTCCTAAATATTTCTCAAATGGGTCTGCTCCTGTCTTTCCTGGCAGCCCTCCCCTGGTTTGCTTGGAACATTGCAGCGGTCTGTATACAGCTCTCCTGGCCTTCCGCAAATTCATCCAACACCCCAAACACCATAGTACCATTCATAAATACAGATCCTCCCATGTCCTGCCTGGTTCCCTCACGTGACAGCTTCATTTCTCAATGCTCTTCGCCTTGTATCCAGCACCCCCAAGTGCTTTGGGGATATCCTCCCCATGCAATATTGGGACTACTTTTCATGTCTAAGTCTTTATTCCAGCCCTTCAAGCCCTCCTGCCTGCTTGGGATGCTTCCTCTTTCCTAGCTCCTATTCATTCTTTCCAGGAAGCCTCCTCTTCACCTTGAGCACACCCCTACATCCCCTAGGGACCTTCCATTGTGCATGTCCAACACTCTACATTTATTCCTCTAATTGCGCCTATCAAGGTGGGAGATCTGTCTCCTACTAAACAGCACCTTGATCATTTATCTCCACCTCCTGGCCCAGTGCCATGTACAAAGCCAGTCCTCAGTACCCAACTCTGATGCTGTCTCATAGTTCCCTGTGAGAACTCATGACTTGAGAGAGAAGTCTATGAGCAAGCAGGCTGACATGGCGTATCCAGTTACATCACCTCTATAAAGGGGATATGGAAGCAGCTGGACTTCCCATGGCCCAGAGGAGGCAGGTCCACAGAACCAGTTCCCCCACCTACCCAAAGGGGCCCTCCCTGGTAGATCTAACCAAGCTGCCATAACTTCAGCACCCACACCAACACAATTCTCTCCAGTGCAGAGTGCAAGGCCCCCAGACCTACAGAATCACTAACCTTTCTGAGGATTGACAGACACTGGAGCAGGTGTTGGGTGTTTGCCTACGGATGTTCTAGGAGATGAGGTTGTACGAGTCTGGGAGGTTGTTGAGGGTGATGATGGTGTTGTCATTTTCTGGCTGCCTATCTTCAGTGTCGTGGTAATTGTTCCTGGGCATGCAGGGACAGAAAACTGGAGTGGGTCTCAAGGTCAGAAAGTGGCAGAGTCAAAGAGAGTCATAGGCTTCAGCTGCTGGGAGACATAGCTAGAAACTGTCTCCTCTATCTTCTGACCACACAAGAACTGCTCCCTGCACATGCCTCACCACAATCACTCACTCACCACTCTCCCATTCACTTCACCTTGTGGCCCTGCCCTCAATGGGAGCCAGGTAATGCTAGCTCACCATCCTTTCGCAAGCAATCCACTAGGCTACACTGGGCCAAAGGGGCCATCCTGAGAGACCAAGTTGCTGAAAAACCCACCCACCTGAGGTCTGACTCTTCACAGCAGAGCTTGAGGATGCAGTGGATGGTGGGAAAGTGCTGCTGACAGAAAAAGGACTAGATGGAACTGGGAATGGAGTGGTGGA
>CM053603.1:124632150-124648904 GCA_028646535.1 Procyon lotor | reverse complement strand
CTGGGAGAAAAGGAGAAATAAGGAGTTATTATTTTAATGGATATGAGGTTTCAGTTTCACAGATGAAAAGAGTTCTGGAGATGTGTGGTGGTGACAACAGCAAAATGTTATAAATGTATTTAACGTCATAGGATTGTATACTTAAAAATGGTTAAGATGGTAAATTTCATGTATGTATATTTTACCACAATTAAAAAATAAAATGAACTGAGAAAAAAATAGAAACCTGACATAAACTATTTTCCCCAAATATGTTTATTTTATTTTTCAGTGTTATAAGATTTAATGTTCATGCACCACACCCAGTGCTCCATGCAATACGTGCCCTCCTCAATACCCACCACCAGGCTTGCCCAACCCTCACTCCCTCCCCTCCAAAACCCCCAGTTTGTTGCTCATAGTCCACAGTCTCTCATGGTTCATCTATTTTAAATGGAATCAACAGTTAAAAAATAAACCCACTTCTCACAAAAGGTAGGTCAAGATGATATTACAGGCAATTAGATAATTCCAATTTTATACAAACTTTTCCAGAGTTTAGAAGAGGGAATGCTCCACAACTAATTTTGTAAGGTTGTAATAACTTTAATACCAAAACCAAAGACAGTATAAGAAAGGAAAACTGTATGGATGCCTGAGTGGCTCAGTCGGTTAAACGTCTGCCTTCAGCTCAGGTCATGATCCCAGGGACCCCGGATCAAGTCCCTCATTGGATTCTTTGCTTAGCGGGGAGCCTGCTTCTCCCTCTGCCTGACGTTCCCCCTGCTTGTTCTCTCTCTCTCTCTCTCTGACCAATAAATAAAATCTTTAAAAAAAGAAGAAGAAAGGAAAACTATAGATGACTAAATCTTACCAATAATATAGATGGAAATGTCTAAAACAAAATATTAGCAAGTCAAGTCCAACATTGGATTTATAAAAAAAAATTCATCATTATCAAGCTGGGTTTAAGCCAGAAATACAAAAGTATGGTATTTTATTAATGTAAGTCAGCATATAAACAGGTAATGGAAGGGAAAACATAATCATCCCAACAGTTGAAGGAAAAGCATATGACCAAATTCAATATTCATTCCTGTTAAAACTCCTAGCAAACTAAAAATAAAAGTTAACTCTTAATCTGACAAATGATGTCAATAAAAAGCCATTAGTAAACATCATACTTGAAGATAAAATATTGGAAACATTTTCTTTCAAATTTAGAATGAATGCATGTCAACTACTTCTATTTAGCATTATGCTGAAGGTCTAGCCAGTACAATAAAACAAAAAAAAAAATAAAAATAAAGAAGGATATGAAGGCATAGAGAAGTTCTTTTTGGTATGGAAAGGAAGAAACATCCCATGATCGCTTACAGATGATACAATTGTTTACATATAAAGCCCCCCAAATTTCAAATTATTAGCAAAGTTCTACATATATGTTCAAAAATATAAAAATAACTGTATTTCCATACATCAGCAAAAGGAAATATTTTTAAATGACAGTGTTTACGATAGTGACAAATATAAAATACCTAAGACTAAATCTAACAAAAGATGTGCTTAATCTTTGTGGAGAAAGTCATACCACTTCATTGCAATATATTAAAGACAATCTATTCTTTATTTTAAAATTACAAAATAGAGATAATCGAAAGATCCACACCCCATAATGTCATCACCCAGACAACTATATTATTTTATTTTTATTTAAATTCAATTAATTAACACATAGTGTATTATTAGTTTCAGAGGTAGAGTTAGTAACTCATTAGTTGCATATAACACCCAGGGCTCATTATATCAAGTGCCCTCCTTAATGCCCATCACCCAGATACCCCATTTGCTCACCCCCAACCCCTCCAGCAACCCTCAGTCTATTTCCTATAGTTAGGAATCTATTATGGTTTGTCCCCCTCTCTGATTTCATCTGATTTTATTTTTCCCCTCCCTTTCCCTATGATCCTCTGTTATATAATGGAATATTACTCAGCCGTCAAAAAATGAAATCTTGCCAGTTGCAATGACGTGGATGGAACTAGAGGGTATTATGCTAAGCGAAGTAACTCAATCAGAGAAAGACAATTATCATGATTTCACTCATGTGGAATTTAAGAAATAGACAAGCACATTAATGTGTCTCCTTCTGGCATTTTTTGTTTGTTTGTTTTAAATATATATATAGTTTAAATTACCCAGCATATATAACTTTGCATCCATTTATTAAAACTTTATCTGATATTATGAGCATCTTTTTGTGTATTGAATCTTTCTAAACATAGCCTGAGGAGACAAATATTTAATACCGTGCATGGTATAGTTCCTTCTCTCCTCCATTTTGGAGGCAAGGCAGTGCTGACTGAGTAGGGGTTGGCGGGGGAATAGGGGGACTGGGTCCTCTAAGCCCAACAGCAAGATCTTAGGTGTTGTATGCAAAGTTCCTTTGTTGAGCTCTGGAGGCCCCTTTTCCCAATAAAGTCATTCCCTCCACTGAAAGCTTTCATTGTCACCATTCCCATTTCCATTTTCCTGCAAATGGGGCAGGACAAGGGCAGGTGTCTCTCCTGGAGCACTTAATTCCATGTGCTTAGTTAGCTCTAACCACCCTTCTGGAGATAACGAGAACTCAAGGACCATATACCCTCTACTGGTTCTTTGCTTGTAAGTTTTTCCCTAATAAGCCTAATAAACCTTATTTAATGCTTATTCCATGTGTCGCTAGTAGGTCTGTGTGATAGTGTGTGTGTGTCCATGCCCCTACTGAACATTGCATGGTGCCTTTACACATTAAATAATATTCCACCATAGGGACAGCCCCTATTTAACTTGCCGGTGGGCACTTAAGCTGTTTCCAATATGTTGCTAGCATAAATAAAGTTTTGATGACACTCTTTGGGTATAATATTTTGTTTTGTTTTCATTATTTCAGCTCGTTTCCTTAACATAAATTTCTATAAGTAGACTTACTGGTTAATGCTGTCATAAGAACTTTCGTGTCATTAATTCATACCACAAAATTTCTTAACAGAGAAGTCATGCTGATTTACAGCCCCATTAATAGTATATGAGAGAATACCTATTTCCCAATACTCTTTCCCTTTGTGTTTTTTTAAAAAGATTTTATTTATTTACTTAAGAGAGTGAAGGAGAGGGGGGGAAGGAGAGGCAAGCAGGCTCCCCGCTGAGCCGGGAGCCCGATGCAGGGCTCGATCCCAGGACCTGAGATCATGACCTGAGCCAAAGGCAGACAGTGACCAACTGAGCCACTCAGGTGCCCCTACTGTCCCCCTTTGGAAAACATTTGTACTTGGTAGTACCAGTTTTAAATCTTGTCCAACAGGGCTTTGTCCTGCTTTTGAACCTCTGTTTAAGACTTGCCCGTCCTGGGCTGAGCTGACTAGAATCTCCTGCTCCAGTGATTAAGAAAACAAGTGAGCTCCTTCAGGTTGATAACTCCATTTTCTCCTGCAGAGGAGAAGGTGCAGTCTTAACAAGTCTCTAAATCTGTTGGGCTTGTCGTTAGGAGGAAGAGATTAGCATTAGTTATATCAAAACTACACAACCAAGAGGTGGGCGGGGCGGGGGGGGTTGTAGGGTGGGGGAGGGAAATGAAACAAGATGGGATCAGGAAGGAGACAAACCATAAGAGACTCCTAAACTCACAAAACCAACTGAGGGTGGCTAGGGGGTGGGGGGTAGGGATAGGGTGGCTGGGTTATGGACATTGGGGAGGGTATGTACTATGGTAAGTGCTGTGAAATGTGTAAGCCTGACGATTCACAGACATGTACCCTGGGGCAAATAATACATCATATGTTAATTTAAAAAAGGTAGCAGAGAGGGAGAAGAAATAAAACTTCTTTAATTTTGTTTAGTTAAAAAAAAAAAAAAAACTACGCTACCGTATCTGTCTTTCACCACCATTTAAACAATAAATCTTAAGCCATTCCTTGCACGGATTAGTCAGCGATGTAGGAAAACACTTTGCTAACCTCAAGTGGGTCATTCCTCCGCAAGAAATCCTGGTAGGGGAGAGAGCCTTCGAGGAGCTTTTCGTGGTAAGATGGTGGTTCTCAGAAGAGAGGGTGCACCCAGATCCCCGGGGTAACTTGTGGAAGTGGATTCTGGAGGTGGATTCTGTGGAAGTGGATCTGACCGCCAGCAGAGTCTGATTTCCTACGCGGGGTGGGTCCAGGAATCTGTCTTTCATGCATGTGCAGGGTGATTTTTTTTATTTTTTTGCAGAGTAATTTTGATACCCGTGATCTATGGACCACATTTTAAGGAACACTGCCCTTAAAATAAAATAATACTACCTGCTCTTAAGATTTTTTTGTAAGGGGGCACCTGGGTGGCTCAGTCAGTTAAACATCTGTCTTCGGCTCAGGTCATGATCCCAGGGTTCTAGGATCGAGCCCCGAATTGGGCTCCCTGCTCAGCGGGGAGTCTGCTTTTCCCTCTCTCTTTCCTTCTGTTTGTGCTCTCTCTCTCTCTCAAATATATAAATAAAATCTTTTAGGAAAAAAAAAGATGCTTTTTTTTTTTTGTAAGCTAAAACCACCTTACTGAAGTTGTAAGGCACTGAAATTTGGGGGCTTGCTCAAGCTCGAGTCTCAAGAATGTTCCGAGCCTTATTCTTGGTGCTCAGGTTTTGCTGGAACGAACAGACCTTGTCTTTTTACCAGCATGCAAGCCCAGCTCTTCAGCTCCTATCAGATTGTTGGACAACTGAAGCCTGTCATTCTCGACCTGGCCAAATACATAATTAATTGCAGAGCTGAGAGCTAGGGATTTGAGTGTGAAGAGTTGATATTTGAGAGAAACAGGTTTTTCCTCTCCTCTCCTCTCCCTCCTTTCTCTATGATAGTCCATCTTCTACTTCACTGAAAAGACTAACTTCATCTCCTATGTCCCAGAACCCTCTCCACCAGGAAACATCTCTGCCTTCACCTGGTCCCTCATCCTGGCCCCCCAAATGGGCTGAATCTCTACCAAAAGGCTACGCACAGAGAGACCCACACAGACAGACCCAGTGCCCTGTCTGCTCCCCTCTTCCCTCCTCAGGTGGCTCATCCCATCACCTCTCTCCATCTGAGAATCTGCTTCTTTTCTGCCGACAATGCGTTTCAGTCTCTCTGGACCTAAAATAAGTCTTTTCATTCATCTTGGGTCCTCCTTATCCCTTATCTTTTGCTTCACCCACGAGTATCCTGAAAGTCAAGTGTATACTCTCCATCGCTTTTTTACCGTCTATCTACCCCTTACACTCTGCCCTCTACCCCAGTCACCTCACCAAAAACACATTCCTGAAAAGTTACCCCAAAACCCTCCTTCCTAACCACCAAAACCAATTTTTTTCAGTCCCCGTTAGCCTCTGTGAAATCCAGCACCAACATCCATTCATCCGGTCAACAAATATTTACTGAACATCCGCATCAAGATTCTCCTCAGCCAGTGTCCCCTCACTATCTTCACGGCATTGCTCTTCTCAGATGGAAATGATTCTGCTCCTCCAATGCTCTCCTCATTCCTTCTGCTCCCTGGGTCATTTCTCTTTTCTTCTCAGCTTCCAGAAGAAGTCAGTCTTCTGGGTGTCATCTCCAGCCTTTCCCTTTCTTCCTACACCTTCTCTCTGGCTTGACTACATCTACTTTTACACCTTACAAATCTGTAACTCTACCCTGGCTTCACACCCATTTTCCCAGACTCACCTTTCCAGTGATTTCCTGGCCAGCCTGTGAAATGCAACATGCCCAAGGCAAACTTCCTCAGAACGTTTCTTCTACCTTTCTATGTTAACTGTAACATCAGTCCCTTGGGTACTCAGGACAGAAAGTCCCTGAGTCATCTTTGATTCCTTCATCTTCCTTGTCCCCAACATCTCAATTTGGCACCAACTATTATTCCTCTGAATTATTGCTCCCATCTTGGTCTCTTATTCACTTTGCTGTGTTAGCTTCATTACTCTGAACAATGCGGCAGCCTCTAACGGCTCCTCCTGGTTGCTCTACTCCTTGCCTTGACCCACCCCTGGCTTGGTCGTCAGCTATGGGAACCATGAAATAGAGTGTCTTATCATCTCCTTAGCAGGGATCTTAGAGAGAATGCCTGTTTTGCCCTCTGTGGAAGACAGCTGCTTGGATCCTGAGGGCATAAGTCTGGTTGTCTAATCAGGGCCATGGAGACTGGTGACTGGAATTGTTTCTGTCATCTTCTCACAACCGTGATAAGGAAATCAGGATCCTGAAGCATGTGTCCCTAGAGGGAGGCCATCTGGTTCTGACCGAGCCTGTGCTTGAGAAGAGTGTTCAGTAGTCTTGTCCATAGGACTGTCTGTACTGCAGAGGGGATTCTGTAAGGAATGCCCATTACCAAGATGTTTCTGTTACAGACATTGTCTCCTCTTGGAGTTCTTGAATGTCAACTGATTTGTGGTTAATTGGTCCATACAGTTGGGAATAGGGATTTCTTCTGTACGTCTCTCACTGGGTACATTTTGACTCTATAAATAATAAAAATGTTGATACTGTGTATTTGTGTAGGGCTTTATAGCTTCTTTTAATTAATAAGACCTCCATTTCACAGCTGAGGAAACTGAGATTTGACAGGCCGAGTGACTTACCCAGCCCTGCATGCCTTGTAAGTGACAGGGTGGGGGCTCACAGGTAAAGAGTCAAGGCTTGGAAACTGTGAGCTATTGTTTGGCTGTGGGACTGTCACTAAGGGCATGGCCTCTCCACAGTTTGGGCTCTTTTAACCCTTCCTCAGGAGAGCTGAAGTAAGGGGTAGAGAAAAGGCGACTGACCTTCCCTGAGTTCTAAGTCGGCCACAAGCAGAGTGTTCTGAGCCCTGGGAGCAGTTCAGCACATTTTCAGGGACAGATGATGTGCCACCAGGCTATTTCTGCCAATTTTCCTGGTGTCTCCTTTTCTGTGATGCTGTCAGTGAGTTACAGTGGTTGTTGACTCCTTGGGGTAACAAAATTGTCAGAAGACACAGGTGTGATATTGTCTAAAATGGATAGTTTAAAAGAAGTTTTCTCAGAGGGGGAGTCTCCATCAAGGGCCAGGGAGGATACCGGGGCTGACGCTGAGGTGAGGCATTCCTCCCTCAGAGTCCTGGGACCCTCCATGGGTTTCTTGGCTACCATGGCAGTGAGAGAGCACTCAGCAAGGCGGTTATTAAACTGTATCTGGTAGGAGGTATCTAACACTTGTCTGAGTCCCTCGGGGCTACAGAGATGCAGAGGTTGATGGTGTTGATAGGCATTGTTTCTATTCTGCATAGGTATGAGGAGGTGATACGTGTGTTGTTGATTCAGCTGAAGGAGTGGTGGCCATAGTGGTGATGCTGGTGGGAGATAACATCTCCACAGCGTGCTGAATCACTCTTTGAAGAGAAACAAAGCCTACGTCTTAGGTGTGTGCATTGTGAGCAGAGGTTTATTCTTAGTGCCTGGTCTGTTTGTCTTGAGTTATTTCTGGAATTGGAGGTGAGGAACCCATGAGCCATATCACCCACAAAGTTTCCCTTTTCTGCTGCTATTTCCTGATTGGTGGGGCCCTTTACCAGGCTGTGCCTGGGGCAGTGTAGAGCTAAGGAAGCCCCCAGCTGGGACAATAGCCATGAAGAGAAAATGGACTCATGGATGGGCAGCAGGTGCCCTGAAAGTTATAAAGAGCTTGGCAGAGGGAGACAGGACTACCTGTCTGGCCTCCCTATTTGGGAGCCAAGGGCCAGCTCTGTGTGTGTCAGCCTCAGAATCGGCACAGCTCTCACCCTCATGGTTGGTAACTGGGCTTTGGGGGCTACCTCAGCCCCTCTCACAGAAGGAGAACTAGGTCATGGAAACTGTTTCTCACACACAGCTGGGTCGGTACTTCTCAGGATGAAAGACTGTCGTACCCTCAGAAATTCTTGACCGAAGAATGAGATTTCTGAGCAGTTCCTGGGCTGTGGGTGATTTCAGGTTTCCGCCCCTCTGTGGTCAGGGTTTGGGAGCTGGAGAGTTCCCAGAAATGCCCCTTAGGGACCTTACGTTGGTGTGAGATGATAGCTACAATGGCTGTTGTGTGCCACAGCTATAGGGACTGTGACAGGTGACAATGGAGGTGGTAGCTATGGTTTGTGTTTCCACTTTTATCTTAAAGGAAACAGGAACTGTTACTAGTTTTGTGTCCATTGGGTATTTTTCCTCCATTGTTCTTAGAATTCAAAACAAAGAAAGTCACTAACTCAGAATGTCCTTGGGATTACTGATCTTGAGATATCTTCAGCCCCTAGAGTGGCAGCCGGCATTACAGGGATCACTTCATGGATATCTGTTGAATAAATAAATTCATGTGGCTCCATCTCCTGGTTTTTGGTTCCTTCGGCTGAGGTTTGGAGAGAGTGTGAGGCTGTACCTGTTTCTCTTGTCACTGTCGCAGTGGCCCCAGGGCCAGGAGGAGGCCAACCCAATGGCTGCAGCCTGGTAGGTATGACCACTGCTACAGCCAAACTCCTGAGGGCAACCCTAGGCTAGGAGGGTGTGCCTGCTTCAGATGGGGGCCAGAGAAAGATGAGCTCCAAAACCAAATGGTGAAGGCTGGAGATCGAACTTCTGAGGAGAAGAAGGGGTGGGGAAAAGAAAGTTGGAGCTGTGCTTGTGAACATGTGGTAGAAGCTGGATTTTTGACACTTCTTGTGTCAAAGTTCTGGAGCTTCTGGGGTTTTCACCAGGGTAACCTTGGGGCTGCTTCCCAGATGCTAGAGAAGTTCATTCAGATGATCTGTGATGGTATCCAAGGTGAAGAAATGCCTAGTGGATAGGCGTTGTTTGTGGTGTGACTTCAGTGGGTATAGTTGGAAAAGAAAGATAAAGTTCTTGCCTTGGAGCCAACTGTGAAGGGCAGAGTCTAATTTTTTTTTCCATAGTCTGATCGACCTAAATGTTTGAGATCAGCTCAAAGGAGGTGGCTCCGTTGAATGAGGAAAGGGAAGGAGATGCTTAAAGAAGCTATAATAATGAAAGTGCTTTTTTCAATACCTCAGTTCCCTCAGCACACAGGTCAGCTGGTCTCGGACTCGGGGAAGAAGGATATGAAGCGAAAAAGCAAGAGTGTAGTAACTTCTGTGATTCAGTGGTTGCTTGGTTGTTTTAGCTATGATTCCTCACAGACACGGTGCTTCTGACCTCCCTTGACTAGGTCCTTTCTGAGCCCGACAGGGACAATGAACAGCAGAATGTGACAAGGCCACGGAGTGGCTAAAAGTGTGGGTCCTAGAGTCAAAGTGACCAACATTCACGGTGTGACTTGGACAAGCTACTTGACTTCTCTGAGGCTTGAGGTCCTTATCCGTAAGAGTGGGATGATGGTAGATAACAGTAGCACCAATGTGCGTGCTGCGTGTGAAACGCTCGCACCTTAGCTCAGTACCTAAGTTCAGTAAATGGCACTTTGTGCTGCCCATTATCTTGGTCATGACAAAGGTCTGGGATCCGGGTGAAGGCAGCAGTCCTTGTGCCGGGACTTCCCTGATCTCCTCGGCTACCATCGGGCCAGCCATAGAGCTTTCTGCCTGGACTCTTGCAGCCAGCAGCTAAGCGGTCTCCCATTTCACCCTTGGCCACTTCCCATCCATTTTCCTCTACTGTTTCCAGGAATCGCTCTAAAGTTCAAATCTGACTGTGTCACTCCTCTACCTGAAACCCTACGTAATGTCCACCCCTTCTAGTTCCTTAAAACCCGTAATCCATTCCACAGCTTAAGAGGCCCTGTGTGATCTAGACCGGGCCTACCTCTTTCAAGTCTTACCCAGTCAAACTCACTCCCGCCTCTGCACATCTTCCCCTGCCTGGCTTGTGCTCCTTCCCCTTCCTGCCTCCACCTGGCTTACTACTCTGCCTTCTCGTCTCAGCTCAGAGGGCAGCCCTCGGTCACAGGGGCCTTCCTGGACCTACTAATCTACATGAGGTTTCCCTATGTTGCTCTCATCAGAACACTCATTCAACAGAATATAGTTTATATTTATATATTTAACATTTATAGTTGGGAATTTTTCTGTAATTATTTTCTTTCTTTCTGCATACTAGATCTTCACTCCTGGAGGCTGGGCCCCATCTGCTCCATCTCTCATGGTGTACACACAGTTCTGCCCCTGAACAATGGCAGGCACTCCTTAAATAGTTTTTTAATTAACACACATTTGAACGGATGAACGAATGGACGAACGAACGAATGAATATCTCAACAAGGGTTGGGAGTGCTTCGGTTCATCCTTGTTGATGGGCTGGGCTGGGCTGGAGATTCTCTCATAAAATGTTTTGGTATACAGTGCAAACCCAGGAAATGAGGAGTTGGAAAATTTGGATTCTAGTCCTAGCTGCCCTACTTACTGGCCGTGTGACCTCTAAAATCTTTGGAGGCGGGAACCACGCGTGACTTATTCCTCTTTGTCTCTAGAGCACTTGGCATGAGTAGAAGTTCAACAAGTGAATGAAGAACTCCAAGCTCTTTCCTACCCTGAAGTTCCCAAAGCCCATCGCCAACAGGCCTTTTGGGACTCAAGTTGCATTTACGTAGAGAGTAGATGTCTATGCAGATCTTAAAAACGCACACGGACCTCCCTGCAACGGAAGCCAGCGCCCTCTGCTGGAGCAGCGCTGTGACGGTAGACGCCTCTGGCATAAGCACACACACCCAGTTCCTGGGGCCTCTTCAGGGTCTCAAGGAAGATGCTGACCATTTGGACCTCTACAAAGTGCCAGAAGCTCCCTGGGGCACAAGTTTACTTCATTTCGGCTCCACTCCTCAGCGCTGGGCTGGGGAATGGGTATACAGTGGCGACTAAGAATCTGCTTGCCATGAACTCAGCCCAGCGGAAGGAAAGGCAAACGTCCTAGGAGAACGCTTAGAAGAAGGAGGAGAGACGTCTATAGAGTCTTCAGTCTTGGTGTTCGAAGAAGTGGCCCCGAGAGCAGCAAGAGGTACCTATCTAAAGCATTTCAGGGTGCCAGCATTTCGAGGTGCCATGACACCAGGGGATAGACCTCAGAACCACTTGTTGGAGCACATGAAAAGCCAACAGCTTCTTGGCCTCTCCTGATTTATGAAGACATAAATCACTGTCCCACTGGACACTACCAGGGCAGCCTCAACCTCTGGAGTCGAGCCCGGAAATCAAGGGTGGGGGTCACCATGCACAGAGAGAGATGTCCATTCCATTCCCGGCTTCACCCTCCTCACCCCCAATCTCCCCAGCTCTAAAAGGGACCAGTCCCTGCTCTCAAACAAGATTTTATAGCCCTTGTACTTTACACCAGAGACAACCTCATTTTATCCTCACCACAACCCCATGAAATAATCGCTTGGCATTTAACTCATTCTGCCAATAAAGACACCGAGCTAAAAGGACACTTCTCATGTCCCCTGAGTGGGCTAAGAGGCAACACTCACTCAAGGTTTCCTGACTTGAAGTTTCTGCTCTTGGATGTACATTTGACTGAGCCACCAGCTTAAATTTGATTTATTTTCTTATTAAGACCTCTTTTTGTTTAGGGGTTCTCTCCTTTTGGGTGTCCCCAAGCACAGTGACAGTCTCCTGGGGTAGGGGTTGGGGGTGGAGCAGATGGCCTGTGGCCTTGGTGGCGAGTTGGGTAGGCCACTCCCAGACAGACTGGAGGTTCTCTGAAAGATGGACAGCAGGAGACCCAGCCTCTGGGGCCCTCTGTGACGCGGTCCCCTCTGGCCTGAACTTGTGGCAACCTGTAACCGCCCAGTGGTGGCCCCGGGCAGGGCAGCGGCCCCTCAGTTACCGGGACACTGATAGGGTTGGAGACTGGGTTTGGTTTTGACCCAGTTTCCTTGCCATGACACGTGGAATCAGGGATGCCAGGCTTCTTTCTGAGTCATTCTGGCCTGGAGTCACTGGTCACCCCTGACTTCTGTTGGCTCTCTTTCCAGCCCACTTTTGTCCACCTTCTTTTTCCTCTTTGGCTTTTGACAGCCAGAGCTGTTTCCTAAGAAAGCCCTTACCACTGCAGCATCTTCCTGGAAACCCCGGGGCTTTCTCTCCAGCCCGGCTCAGGGGCTCTGCCTGGGTGAGGGTGCCGGCAGCAAGTGCGGAAACGGGCCCCAGATTCTGTCCGACGGGTCACCCTCAGCAATCCAAGGGAATGGGACTCATCAGTTTCTGCTCACCCAGAAGCTCCCTGGGGCACAGGTGGGGGGCTAACTACTTGTCCTGTGGAGACTGTCTTTCCCTCATGTCCTCTGAATGCTCACTCCAGGACATCCCTGTACTTCTCCAAGGCCCTCGCCTTCATGGTCCTTTCCTCCTTCTCTTGCTCATACCCCGTGGATCTCCATGGCTTTTCCCACCCCAGTTCTTGCCTTCTGGGCTCTTCTCCACCAACTCCCTGACTCCTCCCAAGCAAGAGGACCCTAAGGCAGGGATAAGGGCAGAGTTGGTACTGAGCCCTTTTCTGTTGACTCTATATCACAGGATATCAAAACTTAAGAACATGGGAATCCAGAGGTCATTCCATCCACCACCCCACTTCTTATCTAGGAGAACCAAGTCCTGGAGAGAGAGGACAACAGGACCTGGACATAGCGACCAGATTGGTTAGTGTCAAAGCCAAGTCTGGGCCCCAGGGCCCCTAAATCCAAACCACCTCCCCCGCACTGCCTACGGTCATGACTCCCACAGACACCCCTTCTTCCACAGCCCTCTCTTTCACTCCTCAGTGGCTGGCCGCCGAAGACTCTGGAGGCTCCTTCTGGCCTTCGTTTCTTTACCGCCTGATGGGTAGGTTGGGTGAGGGGAGGGGGTTGCGTGAGGTGGGAGGGTTGGACAGTTGGGAGATGGTATTTGTTCCATCTGCTCTTAGCCAAGCCCTTACACATTTCAAGGAAGGCGGAACATTCCACTTCCCAGTTCTGGGCCTCTCACTACCTGTAAGAGAGTATACTTCTTCTGACCCACTCCCAAGACATGATCCCTTGTCTGAAAGCCTCCCCAGCTTCCCTGTGAGGAGGGGAAGGAGCCGTGATTATTCCTTTGGTTTGGGCTTCTGACCCCTCATCCTCTCTTGGCCCCCAGAGCCTCCCGGAAGATGCTGACAGGCTCCATTCAGAGAAGGGAAGTGGGGATGTGGGGAGGAGGCCAAGGTCAACACCAGGCCTAGGAGCCCTGCCCTGAGGGCATTAGCCCAAGGGGAGGCTTTTCAGTCCCAGGTCAGAGGCAAGGAGCCAGCAGCCTGGCACCTCGGCCGCCCTCCAGTCCCCACCTGTTCCTAAGTCTTCGTGTCCTCTTCTCAGCCCCTTCCTTTCAGGTCTGCATTTCTCCTCCGGTTTTCCCCCTTTCCCCATTCTTTCTCTCTCTCATTCTCGCTTTGATTTGAATCTCACTTTGATTCCTCTGTGTCCCACCCGTCTTTTCCTCTGACTCTGCATCTCTAGGTCAGTTTTCCCTCAGGTCCTGTCACCCAGCTTTTCTATTTTCTCTGTCAGCCTCTCTCCTCAACTCGCTCTCCCTCTTCCTGCAGTGTAACTGTCTCCTTCTCCCCACAAAATAAAGCCCCGTTTCCCCAAACGAGGCCTCTCCTGCCCCCTACCCACCTCCCTGCTTTGCACTGTCTCCCTCCTCTTGGCTCTCTGCAGTGTTCTCCCGCCCCTCTCCCGAGCTCCCTCTCGCTCCCTCTCTCTCCCTCTCTCATCCTCTTCCTCTCCCTCCTCCCCCCCACCTCTCCTGTTCTCTCTCCACGACGACGGCCCAGCTCCCCGAAGTCAGCCTTTCCATGCCCAGGTTCATGACTTACCCAGGACCATCGGCCAAAGGAGGCAGGAAGATAAGCAGCTCAGGAACACCCAGGGGACCTTTCTCCACTGGGCCTCCCTCATGGCTCTGGAAAGAGTCCCTCGGGCTCCCCCAGGGAAGCTTCTCAGCACAGAAGCAGCGGTGTGAGGAGTAGAGGTGAACTTGTCCCCACGGGCTGCTGGCTGTGTTTCCCGGAGGGGCCAGAGTACCGAGGGAGTAGGACAAAAGAAGGCGGGGCCCCACGCCAATCATCCTCGCCCTGTCCTTTCTTTCCTCAATCTCCACCTCTTTCCCCCACCAAGGAAAAAAAAGAAAACACTGATACACCTATTGCTCTGCCCTGATCAGCCTGAGCCAGTTAGGGGGAGGGATGGAAGAGGGACGTGGGGGTTAGAAACCAGGGTGCACTGGGAATGAGTGGGCCACCCTTCTGCCGGGAATCGTGGGCTGCCCCGTCCTGCCAGAGCTCTGGACGGCCACTGTGGGAGGCAGCTGGGTGTTTTCGGGAGAAAAGGGAGGGGAGAATGGAGAACAAAAGGGCCAAGAGGGAGTGAGTTTGGGGCTGCATGAATGGGAGAAGAGTGAGATTTGAGAAGACCCTAAGAAACACAGGGAGTAGGAAACAATGGAGTGAGAGGGAGGAATCAGAAATACCCTGGATGCAAGGGACCTGGGTGCCCTGACAGTTAAGCCTCTGACTCTTGGTTTCAGCTCAGGTCATGATCTCAGGGTTGTGAGATCAAGTCCCACATCGAGCCCCACTTTGAACCCTGTGCTCAGCAGAGTCTGCTTGAGATTCTTTCCCTCCCTCTCTCTCCCTCCTCCTCTGGTCCCCCACACATGTTCTCTCTCTCAAATAAATATATAAAATCTAAGAAAGGAGAGGAAGGAAGGAAGGAAGGAAGGAAGGAAGGAAGGAAGGAAGGAAGGAAGGAAGGAAGGAAGGAAAGAAGGAAGGAAGAAAGGAAGGAAGAAAAGGAGAAAAGGGAGGGAAGGAAGGAAGAAAAGGAGAAAAGGGAGGGAAGGAGGGAAGGAAGGAAGAGGGGAAAGAGGGAGGGAGGAAGAAAGAAAGGAAGGAAGGAAAGAAGAAAAGACCCTGTGTGCAACTTTTGGAAAGGGATGTTAGGCTCAGAATATCTGCTTAGCACCAGGTACATGGTAGACTCTCACCAAACGGTGGGTTTCTTCTTTCCAGAGGGAGCACAGAGCCAAGGTCCAGAAAGCCCAAGGCCACCTGGGAAAGTGGCTTCAGGGATCCAGGATGGGTAGTGGGGTTGAGAGAGTAGAACCTGGGGAGAAGTCATAGTGACCCCATAAGAAAATGTAGGCTTCTCTCGGAGATCTTAGGACTCAAGTCACCCCATTTTGACTTATTGGGACTTGCCCACACCAAGAAGGGGCAGGAACCCCAGACAGGGTGTGCTGAGCCCAGTTCTGAAGGGAAGACGGTTGGTGTAGCTCCACGAAGGAAAGGAGTGGAGCTCTTCCCCCACCCCTTGCCGCAGCATGAACCTGCACTTCTGGTTCCTCGGGACCTGGTCCCCTGAGTGTGGGGGACCTGTGGAGGGATGGGTCCCAAAGCAGGGAGCTCAGGCTCGCAGACACCACAGAGTCCAGGATGAGGAACAAGCATTTCCGCATCCCCAGGCGGAGCGAGCCATACCCCAAGAGAAGTAAATGGCCAACACCGTGATGTCACCTCAGAGGACCATGAAGGCCCCACCACCCCGCTGGCCTCTTGCCTGCCGAAGCTAGAAGTCCAATTACAGACAGAGCACAAAGGCCAGACCTTCCAGTTACAAGGTGGACACTGCAGAAAAGTAGCCTGGTGTCCCTTCAGTCCTTCTACCTCTGCATGGATGAGTTGATCCCATTCTCTCCTGGGAACAGAGAACTCGTAAAGGTAAAGGGGGATTTCAGGCAGAGAGTAGCTAGACAGAATAGGAGGAGATCACTGAAGAGAATTTACGTAGACACCAAGACCCAACTTGGCCTTCTTCATCACTTTTCTGTGTCAGGTCTTGCCCACGAGTTTTCCCATTAACGTCCCATGTGTTTTGTTTGGTGACTCTCTCTGCACTACACTCTCCATCTAGAGTAGAAAAAAGCATTACAGGTTGGACCAAAGTGAGAGTCGGACATAGCGCTGACCTGACCTCACAGATAATCTCCTACTTTCCGATGCAGGGAAGACCAGAGGCACAGAATGTTCTTTGGAGGCCACTGTGGTGGCCGAGGTTCCACTGGGCATTAGGACGCCTGGGCTTGAAGCCCAGCTCTGCCGCCCAAAGCAAGCCACAGCCTCTTGAACCTTGTTTTCCTCATCTGTGAAAGAGGGATAATATGTCAAAGAAAAACTGGACAGTAGTTAAAGCAGTAAAAGCAGATTTTATTCAGGACTCTTGCAGCGGGGGAAAGGACTTGGGGATAGAACCAAGCTCAACTCCAAATACAGCCTGGACAAGTGGAAACTAACAGCCAAGGAGCAGGCACAGAAGGGGGTCAGTGGATAGAAAACCATGAAAAGAAAACATCAGGGGTAAGTGGGATTCTGGCTAAACCAACCTAACGGGGCTTTTGCTGAAGACAGGCCAAGTGATCAGACATCACCTGGGGGGCCGTGGGGGGTGAGAACTAGATCAGACACGGAGGGGATGGGATACTGAGGAAGGATCAGCCTTACTGAACTGAATTAGCAGGGTTCTTGCTAAAACTGGATTTTACAAGGAAGTGCAGAGATGGGCCTAGAAGTTTCAGGAGCTTAAGAGCTAATCAAGCCAAGAATCTTTGTCAAGTACACCCGCCTCAAAGGTTGTGAGCTCGTACATATTAAAGTGCTTTAGAAATGTTAAGACACCTGGAAAAGGCACTTGGCTTTTCATTCCATCCTAACATCATCCCTAACGGTAGAGACAAATGAAGGCATCTGGGAACAAGGAGGAATCTGGAAAAGAATTTTCAGGCCCATC
>CM053603.1:124559442-124632050 GCA_028646535.1 Procyon lotor | reverse complement strand
TCCTAGACTGCAGACCACAAGGTTTACTCACTGGCAGGAACCTGAAACTAACTTTATTTTTTTTTAAGATTTTATTTATTTATTTATTTATTTGAGAGGAAGAGAGAGCACAAACCAGGGGGAGAGGCAGAGGGAGAAGCAAACTCCCCATTGAGCAGGGAGCCAGATGCGGGGCTCGATCCCAGCACCCTGGGATCATTACCTGAGTCGAAGGCAGATTAGGCTTAACCGACTGTTAGGCTTAACAGTCGAAGGCTTAACCGACTGAGCCACCCAGGTGCCCCGCTGAAACCAACTTTAACCTGATATTTTATGGGGGGACCTAGAGAGCTCAGTGTGGATTTGGTATAAGTAAGTTGGAGCAAGGATAAGATCTTCACATTGGAGAGAGAAGATACAAACTTGGCTTGGGTTCTGGGGAATGAAGTCAAGATCCTAAAGGGAGATTTCTCTTTTAAGCTAATCAGAGTGGGAGGTCCTAGGTTATTTTTGGGGGGGGTGCTAAAATTGCTTACGCCCTTATAATATATGCCCTAATAGACCCTCACGCTGCTAATAAAGTTCCTTCTGATCAGACTTACTGCACCTAGACTGAGATGGGGCAGAAAGTCAGACATTTATTAAATCTGATTTATGAAGTCCTAACAAAAAGACTTGTGACTGGAGTGCCAGGCCCCGTGTATGACCCCATAACCCTGTGAGGTGCATATCAGCCCCTATCTCATGTGGGCGGGAACCCAGGTTCAGGAAAAGGCACGTGTCCTCTCATTGTCACTGAGTCATGGTCCAAGTTGGGCAATCTGGTGAAACTGGCGAATGCTCGCTCCCCGGATCGCACCTGGCCCAGGGCACACAGGAAGTCACAAAGCTGTAGCTCCAGCCTAGGGCGGCCTGCCTCCAGAGCCGAAGAAGACATCGAACACGGGTGCAGGGCTTACTCTGGGTGAACCGTTTGCTAAGTCCCCCAGGCAGACATAGAAATGTGCCTTTGAGGAAGGACAGCTGTCCCAGCTGCACGGGGCGAGGCAAGTGGACAGGCTCCAGCCGCTAGCCCCTTCATGGGGCACCCCAGCTTTCAAGCCCACCTCATGCTCTTCTGAGCAAGGCAGGGGGCAGGTCCTGGCTCTTCCCACCCCGCCTGCGGGACTCCTCCAACGGGTGTCGAGTCACTACCGGGGAGGTCACCGAGATGATGACAGGGAAACTCTGCTCCCCAGGCCTTGGCTCCCAGATCCCCTTGAAAGCAGGGATCCTGAGGTCTGGGCCCCATAAAGGCCTCTGTCATACTCCCAATATTGGGTTTTTCAGCCCATGTCTTTAAAAGTGCCGAGCCTTTCCATGCCAATTAGCTCATTTCCCTTCCCACTGTCCTTCTGAGACAGAGGGGAGCGTAATGCTTACCCAAGCAGGACCTTCCTGCCTGGGGTCCCTGTGAAGGAGGAGCCATCCTGAGTGTGCAGGCAGAAGCAGGGGGGAGCACTGACTTGAGGCCCACAAATCTATATTTATCCACTGACTCAACTTTAAAGAGAAGAAAACAAAGGCCAGGAAGGCTAAGTTTGACTTAGCCACAGGGCTAAGTCAAATGCCCAGCCCCCAGGAGCCCCGATTTGCTCTCTGGGTCCTACAGTTAGGTTTCCTTTTCTAAATTCTGAAAGAGAAAGAGAACTCAACATAACTCTGGAACTGGAAGAGAACTTGGCGATCGTGTAGTCACACTCCACGTTCTACCAGGGAAGAGCTGCAGACCCAGAGAGAAGGAGGGTCCGAGTTCATGGAGTCAGGGAGTGGCAGATATGGGCCTCGGTCTCATGTTTCCGGGGGTCATTCTTCTTTGCTGTCCTGCCTCCCGTGTTTATCCTGTTGTTCTCGCACATTCCTGGCCCCCCAACCAGAATCCCTGCCCCTAGTGTCAACCTGGGCTCACAAGCAGCTTTATGAATTGTACATTATGGTGACTGAATAATGGCGGACCGTCCTCTTAGCCTGGACAGCCGACGAGCAGACATCTCTAATTCCGCATGCTGACAGAGTCCAGGCCTAAAGTAGTCTTTTAAAAGAAACTTACTAGATGCTTTTTCCCCCCCATTATAAAAGTAATGTATGCCCATTGTAGCAACTATGGAAAATATTTAAAAATAGACAAAAAAAACCACCAACAATTCACCACCAAGAAAAACCTCTCTTAGTACATTAATAGTTTTCTAGCCTCTTCCTCATGAATAGCTCATATACATAGTTTTAGTCTATCCTATCATGGATAAAATTTGGATTCCTACTTTACTGTGTAGCTTTAAACCCAAGCATCTCTTCCTATCACTATGAGCACTTCATTCATATATTTTTCATAAAATCTCATTGAGTGGACTGCTACCACATCCTATTTAATTATGTTGGACACGGGTTATTTACAGTTGTCTTTATTACAAGTAATGAAGAGTTGGGAGTCTTGTGCCTAAAGTTCCTTGCATATTCAGGCTCATTTTCTTAGGCTAGCATCAGGCCATGTGTGTTTTGTTGTTTTTTTTTTTAAAGATTTTATTTATTTATTTCACAGAGAGAGAGAGATCACAAGTAGGCAGAGAGGGAGGAGGAAGCAGGCTCCGCGCTGAGCAGAGAGCCCGATGTGGGGCTCGATCCCAGGACCCTGAGATCACGACCTGAGCCGAAGGCAGAGGCCTTAACCCACTGAGCCACCCAGGCGCCCCACCATGTGTGTTTTTGTAGACTGCTCTGACCTTCCTTCTAGAGCAGGAAGTCAATGACCATGAATTAGCTATGTCTACAGGATGTGGGGTGTATTCTTGGACACTTTGGGTACATGAAGTCTCTAATTAGAGTCTCTAATCACCTCTCTAAGTAGAGGTGAAACTAACAGACTGAAACAATTACTCAGGTGAGCCTAAAATGACAGGTGGATTAAGGACGACAGATGGGCTAAGAAATAGGTGGAGTCCCTTAAGGATGCCTTCCTGGGTGAGTTCCCAGCCACGATCCATGACCAACTGCCAGGCTTCTCATTTGAATACCTGAGGCTTGATACATAGCCCAGGAGAATATTCTAGAGAAAGTGATTCAGAAGGAATTGGAAAGAGAAATGTGTGTTGGGGGGGGGGGGCAGTTTACTAAGACAAGGGGTTAGAGCAGAAGAAGATGGAAATGGTCCTGCAATAAAATCTAGCTGAATGAGGCCCATGCTCCTCTGGGGAAAGGAACCAGCTGGCAGGGAAGGCCAAGGGGAGCTAAGGGGAGCAGAGCCAGGGAGCCCCAGCAAGCCCTGCTCCCCAGTGTACAATGGAGGCAACAGAACTCGGATGGAGCATTAGCCTGGCACTCTGGCGCCCGAGTTAATCTGCAAGCCTGTGTGCCAGGCACTGTGTCTGACATGGGGGATGCTGAGATGAACAAGCCACAGCTCCTGTTCTCACAGGGTCACAGTCTAGAAGGATCTAGATGTGGGCGGAGGGGTATGTAGTGACAGGTCCTTTGGTCCATGGTCCTGAGCTCCGGGGGTACGTTGAGCAATGGAGGAAGCTCACAGAGGGCAATCCGAGAGGATCTCAGTATCAATTTCCTAGGGCTGCCATAACAAAGTACTGCGAACTGAGTACCTGAAAGCAACAGAAGTGTATTCTCTCACAGTTCTAGAAGCCAGAAGTCCTCAGTCAAGGTGCTGATAGGAACATGCTCCCTCCAAAGGCTCTAGGGGAGAATCCTTCCTTGCTTCTTCTAACTGGTGGTCACGGCAGCTCTGGCGTTCCTTGGCTCGCTTCTTTCCCCCTCACACAGCCGCCTTCTCCCCTCTGTGCCTGTATCCTTTCCCTCTTCTTATAAGGACACGAGTCCCTGGAGTAGTAGTGCCCACGCTAAGCCAGTATGATCTCCGTTTAAAGTAACTAATTATATCTGCAAAGACTCCATCTCTAGGGCTGCCTGGGTGGCTCATTCGGTTGAGCATCTCCCTTTGGTTCAGGTTATGATCCTGGGGTCCTGGGATTGAGCCCTGTGTCGGGCTCCCTGCTCAGCCGGGAGTCTGCTTATTCCTCAGTCCCTCCCTCATGCATATTCTCTCTCTCACAAAAATAAATCAAATAAATTAAATAAACAAACAAATAAATAAATAAATAAATATATTTTTTAAGTCTATCTTAGATAAGGTCACAATGAGATTCTTGGTGACATGAATCCTGTGGGAACACTAATCCAACCCAGCATAACCTCTGAAGAAGGTTCGGGAGGGGTAAATGTATGAGCCATTACAACCGAGGACCTCTACGGGAAGGCTCTACGGGAAGGCCCAACGGGCGAGCGGCGTCACCCCGGGCCGGCCCCAGTAGTCCCGGCCCCTGCCTCCGTCACTGCTGAGCTACCTAGCCGGTCTGGGTGACCAAAGGAAATGTCCGTATTTGATCCCTTGATCAAACTCCCCAGGGGTAGGAGGCCAGGCAAGCAGCAGACCCGGGAGCTCCCAACCCTGCCTCCTTCTGGCCGCGCTGAGACCACCCCCCCTATGGCCCAGGAGGGCTGAAGAGAAGTGGTGGAAACAGGAGGGCAGGGCCCAGGGGGAGCTGACCCCCCTGCCCCCCACCCCGTGATTTCAACCCACTCTTTCAAAAGTGGACTGACGATAGCTGAGTGAAGGCCTCATACTTCCTTCTGAATCTGGAGAAGAGAATAAGGGTGGGCAAGGGGAGAGGGACGGGGCAGTAAAAACATAAACGAACCCTACCCCATCCCCCGGGAAATCCCACAGCTGGGTATGGCAGCCAACTCCCCACCCCTACACCTGCTCCCCAAGGGTGGGAAAGAACCTAAGCATTTTCCCCTTTTCCTCACGCAATCCCAGACTCTCCCTTCATGGGAAAAAGTGACTTCTCACCTTGCTCTACTCCCTTGACATTACTTCTTCAGGTGCACCTGGAGTGTTTCTCCCCTAGCCCTCAGTTGCCCCCCACACTTCCTAGAGCCCTGGAGAGCGGAGGCTCAGTTGGGAGGAGGAGGCAGAGGGATTGGGATCGCTAAGCCTGTGTCCTTGTGTTAGCCAGTGAGGTCCCAGGTCCTGGGGGACGAGACTGCAAGAGGGGTCACCAGCTGGTTTTCCTTCCAAGGAAGGCGGATGTGAGAGGGACTATGGTCAAGCCTCAGAAGACTGAGTGAGTGCTTCAGGAGAAAGAACAGGGCCTTTGGAGTCACCATAGACAAGCTACATCTCAGCTGAACCTCAGTTTCTCCATCTGTGCAATGGGAATAGTAATAATTTCTATTAGCTTAACACACAGAAGATTCTCGACAAATGTCGATATTCCCTCCCCCCACTCCCTAGCCCCTAGGGAAGGTGGACACAGAAAAAGAGCCAAAGAGTTGTTTGGAGCAAGAGCTTGGGGTCGTTCTGGGGGCAGGGTCAGCTCTTCGAGGGGGTTACAGTATAATTCACGCTGAGTGGCTAACTTGGGAAGGGAAACAGGTCGGGGAGGCTTGGCTATAGGGCTCAGGAGGCTACTGTCTCCACCAGGCTCCTGGTAAACTGGGAGGGGCTCAGCTTGGCTACATCAGGTCAGTTGGTATCAATCCTATGCAGATTAACTTATTTTATGCAATGATCCTACAAGCTGGTAAGTTCTTCAAGAACTATGGTTTAGAGGCTGGGAGAGAGGATCCTGCTTGAAAGAATGAGGTTTGGAGAGTCAGAATCAGTGGTACAGAGCCAATCTACTAAAAAGCATAATATGCAAAGGCAAGGAAGAGGCAGGTCCTAGAAGGATACTTTTGATTTAAAGGGTATTTTTTAATTCTGATACTAGACTATCTCACAGAAAGCCTGTAGGCCCTAGATGCCATCTAATTCTGTTGGGAATTCAAACGTAGACTCCATTATCTTATTATAATAATTAGTAGGTAGTATAATAAATATTGTGATATGTGATATAATAGTATATATTATATAGAATTATTACATTAGCCTATGTTAAATGTGAGATTGTTTTTTTTTTTAAAACATGCTTTAAAAGTTTTCATGGCCGGGGGCGCCTGGGTGGCTCAGTGGGTTAAGCGTCTGCCTTTGGTTCAGGTCGTGATCCCAGGGTCCCGGGATCGAACCCTGCATTGGGGTCCCTCCTCCACGGGACGCCTGCTTCTCCCTCTCTCTCTCCCTCTCCGATTCCCCCTGCTCGCGTGCCCTTTCTCTCCGTGTCTCTCTCTGTCAAATAGATACATTTTTAAAAAAAAAAGTTTCCATGGCTATTATTGTCCGGAAAGCCCCTGAATATATGAGTCCCTTTAGTGCATCGGCACCGCCAAACCCAAACTACCGGTCCCTCTGAGATAATCAGTCCCGCCCTTGCTTAGTGTGTCCCTCTGCCAAGAGGTAGGCCTCACCGCAAGGACCTGGTTTTCGGAGGACCCTGACTGTGGGAAGGCCTACCGCCCACACAAATGCCATCAGAGTAAAGATCACGGCAGTTTGCTTTAAGTATTAAGAACCTGAACCCAGCCCTATTGTTTGGTTCGAGCATCTTCCTTCCCACCAGCCCCGTGTTGGAGAAAGAGCCAAGATTAAAATTCGTGATGATTTTATTCATATCTGTGAGTCTGTGTTTCTTTATAAATGACCAATGCATTAAAAAAAAAAAAAAAGCAAAAAACAAAAACCAACTTCTTGTACCCTTCTTGGGGTCTAAAGTATGGCTTTTCATCAGATGAATACAGGGTATAAGGAAGGCAAGAAGAAAATGGGAGGCCCAGGAGGGGCGTGCTGAGCAAACTTATGCCTCTCATCAGGCCTCCGTTCAAGGCCAGACCGGTCAAGGCCGGGAAAGGGCCGCTGTGCCCCGGGTCTCTGGGACGCAGGAGGATGGGCATTCTGAATGAGGCAGACAGGGAGTCCAGCCCCTGGGGGTTGCAACCCTGGTGTGCGGGTGGAGGAAGTGTTAAGAATAAATGAGGTGGGAAACCAGGGCCTCTTTGTCAGGTCCTTAGTAGCTTAACGCTGCCAACCTGCGAGGCCCCATGAGCACTGTGAGAGGTACGGGTGGCTGACTCACCCAAATTCCTTCATATGTGAATAAAATCTGTTAGGTACCTGGTTGGAATCCAGAATAGCTGCCTGGGGTAGAGGAGCCCCAGAAAGGAGGAGATAGCCGAGGAGAGCCCAAGGGGCTGACAGAGCATCCCAGGGGCCTGCTTCGTAAGAAGCGACAGCACCCATCTTGCTGTGCTGGGAGGTGGGTGGGCGTGCTTTGCGCGGAGGGCGCTTGTGTTTAGGGGTTTTGTAGGGGTGGGTGTCTCTGTTTTCTACCCTGGAAAGGGCCGCTGTGCCCTTTTGAGTTTGAGTTCATGGAGGGGAGTGAGTGGGAGAAGTTGGGTGGGAACCATTATGTGAAAGTCCTCATCCTGGGAAGGGGCTTTCTGCACGGATAGCTTTGGCCAGAGACTTCCGGCTTCTCTCTGGTGCCCAAAGATGCTTCAGACTTTCAGGCCCTTCTTTTCTGGCTTTGTGCCCACCTCCCACCCACCTCGGAAAGCTCTGACGAGGCCCCCAGAAAGCCCCCACCCACTTGCCGGGAGGAGGCCAGCCCTCACGTTGTCCCAGGGACCCCCACCCCGGCTTGCTGCTCCCTGCAGCAGCTCTTCTGTCTCCCACTCTCCCTGGCTGGTCCTCATAGTGCCTCAGGTCTGGCTGAAGCTTCTTCATCAGGCTGAAGCTTTTTCTATTCCCCAGGCAAACCTTAGCTTCCTTATGTGCCCTCCCACTCACTTACTGCCTGAGGCCCCCCAGGTGCCCAGAGTCCCAGCTTTGTCTTTCCTCTTGCTTCCTTCCCGGACTGTCCTGAGCATGGTCACTCCACAATCCACTTACCGAGCTGAGAAGACATACCTACCTGATGTCAAGAACTGTGAAGGACCCGCCACAGTATGGATGCTGGCAAAAGACATGAAACTCCAGGGTCAGAGACAAAGGACTTTACTACTCCAGACACAGCAGTTAGCATGAACTTCATGTTCACATAGGCTTTCCTTGCCCCCTAAGTCCAAGAGGGGCAACAAAGAGGCAGGCCCAAATGGGTTCTGTGACACAGTGGGCTTGTGTCCCTGCTGAGAAACCCTGATCTTAGGAAAGTCAGATCTTTTTTAAGAGGTTGCCTGCAAACCTACCCACCCTTTCCCCAGAGGTAAACATTGTCTTTATTATATTGGACAGCAACCAGATCTGCTTCTGTCCCAGAGAGAGACCTTATCTCTGTCTCTCAAGGCTGTTCACCATATAAACACCCTTGAAAAGATAGTCTAGAACAAAAGGCAGTCTGTATTTCTGCTCCCGAGACTTGTAACGCGAGAGACTCACGGAAAATTGTCTTCCAACATCTGAGACCTGGGGAGACCCAGGTCCACTGGCATGAGTGGTTGGCTCTTTCCACTGCCTTGGGTTGACTGCTGTGACTCATTCAGCACCATATACTCCCTTCCCTCAGGTCTCGGTGTCCAGCACAGTGCCTAGTCCCCAACAGATTCTCGATAAATGTTTGTCAAATGGATGGATGAATAAACAAGTCTTTATAGAATTTCTGCTTTATAGCCTGAAAACAGCTAGGACATTTTTTTAAAACCACAAAAGGAATGACAATTACCATGTGTGGAGTATTTGCCACGTGCTGGTATGATCAATTCCACTGTAACCAGAGCTGGCTTGACTCCCTCTCTGTCTAAAATAAACCCTTTTAAAAGCAAAACAGCTTGTCTTAAAAAAAAAAAAAAAGTCTACTTCTAGGAATTCATCCAAAGAAAATCAGAGGCCAAGTATTCACAGATGTGTGTACATAACAAAAACTGGGGACTGCCGTAATGGATCAGTCCTGGAATTTGCTGAAGTTCTTATGATGCATTCGTACAATGGAATATAATGCACTCATGACAAATGACCCTGTGGAAAAATATATAGCAATCAGGGAAAAGTCAGTAAAACATTGTGAAGTAAAATGTTTATAAAATGGTTTATATGTTTATAATAGTTTCCATGTGATCCCAAAAGTTTTTAAAAGAGCCAAATACAATGGGGGGAAAAAAAGCAGAGCCTGGAATGAAATACTTGCAAATGCTAATAACACTGGCGTTCTCTGAGTGGTGGGTGCCTTTTATTCTTCTTGCTGAAGGTATTTTCGACAAGTATTGTTTCTAATAAAAGAGTGAACATTTTGTGCATTTTTTCAATGAAGATTGGTCTTCCCACATGAGTTGTTCTCAGGTGAGCGCTGACAGGAGTCTGAATCCTTGAGCAGCCAGTCGCAGGATTCCGGGGCTGACGGGACCCCCCCGCCTCCGGCCAGTCAGTACAGTGTTGTCCCCAGACTTACGCTGAGCGTGGGGCAGCAGGGCCTCAAGCCAGCGGAGTGGGTCAGCAGAGGCACTTAAAAAAATTGTGTGTGTGTGCCTGTAGAGAGAGACAACTACAACATGAACTGTAGTTTTATATAGGTTGTAGTTTGGGAAATAAAATGTGAGGGGCGCCTGGGTGGCTCAGTCAGTTAAGTGTCTGACTCCTGATGTCTGAAGGCATCGTCTCTCCAGCCTCCTGGTTCATGCAAGTGTGACGCACACAGTCCTCTCCCCGGACGGAGGCCACCATGCTTGGCCATCTTGCTCCTTAATTGGTCCAAGAATCCATTCAGTGATCGCTCAGTGAGCACCACCGTGTGCCGGCCCCTGTGCTGAGTGCAGGAGGGACGCCCAGAGAGTAAGCCCCAGCTGCCGCCACAGGGAGACCCCAGTCTGGTGAGGAGAGGAGCCGTGGTTAAGCTATGATGCCCACGAGGGCGGGCTGAGGGCCAGCCAGGCTCACATTCACCGACGGCCCTCAGCCTGCAGCGTCCACTCGGCTTGAGCGGAGGGAAGCCAGCCTCTGGGCCCTGCACAGGTCTCACCTATGCCCTCTGGCTCCTCTGGGCCCCCCGATGGGGCCGGCCCCTCCAGCAGGCAGCCCTGGGCCACACAAACCTCTCCCTTGCCCCTCTCACACCAAGCCAAAGGCTCCGGGTGGGCAAATAAACCGGAACCACCCCCCAAGAGAAAATGGACTTGCTGGTCGCCGTAAAGCCCTATGCCCGCTCTTTTGTGTTGCTCGTCTCATTTGTCTTGTCATTTTTTTAAGCTACCATTTGCTGAACATCTACTGTGTTTGGCATTTTGATATATTATCCTTAATCACTGGACTTTAATTTATTTATTTGCACAAGCAGAGGAAGCTGCAGGCAGAGGGAGAAGCAGGTTCCACGCTGAGCAGGGAGCCCGATGCGGGACTCAATACTGGGTTCGTAACCTGAACCAAAGGCAGACGCTTAACCAACTGAGCCACCCAGGCGCCCCTTTTTGGACCTTTTTCAAATGGGCATGATTATCCTGTTTTACAGAGGAGAACATTTAACACGGAGGATAGGTTTTTGTACAAATATTTATCGAGTGCCTGTCTGTGGCAGGTGTGGGGCTGGCAGCAGAGAGCAGCACGGGGCTCCTCTCCCCCACTGCAGGGACCTTACACAGTCCCGCCCCAAGGGCTTGTGCATCTAAGTTCTATTTTGGCTTCACAAGACCAGTGTGAAGAAGAATCTATTGGGATTGTTCTCCCCCTCACCCAGGGGAATACACTGAGGCTCAACGAGGGGAAACCGTGGACACAGATGGCCGCTGGTAGGTCAGTGAGTAAAACTGAGGCTCTGCGGCCAGGCAGGGCGCTGGGCTGGATTTCTCCACAGGCAGCCAGGGTGGTCCTTGCATGCTCCAGAGGTCATGGGATACCAGCGACTCCTGTTGTCATCAACCCCTTGGGGTCCAGAGGCTGGATGGAATGACCTCTGGATTTTGAACACAGGGACTCTACTCTCTGTGCGGGTTTTTGGTTCAGGGAGGTCACAAAGTTTCCAAAACCTGGATAGCCTCACCTCTGTGTGACCTTGGGCAGCTACTCCCTACTCTGTGCCTTGGTTTCCTCATGTGTGAAATGAGGTTGGACGAGTCAGCCACTAAGGTCCCTTCCAGCTCTGATGCTGTGGGACTCTGAGTCTGCCTGGGTGGGTCCCTGGTTCCAGAGGGTGCTGGCCCCGTAGGCATTTGGGGCCAGGACAGCAGCCACCTACGTGCCAAGAGGAACAAGGAAGTAAGGAAATGTTTCAAATTCAGTTACAACTTGGGCTGCCATGGAAACTGCAGTGGGAAGTCACGGACTTGTCCCCAGCTCTTGTCCCCAGAGCAGTGAGCAGGTGGCTGTGGGCTCGGGCCCTGGGCCAGGTGGAGGAAATAGAATTGGCTGCCACGGGATCCTGGCCCGGGTGGGTGGGGGGATCCCCTAGAGCAGGAGTCCATCCAGTCTCCACAGGCCTACAGGGAACTCCTTCTCCTCTCATGACAGGATGGGCCAGGGCAGTGGCTGAGGAATGGGACATCCATTGGGAAGAAGGGACAGGGGAGGCTTTGAGACTCAGTTTCTAGAGCTTTCTTGCCACCACCCAGAACCCCAGCCAGGCCTTCACCTTCCGCAGGCCCCTTCTCCCTGGATGTGAATGCTTGGAGCAGATGCCTCCGTTGGTAGGGCCTCCATGCTCTGTACCCCCCTGCAGAACTCCCCCCATAGCCCCCCACAGGCTCAAGTTCATCTCTCGGCCTCCCAAGCTAGAGCACGCATCTCCTCCTGGCTGGTTCTCCCGGCTTCAGCCGGAAACCACTGTGAAACTCGGCCCATGGCAGCCTGGGTGCTCTGACCTCCCATTTCCCTGACCTCTCCTCCCTCCACTGCCCTCCAGTCCTAGGCATCTACCAAGTCCCCTGTCAGCGCCTGATCTCACATGTTCCTGACTCATCTCTCCTCTCCCTTGTCATACTTTTCCTTTTCTCACTACCTCCCCTATGCACCTCTGGGCACCCATTGCTAAGAACACTGACCGATGATGACCCCCTTGGCCCTCAGCAAGTTTAACACTTATGAAAGATCCACGTTTCCTAGAGCCCATAATTCTAGAGCTGGAAGGTGCTCAGGGGGGAGGTAGCAAGGAGCCCTCTGGTCTAACTTCTCGGCCCATTGCCAGGAGTGAGTGCCTGGCCTCTGGGGACCAAGCCCATGGAGGACAACTGAGCTACAAACCAGAATGCCCGTTTAGTAACTGAAAACACAAGCTAGAACTCTCAGACTAGCTGAGCACATGCTGCCTATTGATTTCTTCTCCCCTATTCTAGTCAACTGAACTCCAGTGAGGACTATCCCTTTGCAAGGATTAGAACACGTGTGTCCGATGACAGGGTGTCTGACCCATCATTCACAACCTCTGGATATGTGAAGGTCCAAACCAGCTAGCCTGGGGAGCCTGGAACCAGAATTAGGGGAGAGAGGAGGGAAAGGCTGCATTCCCCCAAAGCAGAACACCATCCAGGGAGCGGGAGTCCTTTTCTAAAACAAGGATTCTTCAAGTCTTCAAGCCAATGAGGCTTGGAGAAGGCTGCTTCCTTCCTCCCCACCTCATCCCCGCCCGGAAATTCACTACATGTGTGGCCCTAATTGAGGCTCTCAAATGAAGATCATTTTACAAAAAGTTTTCCAAATTTCTTTGACTGCAAAACTATTCTCCCCCATACCCCCAGACGCTCTCCTCTGGCTAACGCTGGGCTGTGGCCACAGCAGCTTCTGGAAAGTGGAGAGCTGAGCTCCCGCACCCCTGGCCTCTCCTCATCAGGCCGCCCGCCCACTTCAGCCTCCTGGACCCCCTTTCTCGTTCTCCTTGTTGACCAGCCCCTGTGGGCAAATTCTTTCTTTATCCATGTTATTTGCATTGTTTGGCACTAACAGGCCTTCTAAACCCTACTGTCAGTGTGGGAAGCTGTGTTGTGTTTAAGATGACTTCCATACCAGCGACAGAGGAGGAAAGCACTATTTAGTAGAACAAACTAAAGGAATTCAAGACAAAACCATAAACTGTGGGTGCACTGAGCTAAAAAAGGAGCAGATGTTCTTGAGGGATTTAGAAATACAGTCCAGGACTGAGTTTGGGGGTGAGGTCTGAGGGGACCAAGATTGCTCTTACCTACTCAGTGGACAGAACCTGGAGTCAGAGGAGAGCTCAGAGGGAGGGGGAGGGGAAGCCTTGGGAAAGGAGAGGAAGTGGATTGAACCAATAAAAACAGAGACTGTCCAGTTAAATTTGAATTTCACATAACCAACAAATAACGTCTTAGTATATCTCATACAATGTTTGGGATATCCTTATACTGGATTATTTGTTGTCCATAAGGAATTCAAATCCGGGGACAGGCAGCTCTTAGTGCAGTGTGGCCAACGGGCGGGAGACCACAGTCTGGGTTCTGGGGCAGGTGGGCACCTCATGGGGGTGGGGGACCAGGTCTGGGGATCAAGGAGAAAAGCCTTGTCTCACATGTGGGTTGACAGAGAGGAGAGAAAAGCACAACTGCTTTGTGTAAGGAGGGAGTCCAAGAAGCCATGAGGCAGGAAATTGGAGTGGTAGGGGGGTGACGTGAGGGGGGCAGGGGGGTGCGCTGGCAGGAGAGCATCACCCCTGCCCCACACTAAAGGGATCTCAGTGCCTGGGGGGCAGCATTGAACTTGACAAAGGTGGTAGGTTGGGGCTTGATCCAACTTCCTCTCTAGGCTCTAGGAGAGGATGACTGGTTGACCTTTGGGTCACATGTATTTATATATGTGTGTGTCTGATCTTACCTATTACATGTTAATCTCACTACCAACTCTACCAACTCCGGGGACACCTCATTATTATCCTTAAAAGGGCCTTGGAGACTAATTATCTCAGGGCCTTGTGGCAGACATGAAAAGCCAAGGCCCAGAGGCGTGAAGTGACTTGTCCAAAGTCACACAGCCAAGCCAGAGCTCAAATCCCCAGCACGTTTTATAGCTCTTTCTGTTATACGAGCCTCTCTCCACAGTCATGAGAGAAAACTCTGTGCTTCTGTCTCCTCATCTATAAAATGCCTCCAGTATCATGTCTCAGGATCACTGTGAAGATTAACTAAAGTGAGCTGTGCTTAGAGGTGTCTACCCCAGTCACTCAGTGAGTGAGTGCCAAATACCTTTCTCGTCATCTATGTTGTTTCATGTCCTCTGAAAAGCAGCTGCGGTAACAGGATTAGATACACAAAAGCTTTATTGGAAGAAGTACTTCTGACAGGAAAAGGGGAGTTGTCTATTGCTGCAAACAAAGTACCCCATAACTTAGTGGCTTAAAACAACATCTAATATTTCCCACAGTTTCTGAGGGTCGGGTGTCTGGAGAGACTGAGCGAGGTGGGTCTGGCTCAGAGCCTCCAAAGAGGTTGTGGCTGGGCTGTCAGCAGCGGGGCCTACAGTCAGCTGCTCCTGTGGCCAGTGGCTGGGGGCTTCCACTCCTCACCCTGCAGGCTGGAGCTGCTCAACAATAAGGCAGCTGGTTTCTGAGACAGAAAGGGAAGGAGAGAGAGAGAGAGGAGGCAACCAAGACAGAAGCTGCAGTATCTTGTATAACTTTACCTCAGGAATGACATACTATCACTCGTGCCATGTGCTGCTGGTCACACTGACCAACCCTGATACAATGTGGGAGAGGGCTGTATAAGAGCACGAATACCAAGAGACGGGAGCCATCTTGGAGACTGGCTACCACAGGGAGGGTACCAGAAAAAGTGGGAAGAACTTTCAGATCATGATGCAGGTCGGACTCCTGTGAGAGAAAGAAGGAAGGAAGGATGGCCGAGTAGGAAGACTCCTAGTAGTATACCCAGTAGTATACCCCCCACTGTGCTCAGGCTCTGGCTTAGAGCAGCATGGGGGACACATGTCCTTTGGGTGAAGGTGGTGAAGACACAGGGGGACAGCACTGGGATGTCCATCAGTTACGTTCCCCACAGCAGGACGTCTGAGCGGTGACTGTTCATGGCTGTCACAACACCAAAGTATTTCCTCCCTCCCTCTGACACAACTATTTGAACAAAGAGGCTATTCTTCAAAAGATAGTATGTGTGGTAGAGGGGACTATGGGCCCAGGGAGCTTTGAAACCAAGGGTCAAGTCAGTCACAAGCAAGTGATTTTCTTTTCAGTCAACAAATATTTTCTGTGTTTCAGCTCTGCCTATGCCCCAGGGCACACAACCCAACCTGAACCAGCCTGCCAGGGAAACATATCCAGTAGGGCTTCCTGTAGGAGGTAATGCCTTAACTGAGTCTCTCAAGCCCGTAAAAATTAACCAGGCAAAGAGAAGAAAGTGCTCTCTAGCGGACGGAGGAGCCTATGCAAACATCCCGAAGTCCCCTTTTTGCCCACCCTGGGGTTTGAGAGATCTGGGGCTCCAGGTGGCCCTGGACCAGCAATGGGTAAATTAATCACCAGTAGTCAGTCAGTCAGCTAAAGTTCTAGGCAAGTTTCTGGGCCTAATCCTGGCTCCCTGCCTTGTACGGTTCCCACTGAGAGAACAATGGAGAGACAAACCATGGCTAATCAGTCAGTCCTCAGATTTGAGCAGATATTGAAGAAGAGTAGGACTGGAATAGGTGGAGGAGGAACGCGGTGGTGGAAAGAAAGGTGACTGGTACAGGGAGGGCCAGACCGCAACTCATCCCTCCCGTCCAGGAGCCGCTACCTGCTCACCTTCCGGGGGGAGCTAGTGTGCAGAACCAATGCACTGAGGAGGACTGCAGGACTGGGGCAGGGCGGGGGCAGGAAGGGAGGAGCTCACCTGTGCTCACCACTGAAACATTGTGTCCAAGCCACCTGCTGTCCTCTCAATGCCCCCACCCCTCTCCTCCTCCCTTCCTCCCTTTCCGCCTTCCTTCCTTTATTCCTTTTAAAAAAAATTCAGTGTCTCCTGGGTGGCTCGGTCATTAAGCATCTGCCTTCTGCTCAGGTCATGATCTCAGGATCCTGGGATCGAGCCCCGCATCGGGCTCCCTGCTTGGTGGGAAGCCTGTTTCTCTCTCTCCCATTCCCTCTGCTTGTGTTCCCTCTCTCACTGTGTTTCTCTCTGTCAAATAAATACAATCTTAAAAATAAATAAAATAAAATAAAATAAAATAAAATAACTCAATATACAAGTGTTATAGAAAATCTGATGTTAGAGAGTGAAAAATCAAATATAAATAAATAACCTTAATACTTATGTTTGCTCCCAATCTTCTCATCCACACATATATTTTAACATGGCTGGAGTAACACTAAATATAATTTTATATCCAGTTGTTTCATTTAATTAAGCATCTTCAATATCACATGTCTTTATAATTTTATTGAGTTTGATTAAGTAGTTCTACTGTAATTTCATTAACTATTCCTTCACTATTGAACATTTAAATAATTTGTTGGTCAGTTTGCTTGTTTAGCTATTACACATAGTGCCATGGTAAATATGTCAATAGCTTCTCCTTCTATTCATCATTTCCCTAAGATAAATTCCCAGAAGTGGATTATTAAGTCAAAGTTTAAAGATCTTTTATTTGTTCTTAATACATAATGCCAAATTACTTTTCAAAAATTTTGCAGCTAGCAATATATGAGGGTGCCTATATTAGTCAGGATCTCTCTTAGAGAAAAAGAATCTCTCTCCCCCAAATAATATACATTTTTACATCATACATAATATGCATATACATATATATATGAACAAAAAGAGAGAGATTTATCTTAAGCAATTGACTTACACAATTGTGCGGTCTTGGTGACTCCAAAATCTAATGGAGGAGGCTGGCAGTTTGGAGATACAGGAAAAGTTGCAGTTCGGGTCCAAAAGCTGCCTGCTGGAGAATTCCCTCTTGCTCAAGATAGTCAATGTCTTTTGTTCTATTCAGCCCTTCAGCTGATTGGATGAGGCCCACCATATTATGGAGAGCAATCTGTTTTACTCAATATCCACCAATTTATTTTTTTTTAAAGACTTTATTTAGTCTTTAATTTATTTGAGAGAGCAAGAGAGAGAGGGAGAAAATGCACACGAGCAGGGTAGAGGGGCAGAGGGAGAGGGAGAAGCAGGCTCCCGGCCAAGCAGTGAACCTAACATTGGGCTCAATCCCAGGACCCTGGGATCATGACCTGAGCTGAAGACAGACACTTAACCAACTGAGCCACACAGGTACCCCCAAAATTACCAACTTAAATGTAAATCTTACCTAAAAACATTTTCATAAAAACATCCTGGATAATTTTTGATCAACAGTCTCTCACTGGAGGAACCAAACATGAGGGGAGATATGTGTAGGGATAATTGTGTTGACTCTTCCTCAGTGCCCAGAGTGACAGCCAAGGGTTAAAGGAGACTTGAAACTTAGAGGGAGGAAGGGAGGGGAAGATGGCTCCAAAGACTACCAGAAGAAGGCCCTGGAGATGGCAGAGCCTGTGTCATGGGGCAGAAGTAGAAGAGGGTGAATGGGGGAGAGAAGACCTAGACGAAGACACCGCACAAGAGAAGGATTTGGGTAGGTATTAGAAATGGGGTGGTGTCCAGGGGTTTCTGTGCCCAAGTTCTCTTACCTTGGTGTCACATCACATCCAACTCCTAACACGGACTTGTGGATGGATGTGGGTCAGCAGAAGTCCGGGCTTAGGCAGGTGGCATCACCACATTCTTCTGTACTGCTGCGACAAGAAGACAAAGGAAGATACCAACTGCCATTGGGTGGGCTTTCAACCCCCTTTGGGCCCTGGGCCCCGGTGAAAGGCCTATGGAGGGAGGGAGGGCTTCATGCAAGGCAGAGCTGTTTGAAGAGGGGAGGGACTACCTCCATCAAAGGGAGGTTGAGGGCTTCAACCTGAAATAGAGTCAGGCCAATACCGGGACGATGGGATGGAGTGGGGGAAAGGAGGCATGGCGAGCATGGAGGATGGCAGGCAGAGCAGGGATGCCTCTCGGTGGGGCCTGAGGATCCCCCATGAAAGCCCCTGTTTGGAGCCCACCCTGTACCCAGCAATGGGCTCAGTGCCCTCCCAGGAGCACCCATTCGACCTCACCTCCTAACTATCCTCTGGAAGGGGGCTGCTACCCTCACCGGCTCAAGAGGAAACTGAGTCTCAGAGAAGTCTAAATCGGTGCTTCCCAAAATGTAGTCCACTGACCCATGCTGGTCACCGGGAGGTAAGGACACAAGTTGAGAGAAGGTGTCTAGAAATTTCTACAGCACTTTGACAGAGAAGTTGTGTATTTCTCGTATCTAATAATAAACAATTGGGATACAACAGCTAGGAATAAACTCTAAAAGAACTTTGAAAAAGTTATATGATGAAAAATTTTAAACTGTTAATGAGGGACTTTTAAAAATTCCTGAATAAATAGGGGAAGACATGTCATGTTCCTAGGTGAAAATCTTTAATAGTGTAAAGATGTTGATTCTCTCTATATTCATCTCTGCACTTAGAATTAGCATGCCAACATGAAACTTTGATTCTCGAGTTTATATGGATAAAGAAATGTTGACTAAATGGCCAAACAACAAAATGTGAAACTAAGAGTAATTTCAAGTACAGTCTTAACCCAAGAACTGATAAATATATCAAGGCAAGGGAATTGTATTTAGAAAAAAACACATGGAAATTAAATGAAGATTTTGACAATGTTGAAACACTGGTACTAAATGGAATCCCAAGAAATAATATATATATTTAATGGACATGTCTCTAGGGATGTTTATTTCACTTAGGGTATTTGGAAACATTTCATATTTGTGAGGCCCATCAATAAATATTCGTTGGAAACAAAAAAAACCTGTTTTAAATCTACAAGGAAAAGTGTTTGAGTAGGTTTCTTCACAAGATAGTGATTTGAAAACTAAGATGCTCTTGGGGAAATTGATAAAGCTCACAAATGTTTGGCTAAACTGTGCAGGATTGGCAAACTATGGCCCATAGCTCCAATTCAACTGCTGCTTGTTTGTGTAATTAAAGCTTGAAGGGAACACAGCCAGGCCCATTCATTTTCAGACTGTCTATGTCTGCTTTCACGAGATGATGGCAGAGTTATGTAGTTGTGACAGAGACCGTATGGCCCTTTGCTGAGAAAATTCACCAACTTCTGCTCTGTATGATTGAAGTAGAATAAATTAAGAGTGCAATGAAGGGTAGCTAACTTACGCCCTCATTTCTTTTTTTCTCAGAAGAAATGCCCTGGGTAAACATCATGCCTTTATAATCATAAAAGAGTTGTAAACCCACTCTACTACTGAATAATAAAAGATAAAATACAATTTTTGAATATGATTTTCATAAATTTCATTTTTTCTAGTAACTCATTTTTTAAAAAGACTTTATTCATTTGAGGGGGGGGTGCTGGGGAGAGAGCACAAGCAGAAGGAGGGATAGAGGGAGAAGCAGACTCCCTGCTAAGCAAGAAACCCGAAGCGGGGCTCAATCCCAGGACCCTTGGAGTCACGACCTGAGCTGAAGGCAGATGCTTAACTGACTGAGCCACCCAGGTGCCCCCTAGTAATTCATTTTTAAAAGAATACTTTTAGATTTACAGAGAAATTGCTAGGGTAGTACCAGTACCCATAGGCTCCACACCCATTTTCCCCTGTTATTGACATCTTGTTAGTAAATACATTAGTCACAAAGAATGAGTCAATACCGGTACAGTAGTAACTAAAGTTACAACTTAACTTATTTATTTATCCACACTTGCTCGGATTTCTCTACCTAAGGTCCTTTCACTGTTCCAGGATCGGGTCCAAGAAACCTCATTACATTTTGTCATCACATCCCCTTAGACTCCTTTGGCTGCGACAGCTTCCCAGATTTGTTTTGGATGATTTTGACAGTTCTGAGAAGTATCAGTCAGGGACTTTGTCTAATGTCCCTCGATAGAAATTTGATGTTTTTCTCACGATGAGACTGAGGCGATGTGTTTTGGAGAGGACCATCACAATGGCACAGAAAAGTGCCATTTTCACTGCATCCGAGCAAGGGTACGCACTCTCAACGTGACCTGTCGTGGCTGGCGTTGACCTCGATAACTTGGCTGAGGCAGTTTGCCGGCTTTCCCTACTCTTCTTCCCCCTTTCCATACTGTACTCTTTAGAAAGAAGCCACTACGTGTAACCCACCCTTTAGTGCTGAGAATTATGTCGCCCCTCCTTGAGCGGGCGGTATCACATCAAGAATCTGGAATTCGGGGCACCTGAGTGGCTCAGTGGGTTAAAGCCTCTGACTTCGGCTCAGGTCATGATCTCATGGTCCTGGGATTGAGCCACACATCGGGCTCTCTGCTCAGCAGGGAGCCTGCTTCCCCCTCTCTCTCTGCCTGCCTCTCTGCCTACTTGTGATCTCTCTCTCTCTCTCTCTCTCTCTCTGTCAAATAAAGAAATAAATCTTTAAAAAAAAAAAAGAATTTGGAATTCTTCTGCATAGAAGATTTGTCTGTTCTCCCCCATTTACTTATATGTTCAATCATTTTTTTACATCAGCATGGACCCCTGGATATTTATATATACCTCGGATTATAATCCAGTACTGCTTTATTTATTTTCTTGCTCAAATTGTTCCAGCTCTGGCCATTGGGAACTTTTTCAATTAACTCCTGTGTCTCTTTGATGTGCTTGATTGTTGTAAGTACTTCCTTACTTTCTTCACTTCTACCAGATACTGCCGTCCATCTTGTATATTTCTTTTTTTCTTTTTTTTTTTTTAAGATTTTATTTTTATTTATTCAAGAGAGAGAGTGAGAGAGGGCACAAGAGGGGAGAAGGTGAGAGGGAGAAGCAGACTCCCCACGGAGCCGGGAGCCCGATGCGGGACTCGATGCCGGGATTCTGGGATCACGACCTGAGCTGAAGGCAGTCGCTTAACCAACTGAGCCACCCAGGCTCCCCCATCTTGTATATTTCTTACCTCGGTCCTAAAATTAATCATTCCTCCAAGGAACCCAGATTCCTTTTCATGGGAGAACGGCATCAAGACCTTGACGCTAGGTGTACCCACTGCTGCTTCGGTGCCTCTCGGATGACTAACCCATATACTAGCCCACATACATATACGCATTTATAAATGCTCTTTATATGGCTTTCTGTATCGATAGTGAGCCCCACGTAAATTTGTACGGATGTCTCCAACTCCAGTCCATTTCCGCACTGATAATTTTAGCCTCCTCCTCTTATTCACCTGTAACCTCCCGCTCCCGACAGAGAGGCACCTGGCTACCACCCTCACCATTCCCTTCAGGGCTCAGCTCCCTTGTATAGAGTGTCGTCAGGACTCTTAGCCTGCACCCCCACAAGGAGGAACTCATGCAGTTTCTTTTGCTTTTCGTCTTAGACACGTCACTCGTTTGCAAAGTTACTTACACTGGCACCATTTCCCCCACTGCCTTCAGTAAAACTGTTTTGTACATTTGCAATACAGTGTGACTGTTTTGTCGCATTCTGCCTTCCATCCTGGGATTCCTGACCTCCTACATGATCCTTGTTTCACTTGCGTGTGTAGGTTCACTTGATGTGCTATCAAACTCTATGGGTTTTGACACATGCATATCATGTACGCCCCACTACGGAATCAGAATAATACAGAATAGTTTCACTGCCCTAAAAAACCCATGTGCTGGGGCACCTGGGTGGCTCAGTTGTTAAGCCTTCAGCTCAGGTCATGATCCCGGGATCATGGGCTTGGGCCCCGCATCGGGCTCCCTGCTCTGTGGGAAGCCTGCTTCTCCCTCTCCCACTCCCCCTACTTGTGTTCCCTCTCTCGCTGTGTCTCTGTCATTTAAACAACAATAACCACCACCATGTGCCTCACCTTCTCAATTCTACTCAGCTCTCCCTCTCCCTGTCCCCTTAGCAACCACTGATCTTTATACCTTTGCTCTAATTTTGCCTTTTGCAGAAAGTATTGTGTTGTGTAAAAATATTGACCTATAATGAATTTTTAAAAAATGTTTTAAACATGATTCTTCACCACAGATAGCTTAAGAAGCCGTGGTCTTGGGGCACCTGGGTGGCTTTGCCTTCGGCTCAGGACATGATCCCAGGGTCCCAGGATCCAGCCCCACATCGGGCTCCCAGCTCCACAGGGAGTCTGCTTCTCCCTCTGCCCCTCACCCTGCTCGTGCTCTCTCTCTCTCTCGCTCTCTCTCTCTCAAATAAATAAATAAAATCTTAAAAAAAAACTATTAAAAAAAAAAAGAAGCAGTGGTCTAAACAACTTGTTCATGGTCACTCTGCCGCCACAGGGCGGAGTGAGAATGTGAAGCCACATCTGTCTGGTTCTGAGTGTTGAGCTGGTTCCCAAATCTGTCCGTTGTTTCTTCCCCATTCAAGCACTAAGAGAGGACCCTCACTCTGAATGGCTACTCCGAAACAATTTAGGAGCCAACTGGATAAGATTATGAAGGAAAAAAAAAAACATAGGCAAGCCACAGTTATTAAAAGGCTTTATGTGGACTCAGGAAGTTGGAGGAAGAAGGAGGGAGAAAACTATGCCTATGGCCGTGGGCATTAGGGAGACACACTGTCTTTGGGGGGACTCCATAGCCCACGTGGAGAGCCTACCTAAAGCCAGGCTCTTGGCTGGGCTGTAGGGCATAAAGCGTACGATCCCTCAAAGTTCCCAGCCTAGCAGAGTATTTACCAATATATATACAATCTAATACATACTTTATAAGAAGAAAACATGAAATGATTCTTTCAAAAACATAAAAATGTAAGACTCGGAAAAAGAAATGGGAGGTAGGATCTTTACCCACTCAACCGACCACGGTTGGCAGAATTCCACGAGAAGTTCAGGCATTTGTATTAATTATGCTTTCAGATATGAGAAAATAATGGAACGACTGTGTAAACCTTTTGTTCCATGTGGTGAGGGGCGAGAATTCTAAGATTTTATTTATTTATTTGACAGAGAGAGATCACAAGTAGGCAGAGAGGCAGGCAGAGAGAGGGGGGAAAGCAGGCTCCCTACTGAGCAGAGAGCCCGATGCGGGGCTCGATCCCAGACCCTGAGATCATGACCTGAGCCAAAGGCAGAGGCCTTAACCTGGTGAGCCACCCAGGTGCCCCACGGGGCGAGAATTCTAAATGGAGATGGGAAATGTGGGAAAGAAGCTGTCCGAAGGTAACAAAGAAGTCACTCTCGGTGATTACGATGAAAGTGGAAGACTTTGGGTTTAATTTGACCCCAGAGAAATCAACCAGTGAGTAACTCAAGCCCTGATGCTGGGGAAAGCCGGATTCTGCGCTCCCACAGAGTTGACTCTGAGGTCATGCCCTCGAACAAATTGCTTGGTAGCTCTTTTCATAAGATTGTATGGCTATGAAGCCGACCTTATCGCTACATCGCTACACCTCCCATGAAAATGTAAAGTTGTGCACTGCAAAAGGGCGAATAATTAACAGGAAGGGTGACCCGACCTTTGTCTCTGTGGGCGCAGACCTAAGGCAGCCGAGGGGTTTCTGTGGTTCTATGTGGTGATAACTGGCTTGTTTCCGGGGTCAAATAGCCCAACAACTACCCGTGGGCCAGTTCCATTGGCCGCCTCTCACGCGCTCCGAATTCACATCTCCCAAATGAACTCATCGTATCCTGAGCCTGCTCTTTTTTAAAATGGATGTTTTTATTAATATAAAATTCGCACAACATAAAATTCATCATTTAACCCATGTAAGTGCACAATTCAGTGGTTTTTAGTATTTCACGGTGTTGGCTGACCTTCATCATTAATTCCAGAATATTTTTATCACCCCCAAAACGACCCTGCCCTCAATAAGCAGTCACTCCCCACTCCTGTCTCCCCCGAGCCCCTGACAGCCAGCCACTAAGGTACTGTCTGTCCCTATGGATTTGCCATCTGAACCATTCGTGTAAATGGGACCATACAACCTGCGTTCTTCTGTGTGTGACTTCTCTCCACATACCTTCTCCAGGTTCACCCGTGTGGTGGCACGCGTCCCTACCTCATTCCTTTTTAGAGCTGAATCGTATTCATTGTATAGATCTACAGGTTTTTATCCCAAACCTGTTCTTCCGCCTGCCTTCCATACCTCCTGAGTGACCTCACCCTTCCTTCACATTCTAAACCAAAATTCAGGACGCCCCTTTTGATCTTTTCCTCTTGTTCACCCTCATAGCCCATTCAGATAAGACAGTAGTCTCGCGAATTCTATCCCTCTCTCTCTCCCCCCACCCCTCCCCCCATCCATCACAGAGACCCTACCCCAGTGCAGGACACCCTCCCCTCTCACCCAGGTGACTGTCCCCCGCCCCCAGGCTTTCACCCTGCCTCCGGCCCTGCCCCTTCTTCCATCCGCCCTCTACATCATGGTGGGCGTGATCTTCCTTACTTTCGGACCTGACCATGTCTGCACCCTTAAAATCCTTCAGTGCCTGCCCACTGTCCTTAAGATAAAGTCCCAGTTTCTCAGCACGCTTACAAATCCCTGCTGGCCGTGGGCCCTGCCTGGCTCTCAGGCTTGTCTTGCATCCCACACTCCATCCCACCGAACGTCCTGTCCTGAGCCAGCTAGGCTGGTCCCCTGACAAAGACTCATTGAAAAAGACTCATGTTGGTGGCCACTTTCCGTCTGAAGCTCTTCATCTCTTGCCCAGGCTCCGGATCAGACTGGACCCCACACAAACCTCCCCATGGCAGTTGGACCCCTTGTCCACACCTCCGCTCAGATGTCACCATGTCACCTCCACAGACGGGCCTTCCCTGACTGGGCCCAGCCACCATCCAACCCCGTCACCCCACTTCACTTTTTGCACTTATAACTACCTGAAACCTTATTAATTTGATTGCTTCTTTGTTATCTATTCCCCCACACTAAAACAGAAACGCCCTGAGAGCAAGAATCTCATGTTTCTTATTTATCTTGGAACCCCAACCTCAGAACACAGCCTGGCACACAGAAATGACTCGATAATCATATATTAAATGACTAATATACGGGGACACCTGGGTGGCTCAGCTGAGCGTCTGCGTCAGCTCAGGTCATGATCCCAGGGTCCTGGGATCAAATCCTGCATCAGGCCCTGTGCTCAGCAGGGAGCCTGCTTCTCCCTCTGCCTGCCGCTCCCCCTGCTTGTGCTCTCTCTCTGACAAATAAATAAATAAAATCCTTTAAAAAAAATAAGTGACTAATACACATTTAATGTGCAAATAGATCCTATTTGTTAAAAAAATCACATAATGATTTTTTAATTGAGGTAAAATTGGTATAGAACATTATATTAGTTATAATATTGTTACATTCGTTTCAGGTGTACACCAGACTGTGATCTTTGTATACACTATGAAAGGATCGCCACAAGTCTAGTTACCATCTATCACAGATTGACTGTGTTTAAAGTCACAACTCTGAAGACCGTTGCAGAAGTGGAAGGCCCCATACCGCTGTGGCACCTACCAGCCCTGACTTCCTCCTCCCTTAGGAGACTCTTTCTACTCTGACCCCAGGATCACCCTGGTTCTTCTCTCACTCTCTGGTCCTTTGTCTACTTATTTTCTGTTTCTTCTTCCTCTTCCTTCCCCTGCCAACTGTGGGCTTTCCTTAGCATTTGCATCTTGGTCCTCTCCTTTAGTGGGTAACACGCATCCTCTCGATGACATCGGGGTCCCCCTGTTTGGACAGCTCACCCGTTCATCCTCCCTCTACCTGCAACCTGCAATGTCTCACATGGAATTTCCTATGTGCCTTTAAACCATGTGATGGCAGACCAATGGCTCCTAGCAACTAACAAGATGATTACAAACTAGATTTGTAATGACTACAACCTCATCATGTTGAAACCTCATTTTAGCATTTTTATGCAATTGTATACACCACGTGGCCATCTTTTCAAGAATGAGGCAGCTCCATATGTACTGACTTGGAACAATTTCCACAATATGTTATGTGGGGGAAGATGATGTAGAATAATGTGCCGACCCCTGTGTTTATAGCAGCAATGTCCACAATAGCCAAACTACGGAAAGAGCCCAGATGTCCATCGACAGAAAAATGGATAAAGAAGATGTGGTGTATATATACGATGCAACACTACTCACCCATAAAAAAACCCCCGAAATCTTGCCATTTGCAATGATGTGGATGGAACTAGAGGCTATTATGCTAAGCGACATAAGCCAATCTGAGAAAGACAAGTATCATATGATCTCTCTGATAGGTGGAATCCGAGAAAAAAAAACACAGGAGGAGCACAGAGGAAGGGAGGGAAATTTTTAAAAAGACACAATCAGAGAGAGAGACAAACCATAAGAGAAATCATGGGAAACAGACTGAGGGTTGCAGGAGGGGAGGTGGGTGAGGGATGGCGTTGAGGAGGGCATGTGATGTAATAGGCACTGGGTGTTACATGCAACTGAGGAGTCACTGACCCCCACCTCTGAAACTAATAATGCACTCTATGTTAATTAATTGAATTTAAATAAAAATAAAAAGAAAGAGTGAAAAGAAAGAGAAAGCAAGCAAGCAAAGCAAAGCAAAGCATACTGTGCAGAGTGGTGCTTCCCAGCAGAAATGTAAGGTAAGCCACACATGTACTTTTAATTCTCTAACAGCCACATTACAGGTAAAAAGAAACAGGTGAAATTAATTTTAACAATACAGTTCATTTAATCCAGTATATCCAAAATAGTACCATTTCTACATATCAACATGAAAAATTATTAAGGAGATATTTAACTTTTTTCTCACGTAAACTCTTTGAAATCCTAAGTCTGCAAGGTGTACTTTATCCTAACTACACATCTCCCTTGGGCCTAGCCGTGTGTCGAGGGCCCCACAGCCACCCGCGCCAGGGCAGCCATACTGGCCGCCATACTGGCTGGGGCTGACTCTGTGCACGGCAGGGACCCAGCAGGAAACAGCTCTGCGGCCTCCATGTCCCCAGTCATCTTTCCCACTTGGATGCTTTCAGGGACATTGGTGACTGACCAAGGGCCACGGGAGCAGTTGGAGGGCCCCTTAAATGTACAGTCTAGATTCCTCCCATGGCGCTGCTTAGACGCCTCAAAAGGGCTGCAGTTCAGGGGGACATATGTCTGTATGTCCCCTCCCATTTGTGCCCAGACCCTGTCTCTCCTCAGAAGCAGACTAGCTCCCCTCTTCCTAACGCCATTTTCCCCATCCTCTAGGGGAAATTGGTCAAAATCAGACAATCAGCCAGTCCATCAACTGTGGGCTTACTGCTTGCCAGGCCCTGGGGGGATGGGGGGGCCATGAGACACCCGCTTCCCGCCCTCCTGGAGCTCCCAGTCTTGTGCAAACTCTCTCCCCAGCCCTCTTGCCCCGCTCCCTCTGCCTGCCCCTCTTCTTACTCTTGATCCCCTTCCTGCCTCTCTCAGGGCCTCAGATCACTGTCCTGGACCCATGGGCAGTGACAGGCGGCTCCCCCAGGTGCCCACCACACCCTTTTTGGGCTTGGTTTCCATTCTAGAGTTCAGGCTGGTCTCTGTTCTTCCTGGGGAAATTTCTGTGTATTAGTCACTGTGCTCAGGAAGCACGGGATGGCAGAGATGATGGGGTCATTAGGAGGACGGGGAGGAAGTCCGGCCTGCAGAGCAAGGACTTGGCTCCAGGCCTCATAGCCTCCGGGCTGCTCTGGAATGACCAAGTCCAACCTCGCCTTGGAGGCGGGTCTAGTTGATGCTGGTGCTGGGTGTGGGGCTCCCACAGTAACTTGCCCGCACACCCAGAGGAGAGAGGAACTGGCTCCCCCGGGGTGACCCGTCCCGCACAGACTCTTTCCTCCTGCGGATCCATAACAAGCCAACAGACTTCCCACTTGGCAACAAGCTTCAGGCCCTCAGACCTGCTCCCTGCGGCCTCCCTGATCCCCCTCCCAGACTCCCGTACTCTGGGTCATCGGGCATCCCATTAACCTTCGCACGACCCTCCTCCCGCTGAGCAGCCCTGCTCGGTCCCTTGCCCCGGCCTCCTCCGTGGTTAATGCGCCCGGACCTTTCCAGCCGTTTCTCCTGCCAACCCATGAACAATGTGACGGACCACCAAGTTCACCCCACCCCAAACTCTGCCTGGGAGGAGTTCTTCAGGGAAATGGAGGGAGAAAAATAGAGATGCTTTCGGCATAATAGTGGACACAGTCGTGAGTTGTTCATATTGGCAAGAGAAAGGTGTGCTGGTTTTGTGGATGGGCCTTTCTGAGGCCAGACATGGAGAGCCATTTTCCTTTATCCTCTCCTCCTCCTACACAGCTTCTGAAGTCTCCTTGCCAGCTCCACGAAGAGGAAACTCTGACAGAGCCACGACCCTGGGCTGATGGGAGGTTGGTGTGTGTGTGTGTGTGTGTGTGTGTGTGTGTGTGTGTGTGTAGAGGGGCTGTTTGGGTCAGCAGAAAATCCTCAGTGTCCCCAGCTCCCTGTGGGCCACCAATTGTGGTAGGGATAGAACCTCATTCCTGAGAGACACAGTCTCCAGGACTCCTTGACAGCTTTGTCCAACCTTCCGAACCTTCCCGAAGAGTCCTGGAGCTCTGCGACATTCCACAATCCATCCTTCCTCTCTCCTCTCCCTTCCCCGCTTCAGGCCTGTGCAGTGGCCTGAAGCTCTCCGTACATCTCCAGCTCCCTCCCTCCTTAGTTCCTCTCACAGTCACTCCCCCAAACAAAACCCCTGGGCATTTAATCCCAAACCCTGGTGAGTGTTTTGTGGAGGATCTGGACTAACACAATTGGACCCCCCACCCCAAATACCCTCAGCCTCAGCCAAAGCCAATCCACAGATTCTGCCAGCAGGGGGCGTAGCACACGGAGAGCGTACCCCCTCTGCCCTCCTCCGCCAGGCCCAGTCAGGGAAGAGCCCACCGGGGAGAATGTGCTCCTTTTTCCTCCTAGCTCCTACCCCCTACATCCATGGCTTTGTCAGCTCCCTCTTACACCTACCAAACTTAGCTGTCCTTCAGAGCTTTGGTCAAGGTCTAGTCAACTCAAGAGAAAGCTTAGGGTATCAGAGCTGGATACTGGAACATTCTCTACTCCCTCTAGGACCCAGGTGTGGAGGGGTGGGGAGGACCTGCAAAGCCGCTCTCACTGGAACTTCCCTGGTCTGGGCTTCCAGGTCTCTCTGGGGACCTGAGGTGGGGGGTAGCAGGGGAGGGGGAAGTCACTTGGGGTGACACCTGAGGAAGAAGGCCTTGGGCTATCGTCCCAACTGCCCACCCAGGCTCTGAGGGCCCAGCACAGTTCAGGGAGGCCCAGCTGCACTCAGCCTCTAGTTCCCGGCATTGCCCTGTGTCCACATGAAGGGTGGCCCCTAAATGAGTTTTATTCTTTTCTGTGATAAACAAACCTGGCCACAGCCTAGTGGCCATGCAACTCAATAAACGACAAACACCTGCAAAGCAACCTGTAGGGGATCAAATCTTGCTTGCTTCCCACTTACTAGCTGTGTGAATTTGGACAAATTACTTAACTTTTCTGAACTTGATTTTCTTAGCTAAAGAGAGCTAATGGCAACACTTACCCCCTAAGCTTATTGGGAGGATTAGATAAATAACATGTAAAGTTCCAAGCACAGACAGGGTTTTCTTCAGGGGACTGCGTGTTGGAACTGAGGACGGTGATGACCCCTAGAGGACAGTTTAGGAAGCGCTGGGGGTGCTTTCTGTGGTCGGCCTGCCTCAGGCCACTCGTTTAAAAGGCCCACAGTACACTGGGCAGTAAAGCACAGCGAGGAAAGGTCTTCTTTTCTACACGGCAAAGCAGGTTTTTGCATAATTGTAAGACACACCGAGTTTTCCAGGAAAGCAACTACTGAGTAAATTGAGGGAATTTCATAATGTTGGTTGTTTGGCATTTTACCAAGATTTGTTCCCGGATTTAGAAAATCTTACCACTGACAGTATTGCCACTTGTGGTATAAGTGGCCACAACATGCATTTCTCACACTCTATTGTGCACACGCACCCCCTGGGGATCCTGCTAAGGTTCCCACTCCATCCCTCAGGTCTAAGGTGGGAGCCGAGGTCTGCAGTTCTCCCAAGCGCCCAGGAGGGGCCGCTGTTGCAGGGTCCTTAGCGCAGCCGCACCCGAGCATCATGGAGAACGTGTTTTATTAGAGATTACTTCTCTTTTTTCTTCCTTCGTATGACAGGGCACCATCTTCTGGTGAGTTCCCCAGGAAGCGGACCCTGAGATATATTTGTGTGTCCCTGGGGTATGTTCTCAGAACCGCCACCCCTGCCCCCGCGAGGGGTGGGAAATGCAGGACTGGGCAGAAGGAGAAGTTGTGCCATGATGTGGTCACAAGAGAGGCCTCCACTGACCCCTGCGGAGCTCAGGGCCTGCGGCTGGCCCTTCAGAGATGTCTCCCATTGAAGCAGGAGGGGCCAGCTTTTACCCCACATCAAGCGGTCCCTGGAAGTGATCAGGGCATAACCTTGGCTCTCTGGTTTGGGGCAAGTCCTAGGGAGGCCTCAGCTATGAGCCGGCCACAGCCAACACTCCTGCTGCTGGGGGAGGCGGGTGGACCTCTCCTGGATGAGGGATCCGGGCAGGACACCTGGCATCCTGTGTGAGCGGTATTCAGAGTTTTTAAATAGCACAGGTGAATAGATGGTATTATCTAGGAAATTTCATTTTATGATAGTAAAGAGGATGTTTCAAAATATTTGTTACAGAAAGGGAGCTTTATGTTTAATTTAGAACCTTTGAACACAGTTATTGGTGTAGGTGTCTATTAATGCAAATAATAGCTCACCAAACTTGACATTGGTTGGGTGCTTACTACATGCCAGGCACTGTTTTAAGCACTTGACAATCCATCAGTGAACAAAGCAACAAAGTCCCCTGCCCCTGTGGAGGTTACATTCTAGCAAGTGCCAAGGAGTTACAGACTGTGATCCCAGTTTTCAGTTTTGGGCCTGCATCTGCCCTCTGGGTGGTCTGCCACCCATCCTGAAACCCGTGCCAGTGGGTACCTCATTCAGAGCGAAAACCTCTGCTCTCTTCCTGCTCCATCCAGGCTGTCTGAGTGTAACAGTTTCTCATCCTTTTGGTTTCATCACTCACCTCAGTCAAGTTCTCATTACTAGCCCTAGAAACTTCCTCTGGCTACTTTCTACAGAAAAGGAATATGTCCCAGATCCTCTAGGATAGCAAGAGGGCCACCTAGTAATGTGGGACAGTGCTAACCCAATCCCCGATGGATCACACCCTAAATGCCCAACAAAGGAAAGTAGGAACGCTTCTTCAAGGAAGATGTTGTCTGAAGCCTCTTCAGTCCTCTCTACATACTGTTCAGCAGATAATAATCCTCAGGCACAGAAAGAGCCTCCCCCCCCCCAAAAAAAGTGACTGACAGGGTGGGAAAGTAGACAATAGAATAGACCCACACATGATCCCAATATTGACAGCATCATTCAAGGACTTGAGAATAGCTATGATTACCATGTTGAGGGAAATGGGGACAAATGGGTGAGAAGGGCCTCTTTAACAGCTGAAAGTACTTGTAACCAAGCAGCCTGCACTGCGAGACAGACTGAATGAAGTTCTCATACTAGAGAAAAATGGCCACAGATAGAAGCACAGACCTGCAGGAAGAAAATGAGATCATTAGAATAAATATACATGAAAATGATTATGCAAAAATGCATAACTAAAAAAAGCTAGTAAAGGAGAAAAAAGTGGAATAATAAATCTGCCCAAGTTTTAAAGGGCTCCGAGATCTCTAGATGAGAAATCACATTTAACAGGCTGAGGTGAGTTAGGACTGTGGCCCCTGGTGTGACTGCTCAGAATATGTAGGTTGTTTCCTTGGGGGAGGGGAGGATCGAGGCAGTAGACTGTGATAGATTTTATTATTGGCCCAGTCTTCTCTGCCCCTACCTACAGCACCCTCCTTGCATGGATCCCTGTGTTGCAAGCTTGGCCATGTCCCATTCTTTTCACCATTGGAATGGAAGTGAAGAGCATGTATTTTGAGGCAAAAAGCTCCAGGATTACTGCCTTTGTGCTGTTTTCCAGTTCCCTCTGCAATGAATCTCTGATATGTCCAAGATAGGGGATCCTTCATCAACCTGGAACCCAGAATGAAGGGCAGAAAATAAAATGCTGTTTCAGTGATGTGAAGGGGAAGGGGTGGCTCAGGAATGGCTCAGCCTCAGCTCCAGTGGAAAACCTCTTCCAGGGTTCTGCTCTGACGCTGGATGGTTTGGATGATCTCTTGCCCAACCTTTCATTTGCTCATTTATTTATTCATTCACTTCTTACTAAGTTCCTGAACCCCAAAGGTGCTGAAAAACAAAGATGACTAATTCAGTCCCTGCCCCCTTGTCCTAGCTGTCGGGGGAAGAAGTTAATAGCTCTAAGAGAGGGGCCCTACTCACAGCTGGGGGAGAGTGGCAGGTGTTTATTGAGTAAACACAAACAATTTGACAAGAAAACAATAGTAATAAGATAAAGACCATTAAATCCCCCAATCTCTTCCACTCTTGCCAGTCACCAGAGTGAGGGACATTCGTGGTACAGCAGACAAACTCAAGTCCTGGCTGTCACACCAGAGAATCAGAAAGAGGGGTCCTAGGAAACAAAGAGGGCCAAGGAGGTGCGCCTGAGTGGCTCAGTTGGTTAAGCGGCTGCCTTGGGCTCAGGTCATGATCCCCGGGTCCTGGAATAGAGCCCTGCGTTGGGCTCCCTGCTCAGCGGGGAGCCTGCTTCTCCACCCGCCTGACGCTCTCCATGCTTATGCTCACTCTCTCTGTCAAATAAATAAATAAAATCTTTTTTAAAAATAAGTCTGTTAAAAAGATCATCTCAGGGTGCGCCTGGGTGGCTCAGTCGTTAAGCGTCTGCCTTCAGCTCAGGTCATGATCCCGGGGTCCTGGGATGGAGCCCCACATCAGGCTCCCTGCTCGGCAGGAAGCCTGCTTCTCCCGCTACCATGCCCTTGCGTTCCCTCTCTCGCTGTGTTTCTCTCTGTCAAATAAATAAAATCTTAAAAAAAAAAAAAAATCATCTCAGGAGAGAAATAAAAAATGTAAAGAACCAAACGGAAATTATAGTAGTGAAAAAGACAACCACCAAAATTAAAAATTCACTGGATGGGCACAATATCAGAGTGGGCCACAAGCCATGCACGCCACAGATTTGCAAACTAGGGCAGAGCCATGGAGGCCAGCAACAACCAAGTGGCTTTGATCCCAGAACCCTTGGTATGGTGGCCATGAAGGCCTACCTACGTGCGAATCCTCCCAGTCCTCCCTGGCCCCCCGCACACTAGCTCCCTGCTCAGAAGCCCGCTGTGCTGCCCTTCCAGCCTGCCGTTTGGATTTGCTTAACCACCTGCTCTGTGAGCCCGCCTCCCCATCCTGGGGTCAGCTCCCACGGGAAGGGCCTGATGGTGGTTCTCTCTCTTCAGAAGGCCCTGCACACAGCAGGGGGCACAAAAGGGGATCTGGCAGGCTAAGAACTCACTTCCAACTTGGCCTGTGGGGGAGAAACAAAAGTTAGCGGGTAATAGGATCTCACCGCTAGGAGCCCTGACACCTTGACTCCCTCACAATTGCTCAGCCCCATCTCATGATGAGGAAACTGATGCTCCTGAGAGATTAGAAGCCAGGAATGAGGTTGCACAGGAGCAGCAGCCTGGGGCGTCACAGGACCTCTGTCTAGGAGCCGGCCCCCTACACAGGGCGAGGAGCAGGGATGGCAGCATCAGCTTCTCCTCCCTGGGCCTGGGCCTATAGCCGGCAGGCTTGTAAGGGCCCTCTTCCAACCCCCTCCTTTACAGCCCGTGAAACCCAGGCCCAGGGAAGGACATGGACTTGGCTAAGACCATACAACCAGGGGCGGAAACTTCTGCACTCCTGAGCTCTCTGTATTTAAGGGGAATTAAATACATTAAGGCTTTTCAAAGTTTCATTAAGGACTTCATTTTTGCCAAAATGTGTACCATTTAAGAAAAAATGTTGTAGGGCGCCTGAGTGGCTCAGTTGGTTAAATGACTGCCTTCAGCTCAGGTCATGATCCTGGAGTCCCGGGATCAAGTCCCACATCACATCAGGCTCCCTGCTCAGTGGGGAGTGTGCTTCTCCCTCGGACCCTCCCCCCCATGCTCTCTCTTTCTCTCTCTCTTTCTCTCTCTCTCTCTTCCTCTCTCATTCTCTCTCTCAAATAAATAAAATCTTAAAAAAAAAAAGAAAAAAAATGTTGTTAGGTGTAGATATGTTTAATCACCTTGCTAAAATAGCACGATAGGTGATTATTTTGTAAGGAATACATCAGATTAAATGCTAAGCACTGAGAGAAGTTGATTAAATAGAAGAAAAATGGGAACCACTTCTATACTCCACCAAAGGGGAATGACTGAGGATGTTTAGGCAGAGGTACTCAGGGGACTATGTTTATGAAAGTACGAGAAAGTGAACACAGTGGGGCAGTGTGGGGGGTGGGGAAGGCCAAACAGCAAGATGTTAAACAGTGGTTGTATTAAAGTGTCAGACTACATATGAGCTAAAGACCTTATTTTCTTACCTTCCAGAAATTCTAAAATGTGAATGTTGTTTTGACAAAGAAAGAGATGTTTGAGGGGGAAAAACAACAACAAAAAACCCCACTGTCTTTCAATAGGGGGCATTAGCTGGAACAATGGCTTGTCTGACGTCAAGCAAATGCCATGCCTGGTAGCACATTCCCCGTCTGCCCCTGACCGAACCTCCGGTGTCTAGATCAGTGTCAGTCCACGGTAGGAAGGCAGGAAATGTTGGTTGAATAAACAGATGGATGACATATTTGGAAACACTTGATACTTGACTTTTTAAAATATCTAGTAGAGACATAAAGGAGTTGAAAATAAGAATTACGGGGCGCCTGGGTGGCTCAGTGGGTTAAAGCCCCTGCCTTCAGCTCAGGTCATGATCCCAGGGTCCTGGGATCCAGCTCCGCATTGGGCTCTCTGCTCAATGGGAGCCTACTTCCCCTCTCTCTCTGCCTGCCCCTCTGCCTACTTGTGCTCTCTCTCTCTCTCTCTGTCAAATAAATAAAATCTTGAAAAAAAAAAAGAAAAGAAAAGAAGAATTATTCCAAATGGGAACTATGTAACCGAGACAAAGACAAATAAAGGCCCCAGAGAGGAAGCTGTTAACCTTCTTACCTGCGGGTTAGGCTGTCGGGAAACAGTAAACATCAGAAAAGACCCGGTGCCCATAACCCCAGGGCTCTGGACAGCCAGACCACTTCTCCAAAACATAGGCCAGACCCGGATTTTCTGCAGCTCTGCCATCCCTCTCTGACCAGCTCTCTTACTTCCATGACCAGAACCTTCCTGAGGTTCTGAGGGGAAGCAGGTAAGTGAGAAAGATGGGCAGCTGACAGGCCAAGAAGTGGGGGGGGGGGGGGGGGCTTCCCCTGAGGCTGAACCCTTCAAGAGGTCTGCCCCTGACTCCAGGTGCTCACTGGGCCCAGGGGCCTCTCTGGTGCTGGCAGGGGAGAATGGGGCTGGGGAGCCAGTGATTTGCCATCATAGACAGGACGTCTTACACTAATACAATGAATGTGTTCTAAGTGCCCGACAGACAGTAGCCGCTCACTTAGTTCCAACACGGAGGAAGGGAGGAAGGAGAGAGGGAGGGAAGGGAAGAAGGAAGGAGCGGGGAGGTATGGAGGGAGGAAGGAACGGCTGGGAGGGAAGAAGGGGAGGGAGGAAAGAGAGGGGAGAAAGGAAGGGAGGGAGGAAAGGAAATCAAATCAAAATGCTACAAACGCAAATAACCGACGCACTTTCCTGGAGCACATAAAGAGGAATAGGATACACGGGGCGCCTGGGTGGCTCAGTGGATTAAAGCCTCCGCCTTCAGCTCAGGTCATGATCTCAGGGTCCTGGGATCAGGTTATGATCTTAGGGTCCTGGGATCGAGCCCCGGCATCAGCCTCTCTGCTCAGTGGGGGAGCCTGCTTCCCCCTCTCTCTGCCTGCCTCTCTGCCTCTCTGCCTATTTGTGATCTCTCTCTCTCTCTCTCTCTGTCAAATAAATAAATAAAATCTTTTTTAAAAAATTAAAAAAAACAGGATACAAGTTTGCTCTCTACAACTTAAACCCTAATCATACAGGCAAAACCATCCCCTGAGGCCACCTTTCCAACCTTTTTTCTGGGCGAGACCTCCCCTGCTTCCAGGCACCCGGGTCCAGGCACCATTCCCTACCACACAAGTGCTTCTGTGATTTCAGATCCTTGCTCCTTCGAACTCGCCCTTTCCTCTCACTCACGGAGAGAGCCCGGCGAGCCGGGTCACCACTCCAGGGTGGCTCCAGGGGCCCCGGCTACACGCGGGCCAGGAAAGCAGCGCGGGGCAGAGGGCGGTGCGCGCATGCGCCGGAGGCAGCCTGGCCCCGAGGGGCAGGGGGAAGGCGGCAGTCCACCGGGCTTGGACACCCTCAGCAGGACTGCCAGCAGTCCCTGGACGAGTGTAGAGCAGGCTTGATGGGGATGCCAAGAGACACGTGCACGGCGTGGCTCCTCTAAGAACAGGCTGAGAATACCCTCAAAAAAGAAACGGCCACGACAGAAGGTGCTTGTGTGCGTGGAGGCAGAGCCAAGACCATGCCGCATGCCCCGAGAGGGGAGAAAGGCAGAAAGCCGTATTCCCAAGGCCAGTGAAACCAGGTGGTGGGAGATGAGGCCCACGTCACCGTGTTGAGCAAAAGGGCAATTAGGACAGCAAACCCCAAATAAACCAATTAAGAAATGGAAGACAGACAGATGACCACGAGGACATGAAAGATGTTCCACATCACTAATCATTAGGGAAATGCAAATCAAAATCACAAGATACCACCTCACATTCACTAGGATGACTGCTATTAAAAAAAAAAAAAAAGCATAAGTTTTATGGTATGTGTATTTTACCACAATAAAAAATTGGGTGAAAAAACGTTATAACAGGAAGCCATTTTACAGTAGAACAGGATACGGAAGTTAAAAAAAAACAACAATAAACCACTTTGGGGCGCCTGGGTGGCTAGGTCGTTAACCGTCTGCCTTCTGCTCAGGTCATGATCCCAGGGTCCTGGGATCAAGCCCCAAGTTGGGCTACCTGCTTGGTGGAGAGCCTGCTTCTCCCTCTCCCTCCATCTCCTGCTCTGCCTACTTGTGCTGTCTCTATCTCTCTGTCAAATAAATAGATAAAATCTTTTTTTTTTTTTAAAGATTTTATTTATTTGACAGAGAGAAACACAGCGAGAGAGGGAACACAAGCAGAGGGGATGGAAGGGGGAGAAGCAGGCTTCCTGCAGAGTAAGGAGCCCGATGCGGGGCTCAATCCCAGGACTCCGGGATCATGACCTGAGCCAAAGGCAGACGCTTAACGACTGAGCCACCCAGGCGCCCCTAAATAGATAAAATCTTTAAAAAAAAACACTCATATCTCAGAAATAATCCATTTTAATGTTAATCAAATAGTAATCCAGTATTCTTTTAAGGATTCTTTGATTTGCTGTGTTGATTCCCATTCTGTGGATAAAATAATTATATTTAATTAATTCCCTATTATGATACATTTTGATGGTTTCCATTTTGTTTACTATTATAAACGTTTGGCAATTAAATTCCTTGCATATATATATATATATGTTTTTTTTTTTTAATTTATTGTGGGGTTTTTTTAAAGATTTTATTTATTTATTTGACAGAGAGAAATCACAAGTAGGCAGAGACGCAGGCAGAGAGAGAGGGGGAAGCAGGCTCCCTGCTGAGCAGAGAGCCTGATGTGGGGCTCGATCCCAGGACTCTGGGATCATGACCTGAGCCGAAGCAGAGGCTTTAACCCACTGAGCCACCCGGGCGCCCCTCCTTGCATATATTTTTAAGTGAATTATTTATTCAAAAAAGGGCTGTTAGGATAGGTTATGGGTCATGGGGGCATGTGGGTAGGACAAGGCAGGGAGCACAGCCTTGGCCTGAGAGACCAGGGGTTCCTGGCAGCCAAGCAGGGCTTAGAGCAGAGCCTTAGATCACGCCTTTACATACTTGATCATTTCCACGACCCCCCGGGGAATCATGGTAGAACGAAGATTGCAGTTCAGTAGGCCCGGGATGGGACCCGGGTTCTGCATTTCCAGGGATGCTGATGTGGCTGCACCTCACGCTAGTAGGCCTTTTAGTAGGCCTCAGGATGAAGGGTGAACACAGGGGATGGGGTCTGTGACAAGGCTGGTGACAGGACTGGAGAGACTTCCCTCAGGATTTGGCTCTGTGGTTTGTAAAACTCCACCCTGACTCTTCACAGAGGCGGCAAGAGAGAGAGGGGTTCTGAACCCCTTTGCTGGGGCCGCAAGGGCAGAAGTCACACATCCTGGGCGGCTTCCTGGTGGTGACAGCAAGAACAGAGAAACCCGAAAGGGCAACTTCAGAGAAGACGGGGGGCCCCGTGGGAATGTCCCCAGCTGGAGAATACATGCATTTTTGCTTCACTTTTTCTTGTGGAAAGGAACATAACCCCTCTTATCTCATCATCACCGTCAATAATTATCAACTCATGGCCCATTTCCTCCAACCATCCAGACTAGTAACAGATCACTTCACTCAAAAATATTTTAAAACATATCTCCAGGGGCACCTGGGTGGCTCAGGGGGGTAAAGCCTCTGCCTTTGGCTCAGGTCATGATCTCAGGGTCCTGGGATCGAGCCCCGCATCAGGCTCTCTGCTCAGCGGGGAGCCTGCTTCCCCCCCTCTCTCTGCCTGCCTCTCTGCCTACTTGTGATCTCTCTCTCTCTCTGTCAAAGAAATAAAATCTAAAAAAAAAAAAAATCTCCAGAATATGAGTCCTCTCTTTACTAATATCTATGTTTTGTTTTAATAAAGAAGAGAAAGCTTTCTCGAAAGCCATTTAGCAGTATTTAGTAAAATAATTTGTCACAAAATAGGGGCGCCTTGTGGCTCAGTCGGTTGAGTGACTAACTCTTGACTTCGGCTCAGGTTGTGATCTCGGAGTCATGGGACGGAGCCCCGCATCAGGATCCACGCTCAGTGGGGCGTCTGCTTGAGATTCTCTCCCTCTTCCCTTTTCCCAGCTCTCCTGAGCATGCACACCCTCTCTCTTTCAAATGAATAAGTAAATCTTTTAAAAGATAATTTATTACAAAATAAAAATGTTAACAAAACAATGGATCAAATAACAAAATTTCTGCATCTCATTTCTATAGAATGAAAACCAGGCAGTGTTTTAAAATTTGACATTTAATGACATTTGAGAAAATGAATTTCAAGATATAAAAAAGTGCCTTTGGTATAAAATATTAAGTAAAAAGGAGTTATAGAACAGTCAAAGCAGGATGACCTTAATTTCCTAACACTGTAATACACACATGTAATGTGCACAGGAGAGAAACTGGAAGAAAATATATCAAAGTTTCAAGTGGCTTTCTGCGTAATTTAAATTTTCTCATTGTGCTTTTCTGAGTGTTTGATGAACAATGAGAATGTATGGCAATCATAAAAGCATTAATGAAAGATACAGTGGTGCCCGGGGCTTCCCGGAGGGCACTGGTGTCATCCTAGGACTTGTCACTGGTGAGTGACTGCATGCACTCCTTTAGCCCACAGCATCCTCCCAGGCAGCCCCTAGTTTCTTTTCTAGATTTAGGACTGGTCTTCAGAGCCCTTTACCCAGTCTCTTTTGCTGGCATTTGAACCTAGCTGGCCCCCATTTGGCTCCAGATGGTGGAGGAACCAGTTCCCTCCCCTCCCAGGTTTCCTGGGATGAGTCCCTTTAAGCACCCATGGGCCCGGGCCAGCTGCTTTTGGATTTAGTGGATTTATTGGGCAAGGACTTTACACAATCTTATCTCTTGGCGATCTGAAATTAAGCCAGGCTGCAATGTCTTATTTGGCCAATAGGTGGTGCTGCGTAACACAAAAGCACCAGTGCCCAGCGGTTCTGAAGATGGGTTTCAGGGATCCTTGTAGTAACTGCTGTAGAGGGCTTGCTGCGGTAGCATAGCTACCTAAGGGTATGCAAACTTACCAGCTGCCACTATCACTACCATGATCACACAGGAATAGCCATTTCAATATAAATGTAGGAAGACAGAAAACTCAGAATAAAGGCAGTTCTTGAACTTGAATATTTTAAGAAAAATTCTGTTGTATGATTCTTATTCTTGTCATTTCAACTTAGACCAATGAAAACTTGACCCTAGACCAGCACGACCCTAGATCAGCACTGGTGCTGAATTGGCCTTTGGGAACCCCTCCTCTAGCCAAGGAAGGATTCCAGGAGGAGGTCCCTCCATTCCCCGAGGTCAAATTTCCATAAAAATCAATTTGCTTCAAATTAAGAACACCTTTATGTTCCCAGTGTCCAGTGAGACATCTCTACTAGATCTTTCCTCCACTCGTGGTTAAAGTGGAGCAGTGAGCCACTCTTAAGCAGTACTATCTCTCTTAAAAACACAGGTTGGGGATGCCTGGGTGGCTCAGTCGGTTGAGCGTTTGCCTTCAGCTCAGGTCGTGATCCCAGGGTCCTGGGATCAAGTCCTGCATCGGGCTCCTTGCTTAGCGGAGACCTGCTTCTCCCTCAGCTGGCCACTTCCCCTGCTTGTGCTCTCTCTCTCTCACTCTCTCTGACAAATAAATATTTAAAAACAAAAACAAAACACACAGGTTGATCACCTCATCACTCTACTTAATCTCCTCTGCTGTCAAAAGGACTCAGGATATCACAGGAGCAGCTTCACGATCTAGGCCTGCCTCACTCACCAGGACCAGGATTGCATAGGAGCTACCTCCGGCTCATCCCAAAAACACAGAAGAAGGATGGCCTCCAGCCTTATCCAACTGCAGCACTTAAACCCAGTCCGTTCCCTCCAGCTGCAATGTTGGCATGCCCCTCACCTTCCCGACACTTGCCTGTTCTTCCCCAGCAAGTCAGAACAATGCCACCTGCTCCAGGAAGCCACCTCCTCTGCTCCCAAGGCGCCTGGCACATAATGATCTAGAGTACTTGTCACCTGGTTAGAATGCCAGTGTCCCCTGGGCAGACTGTCCATTCGGCTTGTGTTCCCTACCCAGGACTTGACTCAGTAAGGCACCCGGTGAATCCTGGCTGATTCATTGATCCTCCTCGTTGGCAAACAAGCCTAGGTCAGCTTTTTCAAAAGCCTCCCTTAAGATCTTTTCAATCAAGCCAGGAGATGCTGGCAAAAGCTGGCAGGCCGGTTGGAGTGAGCAGAACAGCAGGAAGCCCTGGGACTTAGGGAACCGGGGATCTGGCAAAAGTACATTCGGTTTCCTGATACACTGAGGAGCCCCCGATCATTTGGTGTCATCCTTGCAAAATACCTTTTCTGAAATGTACTAGCTCTGCCGACGCTTACCAAGAAACATTTTAAAAAATGGAGTTGAAAATGTCCGTGATCTGCAATAAGTAATGACTCTGTAGCAAAAGAACAAATTATTTAATAAAAATAAAATGAAATTAAGGGAAATGGGAAGAGAAGTGCGCGTACACCAGAGTTGTGGTCAGTAGGAACAGCAGGAACATGAAAAAATAAAACATACAATGATTACAGTTTACTGGGTATTTGTCATGGTTCACACACTAAGCAAAATACTTGATCTATGCAACCTCACTTAATCCACGCAACGGTTGTAAAAACCAGAGATGACTGTCCCCCGACTTATAGGCTCGGAAAGGTTATGTAACTTCTCCAAGATCAGATGCAACTGGAATGGAATCCAGGTCTAACCCCAAAGCCCCAAATTAACTTAATGTTAACTTCTCTTTGGTGACAAATTGTGACCAAATATATTTTAGGGGTGCCTGGGTGGCTTATTCAGCCAAGCGTCTGACTTGGGCTCAGCTCATGATCCCGAGGTCCTGGGAGCCCCCCTTTAGGCCCCCACTCAGCAGGGAGTCTGCTTCTCCCTCTCCCAATTCGTGCTCACACACTGTCACGTTCTCTAATAAAATCTTTAAAAAGAAATACTTTTTTTTTTTTTTTTTAAAAGAAATACTTTTTAATCGCAGTTAAATATAGTTGAATTCCTGACTTAGCACACAGGGTACACAGAACGTGCCTGGATCTGAAGGCTCCAGACCTTCCAGGCCCGAGAGCCCACGGTGCAGGCCGGCCTGGGGCAGCGGACACACACATAGCACCCAGGCCCATCCTAAATGGTCTTTGTGTTGTTTTTCACAAACCTAAACCATCAGCTTCCTCTCCATGATTTAGCTCTCCTCCTGCTCAGAGGCATGGTGAAGCTCAAAGGGCTAATTCCCTTGATCCAGTCATTTTCTAAGAACCACTAACAGACTAATCATTTACTTTTTAAACGGGCCAAGGATATTCATAGGTGGCTCACAGAAAAGGAAATATGAGTGGCCCGAATCATCTTCTACGTGTATGCCCTCATTAGAGAAATGCGAATTAAAGCTAGGGAGACCTGTCTGGCCGGCAAACATCGGAAAGCTCCGTAAAGCACAGAAGGCTCTCCTGCGCTGGTGGCCGGGGCTGCAGGAACTACCTGCCCCGTGGAGAGCCATTCGGCAGGACCCATGATGAGAGCACACACTCTGACCACTCCTGGGATCGCATCTTTCAGACTGACTTGCAAGTGGAAATTAATCCACATGTGCCGTTTTATTACAGCAGTGGTTATGAGGCCTGGTTAAACAGACCATGGTACATCACGGAACCCAAAACAAGAAGGTATGGCTATGAACTCTTCAAAATACTGTAAGCGAAAAAAACAAGACTCTGATGCTGAAAGGCAGCCTCCGGGGTGGGGAGGGGGAAGCTGGGGTGGGAGACTTCACTATAGACTCCTCGATACCTTCTGAATTTTAGATCACATGAAATATTCAGAAAAACGAAATTAAAGTACATATTGGAGCTTTCCTGGCTTAGCACCAGCTCTCCCCTGCAGTATACCCTGCCTTCTGGGAACTCTAGAGCAAGAAGGTGGGGACTGTGAGTCCGTGACTGCATCAGGGAGGCTCTGCCCCTCTTCGAGCCCTGAAGGGGTGGGAGCCCCTGGCGCACTTCCTCCCTCTGCCCACAGGTGGCGCCACGAGGCCGGCTGCCTGGACAGATGGTGGCCCGGGAAGCCCTGGGGCCTCCGGCTGCGGACCAAGAGACAAAGAAACAGGCAGGCACAAGTAACTAACATAAAATATAAACTAGCTTTATTTCTCTGGAAGAAGCAGGGATCCATAGCTGGGGCAGCAACTTTGGCGGCAGAGGCTGACAGGAAAACACGCAACAGTACGGGGAGGAGCTAGGTCAGGGAGGAAGCTCTGGTGTCCCTCCAGGGCAGCTGCCCCCTTGGTCTCCTTCCAACCCTGGGGCCTTGGGCCCTGGTCCCTGCCAGAGGACAATCTGGCACCCCCGCTCTGCATCCTGAGCCACTTAGGGCTATCTCCAGGCACAAGATCCTAAGACCAGCCAAGTCCCATAACGTATCCACGGCGAGGCCACAAGTCACATTCTCTCCGACACCCCAACGGCCCACCAGAGGATCCCTGGAGAAGGGCCCTACCCTGGGGAGGGCCTGCCGGGTGCTGGTCCCCCTTTCCGTGTGGCCGACACATCCTCCCTGCACGGGGTCCAGCCTGGCTTCCCCGCCGGCAGAGCCTGGGGACACGCTCCGGCCACAGGCCTCACACCCAGGGCTGGAGCCAGAGGCAGGCCGGCTGCAGGGCCTGCCGAGGCCGCCACCAGGCCTGCCTTCATAGGGCTTCTTCCCGCCCCTTGGCTGAGGCCACCAAGGGCTGATCCAAAGTTGCAGGGACAGCACTGGGTGAGGGAGGGACGGCAAGGCAGGGCTCCCAGTCTCCCGCAGCCTTGGTCTTGCCCCGCCGCACAAGGAGCGCTCGGAGCATCCAGCGGCAGCGTGTCCTCCACGCCCAGGCAGGGTCTCTCCCCGCCCTTGTCACATGGACAGGCTCAAGTGATTCCTTCCAGACAGACCCTCTGGCTCTCCCGACATCTCAGCGCCTAAAGGATGGGAAACAGCCAGAAAGCCCCTCCATCAACAGAGGGGCCCACACAACAGAGCAGGGAACGTCTAGCGTGGGTGGGCCTGAGGGGGCCTCCTGGTGCTAGACTCATCAGTTGAGAAGTCAGCAGTAACCTGGTGCCTTTTACCTTTCATACTGATAATAAGAGAACAGCAGTACTGTTTACTAGACTATCAGAGGGCGACGAGCCCCACGAGAGGAGAGGCTCTGGTTCCCTCTTTCACTCATTAGTTCATCTGAACCAAGGGGCTAAGGGGTCTACAGGTGCTCAGGGGAACCGCTCTCCCCCCGAGCTGTCCCGTCCCAGCATGAGCATGGGGGCTGCTGCCTGCCTCGGGGTGCGTGGCCCGCGGGGGCCAGGCTGTCCCCGACGCGGGGCACGCCGGGCAGGCTCACTTACTTGTGGTGGGCAGGGCCGCAGGGGCCCAGAAGGTGGCAGCCGGCTTGCTCCAGGTTCCAGTCGCACATCTCCAGCACTTTGTGGCACTCGCTTCGCGGCCGCAGACCCAACCCAAAGAGCTGCTCCACCTGAGGGAGCAGAGTGTGGCGCCATGGGACACACGGGGGCTGAAGGGCAGCGGCCAGGGTGGGGGCAGAGGGGGGCCAGAGGCAGGCTGGCAGGGAGGGGTGGGGGGAGCCGAGAGTGGCAGAACCAGTCCTCGGGGCCCTGAAAGCCAAAGTGGGCGGGAGGTGGAGGTACCTTCAGATACTGGGCAGCCCGCTGCACGCTCCAGCTGTGGCTCTGCAGGGCCGCCTGGCACTCCTCTGTGGTCACCCCATGCACCATGGCCTGCAGCTGGGCACACCCACCCACCTACCCGTCAGCTCAGCTTGGGCCCATTCCTCTGGGGCCCTGGGGCCACTGCCCGCCCCCCCCCCGCCCCCCACTGGCAGCCGTGCCCAGCACTCACCATCTGGATCTTGTCCGCTGGCCGTCCAGCCTCTGGCCCGTCCCCAGGGCAGCCCCTCTGTGGCAGCCGCACCGTGGCCCTCAGGGCTGGTGGCCGAGCCCCTGGGTTACTGTTGTTGGTGGAGAAGTTGGCCTTGGGGTCTGGGGCGGCCTGGGGCATCGGTCGAACAGTGGCCGTGGGGGCGGCAGGGGCTGGGGTGCTGGGCGGGGGCAGCAGCAGGGGCACAGGCAGGGGGGCCGGCTCTTCAGGGCTCTGGGCCTCCCGCAGGAAGCGCTGATAGCGTTCCAGGTAGGGTGGGCGCTCAGGCAGCAGGTAGTAGTGGGTGCTGCTGACCTTCTTGCCGTCTCGGACAATGGGGAGGATGCAAGGCCCCGCCCGTGGGCCAGGCGCCTGGATCACTTGGGGCGTGGCATACTTGGGGTCGGAGGCGAAGCTCTGGGTGGTGGGCATGGTCTTCCCCGGTGAGCTGGAGAGCCGGGGTGGCAGCGGAGAGCTTCCGGGTGGTACCAGGGGGCTAGGGGTCCTCGAGCCTTGAGGGGACAGGGGTTCCCGGGGAGGCACCCGGGGAGGGGAAGCAGGTCCGGGCCACCGCCCTAGCTCCTCCTCGCCTGAGGAGGCTGGAGACAGCTCGCCCCGTGGGCGGGTGGGCCTTGGGGGGATGGGCACACGAGGGGGCACCTGGGGCTTGTCCTCACCCACTGGGGATGGGCCAGGAGAAGGTCCCAGGGAGCCCGCCGGGACCTGCAGCTGCCGCATGCACTCCTGCTGCAGCGCCTGGAAGATCTGTGCGGTCTGGGCCGAGCTGGGTGGCTTGCCCCCAGCCTGGGGCGGGAGGAACAGATTGTCCTCCAGGGGAGGGAGCAGCGGCGCCTGCTCAGGCACAAAGGCGTAGTTGGTCTCCCCCTGGCTGGGCCCTGCACAGACCCCTGCACCCACCAGGGTGCTGTTGATGGAGCAGACCTCAAAGTCATCCTCGTCCTGGGCCACATCGTCATAGGCGGGAGGCGGGGGCAGTGGGCGGGCATCCCAGTCCACCACGGGCGTGGGGTGCAGTGGCCGGGGCAGGGCCCGCGTGGGGCTCTGCGGCGGGGTCTTGTCCAGCAAGGAGCAGGCGTCCATGGCCAGCTGCGCCAGCGAGGGTGCGCAGGGCCGCGGGGCGGGGACGACGGGTTCCTCGCCAAAGTCGATGAGCGTAACCTCGCCCCCGCCGCCGCGAGCCGCCTTGGTGCCCGGCACCCGAGCCGAGGGCTTCGCCAGCCACAGCCCACGGGTCAGGGCTGGCTTCCGGAGGCCCAGCCTCTTGAAGTCGCTGGACAGGGGGTCCTGGTCCTCACTCACAGGGTCGTAGGTTGGCTCTAGGATACAAAGGGAGACCCCGCCAGGGAGGCAGTGTCAGGCAGGGGGACAGGGGAAGAAAGGCGAGTATCTTCCGCCAACTCCCCACTCCCACTGCCCCCAGAGGTGAGCCCTCGGCTGCCAAAATTCTCAGTACACACCAACCCTATTCAGACAGGAGGACAGAACCTGCTTCGGATGCTGCCAACTCTCCAGGGGGCTGATGCGCCCCTGCCTCCATCTCGGCTAGAGCAAGCAACACCCCACAAGCTGCCTGACACCCCGACACACAAGACCCCAAATACCCCAGGCTCCCGGACCCCGGTTAGTGGCCGCTAACCCCCACCCCTTACGGCACGCCATTAGTGCGGGTTGGGGGCTACAGGCAATCACCCACCACCCAGGGCAGCCGGTGCCGTCCTTGGAGAGCACGGAGCTCATGACCCAGCACCACAGAAGCCCAGACACAGCCTGGACAGGTCCCAAAGGGAGCGGGGCAGGGCCCAGTGATGGCGGAGAGGTGGGCGCCAGGACCACACAGTTGCTCCAGAAGCCCAGGCTTTTGGAGGTTGGGGGAGAGGCAGGCATGCTGGGCCAGGTCAGCGGCAAAAGCTCACAGCACACGCCCCATGTCCCATCCCACGCAGCCAGCCCAGCGGGGCTCTGTACCTTCCAGAAGGAGAGGAGGAATGAGAGGAGAGAGGGGACGGGGGCAGGGGCCAAGGCATCGAGAGCAGCCCCACTTACTCTGAGCGAAGATGGCAGGCTGAGGTGGGCGAGGTGGAGGCTCCCCTGCAAGAAAGGCCATGCGGAGAGTAGAAGGGCAGAGCGAGATGGACAGAGGACAGGGGAGGGAAGACGGCCAGACGAGAGGGCAGAGCGTGGAGAGAGACAGAGAGAGGACAGTGAATAGGGGCGCGTGAACGTACGAACCCAACAGCAATGGGAAGCAGTGGGGCGGCAGGATGGGGGGACCGTGTTCCGGAGTGACGGGCACAGGATCCGGGAGATGGATGAGGCTCCTGGCCAGCGTGAAGCCCAGGGGGTGGTTTTGGCTCAGGAGAGGACAGTAGGATTAGGGGGAGTGAGGAAAGCCAGGATCTGAGCCCGGCGGGGAGAAGGGCGGAGGGAAGTTGAGGTGGGCAGGCCAACCCAGGACCGGCCGAGGGTGCCCACCTCGGCGGATACAGCTGCCTCTCCTCTTCCACCCCACGGCCAGCCAGAGCCAGGGCACAGCTGTCCCCCGGCAGCCCTGACCCAACTGTCCCCGGGCCAGAGCAGCCGGCTCGGCATGCCCGGAGAGGACAGTGCCTCTTCCTGGGCAGCTGACGAACTCGGGGGGAGCTGGGCTCTTACTTTTCACCCTTCCTAGATGCTGGGTGGGTCGAGAGGTGCTCAGCTCCACGCTCAGCAGATCAGGAGGGTCCATGGGGTTTCCCAGGTATAGTCTGTGGGGAGACAACTGGGTCAGAAGGGGAGGCCGGGAGAAGGCTGTGCACTGGCCACCGTGGGCAAACCTCAGGCGGAGACCAAGACCCCGGGTGTGTGCCGGGTCCATCTTGTCCGAGTCCCACACAGACCTGGGCCGGGAGCACAGGACTTTGAACTCCCCACAGCTCCCCGACAGACTGTACCCCAGGCTGGGGGGCAGTGGTCATGGAGAGAGGATAAGGCAGAAGTCCCGACTGCAGGCTGAAAGGTTTGAACTGAAGGGGCTCCAAGAATAACCCCCAGGAGCAGAGCCGGCCACCCGCAACGGCCAGGGCACCCCACCCACGCCTGGCAGCCACCCCCGGCCCTCCCCTGGGGCGCACCGGCCGCACGACCCTCGCAGGGTGGGCAGGAGGCATGCTCTTGCCCCACAGCCAGGTGGAGGAGGGGCTGGGCCCTCTGGGCCCCGACAGAACATATCCAGTTCTGTGTCACTGGCCTGCTCCCGATTCACCCTCTCCTGTCCCGTGCTGACTGTCAGAGACTGGGACTTAGTCACTGGGCTGATTAAAGCCCGGAGGAATGGGGCTGGGCCGGCCACAGCACGCCGGGAGCAGGGCAGAGGGCGTCGGGCCTCCTTTCGGAGGGCGTCTCCAGACTTCACCCCAACTCCCTCAGGCCCACGCCTGGCTCTTGGGAGGTGAGAGGCACCAGCTGCTCTCCCGGGCTTCGTGTTCTGGTGCGGGAGGGCAAGGGGGAAAGGCCTGCTTCCCCACGCCTGAGAGGGCAGAGCCGAACGTCAGGAGAAGGCAGAGGAGAAAGGGCCGCCCGGAAGCCCCCTGGGTCAGCAGAGAGAGGAGCTGCCAGGTGGCTCCCTGGGGCAGGGCACTCAGGAAGTGACTAATTCTTCTCCGTGTCCTCCCCAGATGCCCCCCAGTGACCTCATCCTTTTGCTTAAAGGAGACTGATCCCCCCGCCCCCGCCAGGTACAGAGTGAGCAGGCGGGTGGGGGTGCTGCCTAACCTTCCCTGTGGAGTCTCCCCACAGGGAGCTCTTCCCCCGCGCCCCCGAGTCTGGGAACACCAGCTCGCGTGAGCTGAGCGTGAGGGGAGGGGAGGGCAATTCTACCAAACAGAAGTGTGTCTCCAGCTCCCGAAGCTCCTAACCCCGGTTCTGCCTGCAGGGAACAGCTTCTGGGCAGTTCCCTCTGGGCAGAGACCCTCTGTCCCACGGCTATGACAAGGACCTGGAAAGCCAGCGAGAGCCTGTGTGCCCAGGAAGGGGCTGCTGACTCTGGAGCCACAGGTGACCCCCCACCCCCAATCACACTCACTCGTCGATCTTGTCGGGGAAGCCCCAGCAGTGGCGGGGGTCACTGTCGCCATGTCCCGTGTGGATGAAGCTATTCTGCAGGGGCTGACTGATGTCCTGGGCCGACAGGCCAGCCACGGAGGTCACCACGTTGCGCGGAAAGGGCCCCACACACAGCGTCCGCGTGTTCTGCCCACGCCACCAGTAATTCTCAGCCCTGCTCAACAGAGATGACACAGTGGGCCCCAGGGTGTGGGGGGTGGCCCAGGGAGCGGGACCCTTTTCACACCAAGCTCTCTAGCCATGCTATCTGACCACCTTGGCAGAAGGGGGCCTGAGGGCTATGACCTTGAGACCAAGGGAGTCTGCCATGAGCCCGCCTCCCCACGACCGGTCACTCCACCTGTACAGGGCCCAGCTGTTCACACACACCTTACCCCAAAACACCTAGGTGGGTCAGACAGCTTTTCCTACAGTTCACAAATAAGGAAACAGGTTCAAACAAGTGACAGGACTTGCCACAGCTCCCAGACAGATCGTAGCAAACCCAGAATTCAAATTCGGTTGTTATGGTCTGCGAGCCAGCACCCTTCCTACAAAGCCACCTCACCCCCTTCCTCATGGACCCCCACCCTCTGGCCATTGGACCTTACTCTTCAGCCCAGTTTCCCAGCATCCTGAGCTGCAGGGTCTGAGGAGCACCATGGCCTCAGCACTGGGCTTGGAGCCAAGCCCTCCAACCACACTCTATCTCCTGCATGCATCCCCTCATGCATCTGGAAGCACTCAAAGCAATCCACACTGTCCCATATCCAGTTCTGTGTCACCAGCACCTTCTGCAACCTCTCGGCAGGGCTATGGGACCCTCGCCCTTTCCCCCCGCCATCTCCTGGGGAACACCACTCTTGTCTTAAATACAGAGTCTAGAAAAGGACCCAGTGTCCCAGTGTAGCCGGACTGTGGGACCACCAGCCCCTCACTCTGATCTCTGCTGATGCAGCCTAGGCCCAGGCCTGGGGTGGGGGTTAGAGAAGGAGAGGACCCTCCTGGACACTTCGAATGGCAGGCTGCAGCTCCTGTATCTGCTGCTGGGCTCAGCACACCTGACAACGTGGGCAGAATCCGAGTTGAGGCAGAGGGAAGGGCGGCCTCATGCCGCTGTGGCGGACACATGTGCATACCCAATCAACCCCCATCCACAAGGCCAGGAGCGGAAAGGTCTCCTCCAAACTGGGGCCAGACTGCAGGGGCCGAGGGAGGATGGAGAATGAGCTCCTGAAGCCTCCTCCGGAAGGTGACGTGGCCCCCCTGGGAGCAGCATAACCTCAAACCGCCTGCTCGGGAGGTCACGGGTCAAGCCCCACGAGTCCAGCAGTGCTCAGGAAGCCAAGAGGTGGGGCAGGGGAGGGCTGGGAGCCCGGCCTCCCTCTAAACAAGGCTGCTGATCAGCCCACCGCCAGACACAGCAACCCTGTAATTACACCCTTCCCTGGGGTGGGAAGGGCAGGAGAGGAAGGAAGAAGAGAGGACAACACCCAGGAAGGGACAAAGCCGTCGGAAAACATCAGGGCCCTTCCGAGGAGAGAAACGCCACCCAGCACTGCAGCTCCGGGGGCTGGCTGAGGTTGACATCCGCCCGTGAAGCAGGGTGAGGAGGATGCCCGCCACCGGGGGACCCCGCTGCTGCTCTCCCCCTCCCCCCGGTACCCACTGGCTCCCCGGGTTCTGCATGCCTCTCCATGGACTCTCCCGGACACCCACCCCAGGCTGGACATTGGACTCCGCTCTCCGCCCCTCTTCAGAGGCGCGCGTTAACCTGGGTGAGAGAGGCGGCCGAGGCAGAGTCGCATTCAGCGGAGAACCGAATCGCGTCTGAGGCCAGGGCCGCCCTGTGACCACATCCTCCCTGTGGACCCTGAGCAAGGCCAGGCTGCCAGGAGGTCCCTCCCTCCATCCCCTGCCTCTTGCCGGCATGGCCGAAGTCCTCGCACAGCAACTGCTCCGGACCCGCTTCTGAGAGCGCAAGACGCCAACGCCCCCCTCATTGCAGGTATGGCCGAGGCAAGAGCGCCCGGGCCACGGGGAGTCCGGACGTCATTTCCCACACTCTGCTCCCAGGGGAGGGGAGCTGGGAGGGCAGGGTGCGTGGAAGACAGACAGACAGGAGTCACATCCCAAGCACACTCAGCAGTAGCACCCTCCCGACGACACATAACTCTTAAGACAGCCGACGCTCCCCTGCAGGGCCCGCCGACCCCCTCGGGGGTTTGGTGGGACCCAGGCGCCAGCGGCTCACACAAGGAGGCCACCAGTCCCACCCGGCCTGCCCCGGCCACACACCCCCACCCCCGAAACAGGCCAGAGTCTCCACGGCAACAGGAGGGTCAGGCCCACTGTGGACAGACACGGCGGTGCAGACGGAAGTCCCCGGGGAAAGAGACCGGGGCCCAGCAGCTCCGGCGAGAGCATTCTGTCTCCCGCTGCCTGTTGGCGTCCCAGGACACGCAAGGAGTTGAGTGGCACCTGGGAAACCGAGGCCTGAACTGAGAACTGCCTGAGGCTGCCCCTGCTCTACTTGGGACCAGCTTCTGGAAGTCTCAGCCCCCGTCCCAGTCCTGGCCTGAGGTAGTCCAGCCCAGAAACGGCTGATAACTGTTGCTTAAACATTCTCCTCAAAACACAGCCCCACTCCCTTCTGAGTGGCCCGGGCACCCCTCGTGTTGAGGGGCCACCCGGGCCCCTGCTCTCCCTTCCCCTACCTGCCCCTAGAAGCAGAGGCTCCGGGGACTAGGCTGGGCCAAGGGCCTGAAGATGGATTTCAACGCCTATCTCCCCTTCTCTGGTCCCATAAGAATGGAACACGGAAGTGCTGCTGGCCACCCCCGCTTCCAAGCAAAATCCCCTGGACAAGACCCACTCGTCACCGGTCCCTCCACCTGGACAGCACCTCACAAGCTTGACCGCGTCTGGGGGTCCTCTCCTGCCCACTACCTGGCGCCCTGAGCAGCCCCGAGCCACGGACAAGGGGGTCCCAGACTCGGCACCACTTCCGCAAGGGGAACCCACGGCTGCCAGAAGAGCAGACCCAAAGCTGGGAGCCAGGCTAAGGCACAGGGGAAGCAGAGAACCACGCGTACAAGCCCAGACCCTCCACCCAGAGACATGGAGACAGAGTCAGCCAAACAAACACAGAGACATCTGGGCACCGAGAAAACAAGGGGGCAGAGTGAAAGCACACAGGCCCACCCCCAAAGCCTCACCGGCTGTCGTGGCCTCCTGCCCTGCACCTCCCACCTCCTGAGCAGCTCCAGGAACCACACGCAGGCACCGTGGTCCAGGCCGGCCGCAGCCCTGGAGGAGGAGCCCAGCGAGCCCAGAGCCCACACCGGGAGGAAGCTGCGGAGCCGCCGCTGGGGCCAACCAAGGCCTGGGACGCAAGGGTGGGGCAGGGCACGACCACGGGGCCTCCCAAGAGGAGTGGCTCCCCCGGGGCCCCACCTGCTGCCCGCCTCGCTCTGGTGGAAACCCAGGGCACCAGCTCCTGAGACACACACCCCAGAACACAAGTAGCAACTGAGTCACCCTTGGGAACACTGGGCCCCCACTGGCAGCGGGGGATGGGAGAAAATAAAGACTCGAGGGCTATGTTGCACAAGAGGGGTCAGGTCCAAGGTCCTCAGGCTCCTGGAGCAGGGAATGGGTATGGGTCCAGACTTCTGACGTAAGGCCCTGCCACGCCCCTCTAGATGGGCCCTCACCCTCACCTTCCTATTTCCAGAATGCTCCCCAGAGAGCCAAACCTAGAGTCCCCTGTCTGGCCCCCAGACCCAAATCCAGAAACGATCTTCCTTCCTGACCCGGGGGCCTCTCGCCTCCTAGAAGCTTTCTACTTCTGTCCACCACCACTAACTCCCCAAACTGCCACCCCCACAACTACTGATATGTCATTTGTATTCCCAGATAGAGGACCCAAAGGCTAGGGGAGCCCTGGTGTGCAGAAGACCGCGCTGGGGCCACAGTGAGAGCAGGTCGTGTTCCTCCACAAGCACCCTGGGCTCCAAGGCCCACTCCATCACTGACTCAACCCAGACGATCTCCTCTCTTACCAACCCCCGTGGGGCACAGGATTTAACTACAAGCCCCAGACCCCCAAACCTGAGGCCCAGGGACAAAGGACTCCCCCATCCCTGCCTGGCTCTGCGTCATAGAAGCTGGGAGCACAGGGGATTTCCTCTGCCTCGCTCCTCTTCCCGGTCCTCGCTGCTCACCCCCTACCCCAAAGGCACCTCCAGCCTGCGCCGCCCCAACCAGTTCCTCAGCTGCCCTGGGGATCAGATAACAGAGGGTGGGGTGAGTGATGGGTAGGGCCTCCTGGGCAGAAAGGCTCCAACAGGGGCTGCAGGAAGGAGACATGACTCAGGAGATGCCACCCGGAGGCACAGACAAGCATCCCAGGTGTCTGGCAGGGGGAGGGGTCAGGAACAGAGGGCCCTGGGATGAGGACTGGGGGCGAAGGATCCCGGCTGGGCAGCCCAGCAGAGAGCAGAGCAGAGCCCCGGGAGGGTGTTGCGGGGCTCAGCGGGAGGACAGAGGCTGCCAGGAAGAGGGTGGTTGCTTTGGGGGTACTGACGGGCACCCAGGTGGGTAGTCAAGAGTCCCTGTCCTGGGAGGAGGCGAAAAAGGAAGGGGGAGAAGGTGAGAGGAATGTTCAAGAGTTCCAGAGTCCGTAGCTGTGGCCCCGAGGCCAAGCTGAGCCACTTCCTACGCCTCACCGTCATGGCAGCTTGGCTCTGACCCACACAGCCAGGGCCGGAGCCGAGTGGGAAAAGGGTAAAGGAGGTGGTGCCGGGCAGGGAAATTCCCGAGGAGCAGCAGCGTCTGGTACTTAACCCCAGGCACTCAAGAGCGAAGCCAGGCCCGGCCTCCCCTTACTGCACAGCTCAGGCTCCCCGCAGCCTGTGTTGTCACGGGAACCCTGGAGGCAGAAGAGCTCTCCGCCACCCCCACCCCACACCCCTGGAGGCAGCGCAGGGGTCGCCCCGCGCTCCCTACCTTCCCTCGATGACAGTGATGACATCGTTCATCTGGATGTGCAGCTTGTCTGGTTCCTCAAAGTCCTGGAGGGCCCGCATGTCCGTGGGCTGGGCCTGGGGGCAGGGACAGGTCACTGTCCAGCCTGGGCCCGAACCCTGCCCGGGAATACCCCGGCCCCACCGTGCGGGCCTGCCCTCACCTCCAGCAGGAAGTCCCGCAGGGCCACAAAGGTGGGCCTGTCCTCTGGCTTGTGGGCCCAGCACTGAACCATGACATTGTAGATATCCTGGGGGCAGTCCTCGGGCCGCGGCAGGCGCTCCCCTTCCTTGTCAATCTTATGCAGAATCTGGGGGCGGGCGGGGGGGATGGCACAGTCTGAACACAAGCAGAGCCCCCAGCTCTTCACCTCCCATCTTCCCTCCAGCCCATGGAACCCCTGGAGCTGTGGGCCACAGAGAAAAGGTCTCCAGGAGCCTAGACCTGGGCCTCTGACCCTCACCCCTGGCTGGGGCTTCTGGGTAGGTGGCCATGGCCACCCAAGGGAAAAAAAGGTAAGTCAGCCCCAGTCTGTCCCTCTCCTCGCCACCAGGGTCCCTGCTCTCTGCTCAGCTATCTGGCTCTTGGGCAGGGAGACGTGGGGACCCTAGAAGTAAGTTCCAACAGGGCCAGGTGGGGAGCCAGGAGCCCAACTGACACCCCTCCCATCCTGTAGGGAGCGCATCTCCAGCCCCTCACCTGACTGCCATTGAGGCCAATCCAGGGCTCCTGGCCATAGGTGAACATCTCCCACAGCGTGACCCCAAACATCCAGGTGTCGCTGGCATGGGAGAAGGTGCGTGTCTTCAGGCTCTCTGGAGCGCACCTGGCAGAGGCAGGGGTCACACGGAGAGCCTCTCAGAGCATGCCCACCCACATCAGCCCGCTGGACACACACCACTCACTCAACGTGGGGCGCCTGGGTGCCAGGCTCACCAGCAGGTGTCGGTGACACGTGTGAAGTGATCAGGGACAGGACTGACTGACTGCGGGAGGCACAGAACTTGGAGAAAATCATCTGTGCTCATGTCTTTATTCCCGTGGAGCCGGGGCGGGATGAGGGGGAAGTCTGCAGGTCAGGGAAGCAGTTGGGGGGCAGAGGGGAGGTCAGAGGCTCCAGAAGTCCATGAGGGGGAGGAGAGGGGATAAAATCTCGGGCTGTTTTCTAATTGTGGTGGGAGGATGACAATTTCCGGATTTGGGGCAGGATCCTGGGATTTGGGTCATTTCAGCAGGAAGATGTGGGTGGGAAATTTGGATAGGGTCTGGGGAAGAACCGAAACGGCTGGAAACAGTTAGACCGGCTTCACCCAAGTATCCCACAGTCCCTCTGGGACGCCCTTTTGGCTGAGACTGAGAAACGCCACCGCAGTGGAGGCAGCAGGGGGCTCTCCCGGGCCGGCTAAGGTGCAGGGGGACAGGCAAGCCGACCTAACTGGACAGAAGACTCTCTCCTGGGACTGGAGAGCTGGCCCTGACACTCCAAGGGGGCAGGACCCAAGGACAGTCACTCAAGATCCCCAAGCCTCATGTCCCTCATCTGTGAAATGCGAGTAACAATCTGCTCGTCTCACAGCGGCTGTTATGAGGGGACTTCATCATTTACCACCGAAACCGGGACACCTGGGTCTGACGGGGGCGCTATTACTGCCTCCAGAACAACAGGCAGAGCCTGGAATGTGTGGTCACCCGACATACAAACTTGGTTATTAATCAGGGGGTGCTGTGCATCCTGGGTTAGAAGAACCAGACCTACTCTTCACACCCCAAAGCCAGGAGACCACACTCCTTCGGGTGCGTCTGGAACCAATGGACCATGATGGCCTGAGCACAGGACAAGCTCACACAGGGGCCAGCGCAGGGCCGGGTACCCCTCCAAGTGCAGGTGAATGTCCCTGGTCAGCCTGCCAGGCCCGGCATGGCTCGACCCTGCCTGCAGCTAGCTCTCCCTGGAACGTACTTGCCAACCAGTCTGCCTCATTAACTGCAGACATTTTAGAAGCTTCCTACGGAATCCTCCAGGAAGCCCTTGCGAGCCCCCACAGCACTCACCCCTGTGCATCGCACTGCCCGGCACACTGGCCCAGAGAATTCCCAGATGGATGAGTGGATGGACTGCACACAAGATGGGTACCCCAGGCCCAGAAAAGACAAAAGCTACTGTGGTCGTAGGAGCCCTGGGGGCTCCGAGGCGGGGTCGTGTGGGGACCGGAATAGGGCAGGATGGGGTCCAGTCCCGGTGAGCCGGCAGCTCTTGTCCCTCACCAGGCGAAGGGCACCTTTCGATGCTCCTGCATGACATAGTGGTCGTCATTCTGGGGCAGCGCACGCATCAGCCCAAAGTCCCCAATCTTGACCAGGTCACGGGTGGCCAACAGCAGATTTCGGGCAGCCAGGTCTCGGTGAATGAAGCGCTTAGACTCCAGGTAGCCCATGCCCTCAGCCACCTGCACAGCGTAGCGGCTCAGAGTACCCAGGAGGAAGTGGCCCTGGTGCTTGCGCAGCCGGTCCAACAGCGATCCGAGCGGTGCCAGCTCTGTCACCTGAGGCCACAGGGGAGGCGGGAGAAGTCATCGTGGCGGAGCCCTGCCCGCCCTCCAGTGCCCCATGCTGGGCTCCCAGTCCCTCTCCGGAAGGTCTGAGCCATGCTCCATGCTCCTCCCTGGGCCTGCCCTCTGGGCCTTGTAGGACTTCTCCGGTTCCCCAAGCCTCTTCCTCCAGGTAACATGGGAACCCAAAGCCCCAGAGAAGCAACCACAGAGGCTCAGATTTGAAATTCTAAATATGAAACTCTAAGGCCAGCCCCTCCTACGAGTGCAACTCTCTGCCAATGAGTACAAACAAAATCCAAAGATGGACATGGGCTCCACAGGGCACAGGACCAGGCCAGCCCCCATCCAGTGGGGGACCCAAGCGTCCTTCATCAGGATGGAGGGGCCAAGCCCAGCACAGGCAGGGGGACGGGCAGACCTGGGGGCCTGGGGACCCTACCTGTGCACCCGGCCACCAGCCACAGCACTCACCATCTTCATGGGCGGCGTGAGCACCACACCGTAGAGGCGGATGAGGTTGCGATGGTCCAGCGAGTGCATGGCGTTAACCTCCCGGATGAAGTCGTCCATGGCCTCGGGCTGGCTCAGCACATCAGGCTTTAGGCACTTCACAGCAACACTCACCTGCCCGTGGTGCGGATGGTGAGGGGTGAGGACAGGCCCCAGGCCCCAGTGCTCTGTGCCCGCCTGCTCCTCCCTCCAACTCAGTCCAAACTGCCTTGCCTCGGGTCTGCTCCTCTGGGTAGGTGAGCACATCACGGGGGCCTGGGGCGGGGTAGCTGACTGACCGCCTCTGGGCCTCCCCTACCTGGGGGAACGCCCAGGCGAGACAGTAACCCGACAAGAAGAGATGATCAGTGTGATGACAGAATATTAAAATGCTGTCATAAAATGGAATACTTAAAATGTTTTTGGTGTGGAAGGAAAATGTTGTAAATATAATGCCAAAAGGGGCACCTGGGTGTCTCAGACGGTTAAGCATCTACCTTCGGCTCAGGTCATGATCCCAGGATCCTGGGATCGAGCCCCGCATCTGCTTTCTGCTTTTCCCTCTCGCTCTGCCTCTCCCCGCACCCCCTGCTTGTGCACACTCTTTCTCTGTCTCTAATGAATAGTCTTAAAATATATAAAGCCCCCCCCCAAAAAAAAAAAAATATATATATGTATGGCCAAATATATATGTGTGTGTGTGTATGTATGTATGTATATATATATATATATATGGCCAAAAAAACAAACCTATGGTGAGAGCAATCAGAAGAGTGTCTCCCTTGGAGGAAGAGAGTGAAGGGGCAAGAGGGCAAGAGGGCAAGAGGGCAAGAGGGAGGCTTCTGGGGGCTGACACTGTCCTCTATCGCGCTCGGGGCAGTGGTTACATAGGGCTGTGCATACGTAAAAACTCGCTAAGCTAAAATGCTAACTCTGCTTCCTGAGTGGTGGGATTACCAACAATTGTTTTTTCTTATTTTTTCAATAATTTCCAAAGTTTTATAATAAGTACATTATTTTTATAACTGAAAAAAAGAAACAGACGCATCCAGTTAAAGCTGATCATGGAGGTCATAGCAAACCCCTTTCTCATTCCAGGAGAGGGCAAAGACCTGCCTCAGAAGCAGCGTGGGGGGGCTCTGCCGGGGTCTCTCAGAGGCCTGTCCCTCCGCCATACCCCACAGGACCCAGAAAGCTCACCGTCTTCCCTGAGGGGGCATCCCACTCGCCCCTGCGCACCACGCCAAAGGAGCCATCTCCCAGCTTCTCGAAGAGATGCAGGTCCTTCTCCCCAATGAGGCAGGTGAGGCTCTGCAGGGGCCCCTCCCCTGCTGGGCCCCCCGGGGTGGGTGAGGTCTTCCGGAAGGTGCTCTGAGAGTGATGAGGGGGGAACTCAGCCTCCAGTCGCTTTCCACTGAACACCTGTTTGAAGGCAGCCAGGGGCCAGATGGAAGCCTGAGGCCCCGGAGCCGGTCACTCAGCCCTGCCCCACAGGATCCTCGGCTGGGCCTCCAGCGAGGTCCCGGCTTTGCCAAGCTGCCAGGGGGCAGCCGCGCTGGAGGCCCTCCCCTCCTCCAGACCACACCCTCAAACGGGAACCCACAGTCTCAGTGCGGTCTCAGGGTATGTGCCAGAAATGGACTGACAGGCATGCGGCTTGTGACTGCTGTGGCCCCACACCCAGCTGTGGGGTCAGGGAGAGCCCAAACCCCTCCAGACCCATCTTCTGCACCACCTGTCCCTCCCTGTCCCCCTGCCCAGCACAGACTCCGGGCCCCTAACCCGAGCAGATGGGCAGGAGCCCGAGGGGCCCTCCACAAACACCTCCCTTTCCATTTTTAGCCCTGGTCCCTTCTCTGGGTTGCCCATTTGGCGCTGTCTGTCTCCACCCTCCCTGGGGACCTGACTGCCCTTCATCCTGCCAGGGGGAGAGGATAATTTGAGCCTGAGGCTGGACCGTGCATGTGTGTGTGTGGCGGGAGGAGGGGGGTGGTGCTGATGAAGCAAGGCCTTGCTGGGGAAGGGCCTGGGAAGACAGCTGGGCTTCTGGAGGGGCGCCTAGCGCTGAGAGCTGAGAAAGGAAGACTGGAGGGGACTCCGCAGCCTGCGCTGTGGAGGGAAGGGGCCAAAGGTCAGGGGAGAGGAGGAAGGAGGCCCCGAGTAGCAGAGTTGGCCCCATCGATCTGACTTGGCCCCCTGCACTAGGGCATCCAAAGCCTGGGCCTCGGGCCGCACACTCTGTCCATTTGGGCCCCTGCCCCCTAAAGGTTGGCAGAGCCTTAACTGTATGGGATAGAGGGTATCTCCAATCTGAGGGCCTCTTCTGGCCACTGCTCTGTCCTTCCACCCAGTAACTAAACACCCTTACGTTTGCAAACAGTGCTTAGCTAACAAGCCCCTTCAGGCCTTAATTTCAAGGGACCCTCTCCACTGCCCGGTGAGGTGAGCGGGACAAGGGCCGCCAGAGCTCTCACTGAAGACAGGCCTCGGGTCTGGAGAGGTTCACCCACTGACCCGAAGACCTCCTGTGGGGGGGTCCACGACCCCTGAATCCCGGCACGCTGCACGTCTTCCCTCCTGCCTTTATCCACCCAGCAAACTCACCCTTCCCTAAAACCTGGGCAAGGGACCAGGACACTGTCCCCAGAAAAGGCCACAGGCTCCCAAGAGACAGCCCCTTGGCCAGATCACAGCCAGGAAATCTCGGCTGCCCAATCCTGGTCCAGCTGTTCTGCCCTGCCCACCCCCCACCCCAGCCCCAAGGCCAGAAGTGGGGAGGGAAGGCCCCGGCTGGTTCACTTCCTCTCGCATTGTCTTCCAGACAATGGGCAAAGTTCCACTGAGTCAGACCAGGGACTCACCACTCCAGAGACCCAAATTAGGGCAAAGGGAGAAGCAGGACAGGCCGTGGGGAAGGAAGCTGTCAGCAGGGCCAGATGACCAGAGAAAGCCCCTGGCAACTAGGGAAGGTGGGGGAGGAGGGAAGGGAGGCAAAGATGTCCTGGGCCCAGACAGTCCCCACCACTCTGCGCTGGACACTGGCCCCAACAGGCAGACGGAGGAAGGGCTCAGGTTACGGCGTACTTGTCAGCGAGCGCCTGCTCCACGCCCAGCGCGACTGCACAGCGGGAGCGGACCGGAAGCCATCGCAGTACACGGGCTACTCACGGGCCCTCGCCGGTGGGGACAAGACACTTGGCTGGGCAGTTCCGTAGGCACCCTGCCCAGTAAGACCCTGGAGGGGGGAGGTCTGGACCAGGTTCTGATTACACCTGCCTGGGAACAGGGGAGTTTCCCAGGACTGACTGCACAGGGAGGCCTGCGCGGCTGCCTGCCCCATCTTGCTCCTCGTCCACGCACCTTGCTCATCCAAGACTTGCGTTTGCACATGGCCTTTCTCCTCTTCACAGCCTCCCACAGCCGCCGCTGGCCTGCGAGGAAGGAAGGCGTTGCAGATGATGTTAAGGCAGCTCGTACCCCCCAGAGAAGCTGCCCGCCTGCATGCTTCCTTGGCCCCAGGGGCAGGCCCACCAATAGCTACTGCCTAGCATGTGCCACCAAGGAAATAGACCATTCCAACCGGCCAGGGGCCACCGTGAACCAGACAGCATTCCACGTCCAGGCAGTGGTTCCTGAACTAGAGGGCAGCGTTTAACCGCCAGAACTGAACAGCAGTGGTCTTTTTCCAATGCTCAAGAGGAAAAAAAAAATTAGGGTGATGGGTAGAATTTGCCCAATTTTGACTTTTTGCTCCCATTTTATTATGTTCCTGGCATCAGATACCAACTATCTAAGCCAAAACTAGCCTATGTCAATGTCTACTTTAGCATGTTATTACTTATTTAGCTATTTTAAGCTGAATGTACTGCTAAGTTTCTGATGTTCTACAAGGAATAAATACCACAGATTCTAGACGTTACAATCAATACTTTTAGGATAAATGCGTAGAAAAGAAATGAGTTCAACTGACACGGCAGACTGGCCCGGGAAAGAGAATGAGTTCAGTTTACAGCAGATCTTTGTGAGAAAGAGACAGATTAAGAGCAAATCAGCAAACCATCTGCACCCCTTGAGGGTTTTTTATCTTCTCGTGATAAAAAGGATCTCTGGACCCCAAGCCCTCTGGGGTTCAGAATGGTGAACGGGGCAGACTCAAGCCCACATTCACAGCAGAGGAGGAGCCGGAGGAAATGCATCCCCCAGACGTCTGAGCAGCTGGAAGGGGTGTGCGCTCAATCCCGAGTCTCCAGAGCGCTCAGACTGCCTTCTCCCCCAGCACCGGTTCGCCTCTCCCACCGCCAACTGCTCTCCTGCGTTCACAGCGCGCGGCAGCCACCGCCGGCCCTCCAGCCCACCGTGGGGGCTCCCGGAGAGGCCGCGGGTGCCCTCGGCTAGGCCACCCCGTGCAATGAGGAGGAGGGCTCTTCCATGCACGTGGCTGTCCTGAGGGCAGAGAGGTGAACGGTCAGTGGGGAAGCAAGCGGCAAGGCCAATGTCCCCACCTACCGGGCCGGCCCATGCCGATCTTCTCCAGGTCCTCATTCTTGACATACTCAAAGTGGGACAGGCGGGTGACGTTGAGGTCATCACGGAGCCGCAGGAAGTACTGCTGCAGCTGCACCTCGGACAGCAGCTCCAGCAGCCAGCCCGTGCCCTCCTCCGGCTGCATGCTGCTGCTCCCCAGCCTCTGTGGGGAGGGAGGAACGGCTCAGGGACCGAGGGGTGCAGGGAGGGGGCGGGCGTCCCCACCGCGAGGGCCCTGGGCTCACCCTCCTGCTTCCCCAAACTGTACAGAATGCTGTGAAGCCCTGTCCCCATCTTCCCACCGGCACAAAGACGGGACTGCGGCAGCCAGAATACAGCCCGGGCCCTGGCGTCAGGGTCTGAAGCCCAAACTCTGCATCTGTAGCTGGGCGACCGGAGACCGGCTGCTCTGTTCTCAGAGGCACAAACCCATTGAGACCCATGAAAACGATCAATTGTGTCTCCAGGAAAACAGCCACATTCTTACCCATAAAGTTTTCATTAAAAAACTGAGGAGCAGCAGCAGCAGGCTGGCTCAGTCACTGGAACATGTGACTCTTGATCAGAGCTGTGAGTTCGAGCCCCACACTGGGTGTAAAGATTACTTAAAAACAAAGTTTTTTTAGGGGTGCCTGGGTGGCCCAGTAGGTTAAGTGTCTGACTCTTGATCTCACCTCAGGTCTTGATCTCACAGTCGTGTGTTCGAGCCCCAAACCAGGCTCCATGCTATTTTAGTTGGAGGGGTGCAGGATCCCTTGAGACAGTGGGTGAGATTACCCTATTCATTATAGGATAACTTGTGTTCTTGTCCCCCAGCCACCCACTAACTGCCACCCACCCATAGGCTCCCCAGACCTGATGGGCCCCAGAGAAACCACTGTGGACTGGATGCGCTCTGAGTTCCACCCAATGCCTGACATCGGCAGAGCCTCTCCCCTGGTCTGAAGACCATCCATCCCACAGGAGTCCACTCAGGTGCTCAACAGGACCACACAAGTGGATGACAAAAGGAGAGCAGAGGCTGGGGTGGGCTTTTATTTATTTACTTTAACATTTTATTTATTTATTTGACTGAGAGAGAGAGAGAGCGTGCATAAGCAGGGGGAGCAGCAGGCAGAGGGAGAAGCAGGTGCGTTTCTGAGCGGAGAGCCTGATGTGGGACTCAATCCCAGGACACTGAGAGCATGACCCAAACTGAAGGTGGACAGGTAACCAACTGAGCCAGCCAGGCGCCCCTGGGGTGGGTTTTTAGATGCCGCTCAAAGAGGTAGCTCTGCTTAGCTCCATCAACCGCTGTCACCGCGGACTGCCGCCCAACATCATTTAAGCTTCCAATTTCTTCAAGGAATACTGGAAATCTGAATCTAGATGTGAGATCTCACCACTAAAATTCTTTTGAAAAGGTAATACATGCACATGTATATGAAAAGGTAACATATGCACTCAAAAGGCACACAGGAGCCAGGAGGTCACATTCCCTGCCCTCCTGCACAGTCTCCTAGCCCAACTCCAAAGCCAGCTGCCATAAATGACTTCTCCGTATCCTTCCAGACTGTTTTTTCCCCTACGCCAACATTCACCCATCAACCACACCATTCTGTTCCTGGTTTTCACTTAATATTACATCTTTCTCTGAGTTTTTAATTATGTCAACCAATTCAAGTTTGAAACACACACATACACACACACAGACATTCTGTGCTGGCTAAGCAAAACACAAGTGCAGGCTACAATCAGCCAATGGCCCACCAGTGAGCGACCTCTGACCTACACTCTCTGCGCCCCAGAGAAAGAGGACACAGGGGCCTCCCTGAAACGAAGCAGCCTGACCCACTGGACCCAAACCCATCCTTGTTGAAGTAAGACACCGCAGAGCTGAGGGTTGACCCAGGTTCAGTCCCCCACCAAAGAAGATCCGCGAGAGGGAAATGGCCAGCGACCCCTCAATTGCTCCCCCCAAAAAGGCAGAGGTGGCACTGGGCCCCAGCTCTCCTCATCGGGTGCGCGCAGAGACGCAGACTCGCAGCTCAGGCCCAGCATGCGTCTCCTGCCCCTACGGCCCCCAGCGGCGCTGCCAGCCCAGTGCCAGGACTTCAGGCCTTCCCAGGCAGCTCAGGGCAGTACAGAGAGGGACCAACGGTACGGAGGGGCCCCTCCGGTGGGGGAGAGGCTCCCTGGTCAAGGCAGCTGGGCCACAGGGGGGGGCGGGGGGTCCAAACTTCAAGCTATGACCGTTTACCCAGATGGCTCTCCCGAGGACTGGACAGCCCCCTAGGGGACATTCTTGGTTGTCATCAGGTTGGGGGCCACAAGTGGCAGTTAGTGGGTGGCTGGGGGACAAGAACACAAGTTATCCTATAATGAATAGGGTAATCTCACCCACTGTCCCACATCCCACACAACTTAGTTCATGCAGGAGAAAAACGGGTTTATGATCATCTGAACCTAGAACTGAATCCCATCCTATGTGTGAACAAAAAAGTTACTTTGCAGTTTCAATACACACTGGACCCTCCTCAAATGGAACTAATGCAAAAACTGAGGGAAAACCGGCCTTTGTTTTGTTCAGAATTCACCGAAAGTTGTTCGCTAGTCAGAAAAACGTCACTGAAGGCAACCCGCCTTTATGATTTCCAAAGTCCCCTCAGTCAGAACCTGCAGGGGCTGCCTCCACGCGGCGGCTCGACGGAGGGCTCAGCACTGACTCCGTCTCCATGTCAGAACGTCTGGACACATCAGAGTACCTGAAATGTCATCCTCACTTCCACTCCTCCTGCATACTACAGGTGACGCGTCATGTGGGCGGACTCTACACGCACGGTAAAAAGGACATATTTCTACCAGTTTTACTGAAGAAGAGTAACGGTAAAAATAACTCGAACACCTGAACTCCACTTACTACACACCAGGCACAGTTCTAGGCATCTAGCTGCATTAACTCACTTCTCCTTGACAAAACTATCTGTTCCGCGCAAGGGAGTGTGGACGTTAAGAGGGCAGGATGCTGCTGCTTTCCAGCAGAAGGCCCCAAGGGCGCACTGTGAAAAACCACTGGCCCAGGCCGTAGCTCTCAGCGGCCCGGCCAGGCAGCCCAGTACTTCCACCATCACCACCCTGTCCCTGGAGCAAAGGGACTGCACCCCCAGGGTGCCCCAACGCGTGCTTGCCAGCGCGGCGAGCGGCCTGAAGACCCCCTCCTCTCCTTGCCCAGCCTCCAAGTCTCAGGGCTGCAGGCTCCCCACTGCCACCCTCCCCTGAAGGCAGCTGCTCCTCGGAACAGCTCAAAGCCATGCCCCGGGTGCTCAGGACTGGGGACACACAGAGCCCTTCCCCTGAAGCTGCTCAGGAAGCCCAGTCCGGCCTGTTTCTTTTCCCCGAGACGCCAGCGAACAGATCTCCCCGCTCAGATGGACACTCCTCCCTGCTTCTCCAGCCCCAGGAACAGGGCTGCTCTGCGTGGGGGTGTGCGGGGAACTGGAAGAACACCGGGATCCCAGTGAGGAGAGAGCAATCAGGGTCTCAATCCTGACTCTACCGCCAGGCCCAGGGTGAGCCTGGACAAGCCCCCTCCCCTCGGCTAAGTGCCCCTTCCACAGCAAGTTTCTTTGTCCGCGGAGCACAGGGAGGGCACGGCCCCGGCTTCTCCCCACTCGGCTCACACTCTCCAGTTCCAGCTCCGTGTGCACAGGGCCCCCAGCACACCCGCAGCCCACCCGCACCTGTGTCTGCCGTGCAGCGCCCTCCTGGTGCGCACACTTCCTGCGTACATTGTCCTAACACACGCACCAACCAGAATGCAGCGGCCGAGGGGAGAGGCCCCGCGCCCAGAGCCCCCCTCAAAGCCCTCAGCCATTCCCAGGCCTGCACTCTGCCCCTCGGTGAACTGCTGGCTCTGCGGGGGGCGGGGGGGGGGCCTGACCCAGTCCCCCGGTCAGTCCTACCCACACCCCCGGGACGCACTCACTGTGTACAGGCGTCGCCGTAGTCTGGCCAGGAGAGGGAAGGAGAGCTCTAGGCCAGGGAACCGACGAGCTGCTGGCATCTCCACGGAGCTGGACCCCCTGACCAGGTCACTGGGGCTCTGGCCCAAGAAGTGGGGGAGCAGGGGCTTTAGCTCCTGAATTCAAGGTTCTGCCCAGAATGGAAGTTGACCAGAGGTCTGCCCCAGGAGTCCCCCAAATCCCACACCAAGGGTGGGAAATGGGGCAGAAGAACAGGGTGGCTTTTCTTTTCTCTGCTGCACAGCTGTTTCCACAGCTGGCTAGTCTGGCAGGAGCAGGTTAGCTCTTCTCCGGGCTGGTTGCAGCCCAGGGCCTCTGTCCTGTTTCTCTGACTTCTCTTCAGTGCAGTGGCCACAGCTCAGCCCTACTCCCTGGCTCCCCCGCCTGACCGCCCTCCCTCCCTCCTCCCTCCCTCCCCAGCTGAGCAGCTCTGACACTGGCTGAAAAAGGACCTTTCTGAATCACTGCCAAGAGGGTGGCGGGAATGGGGGGACTCTTCCTCCCAGCCACCCGCGCTGGCCCCCCCTGCCTCCCCATACACAAGGCCCCCTGTCTCTGGCTTCCACCCCAACCCCCATAGTGGCAGACAATTCCTCGGATTTTAGGGTGGGGGTTATGTGAATCAAGCGGCGATGTACAAAGAGGGGCTACAGGCTCCCACATGGGCTTGTCTGGGGCTGTGGGGGGCTAGAAGATGGCCTGAGTTGGGGGCTTGGGCCCCAGACAGTCATTCTCGAGCCCTGTAGGCAGACCTCTCAGAGACCCTCCCCCATCTCGAAGTCCCAGCCTTGGCTGGGCGTCTCCTGGCTCAGACCCTAATGTGGCCCCGTTACCCTGGTGCCCGACGGAAATAGGAGGCCGGCAGCCTGCCAGAGTGGGGCAGTCCAGCCAAGAGCAAGGGGGGGCAGTGGGGGTGAGGAATCTCCACCCCCTCCCCTGGGCTTGCCTTGCACTGCCCACAACATCCAGGGTGCCTCCTCCCCCAGACCAGTTGGCTAAGATCCAAAGCCCCCTCAAAACAAACAAATATGCCCCCAGACCCTGCTGGGACGCCCCCACCCCAAAGCAATAGGATTCCAGACTATAGGATGTTTCTTGTATAGCACCTCCCAACACAGACAACAGCCTCAGCTAAAAGGAACTGGAGACACTCCATCAAGCCCCCGTAGGCCCCCCATGTTCCTACAGCTGACAAATGATCCCTCTGCCCCTCCTCAAGAGTGCCAGCTGCTCTCACACCCCCCTCACTGCAGCCCCCAGACACACCTGACAGCTGCAGGAAGTCCGCGCAGTCTCCCTCGGCAACCCCTCCCCACCCCCAGCAGCCATGCCCAGGGAGCCCACTTCTTGTACACTGCTCTCTTGTCCCTATCCAGCTGGCTACCGGCTCTGGGAACCCCAGCTGGCTGGTGGGGCGGGCAGGTGGCTGAGAGTTTTGGGGAGTCGGCATCTTAGGCCCTCTTTCCAGGACCTCTCTTAGGAGCCGACCTTCTTAGCAGGGAGGTTACCTGAAAGGTCAGCCATTTCCTGCCCTGACCCCATGGGGAGGGGAGGAGTGGGAGAGGTAGTGGGTGGGTATTGGTGGACACCGAGTCCCTCTCACCCAGCCCCGTGTCATCCACCACCCAAAGCCTGTGGAGCCAGCCAGGTACAGCCTCCCCTCGGCCCAGTTAATCACCAGTCTGAGACCAGGGTCAGAGCTAACGGACAAGATGAAGTCAAGCTGAGGTCACTCTGGAACTGACTTTTCCCCAGACCCTGGCAGACAATGCCCGTGGCTCAGGGAAGCCTACTGCCTACTTCCCACCAAGCACCTGAATGAGCCCCGGGGACCTGACTAGGGAACAATTTAAGCAAAATTACTCCCTCTACTGTAAGACGGGGGCTGCTGGATCAGAATGGCCAGATTAAAAATCCTAGCTACCACCAAAAGATGTGCCCCAAATCCATCAGAACCCCACAGCTAATTCTTTCCTTAGATGTCGGGTAAGAACAAGCCTCAGTAGCTTGCTCAGCAATCCAGCTGGAAAAGGCTGAGGAAAAGCAAAGCGTGGTCAGAGGTCAGAGCTCAGAGCTCCGGCCAGTTCTTGGACCCCTTCTCCTAGCCCTGGAAAACACCCTCCACCTCTTCTGCCCCACTTTGTCCTGTCAGCTACCGCCCTCTGCCGACCAAGAGAGAAAGTGCTTGATCTCCAAGAAGGGAAGCGGCCCCATGAATTCAGTGATCATCTTTTCTAAAGCAAACAAGGACATTCAGCTTGATATGCATATTCGGAAAGTAAGCAGGAATGTCCAGGGAACAAGGACTCAGGGCCCATAAAAGACTACACCCAAATCCTGGCACTGCTCCTGGAGGCTCCCATGGAGAGCTGAAGAAAGCCAAAAGGCAGTTTAATTGGGTCTCTGAGAACCCAGACACACTGAGGCAGGTGGCAGCGTCAGTAATTTACCACCAATCACTGGCCCCTCACCCATCACGGACACACACAAACACCTCCTTACCCAGCCCCGCAGCCCCCCAGGATCCCTCTGGGGCCCAGAAGCACAGACACCCCTCACTCCTGAGAGGCTGCTGCAGAGCTGGGCTGGGCCGGCAGCTCACTGGCAAATGACGGGGTCTAAGACCCAGGTACCTGGCTATCCCCGAGGCCTCTCCCATTACCTGTGGTCCCTCCTCACCCCCAGCCAGGCGCTGATACGCAGATCTCTCCCCCATGGCACCCACAATCCCTGCTCTGGGGCCGGGGAGGGGAGCAGAGCCCTCCCGCAGCCCCCGCCCCTCCGCGGTACCGGCAGCCGCAGCGTCACTGCCCTGCGTCCTGAGGGGCCGGGCCTCCAGCATCCTCCAGGAGGGCAGGGGTTGCTAGAGCGCCGCAACCGGGGAGGCCGTCCACGGCCCCCCGCACACCTGCCCACCGCCTCTCATCCGCCGCTGGCTGGCCGGCCAGAGCCCGAGCCCAGTCGGGACGGTCACGGTCGCCTGCCCTGGGCCCGCGGCCCGCCCCTCCCCCACCCCATCCCCAGCCTCGGTTCCAAGGAGCCGCCGCCTCGCCGCGGCACCACCACCCGCTGACGCCAGGAGACAGCCAGGAGCGCGGCGCGGCCCCACCTCCGATGACCACAGGGCCACAGCTCCCCTCAGCCCCTGGGCCACCTCCAGCACCCCAGAGCTCCACCGCCACCAGTTAGGTCCTGGGGATTCAAAAAGGAGCCCCTATTCCATAAGCAGGTCCATCCCAGGAGCTCACACATGAGAGCGCCATCCTGACTTGACCTGAGACCCCTCCCCTCCCTGGGGCCTGAAGCCTCCGCCTCCACCTGCCCGGCTTCCACACCACCAGGCTCCCAGCATGCGCCCACCTGCCAGGCTCCCTGCTGCTCCACTCAGCACTCCACTCCCTGGAGCTCCAGAACCTGCCGGGCTGTGGAAGCCACGCCTCCTGCACCACGAGGGAGACCACAGCCGCCCCGGCCCCCACCTCTCCCCAGCCCGACCTTGACATCTCCCTGTCTTGGCCCCCACCCCCACTCCCCCACCCCCCCTGGCAGGCCCTGACCCCCAAGACTGCACAGGCTGTGTGTCTGGGAGCTCAGGGCAGTGCACTGCGCTGGGGTTGACCTCTGACCCCAGAAGAGTGCCTCGAGTGCCCACACTCCCCACGGGAGAAGGAGGCACTCCAACACTTGCCCACGCAGGGCTCTGCCATCCAGCACTGGGGTGAGGCCATTGTGGGCAGAGGAAGTCTCACTGCTGAAGCTCCTCCTCTCCCACCAGCCCTGAGGGCCCCAAGGTGCCCCACTCACACCCTCTCATTCTGCAGGCATCTAAAGCATCCACTGACTCCTTAGTGCCAGGTATTTAGGGCTGAGCTCAGGGAACCCTCCCCTTCCGGGGCTGGGGCAGACGAGGGGGCACTGTTGATACCCGCCCCCCCCCTCCCTCCCCCAACAAGCTCAACCTCAAGACAGAGGAAGATATTAGGTGCGTTCCTACAAGCCTCACTCCCCTCACAAGCTCCTCCTCCACCTTGAAGCATGCTGGGGTCAGGGGTGACCCTGCCAGGCAAGGGATCTATTCGAGTCAGAAGTTCCTGGGTACCTTCCCGCAGCTATAGCAGAAAGTAGTTTTGTGGGAGGCTATAAGAACCCAAAGTCAGGAGGCTGTGCTGACTCAAAGTTAGAGAAAAAGAGGCTGAAAATGCCAGCCCCATCACTGGATGAAGCGTCTGACCCCAATCATTCCTCCTTGCTTTCTCCTTACCTCCTCCCCGCATAACTCCCCTGCTTCCTAATGCCACCCTGCTGTAAGATATCCGCAGGATCCAAACTGCCTCAAGGATCTGGGGAATCCACCCTACAAGTATACCCCTCCGGTCTAGGGAATCCACCCTGCAAGTACACCCCTCCGGTCTAGGGAATCCACCCTGCAAGTACACCCCTCTGGTCTAGGGAATCCACCCTGCAAGTACACCCCTCCGGTCTAGGGAATCCACCCTTCGAGCATACCCCTCTGGTCTATAACCTGCCCCCGTATCTCTAAAGGAAGCTGGGAGTGGCTAGGAACCAGCTTTCCTCCGCTGTCCACTTCCTTCCCCCAGCCTCTCCAGCAGCATCAGTGAGGTGACAAATCCACACTGAGGAGCAGACATGACATGTAATTTCCGGCCAAGAGATTTTTTTCCAAAACAATCTACCGTATTCTTGGGAATATACGCCAACCTTACCTCCAAGCCAGCCCTCTCCCACTCCCACCCTCCCTCTTCTCTAAGGAAGAGGGAAAACAATGTACTGGGGAAGACGAGGGGGGCTTATGGTTCCTCTCCCAGCCAGAGGACTATCTGGCCTCCACATGTCAGCCCCACGGAGCCCAGTCAGCTTCAACTTACCCTTGGTACGCAGGCCCCACGCTTCTGGACCAAAGCCAGGCCAGCTCCCCTTGGGACCTCATCCCAGAGGGAACTGCAGCAGGCAACCCCACACCTTCAGGTCAGCCCAGGTCTGACATCACGCTGGTCTGGGGAGGAGGCTGGCCTGGAGCCAACGGAGAGAGGGGGTGATTCAGACACACACCATGACTGTCCGCACCCTCTCCGTTTCCAGGACGCAGGGGCCGGCCCCTCCCAGGAGAGCTTGGCAAGCTGCGGTTCTGAGGAGAGGCAAAGCTGAGGCATATTGGCTTCGTGGTGCTGGGCCCACAGGCCCCAAGTCCAGCCCTGGAGCCTCTTCACCCTTCTTCTTAACTGCTGATGTTACCCAAAGGCTTCTGAACTCGCCCTTCCTTCTCCTCTTGGTGGATGCTCTGCTCTCTGGGTGTCACTTTCTCCCCTCCCAGGGCTCCAATTACCACGTGCTCTGTCTCCATTTCTAACCCCCTGAAGCTCTAGGCCCTCGTTTCTAGATGGTTCCAGAACAGTTCCACCAGCACAATGCACAGATACCACAAATTCTGTATATCCAAACTGAGCTCATGGGCACCCCCTTAAAACTAGCTAACACATGCTCCTATATCCTGACTGAAAATATCATAAGCCAACACTGGCCACCCAGGCTAGAAACCTCACCCCACCACTCCCAGCCCTAACTCCCTACCTTCCCCACTGGGCAGGCCACAAAATCCAATCAATACCAATGGGATCAAATATCTGACAGACCAGGGGCGCCTGGGTGGCTCAGGAGGTTAAAGCCTCTGCCTTCGGCTCAGGCCATGGTCCCACGGTCCTGGGATGGAGCCCCACATCAGGCTCTCTGCTCAGCAGGGAGCCTGCTTACCCCTCTCTCTCTGCTTGCCTCTCTGCCTACTTGTGATCTCTTGCTCTGTCAAATAAATAAATAAAATCTTAAAAAAAAAAAAAAAATCAGACAGACCTGAGCTGAAATCTGGGCTCTTTCAGTTTCTAGTTGGGTAACTTTCCGGGAAATGACTTAACCTCTAAGACTCAATTTCCTCACCTGTAAAATGGGACTAACCAGCACCTCCATTGCAGGGTACAGATTCAATGAGATCACAAATAGCACACTTAGCACAGCACCTGGCACACAGCTGCCTATTGCTATTATTGTCATCTGAAGTCCCTCCCCTGCTTCTATCCTTCTGTAACTCCTTAATAAGCCAAATATAAGACCCTTCAGGATCCACTCCCTGCCTATTTGTCCACCTCCATACCTTATCATTTTCCTCAAATGTCTCCATATTCCAACCAAATCAGATACATGCCCTTCCTGATATAAAATCCATGTACAGAAATGAGTTGCATTTCTATACACTAACAATGAGACAGAAGAAAGAGATATTAAGGAGCCAATTTCATTTACAACTGCACCAAAAACTATAAGATACCTAGGAATAAATTTAACCAGGTTTAGGCAAAGGATCTGTACTCAGAAAACTATAGAACGCTCATGAAAGAAATCGAGGAAGACACAAAGAACTGGAAAAACATTCCATGCTCATGGATTGGAATAACAAAAATTGTTAAAATGTCTATGCTACCTAGAGCCTCTATACATTCAGTGCAATCCCTATCAAAATACCATCAACTTTTTTCAAAAGAAATGGAATAATCCTAAGATGTGTGTAGAACCAGAAAAGACCCTGAAGAGCCAAAGGAATGTTAAAAAAGAAAATCAAAGCTGGTGGCATCATAATTCCAGACATCAAGCTCTATTACAAAGAGCGTGGGGAATCATCAAACCAGTATGGTACTGGCACAAAAACAGACACATAGATCAATGGAACAGAATAGAGAGCCCAGAAATGGACCCTCAACTCTATGGCCAACTAACCTTTGACAAAACAGGAAAAAATATCCAATGAGAAAAAGATAGTCTCTTCGACAAATGGTGTTGGGAAAATTGGACAGCCCTATGCAGAAGAATGAAACTGAACCATTTCCTTACACCACACACAAAAACAGACTCAAAATGGAGGAAAGACCTAAACGTGAGACAGGAATCCATCAAATCCTAGAGGAGAACACAGGCAGCAACCTCTTTAATCTCAAGCACAGTAACTTCTTGTAGACATGTCTCCAAAGGCAAAAATGAACTACTGGGACTTATCAAGATT
>CM053603.1:124548764-124559342 GCA_028646535.1 Procyon lotor | reverse complement strand
TTTTTTTTTTTTTTTAAAGATTTTATTTATTTGACAGAGAGAAACACAGCTAGAGAGAGAACACAAGCAGAGGGAATGGTAGAGGGAGAAGCAGGCTTCCTGCTGAGCAAGTAGCCCAATGTGGGGCTCGATCCCAGCACCCTGGGATCATGACCTGAGCCAAAGGCAGACGCTTAATGACTGAGCCACTGAGGTGTCCTGGGGGAAGATATTTGTAAATGACATATCAGATAAAGTGCTAGTACCCAAAATCTATAAAGAACTTATCAAACTCAACACCCAAAGAACAAATAATCCAATCAAGAAATGGGCAGAAGACATGAACAGATATTTCTCCAAAAAGACATCCAAATGACCAATACACACGTGAAAAAATGCTCAACATTGCTCAGCATCAGGGAAATACAAATCAAAACCACAATGAGATACCACCTCACACCAGTCAGAATGGCTAATCAGGAAAAGACAGATGTTGGTGAGGATGTGGAGAAAGGGGAACTCTCCTACACCATTGGTGGGAATGCAAGCCGGTGTAGCCACTCCAGAAAACAGTACGGAGGTTCCCCAAAAAGTTGAAAATAGAGCTACCCTACGACCCAGCAATTGTACAACTAGGTATCTACCCCAAAGATACAAATGTCGTGATCCGAAGGGGCACGTGCCCCCGAATATTTATAGCAGCAATGTCTACAATAGCCAAACTATGGAAAGAGCCCAGATGTCCATCGATAGATGAATGGATGAAGAAGATGTGGGTGCGTGGGTGTGGGGGTGTGGGGGTGTGGGGGTGTGAGGGTGTGGGGGTGTGGGGGTGTGGGGGTGTGGGGGTGTATACACATACATAATGGACTACTACTCAGCCATCAAAAAAATGGAATCTTGCCATTGGTAACAGCATGGATGGAACTAGAGAGTATTATGCTAGGCGAAGTAAGTCAACCCGAGAAAGACAATTATCATATGATCTCACTGATGTGTGGAATTTAAGAAACAAAACAGAGGATCATAGGGGACGAGAGAAAAAAATAAAACAAGATGATATTAGAGAGGGAGACAAAACATAAGAGACTTAATCATAGGAAACAACATAGGAAACAAACTGAGGGTTGCTGGAGGGGAAGTGGTAGAGGGATGGGGTAATTTGGTGATGGGCAGTAAGGAGGGCACATGATGTAATGAGCACTGGGTGTTACATAAGACCAATGAATTGGGATGCCTGGGTGGCTCAGCTGGTTAAGCATCCGCCTCAGATCGTGATCCCGCAGTCCTGGGATCAAGTCTTGCATCTAGCTCCTTGCTCAGAGGAAACCCTGCTTCTCCCTCTGCCTATCACTCCCCCTACTTGTGTGTGCTCTCTCTCTAACAAATAAATAAATAAAATCTTAAAAAAAAAAAAAAAAGACTGATGAATCACTGAACTCTACCACTGAAACTAATAATACCCTGTATGTTAACTGAATTTAAATTTTTTTTTAAATTTTTTAAAAAGACACTTGCCCTTCCCTCGACACACTCCCTTCTTTAATTTTAATGTCTCCGAGCTATTCTCTCTGTGATGGTCCTTCTCTTTGTCTACATGATGAACTCCTACACATCCGTCAAGACCCATGTCATCTCCTTTGTAAACTGCCATTTCCTACCCACAAATGGTTATTTTTGCCATTCTTTCCATGTTGTTGTTAAAATAGTATTTGAAAACAGGAATGGTATAAACACATGATGTAGTTTGCCCTTGAACAACATGAGTTTGAATAGGGCAGGTCCACTTACGTGTGGCTTTTTTTTTTCCATAAATACTGTACAGTACTAGAAATGTATTTTCTCTTCCTTATGATTTTTCTTTTCTTTCTTATGATTTTTAATAACATTTTCTTTTCTTCAGCTTACTTTGTTCTAAGAATACAGTATATAATACATACAACATATAAAATATGTGCTAATTTTAAAGAAAAAAAAATGTGCTAATTGACTGCTTATGTTATTGGTGAAGTTTTCCAGTCAAGAGTAGGCTATCAGCAGGGAAGTTTTGGGACAGTCCAAGTTACATGCAGATTTTCAACTGTGTGAGAGGGGTCAGAAGCCCCAACCCCAATGTCGTTCAAGAGTCAACTACAGCACATGTAGAAAATAGCCAAATGAACAAATGTTTAATTATCCATCACACTCTGATCCTTAATGGGTCACTATTCTTATAACAATCTGTATTAGTACATAATTCTACTGAGAGAGTTCTACACACAGACCTCTACTGTGGCTTGTACCTCGTAAAGTCACCATCTGTTTTCATCTGCCAACTTGAAGGCAGAAGCCGGCAAGGTACCTGGTCAAGAGAGTTTCCTGAAAGGGACTTCAAACCTGTAAGACGGACCCCGGAGAAAGGAGGGCTACTTCCAGCAGATACCAAGAACAAGGCTCACTGTCTCCTCCGCCTCCGCTCGCCCTGGCTTTGCTCCCTCCCAGTATTTCTCATCCAGAAAAGCAGGCACCTTTGTGGAGAGAGGGGCTGCCAATCTTATTACAGCCCCTCCTGACCCAGACCCACTAAGCTGCTTTGCTCCCGCAAAGCCTGTTCAGCACCCGGGAGGATGAGGACATGGCCACCCCCCCACCCCCCCGGCAGAGAGGGAGCCCGGACTCAGCCCTCCAGAGAAGGCCGTGTTCCCACTAGACCGCAGGGAGAGCTGGAGGACACGACAGCACAGCGTTGATGGGAAGGAAGTCCAGTCTGTCAGGCATCCCAGCCTCACCGAGGCAGCCGGGGGAGGGGGTGATAGGGTGGGAAGGCAGGGCACAGAATCGGGGACCCAGATCAGATACAGGGACCCCCTAAGCCTCACCTTCGACGGCAGCAGAGGTGTGACTTTCAGAGAAGAAAGGAAAGAATCTGACTGAACGCCACTGCACAGACTCCCACCGAACTCAACACCTCCCCACACGTACCAACTTGGTCTTGAAAGAACTCAGGTGCTGTCTCATGGTCCGGCAACTCGAGACTGGCCTGCCAACCCTGACACCTAGAGACAGGACCCTGAGAGCCCTAGCACATGGCCGGAGCATTCCTCCCACCAACAGAACACCACCCGTGTGTGGCGGAGGATAAATTCCAGCAACCATCTGGGGTTTGTGCACGCACACCCCAGGCACATCCTGGTGCCAATGCTGGGATGCGGAGCTCTGCAGAGGGCCGCCTCTTGCCAATCCTCTGGCCCAAGCATCGTCAGCACAGCACTCAGTGATGCGGTGACTCCCAGGGAGGGAGGAGGGAGGCGGTCCAGCTGCCGGCAGCCAGCCACTCCCAGAGCTCTTCCAGGGCTGGTCCTCGGCCTGCCTGCGGGGCTCAGGCCCTGCCCCACCCCCACCCCTTCAGCGAGAGCCTAGAGCTGAAGGGGCCCATTGTTGAGCCCTGGAGGTGGGGTGGTGAAAGAAGCCAGAGCTGGGACTAGTAGAGCATTTATTCTGCAAGAGGGACTACTCGTCCCCTCTGGACCACGTCCATAACCAGAACCCCAGGAGCTAGCAACACCCAGTGCAGGACGCACAGTGGGGCGCAGGAGAGGAAGGGTCTGAACCTGGGAGCAAAAGAAATGTTGGACTACTTCCCACCCACTATATCCTGCCCCTCCACTCCAGCGCTAAGGGAACTGAGACCCTGAAAGGGGAAGGGACTTGCCCGGTTGAATGCACTCACAGAGCTGTCTATCATCAGACTCGGGGGAAGTTAACAGTTGGGGAAGTTAACAGTTGGGAGCGGGGTGACTTCTTGCTAGCCACAGAGGGGCAGCCACGCCAAGGTCAGGGATGAGTGGAGGTGAGGCGCCAGGAGAGGAGACCCTGCCTCATTAAGAGACACAGCAAATAGGAGACAGGCAGAGAAAGGCAGGAGCCAGTGTTCTCGCACACAGCTGAGGCCCTTGGCTCCAGGGCTCCCAGGAGGCACCGCCGCTGAAGGAACAGACCAGGCCAAAACTCTGGCTCCAGCTCCCTCCTCAGTCACTCACCACGTACCTACTATGTGCTCGCCCTGTGCTAGGGTTTGGGGAAATAAACAGGAAGGAGAAGTTACAGTCTGGGTCCTCAAGAAGACATTATGTGCAGGTTCTTTTTTATTCTTTTACGGAAAGCAATAGATTTGTTAGTTAATTAGTTTATTTTTAGTAAGCTCTACACCCAATATGGCGCTCAAACTCAAGATTCCAAGATCAAGAGACGAATGCTTACCTCACTGAGCCAGCCAGGTGCCCCTGTGTGCAGGTTATTTAAGAGCTTTGACTGGGGATGGCTGGGTGGCTCAGTGGGTTAAAGTCTCTGCCTTCGGCTCAGGTCATGGTCTCAGGGTCCTGGGATGGAGCCCCGCATCGGGCTCTCTGCTCAGTGGGGAGCCTGCTCCCCACCCTCTCTTCCTGCTTCTCTGCCTACTTGTGATCTCTCTGTCAAATAAATAAATAAATAAAATCTTTTTTAAAAAAAATACTGAATGGGGGTGCCTCTGCCTTCGACTCAGGTCATGATCTCAGGGTCCTGGGATCGAGCCCCACATCAGGCTCTCTGCTCAGCAGAGAACCTGCTTCCCCCCCCCCTGCCTGCCTCTCTGCCTACTTGTGATCTCTCTGTCAAATAATTAAATAGTCTTTAAAAATAAATAAAGAAAAAGATATGGAGAATCTTAGGCCCTACTCCACATCCATGGAATCTGAATCTTCATTATAACAAGGTCCCGGGTGATCTGTATGCATTAAAGTTTGAGAATCACTATTTCATTTATCCGTTCAATAGATATTTATGAGTGAGCACCTGCTGGGGGCCAAACACTGGCCCACTGGTTGGAGTGGGGATGAATCTGTTGGATTTTGTATGTCACCTACTGTGTTTGTAATTTCCCCAATAATATCCAGAGATACAATATCTTGTCACTCTGAATATATATTAATGAGCGTTTTTTTGGTCTGAGATTTTCTTCTCCTGCATAGTTCATTTCCTCTTGGTTGCCTTTTCATATGTACTTTGCTCTCTCTCGTCCATGTTAGAGGCTTGCCTTGGGCGTCTGTTGATCTTGTGTTGTCTGCTCGCAGCTAAGGAAGGTGGGAAGCTGCAGCACTGGGTAGGCTTGTTGATGGAGCTCTTTTGTGTCTTGACCTGGATGGGCCATTTGTTGGGAACTCCTGGTGTTCATATCTTTGTATCTTTCTTGGCCTGGTCAGAGTCACCAGAAAAGACACTCTTGTCCTCTGCTGAGAGGTAGAGGCCTGGCTCCGCATTCCAGGACCAGGCAGAGAAGGGGACTGGGATCTCAACATCTATGCATTCTTTTCTTGTTTGGGATGTGGCGCGCGCATGTGCGCACACACGCACACCCCTCTCTACCACCCCGCCCCCCACCCCCAATTCTCCACCAGACCCACTGTGCCAGTCGGGATGTTCCATTTATCCCCTCTAAGGGAATCCCTGCCTTTTGCAGGGTGGTAGAGGGACAGTCACCCAGTGGCTTTGTATGGGGAGAGGGAGCGGGGGGGGGGGGTCTTATTGCTTCTTATATAGCTTTTAAGAAATACTTGATATTTTTAGCACTTCCCTCTGCCACCTCTTCCTCTTGGAGAGGTTTTTAGGGCTTCCATTTCTGAGGCCATTTGAGGATTCTGTGGAGTCAGTCAAATGCTTCTCACCTTGGGGGTTGTGATTTTTCTCATCTGGGCTCCCACTTGTCACTGGCCCAGCTGCTTTCCAGCTTCCAAAGTTTTATTGTGGTTGTTTCTTCTACTGTTCTTCCCATCCTTAGGGACTTCTGCTGTTCAAAAAATTTCTCTTAAAATTTTTATTTTCTCGGGGCACCTGGGTGGCTCAGTCGTTAAGTGGCTGCCTTCGGCTCAGGTCATGATCCCGGAGTCCTGGGATCGAGCCCCACATCGGGCTCCCTGCTCTGTGGGAAACCTGCTTCTCCCACTACCATTCCCTCTGCTTGTATTCCCTCTCTCGCTGTGTTTCTCTCTGTCAAATAAATAAAAAATCTTTAAAAAAAAAAAATTTTATTTTCTCTTTTTAAAATTGTAGTTTTGGTGGGGTTTCAGGAAGGAGTGGAATTATGTGTGGGTGTGCAATCTACTGTCTTTTCCTGGAAACTCTATCCTCTCTCTAAACTTCCTCACAGAATCCCTGAATTCATTCAGTATATATATATTTTAAGATCTTATCCATTTATTTGACAGAGAGAGAGATTACAAGTAGGCAGAGAGGCAGGCAGAGAGAGAGGAGGAAGCAGGCTCCCCGCTGAGCAGAGAGCCCGATGCGGGGCTCGATACCAGGACCCTGAGATCATGACCTGAGCCGAAGGCAGAGGTTTTAACCCACTGAGCCACCCAGGCGCCCCTAGAATTTTCCATTTCTAACAAGCTCCCAAGTGACACGTGTTTTGGTCCAGTAGACCACATGCTGGGAAGCAAGGGTCTTCTAGAGCTATTCTTTGTACTGGCTAGGCATTAAAACCACATGGAGCTAGTAGAGTGTCCATGTGGCAGACCCACCCACTGAGATTCTGATCAACTTGGCCTAGGTGAGACTGACACAGAGCTTAAAGCCTCTTCAAATGAATCCAGACTAGAGTTGAGAACCACTGCTCCGGAGAAAGCCTGTAATTGCGTCAATCATTTGACCTGGCCAGAACGGTACAGTTCTCACAGGTTCTCTCCCACTGTGGACAATGACCACTCTTTCTGAAGGCCCTTCTCACTCCGGCCATGAGCATCAGTTTACGGGATGACTTACTACACCGATGATGCTTCTCTATTCTGTGTAAGTTCTGTTAATGTCAGTGGATGGAGAAATCATTTTACCGAATTCCCAAGAAATTCATTCTGAGAATGTTCTCCTTATTGGATTCTCACACTTACCCTAACCTTGCATATTCTGTTACTCTGGACCTTAAAACTTTCAGGTTAAGCCCTTTTAGGGAGGAGTTTTTTGTTTATTTTAGTGAAATGTGGATATTTCCCTAATCAAAAATCCTAATCAATTCTTCCAACGTTCCTATTACTAAAGTTGAATTTAGCAGTTTTGTGTCTACCTCATCCATGCCACATGTAGGATAAAATAATATCAACAGACATTTACTGCTATCAAAATTGCTAAAATTACAACAGAAGAGATGGAGGATAAAGTTCAGGTCTTCCACAATAAAGAGCAAAAGACATAAAGTTGGCAAACAGGAGAGAAAGAAATAAGAAAACCAGATGATCAGTATAAGAAAGTCCAAAATCTAAACAAAAGGAGTTCAGGGGAGGGCAGGAAGGGAGGGAAATGACCAAATACAAGAAAACTTCCGAGCCCAGGAGTACAAGCTTCCAGATCAAAAGGGTTCACTGAGCATACAGCTCAAGATGGAAACAGACCCACGATGAGCTCATAATTAGGAAATCATTAGCAAACAGAATACTGGAGATAAAGACAAGATCCTATAGACTCCTGGGCAAGGGAGAAGGTCCCACAGAAGTCCCACACAGGATGTGGAGTGACTTTAGACTTCAGTGTTAACTCTAGAACCTAAATGCAATGTCCTCAAGATGCCGAAGGAAGGCAACTTCCAACCTAGATCTATACATTCAGTTGAGCGTCAGGCTGGCAGGGTCTCCAAATGATGTCCTGCCCATAAACCCTCCTCTCAAGAAGCTACAAAAGGACAGGCTCTACAAAAAACAGACAGTAAACCAACAGAGAGGAAGACATGGGCGCAGGGGATCCGACACAGAAAGTAGTGAAAGAGATGTCCAGGATGCTGAAAAGGGGTCCCTGCAGGAGAGCTAAGCACCTGTGACAGGCGGCACCCCGCCCGCGCTGCTGCAGGGCACCAGGCGCGGAAGGAGACTTCCTCACAGATACACTCAGTAGAACACCTGATGGAACTGACATCTTGACAAATTTAGACAGCTACTAGAATTTGGTTAATTGAAAGTGCACAGAAAACGAAGCAAACAGACAAAAGCAACTCCAGGGAGAACAAAAAGGTGTGCAGGAAAGGAAAAGTCATCATAGTTTACTACACCATAACAATATGAACACAGAGAGGAGACTGAAGGAAAAATGAGATATGTTTGGAGTGGACAGACTGAAAAATAGGAAGGGTGGAAAGGTGGCAATGAGGGAAATAAACTCAAATTCTCATCTTCCGCCAAGATGGAATAAAAAGGATCAGATTCACCCTCCTGACTATAAGAAAAATACGGACAAAATATACAAAATGGTTCTGAAGATACCACATATCAGGAAATAGAAGAAAGTGACACCTGTAACAAAAGAGGTCAGCCCCACAGTTGAGTTTTCAGGCTACAGCACAGAGAATGGAACCAGTCAGATCCCAAAAGACTCCATGAGTTGAGGAGATGGAGCTGGGCCTCTGGGGAGACTCAAGAGGCGAGAGTTCACAGAGCGGAGCATCAGAGAGAAGAGAGTACCACAGAAGTCTGTGAGGGGACCCCCTCAATTATTTAGCTAAATACTAATCATCACGTGAATGCATGGAAATGACCCAAGGCTGGGGAAAATAACTACCTGAAAGGATTAAGTAACAATGCCTGGTGCTCACTAGGCTAGGAAAAAAGCTTGTTTTTCCAGCAGCCACACTAGAAAAGCTAGGCATCAGGTAGAACTCACAGATGGGTCTGCCTCAACGGCAGAATTAGTAGCCCCAAATTGAGTACAGCTCTGGTCCTACCTAACAAATCTTAAAAATAAGACCTAAGATAATGAAACTCTTTCCAAGTCACTGTATCCTGGAATACAGCTCAAGAATAGTTACAGGAATACAAAAGTACCCAGCCACAAATCAGGTAAAATTTACACTGTCTGGCATCCAACAAAAAATTATTACACATGCAAAAAGCCAGGAACTATGACCCATAATGAGATAAAGTAATTAATCAAAACCAACCCAGAACTGACACAAATGTTAAACTTAGCAAAGAAATTAAAATAATTAAACATTTAAAAATTATTAAAATTATTAATATAAAACTCTATTATTATTAAAATATAGATATATAGTCATATTTTTTTTAAGTAGGCTCCACACCCAGCACAGAGCCCAATGCAGGGTTTGAACTCATGACCCTGAGGTCAAGACCTGAGCTAAGGTCAAAGAGTCTAATGCTTAACTGACTGAGCTACCCAGATACTCCTAAAATATATCTTTTTAAAGAGAGTATAATTGAACTTCTAGAATAAAAACTACATTGCATGAGGAGCTTCTGGGTGGCTAAGTTAAGCATCTGCCTTCAGCTCAGGTCATGATCTCAGGGTCCTGGGATAGAGCCCCATGTCAGGCTCTCTGCTCAGCAGGGAGTCTGCTTCTCCCCTTTGTTCTCCCTTTGTGCTCTCCCATCCTCCCTCCCTCCCTCTCTCTCTCTTTCTCTCTCAAATAAATAACTGCATTGCATGAGATGAAAAAATAAACTGAATCGAATTAAAGACAGATTAGACATTGCAGAAAAAAAAACCTGGTGAACTTGAAGACATACTAATAGAAACTGTGAAGAAAAATAATAGTCTTTTTTAAATAAACAAAGCATCAGTGAGCAGTAGAACAATTTCAAGTGGCCTAACATTTGTACTGTTGGGAGTTCCCTGAGGAAAGGAGAAAGAGTTGCAAGAAGAAACATATTTGAAGAATTAATGGCCAAAACATTTCCACATTTCACAAAGACTATGAGCCCACAGACTCAAAAAGTTCAATGAACTTCAAGAACAAGACACATGAAGAAAACTATACCAACACACCTCATAATCAAATTGTCAAAATCAGTTATAAAGAGAAAATCTTAAAGTACAGCTAGGGATTGCAAGGGAAATAGGTTATAGACAGAGAGCAAAAATAACAATGACAACAGAGGGGGCGCCTGGCTGGCTTAGTCGGTGGAGCATGCGACTCTTGATCTCAGGGTGGTGGGATAAAGCCCCACAATGGGCAAAGAGCTTACTTAAAAAAAAAGATTTCATACAGAAATGGAAATGAGAAGACAGTGGCACTTTATTTAAGTACTGAAAGAATAAACTAATGACCTAGAATTCCAGTCCAATGGAAATCTTTCTTAAAAAAAAGACTAGAGGTGCCTGGGTGGCTCAGCTGGTTAGGTGTCTACCTTTGGCTCGGGTCATTTTCCCAGGGTCCTGGGATCAAGCCCCACATTGGACTCTACTCTCCAGGGAGTCTGCTTCTCCCTGTGCCCTTCACTCTGCTCATGCTCACTCACTCTCTCTCAAATAAGTAAAATCTTTAAAAAAATAAAATAAAGACTAAATAAACTTTTTAAACGTACGAAAGCTGAAAGAATTCATCACCAGCAGACCTGCACTACTATAAAAGAGGTCCTTTAGGCAGAAGGAAAATAATACCCTATAGAAATATGGATCTATGCAAAGAAATGAAGCTCCGGAGGGGCACCTGGGTGCCTCAATCAGTTGAGCATCCAACTCTTACTTTCTACTCAGGTCATGATCTCTGGGTTATGAGATCGAGTCCCAAGTCAGGCTCCACACTCAACACAGAGTCTGCTTGAGGTTCTTTTCCCCTCCCTCAACCTGCCCACCCCCCCACGC
>CM053603.1:124527047-124548664 GCA_028646535.1 Procyon lotor | reverse complement strand
AAAAAAAAAAAAAAAAAAGAGGGACACCTGTGTGGCTCAGTCAGTTAAGCACACCTGCATTCAGCTCAGGTCATTATCTCAGGGTCTTGGGATTGAGCCCTGCAACTGGTTCCCTGCTCAGCAGAGAGTCTGCTTATCCCTCTCTCTGCTCCTCCCTGCCCTGTTCATTCTCTCTCTTTCAAATAAATAATAAATAAATAAATCTGAAAGAAAGAAAGAAAGAAAGAAAGAAAGAAAGAAAGAAAGAAAGAAAGAAAGAGGGAGGGAGGGAGGGAAAAGAAAAAAGAAAAGCACTGGAAATAGCAACTACATGGATAAATAGTTAAGATATTTTTATTATTTAGATTACTTTAAAAGATCAACTGACTGGGGCGCCTGGGTGGCTCAGTGGGTTAAAGCCTCTGCCTTCAGCTCAGGTCATGATCTCAGGGTCCTGGGATCGAGCCCCACATTGGGCTCTCTGCTCAGCAGGGAGCCTGCTTCCCCCTCTCTCTCTGCCTGCCTCTCTGCCTACTTGTGATCTCTCTCTGTCAAATAAATAAATAAAATCTTAAAAAAAAAAAATCAATTGACTAAACAAAAATAAGACGAGTAATAGTGTGGGTTTACAACATGTATAAAAGTAATTTTTGACAACGGCATAAACAGAGGAGAGAAATAAAAATATAGGCTTTTATACTATTATCTATTTATACTGTTACTAATAAAAATATAGGTATTTATCCTTGAAGGCAGACTATAAGTTAAAGATGTATGATTCCCATAGATAGTACAAGAAAACTCTCCTCATAAACATAAATGTATTCTTAACTATAGGAAACTAACTGAGGGTTGCTGGAAGGGGGGGTGAGAGAGGGATGGAGTAAGTGGGTGATGGGCATCTAAGAGGGCACGTGATGTAATAGGCACTGGGTATTACATGCAACTGAAGAATTACTGAACTTTACATCTGAAACTGATGATATACTATATGTTAACTAATTGAATTTAAGTAAAAAAAAAAGCAAAACTTTTTTTTTTTAAGATTTTATTTATTTATTTGTCATAGAGTACAAGCAGGGAGAGGGGCAGGCAGAGGGAGAAGTAGGCTCCACTGAGCAGGGAGCCCAATGTAGGACTTGGTCCCAGGACCCTGGGATTATGGCCTGAGCCAGAGGCAGATGCTTAACCAACTGAGCCACACAGGTGTCCCTAGATGCAAAATTCTTTTTTTTTTAAGATTTTATTCATTTATTTGACAGAAAGAGATCACAAGTAGGCAGAGAGGCAGGTGGGGGGTGAGGCAGGGGGAAGCAGGCTCCCTGCTGAGCAAAGAGCCCAGGGCTCCATCCCAGGACCCTGAGATCATGACCTGAGCCAAAGGCAGAGGCTTTAACCCACTGAGCCACCCAGGCGCCCCTCTAGATGCAAAATTCTTAACATATTCTTTAGGAAACAGAATCCAACAATGCATTTAAAGAATAATACACCAAATAATACACATTATTTAAAGAGTAATCCACCAAACTAAGTGGAGTTTGTCCTAGGAATGCAAGATTGCTTTTAACATCTGAAAATCAGTTTTAACAAATCAGTTAATTCAATCTATTAACAAAAACTAAAAAAGAAAATCCTACAGTCACAGGGAAAAAACATTTGACAAAAGCAAAATAGGAATAGAGGGAGCTTCTTCAACCTGATAAAGATCACATATGAAAAACCTACAACAAATATCATGCATAATGTTGAAACACTGAATGTCTTCCTCTGAAGATCAGGAACAAGTAATGTCATCTTCTATTCAACCTTATACCAGAGGATATAGCCAGTGCAATCAGGCAAGAAAAAGAAGTGATTATCAGACATAAGGAACAGAAAGGAAGAAGTACAGTTGTCTTTATTAGCAAATGACGTGGCAGTCTATGTATAAAATCCAATGGAAGCTACAAAAAAGCTACTAGAATACATTTAACAGGTGGTAGGATTCAAGGTCAAGATACAATAATCAGTTGTGTTTATATATATATACTAACAATGAACAATAGAAATGTGAAATCTAAAAACAATACCGTTTTATAGCAGCATTACTGACAACAGCCAAAAGGTGAAAGCAACCACCAGCAGATGAACAGAGAAACAAAATGTGGATTATTATTCAGCCTTAAAAGAGAAGGAAATTCTAACACATGGTACAACATGGATGAACCTTGAATACATTGTGTATGGCAAGTGAAAAAACCCAGTCACCAAAGAACAAATATTGTATGATTCTATTCCTATGAGGTATTTAGAATAGTCAAATTCATAAAGACAAAGTGGAATGTGGTTCAAAGGGCCGGGGTGGAGGGGGGATGGAGAGCTATTGTTTAATAGGCACAGAGTTTCAATTCTGCAAGATGAAAAAGTTCCGCAGACAGATGGTGGTGCTAGCACAACAATGTGAATGTACTTAATACTATACCCTGAAAGGTGCTTAAAATGATAAATTTTACATTATATATATTTTACAATTAAGATAAATAAAAAAAGCCAAATACCATGTAAAAAAACCATTTACAATAACATAAAAAATACGTAATACTTAAGTACATCTGAAAAAAGATGTGAAAGAGGCTGTATAAACGACAAAACATTGGTGAAATTCTTAAAAATCCAATACAGATATACACATCGTTTATGAGTCAGAAGGACCAATATTCCCAAGATAATGGATACCTTCCCAAATTCATCTATACATTCAATGCAATCTCAATCAAAATTCCAGTGGGCTTTCTTGTAGAAATTAACAAACAGATTCTAAAATGTATATGGAAGTGCAAAGAACATGGACTAGCTAAAACAATTTTGAAAAGGAAGAACAAAATTCAAGATCTTACCCTGATTTCAAGATTTCCCACAGTCTACAGTGATCAAGACAGTGTGACGCTAGGATAAAGACAGACCAACTGACCAATGGAACAAAAGAGAGTCCAGAACTACATTTACACATATACAGATACTTAATTTTTGACAAAGGTGCAAAGGCAATTCCATGGAAAGACAGGTGTTTTCAACAAATGGTGGAAAAGCTGGATCTCCACATGCAAAAAGCTGCACTTCAATTCATACCTTGCACCATATACAAGAATTGACCCCAAATGGATCACAGACCTAAATGCAAAACCTGTAACCATAAACCTTCTAGAAAGGGGCACCGGGCTGGCTCAGCCAGTAGAGCGTGAAACTCTTGATCTTGGGACTGTGAGTTCAAGCTCCCACGCTGGGTGCAGAGATTACTTAAAAACACAATCTTAAAAAATAATAATAAATAAAACTTCTAGAAGAAAAATAGGGAGAAAAACCACTGTGCTTTGGGTTAGGCAAAGATTTCTTCGACATAACACCAAAAGCACAAACCATAAAAGAACAAGTTGTTAAACTGGAGTTCATTAAAACTGAAAACTTCTGCTTGTCAAAAGACACTGTTAACAATTAAAATGCAAGCAAAAGACTGGAAGGAAATATTTGCAAATCAAACATACCCAATCCCGACATATTCAACAGAGTTTATATGCAGAATACATAAAGAACTCACAAAACAGGGGCGCCTGGGTGGCTCAGTGTGTTAAAGCCTCTGCCTTGACTCAGGTCATGATTTCAGGGTCCCTGAATCGGGCTCTCTGCTCAGCAGGGAGCTTGCTTCCCCCTCTCTCTCTGCCTGCCTCTTGTGATCTGTCAAATAAATAAATGAGATCTTTAAAAAAAAAAAAAACCTCACAAAACTGAATATGAAAAAAAACCCACAATTGAAAAATGAGTAAACTATTTGTTTTTTGTTTTATTTTTGAAAGACTATTTACTTATTTGACAGAGAGAGAGAGAGAGAGAGAGAGATCAGGCACACAAGCAGGGGAAGAGGGAGAGGGACAAGCAGACTCGCCGCTCAGCAGGGAGCCCGATGCAGGGCTTGAACCCAGAACCCTGGGATCATAACCTGAGCTTGATGCTTAACAACTGAGCCACTCAGGAGCTCTGGGTAAACGATTTGAACAGACACATCACCAGATATACAAACGGCAATCTAGCACATGAAAAGATGCTCAGTAATACTAGCCACTGGGGAAATGCAAATTAAAATCACAAAAAGATAACCACTGCAGACCTACTAGAATATCTAAAAGAGATTGATCACACCAACTGTTGACAAAAAAATGGACAAACTAGAACTTTCATCCACAATTGGCAGGTATGTAAAATAGTATAGCCACTTTGGAAAACAGTCTGGCAATTTCCTTAAAAGTTGGGGGAAAGGAATGGCAAAGGAGGGGCAGGATGAAGGGATTAGGAAGGGACACAAAGAACTTTGGGACATTTGGAAATAATGGGTATGTTCATTGTCTTGATTGTGGTGGTGGCTTCCCAGATACGTATGCTAAAATTTACTGCGTTAAATATGTGCCACTCACTGTATATCATTATACCTCAATAAAGGTGTTATTAAAAACGAAAAGAATAAACACTTCATTTTCCAGAATAAAGCACACGGCAGGGGCTAATCTTGGCCTTAGGAAGCAGAGGACAAGATTGGGGAGCACTGACACCTCCTCCCCGACCTCTGCCAGAAGGAGCCCCTGAGAAAGCAGGCACCAGACTGCCAGAGAGGGGTCTGAGCCCTCCACACTCAGGACAGGGGAGGGAAAACCACGCCCCCCTACACGGAAACGGGAGCCCAGAGACCTTATCTTGCCCCCGAGGTTACACAACTAGTTTGTGGTCTAAACCCAGGTCTGCCAAAGTGCTTCTCATCCACCACAAACTCAAAAAAGCTGACCTGCAATACGATAAACATATATGCTTGTGTGTATGTGTTTAGAACAGACAATTCTCCCCACTGAAGCCAGAGAGCCAGAACCAGTCTGGCCATCCCAGAAGAGCCAGGCACCAGAGACCCAGCAGCTGAACTGCAGGAGTGTTTGGGTGGCGTGGGACGAAGCTGACAGTCGGTCTGGGGTTTGTGTGCAGAGCAGACGAACCGGATCCTCCAGCACCGTCCCAGCAGCCACCTGTCCAAGGCTTTGCCGGCCCCCTGCCCCAACAAGAAAGCACTATCTCCACCCACACAGGCTCGGACAAGGGTCTGGGGACCATGGGACTGAGACCACATCTTTCGTTGGATCGAAGATGGGACCCAGCTGAGGATGGCAGCAACCCCGCACCCACCCCAACTCGAGGGCTAGAGAAGCATGAACTCACACGGTGCCAGGTAAGAGGTGAACAACCCTAGGAGGTCGAGGCCCATAAACCGGCCAACCGAGCCCCTCTGGGCCAGGAATGAGTAGGCCTGGCACCCAGGCCTTGGAGGAGTCCACAAGAAGCCAAATTTAATCCCCACCCCTGCAAGCCCCACCTCTAGGCTGGACTAAGAGCTGGCCTGGGCCGGTACAGAGTGCAGGATGCCGCAGCTGCCCCTGTGTCCACCTCCACCGGGTGGGGCTGAGCTCTGGGCCCCAGACGATGCCCAGAGTCCAGCAGTACAGACACCCCCTCCTCAACCACCCCTCCTTCGAGCCCACACCGAGAAGGCCTCACTGGCAGTTCTCTGCGCTTCTGCCCTGTTCATCCTTGGCCCTGAGTTATTAATCAGCTATGACTAGAAGGTGTGACCGGAGCAGGTCAGGTTCATGCTCAAGTCACGAGCGGCCACACTCAACATCTCAGATCACGTGACAAACAGGGTTCCTAGATAAGGTCCTATTAATGCAGTGGTGCCCCTTCCCTTTTGTGGAATGTGTTTGGAGGACCTGAGGAAACCTGTGCTGATGGCACCATCCCAGCATGGCACGGATGGCACGGAGGCACCCCATCAACAGGGGCAGACAGCTGGAGGGGTGACCACCTAGGCCTCTGCAACCTCAGCCTGGGGCTACCCCTCTCTGCCTTCTGCCCGCGTCTGGCAGCTGCCCAGACAGTCTCATCTCCAGTCTAGACTCTAAGGAAATGCCCCATCACTCCAGTTGGCATTTTTAATGGTTGGGGGAGGGATCCGGTCTTGCAGTTGAAAAACTGCACTGCTTCCTCCCTCCCCAGGTTTAAACACAGGAGGGGGAAGACGAGCAGTCTGGAGACCACCCTCTCCGAAATAACTGCAGCCCCCTGCTTCAAAACACACCAACTCCCCCTGCGTGGAGAATTCGGTTTCCTTACCTGCTGCCTTCTGCTGCCTCCCCGCAGACACAGTTTCGATGAGGTCCAGGCTGAGGTGGGAGAAGAGGATCCAGCAGGACACACTGCCTGCTCTCAGCAGTGGCTTCCAACGCTCCGATCCCCAAACCCCTACATCTTGCGCTCACCTCGACCCCGGAGCGATCCCCGTGCAGGGCAGACGGCCTGCGGGCTACCACCTCCTCCTCCGCCGGCGCCTCCGGGTCCTGGGCCCCTCAGGGGGCCCCTCTCCCTCCTGGTACCCCTTCTCGCCCAGATATGTCTCCTGGACAGCCCGCACCGCCTGTCCTTCCTGCACCCCAGGAAGCCAATTTGCTTCCTGCACCCCCAGACGCCCCTCCCCCTCAGGCCCCTGGGGCCCCACAGGCCGGGCCCTCCCCACTAGCTCGAGTCTCTCCCGGCGTGCCGGGGCCGCTCCCAGGACCACCGCCTCCCGCCTGAGATGCCCGCAGCTCTCCCAGTACTGCCCCCCCTGCTCCCCGGAACTTTCGAGCCCCTCCCCGCGCTCCCAGGAGCGGTCCCCGAACTCGGAGAGTGGCTCAGGCTGCTGCAGCAGCCTGCGTGGGCTCCCCTCCCCCTGCTCCTGCACCCCGGCGCGGGCCTCCCCAAGCTCCTGCACTGCGGGGCTGCCTCCCCCCTTCTCCTGGTGCTGCTTGCGGGGCCCCAGCCCCTCCTCCTGCACCACAGGCCAGCCCGCCGAGCCCGTCCACGGCGGCGGGCGCCTCCAGTCCGCGCCGTCCGACAGACCCCACACCACCCCCAGGCTGGGCTCCCGGCCACGGCCGCCCCGCTCCTGCACCCCCGGGCCCACCCCGCCCTCCTCCTGCACGGCCGGACCCACGCCCCCCTGCTCCTCCACGCCGAGCTTCAGCCCGCGGAGCAGCTGCGGGCCCCAGCTGAGAACCCCGACCCGCTGTGGCTGCTGCTCTGGCAGCGCCGGGCTGAACCCCCCGCGCTCCTCCTGCGCTCCCCGCCCGGCGCCCCCCGCCCGCACTGCCCAGCGCACTCGCCTGCCCCCAAGAGGCCGCGCGGTCCCACCCCTCCAGATGGTGCTGCCCTCGGCGCGCTCTCACACCTCCCCTCGCCCGGCTCCTTCCGCCCCGACCCCTTAGGGAGGGGGCTACGGATTGGCGTCCCCTCGGGTTCCGCGGCCACCCCCACGTCCCGGGCCCGCCTCCCCACCCTAGCCTCCCCGCGTCGACGTCCGCCCGCCGGGCGCCGCGCCCAGCGCCGGCCCCCGCAGGTGCTGCGGCCCCGCGCGCCGGCCCGCGAGCCTGGAGCACCCGCCCTCCCGCCTGAGTTCCTGGAGCCCGCCTGCGCGTGCGCCGCCCCAGGGGGGCGGGGTCCGACGGGGTTGGCCCGCCCTCTTAAGGGGGCCAGATCTCTCTTGCTCCTCCCCTCTCTCCTTTCTTCAGTCCTACCACCAATCCCTCTTCTTCACCCGCAGGAGTCTCCCCGCCCCAGATCCACCTTGCGCTTTCTTAAGTGCCTGCGGGAGGAGATATGAAGCCGAAGGTAGGGAGTTCACACTGAGACTGTGCAATCAACCGGGCCCAATGAAGGAGCACTCAAACAGGAGTCTCGAATTCTCAGTAGCAGCAGTTCAATTGCTGCTGACTTACCTTGTGACAATGTGAAAAGTCACTTCCATTTGGTCTCCGTTGCTTTGTTTCTAAAATGGGGAGGCTGGATTGGAAAGTTTACAAGGCCATGATCCAGTGAGTGTTTGCAGAGAGGGACTCATCTCTCAGCAGGAACCCAGAGGCCTGAGAACCTGGGACAGCTCCATCCTTTTCCTGGAGCCAAGGGAGGACATTTCAACAAAGGAGAGGTGGTTTCAGGCCTGTGACACTTCCTTCCCTGGCAAAGGGGGCCTTCCTCCCTCCTGCTCTGCTACCTCTTGGGTGCTCTCCTCCCTGGAACCACAAAGAAGGAGAAAATTCAGAGCTCCTCCTCCCAGTGGTAGTGCAGCACTCAGACCCAGATCCTAGCTAGCTGAAGGCAGCCTTGAGCCATGGTGTCTAGAACCTAAAGGCTTAAGGCCATTTGGCCCTGTTACTGACTACCTCGTCTGTAAAATCAGTACAATAATAAAACAAGTCCAAAGAGAACTGTCCCAAGGATCAGACATCAACAAACCGTATAAGGATGGATGGCTCTTTCGGCACCCCTATTGTCTGGCATTGGGCCTGAGGGCCCTGGTCAGAGGGCAGTAGGGCAATGAAAAAGGGATGGGTTCCAGACACATATGGGGGGCTGGACTGGGTGGATTTGCATCATGGTGTCTTGCCCTCTGAGGTAGGCAGAGCAACCTTCCACTAAATCCTTTTTTTTAAAGATTTATTTTTGAGAGAGAAAGAGCAGAGCATAAACGAGGAAGGGCTGAGGGAGAGGGAGAGAATCTCAGGCAGCCTCCTGCTGAGCACAGAGCCCAGGGCAAGGCTTGATCCCACGCTGAGAACATGACCCGAACTGAAATCAAGAGTCAAGAATCAGACGCTTCACCGAGCCACCAGGTGCCCCTCCCCTAAATCATTTGATAACAGTGTGTGGAGCAGCTTCCCTTAACCAATAAGCCAGAGCCACCAAGCAGAGGGTGAACACACCCCTACCTGGTCCAAGAGAGGGTCTGGGGCTGCACACCTCGGGGTACAGTCAAATTCCCCCTGTTGCCCAACCTCAGGGGGAAAAGCCAGAGGGGAAGGAATCTGAGAGGAGTCCTCTCCCAAACTCCTTCACACAACCTCAGTAACGACCCTTGCTAAGATTTATGGAACCTTCCTATGGGTAAGGCACTGGTTGTCACGTATTCCCATCTAACCGCCACCACAGTTGAATGAGGTACTCGTTACCATCCTCTTTTTTTTTTTTTTAAGATTTTATTTATTCAACGGAGAGAGAGAGAGAGAGACAGAGCGAGAGAGGGAACACAAGCCGGGGGACTGAGAGAAGCAGGATTCCCTCAGAGCAAGGAACCCGATACAAGAGAGGCTTGAGGCTAGATCCCAGGACCCCGGGATCATGAGCTGAGCCGAAGGCAGGCGCCTAACAACTGAGCCACCCAGGCACCCCCTACCATCCTCATTTTAAAGAGGGACTTGACATCGTTAAGTAACTTGTGCAGGGTCATACAGCCAGTAGAATTAAAGTCAGAATTCAGATCCAGCTTTTGACTCCAAAGTCCTCTCAGAACCAAGAAAACACAAGAAAGCAATGCCACACCCAGGAGCCTCACCTTAGGATGTATCGGGGCTGACTAGATTTGGGAGGTCAAGAGATGCAAGCAACTGATTTGGAGCAAGCTTTCTGCCTATAAATCAAGCTCCAAATCAAACAAAGCAAGAGGTCGAGGCACTGGTATCCTGGTTGGTCCTGCTAGGTGTTTGTGTTGGGGAGGCCAACTCCCCATTCTTCTCCCTCCCTTCCAGTCGCCCATGGGCCAGTTTCATACCTCTTCCAACCCTAGTGCAAGGTTATCTGGAACTTTAGTTCCCCAGAAAAGAGACCTCATGCTCCCTTCCCCCATCCTGCCTAGTCCCAGCTCCTGGACTGTCCCCCCCACCACCACTGAGCACTGGGGGTGCACTGCTGCACCGAGAGGTGTCTCAGGCCATCCGTCTCCTTCTCTGCACTGCTCCGTGAGCCCAGTGCTAGTAGCCTGGAGACAGCCGGGGAGACTGCTCTGCCCGGAGGGAGCTGACAGCTCATGGGAGGAAGCGAGACACAGCCTAGAAGCCTCAAGCTCAGGAGCTTCAGGAGGCAGCTGTGGGGCTAAACCCCACCCCTGTAACGTGCCTATACCAGTCTCTTCCCAGATCGGGAACCTGAGGAGAGTTGCCCACAGCAGAGTGACTGCAGGGGGAAGGGCTTGTCGGGTCTGGTCTCGTTCTAAGTGGAGGCAGACCAAGCTGTGCAAGAGAGGCTTGTGGGGGTGCCCTTAAGAGTCTCCATCGTGAGATGGCTGCACTGGGGGTATACAGAAGGCAACCGTTGGGGCAGTGATGGGCAGCCTAGCTCATACCTGCAAACAGGTGCTCACCCAAGAGCGATGGATGCTGCTGAGTGATTGGGCTGAAGGTTTTTTTGTCCTTTTTCTTTTTCTTTTCTTTTTAAAGATTTTATTTTTTTATTTGTCAGAGAGACAGAGAGCACAAGCAGGCAGAGTGGCAGGCAGAGGCAGAGGGAGAAACAGGCTCCTCACCGAGCAGGGAGCCTGATGCAGGACTTGATCCCAGGACCCTGGGATCATGACCTGAGCGAAAGGCAGCCACTTAAACAACTGAGCCACCCAGGCGCCACCCCCCCTTTTTTTAAATAGACAAATTTTGTTTGTTTGTTTGTTTTTTAAGATTTTATTTATTTATTTGACATAGAGATCACAAGCAGGCAGAGAGGCAGGCAAAGAGAGGGGAAAGCAGGCTCCCCTCTGAGCAGAGAGTCCGATGCGGGGCTCGATTCCAGGACCCTGAGATCATGACCCGAGCAGAAAGCAGAGGCTTTAACCCACTGAGCCACCCAGGCGCCCCTAGACAAATGTTTTTTTAAACTCCTGTTGCAACCTATGAATGGGAAGTGAACTGAATTCAATGGGTTTAATGGGTTTTGACCAGATTTTCTCTTTTTTTTGGTGGAAAAGGACAATAATGCAACAGAAAATATAAGAATGTAATTTTTTGACCTTTTTATTAAAGTATGACATACATCCAGAGAAGTGCAAAAACGTGCACATTTTACAAAGTGAACATACCCAGCACCCAGATCAAGAAATAGGAATATAAAACGAGCATCTGGAAGGACCTTCGTATTTAATTTTTAAACTAAATTTTATATTAATCTAGCATGCCCTTCATCCTCAAGATTTATTTCTAGCTCTCTGACAACCCTTCTCCCTCCCCAAATGCACAATGACAGAGTTCTTTCTGCATTTACAGGAAATAAAGGTTTTGGGTTTTTGTGACTTTTTTAAAATTTCATTATATATACACATGTGCTATGCTCCTTGGTATTAAATCTATTTCTGTAGGTCACAGTCAAAAACTTGTGCTCCCAAAAACCCCTGCTCTGGCTTGACAGCGTTGCAGAGACTGTGATTCCGACCAGGTGAGAGCATGGGGGAGCAGACAGGGTACTAATGAAATCAGCGCTTCTCCAACTTCAGTGTCATTCGGCAACCGAATGACCTGGGGATCTTGTTGAAATGCATATTTTGAGTCAGCAAGTACAGAAGGGGATGCTACAATTCATTTCTATCAAGCTTCTATATTTTGAATAGCCAGACTTTGGACCCAGAGATTTTCTATAATGCCACACATGAGAATCACATGAGAAGCTTTTTAAAAACATTGATGCCCACTGGGGGGGGGGGGGGTCAGTCCGACGGTAAAGCAGTGCCTCTTGATCTCAGGGTCATGAGTTCATTCAGTACGGAGCCTACTCAAAATAAAAAACAAAACTGAAACACGGCCACCCAGGCTCTACTCTGGGGTAGAGGCTCAGCATCCACTGTTTTTAAACGTTGCCCAGGTGATTCCAGGAGGCAACCAGAAATGACAGCTGCTCGGTCCCCTGTGCAGCCCCAGTGCCTAGTAGAAAGCTTGAGCTGGGGGAGAAGAGAGTGAGGTGTGGGCTCACGTCTGGGATCTGAGCAAACGATCCAATTTGACAAAGGGCAGAAGGCTTCTTAGTCAGAAAGGGACCATCTGTCTCTTAGCGGAGGTGAGGGGAGGGATTTCTGAAGGAATTCTAAGGCATGGGCCTCTCTGCCAACCCAGGCCATGTCCTCCCAGGACAGAGAACAGACCGTGCCTTTACCTTATCGGGCAAGTCAGAGCTCCCTGGAACTGCTCAGATGGGCGGGGCTCACGTGCCCCCAAGCGAGTCAGACAGTTTCAAAATCGTGCTGGGGCGCGGGGAGGAGTGCTGTCAGCCGCTCCCACGCGCCTGCCCTTTCTGCCCCGCCACAGAAAAGGCCAAATGAGCCACCAGGTTGCAAACCCGGGCATCGACAGCGGCTCTTCACAACGGAGCACCGCAGACCTGGGTTCTGACGCCCCCTGGTGGACACCTAGAATTGAAGTTTAGTAACCAGCAACGGACCGTGGGTACAAGTAACTCATGATTTACTATGGGTCCAGCGAGTGCCCCGCACAGTCACGTGAGACGTGGCCCGATGTGCATAATCCAGAAACTGCTACTGACTAAGCCTATGAAAGACTGGCTCCTTTTATGCTCTGCCTACTCCTTTACGCCCCTGAAATCTGAAATCTGGCTCCCCCCTGGAATTCACTGTCCTAAGTTTAGAAATGAGGAGCTGTTAGAACTTACCCTTAAATGGCGAGATATTTTATCACTTTTGTATCTCTCTCCTTCTTTGTTTAAATCCCCCCATTGGTAGTGTAGACACAGTATAGTCCTTGCCTGCCTGTCCCTCTTTCCTTCTGCTGGAACGATGACCATCCCAGAGAAGCCTCTCCCAGCTGCTTTTTGAGACACCCTCTCAGCTTGGTATTCATGCCCACTAACCCGCATACAACTGAGTTAATGAGGCCCGCATGGACAGAGCCTCCTGCATCTGTGGCTGCCTCCAGAGGGACCAGTGGCGATGTTCATTGACTCCCAGACACTTAGATTTGGTCACACCGATCTGAGGAAGTGGCCATGGAATCCAAACTCAAATCCAGCTCTGTCTCCCTAGCTCTCTCATTTGCCCAGAAACCAGACGCAGGTCCTTGGCAACCTGTTTAACCGTCTGGTCCGTCAGCACTCTCTGCAGACCCCAAACATTGCGAGGTTCCATCCTCCCTCCTGCCTCCTCTCCTAGCTGCCTCTCAGCCACCATCTCAGTGCTGTGAGGGAGAACCTGGACCCAGGGCTCACCTTCTTCATTTAAATGGTAACCAAGGACCTTGGCATCTACCTACACATTTAATTCCCTGTGAGGTGAACAAATGCTTTCCTCAGTGGGCCTCTGTTTCTCCCTCCCCTGGGAGATTGTAAGGATTCGACAAAATGATAATGTGATATGTGTATCCCCGTGGATGGTGTTTTACCATAAATGTCCTTTCATGACCTTACTGACTTCAGTCTCTTTGCCTCCATGTTAACTCTCTATTAATGTTTCCAAAACATCTGTTAATCACTTTACTCCCTTACTCGGGAACTTTTAATTGCTCCCCAGTTCCCCCTAAGTTGTCTGCAAATCACAGCAGGTGATTCATCCTGGTAACAGTGCGAAATTGGGTCCAGATGGTCCAACAGGCTGAAACTAGAGGTCAGGACAGGTCTGTGGGTTAGGACCCAAGAAAATTCTGTTTCCAGAAGGCAAGGCAGTCAGCATGTTGGAAATCAGAGAAGCAGCTAGAACAGCAGATACAAATCACCAATCAGCAAGGATACTAACCTATAACTCCTACAACGGTGGGCTTGTCCATAGTAAAAGGGCAAGTTCTAGAATGTCAGTTTTAGTTGTCCAAGACACCTCAATATCAACAGCCCCAAACAAGGTGATCAGATGGTGAGACCAAGGGGAACCCCCAGCACACCTGAACAGGTGCCTGAAGATTGCCCATAAGATAAGTTCAGATTAACATAGTCCCATCAATAGCACAGCTGGACTCTTGGGAAGGGGAAGAAAGGATTATAATGGTACCCTTAAAGGAGAGAATCGAATCTGGGGTTGAAAGAGGAAACACACATTCTCAGTGGGAAAAGGATTTTGTGTGAGAGCTAGAAAGGCTATGAAAGAACATCAGGCCTCATTCCCTGAAGTGAGGGAACTCTGGGGCATACCAGGTCACCCAAGGACGCCCAACAATTTAAGAGTGGCAACTGCCCTTGGATTCGAATCTCTCTTGACCCAGATATAAACTCTAATTTTCTTTCACCTGACTCCCTAGCCCCTCTGGATGCCAGGCCAGAGCTGAGTTGCAAAAACAAAGCTAATAGAGTGAAAATATTTTAGTGGAGGAGGACCTGGGTGGCTCAGTTGGTTAGGCATCCAACTCCTGGTTTTGGCTCAGGTCACGATCTCAGGGTCATGAGATAGAGCCCTGTGTCAGGCTCCACGCTTATGATTCTCTCTCTCTCTCTCTCAAAAATAAATAAATAATTAATTAATTAAAGGTATTTTCATGGAGCTGAGGACTTATATATAAGGATTATATATGGTGGCCTGGTCTCTATACACTTGGTTGGGTGTGTTGAGAAAGCACCTTAAGGGATTTGTTGAAGGGACCAGCTGGATATCAGGAGAGACTGGATTCTAGCACAGGGACAGGTTAGACCATTAGGGCCTCCCGTGGTTACCCTCCAACTTGCACATACATGAACATACCCACATATACTTTCTTCTTGAATACTGGTAGCTGACATAGATAATAGTCATAATTTGAGCTGATGAGGTTCCTGGTCCTTGGGGTGGGCACTTATACAGGACAGACTTTTCAGCAGGGAAAGGACCAGGAAACAGCACAGCAAGTACAGAGAAAAGGAGGAGCCAGCGGAATGATGCTGCATCAGAAGGTATTATAGAGCCTCTTGAGGTATTAAGGAAGACTTTCATGTATGGAGAAAATACTTTTTATCAGTTTGTCAATTACCTTAGGATTGGTTTATGCTATTTCTTGGCTAGGCGACCATAATTTGTATAAAATTGGTTTATCCATCTTTGCCCACAATATACCTGTTTTGGCTTTGTTTATTTAAAGTCCATTTTGTCTGATAATAATATAGCCACTCAGCTTTCTTTTGGTTACAATTTACATAGAATATCTTTCCCCATCCTTTTACTTTCAACTTTTTTGTGTCTTTACATCTAAAGTCTTTTGTAGATGGCATATAGACGAATCTTGTTTTTTTCCCCAATCTGCTGATCCTGCCTTTTGATGAGAGTTTAATCCATTTACATTTCATGTGATTTCTGATAAAACAGGATTTTCTTCTGCCATGTATCCTGTATTTGGTTTCTATATGTCCTTTATGGTTTTTCATTCCTCAATTCCCCTCTTTCTTTTTTGTATTTATTTTTTGTACTGTGACATTTTAATTCCTTTCTTTAATTTTCTGTATATTTTTAAAATTATTTGTTTAAGATGTTATTTATTTATTTGAAGGAGAGAGCGTGCACAAGTGGGTGTAGGGGTACAGGGAGAGGGACAAGCAGACTCCCCACTGAGCAGGGAGCCTGACATGAGATCCCAGAACCCTGAGTTTGTGACCTGAGCCAAAGGCAGATGCTTAACCAAGTGAGCCACACAGGCACCCTTTAAATTATTTTCTTAATGGTTACCTGGGGGATTACAATTAACATCTTAAATTTAGGACAACCTAGTTCGAACACCAATTTAGTTTCAATAGGATACAAACACTGTGCTCCTAGACATTTTCATCCTTCCCTCTTTATGCTCTTATTGTCACAGATTACACGTTTATATATTATATGCCTATTAACGTAGATGTTATAATTATTGTTTTACGCATTTGCATATTAAAACATATAGGGAGAGAAGTTACATACCATACCAGAAGACCAATAATACTGGCTTTTTTATGTTTACCTAGTTACCTTTCCCAGGGTCCTATGTTTCTCCTCATGTCTCTCTGTTACTGTCCAGTATTCTGTCATTTCAGCCTCAATGTCTCCCTTTTAGCCTTTCTTATATGTCAGGTCTATTGATAATGAACTCCTTCAGTTTTTACCTGCAATGTCTTTTTTTTAAAAAGATTTATTTATGAGAGAGAGAGAGGTCATGAGCAGGAGGGAGGAGTAGAGGGAGAAGCAAACTCCCCGCTGAGCAGGGAGTTCAATGCGGGGCTCCATCCCAGGACCCTGGGATCATGACCTGAGCAGACACATAACCAACTGAACCACTCAGTCACCTTACCTACAATGTATTAATTTCTCCTTCATTCTTGGGGGGGAAAAATCTTGTCAGACATAGAATTCTTCCTTGATAGTTCTTTCAGGACTTTAAATATGCCGTTCCATTACCTTCTGGCCTTCATAGTTTCCAGAGGGTAATCAGAGTTACTTCTCTTGCTGCTTTCAAACCTCTCCCTTTTTCTTCTGGTTGTGAAAATTTAAATATAATGTGTCCTCTTTTTTAGTTTATCTTCTTTGGAGTTCACCAAACTTGGATACGTAAATTTGTCTTTCCTCAGATTTGGAAAGGGTTTTTTGTTTGTTTTGTTTTAGGGGTTTTGTTTGTTTTTGCTTTAAGGTTTTTAAGTAATTTCTACACCCAGCGTGGGGCTCAAAATTACAACCCAGAGTTCAAGAGTCGTGTGGCCTACCAACTGAATCAGCCATGCACCCCAGATTAAGTTTTAAACTATCATTTCTTCGAATGTGTTTTCTGCCCCATGTGTCTCTCTTCCCCTGGGACTCCAATAATGCCTATGTTGGAACATTTCATGGTGTTCCATGGGTCCCTTAGGCTCTGTTCATTTTTCTTCATCTTTTTTCTTTCTGCTCCTCATACTGGATAATTTCAAGTGTCTTGTCTTTTAAGTCCATGTATCCTTTCTCTACCTGCTCAAATTTGGCTTTGAATACCTCTCATGAGTTTTTCAATTATTTTACCTCAGCTCCACAATGTTTGGTTCCTTTTTATAATTTCTATCTCTTTACTGATACTCTCATTTGTTTTAGTTTTCCTGATTTCCTTTAGTTCTTTGATAATGGTTTCTTTAGCTAATTCAACATATTTAAAGTAGTCATTTTTAACATTGTTAATGAGTAATTCTGGTATCTGGGCTTCCTTGAGGGTGGTTTTTGTCAATTTTTGCCCCAGTGTGGGCTATACTTTCTTGTTTCTGTTTCCTGTATTTTTTTTTTTTAATTGAGAACTGGACATATTGAGCATGATGTGGTAATTCGGAAGATCTAATTCTCCTCAGGGATTGTTAAATCTTGCTTGTTCAGGACTAGAGCTGTGTGTTTGTGATGTTTCCAAATTATTTTTGCAAAGTGTGAATGGCTTGATGTGTCATTCAAGTTTCTGTTATCTCTGCAGTCACCCAGTGACCTGAAAAAAATTTCCTTAAATGTCTGGTTCCCTTGGGGCACCTGGGTGACTCAGTGGATTAAGCCTCTGCCTTCAACTGAGGTCATGATCTCAGGGTCCTGGGATTGAGCCCTGCATGGGGGCTCTCTGCTCAGTGGGGAGCCTGCTTCTCCCTGCCTGCCATTCCCCAAGCTTGTGCTAATGTGCACGTGCTCTCTCTCGACAAAAAAGTAAAATCTTTAATTTAGAGGACAAGGTCCTTATTGCCAACTCTGTCTCCAGGAAGCTGCCCCAGGAATGTGGGCCACTGTCCCTCCTCCCAGCTGTCTGCTGAGGCTGGGAAGGAGGAAATGGCAGCCACTATGTGAAAGGCCAATATTAACTAGAATTTACTGAAATTTACTAGTCTCTTCATCAAGGTCTACCCTGGCCATTCCAAGTGTTCAACTAGACTCATTCCAAAAGTTACTTTAGACAGTTCCTGCCAGCTCAATAGCTATTGAGGTGAAGGAATGGCTTCCAACTCTGCCATCTTCTGGGATATTACTTCATTCCATTCCTTTTTATTGCCAAATAATATTCCATTATATGCTTATACCACATTTTGTTTATCCATTCATCAGGTAATGAACACTTGGGTTTTTTTATTTTTTTACTATTATAAATAATGCTATGATCTCTCATGTATAAATTTTTGTGTGGACATATGTTTTCGTTTCATGACATTGCTGCATACATTGATTTTTGAGTATTAACCCTACATTCTTTGAATAAATCTTACTTGGTCATGATATATTATCTTTTACACATTGTTTTCAATTTGCTGGTATTGGTGAGTATTTTAGCATCTATATTCATTATAATACTGCTTTGCAGTTTCTGAAATGTCTGTTAGCCTTTGCTATGTTGTATTAACCTCAACAGTTTCCTCTTTCTGTTTTCTGAAAGTTTGTGTAAGATTATTCCTTCCTTGAATGTTTGGTAGAATTCAGTGAAACTGAGTCTTCAGTTTCCTTTTTGGAAAGTTTTGTATACTTTCTTTGCTATAAGGCCTAATTTCCTGATTTTTCTTGTGTTAGTTTTGGTTAAATTAAATTATAAATTTGTGGACTTTGTGTAAGTGGTCTAATTTATTGGCATAAAGTTGTACATGGTATACCTTTATTTTCCTTTAATATTCACAGGATTTGTAGTGATAACCTTTTCCACTTCTGATAATGGTTGTTTCATACATTTATCTTGATCAGCCTAGCTAGGGGTTTTTCTGTTGTGCTTCTCATTGCAAGTAATCAGATTTTGGCTTTGTTATCTATTGTCTGATTTCTACTTTGATTTTTGCTATATCCTCCCTCCCCCAATTTGGGCTTACTTTGCTTTTCTTTCTTTTTTTAAAATACTTTATTTGACAGAGAGAGAGATCACAAGTAAGCTGAGAGGCAGGCAGAGAGGGAGGCAGGCTTCCCGCTGAGCAGAGAGCCCGATGCGATGCTTGATCTTAGGACCCTGAATCATGACCTGAGCCAAACGCAGAGGCTTTAACTCACTGAGCCAACCAGGTGCCCCACTTTGCTTTTCTTTCTCTACCTTGTTAAGGTGGCAACTGAGGTCATTGATTTTAGATGTTTTTTTTTCCTTTTCTAATATAAATATTTAAAACTCTGATTTTCTAAGCCATGACTAATAGAACTTTCTAGTGACAGAAATACCCTGTTTTCTGCTATCCAATTCACTGGCCACTAGCCACACATACCTACTGATCACTTGAAATGTGGCCAGCAAGTCTGAGGAATTTGAACTTTTACTTCTAAGTAAATTTAATCACATGTGGCTAGTGGCTACTGTATTAAGCAGTACACCTCTAAGCACAACTTTACCTGCATCCACAAATTTCATATTGTTTCACTAAATTCAAATTTGTCTAATTGCTCTTATGATTTCTTTGACCTGTACATTACTTACAAATATGTGGCTTAATATCCTGATGTTTTGGGGTTTCCTGGCTATCCTATAACAGATTCCTCACTCCACTGTGGTCAAAGAATACACTGTGTATAATTTTAATATTTTTGTTAGCACTTTCTTTACAGCCCAGAATATGTTCTATCTTGATGAATATGCCATGCATACCTGACAAAAAAAGTATTTTGCAGTTGGAGGTATAAGTGTGTTCTATAAATGTCAAGACTGAGGTGGCCGATAAAATGGTTTAAATCTTTTGTCTTGATTTGTATAGTTTTTCTATTAACTGCTCAGTAGGTGTTAAAAATCTACTACAGCTGGGTGCTGGCTGGCTCAGACAGTAGAGCATGTGACTCTTGATCTCAGGGTCACATATTCAGTGTAAAGCCTATTTAAAATTTTTTAATTTATGGCAAAATTGTCAGTTTCTTCATTCAATCCCTTTTTATTCATATTAAGGCCATTAGACACATACACATTTACACTTGTACTATATTCCTGATGAATTGTCCCTTTTATAATTATGAAATGTTCCTAATTTTTATCTATGGCAATAATCTTTGTATTGAAGTCTATTTTATCTGGGATTTATATAGTCACTCTAGTCTGCTAATTTGCATGTTCTATTTTTTCCATCTTTTGACTTAAATTCATCTCTCTTTAAAGTGTTTCTTATAGACAGCACATAAATGAGCTTTTCCCTAACCCACTGTCGGTTTTTTAATTAGAATGTTACTAAGTCAGTAAGACATGATTGATATGGTTGGACATTAGTGTACATTATTCAATAGGTTTTTTGTCTCCTCTTTTTTTCTTCCCAAACACTTCAGGTTTTACTCCCCTCCAGTCTATTCGTCTTTGCCAACTTTTTAAAGCCTCCGGGTGGTTTTTCTTTTTCCTTTTCCATTTTAACCATTTTTATCATTGTAAGCAATGGGAGGGTTGGATTGCAGGGTTTACATTGTGATAATGGAACCAAACTCCCCAAGTGTGCTTTCAAGAAGCTTTCACAGACATTTTCACTTATGCATAGGCTACTCTGAAAGTATACATAAGAGATTGATGACTGAGGGAAAAAAAAGAAATTGGTGATTGTGGATATAGGGAGAAATTATGAAAAACAAGAGGAAACTTAATACAGACCCCCTCTGCACTTTTGACCATTAACGTGTACATATTTTCAAAAAAGGTATTAACTAGTCTAGAAAAAAGGTATTAACTAGTCAAAGCAGTCCATGTGGGATGGATTAAACATTAGACAGTTGTGTTTTTTTTTTTTAAGATTTTACTTATTTACATGACAGAGAGAGATCACAAGCAGGCAAAGAGGCAGGCAGAGTGGGGCGGGGGAAGAAGGAGCAGGCTCCCTGCTGAGCAGAGAGTCTGATGTGGGGCTCGATCCCAGGACCCTGAGACCATGAACCAAGCCGAAGGCAGAGGCTTTAACCCACTGAGCCACCCAGGTGCCCCTAACATTAGACAGTTTAAATAAAGGATAGATGTTGTAAATGGCAAAGGCTCTAACCTGATCACCTAAAAAAGTAAACCTATTGGTAGCCACAAGGAAGGTATCAGTATCTGATGTATTGTATTCCAAGTGAAAGTGTACCTCACAGATAATATGTCTTCAAATATTTGTTTAGGGCTGCCTCCTGGCCCACCATCTTTCACATAGACACTCTCCCCTGTAGAATACAGCAGTGTAATTTTTGTCATGCTTCTCCTCAAGAGTGGGCATGCAGCTACTCATTCTCACCGGAGCAAGCTTGGGCACAGATGAAGCAATTAAAAAGCTTGCCTATTCTAGGGAGAGCAATTTCTGCAATCCTACTGAAGAATCCTGGCTGGCTCTTGTAGTGAGGTTAAATTGTATGACGGCCTTTTCGGTTAAATTGTGTAGTAGCAAGCCTGTTTAAAAAAAAAAAAAAAAAAAAAGCAGGCAGAACGAGAGAATCTTTCTCACCTATCTACTCTGACCTTGACAAAATGACGAGGCAGAAAAACTCACCACAAAAAAAAAGAGACAGTACCGATGGCTAGAGACCTAGTCAATTTGGACATTAGTAATATGTCAGAAATAGAGCAAAATGACAGTTATCAAGATGCTTTGGACATTAGTAATATGTCAGAAATAGAGCAAAATGACAGTTATCAAGATGCTAACAGGGCTCGAAAAAACCATAGAAGATATTAGAGAATTTTTTTCGGGAGAAATAAAGTCCCTTTCTGGAGAGATAAAAGAAATAAAATCTAACCAAGTTGAAATTTAAAAAGCCATTAACAAGGTACAATTAAAACAGAGGCTCTCACTGCTAGAATAAATGAGGCCGAAGAATCATCAATATAGAAGGCCAACTGATGGAGAATAAAGAAGCTGAGAAAAAGAGAGACAGACAACTACTGGACCATGAGAGGAGGATTCGAGAGATAAGTGATACCATAAAATGCAACAATATTAGAATAACTGGGATCCCA
>CM053603.1:124503821-124517320 GCA_028646535.1 Procyon lotor | reverse complement strand
GGGCGCCTGGGTGGCTCAGTGGGTTAAAGCCTCTGCTTTCGGCTCAGGTCATGATCCCAGGGTCCTGGGATCAAGCCCTACATTGGGCTCTCTGCTCAGCAGGGAGCCTGCTTCCCCCTCTCTCTGCCTGCCTCTCTGCCTACTTGTGATCTCTCTCTCCTGTCAATAAATAAATAAAACCTTTAAAGAACAAAAAAGCTGTAATTCTATTAATAGACCTATAAACTGACTTTAACAAATATCCAAATACAGACAGCTTGTGGGCAAACTAAAACCCTCAATGTTCTTTTTCTCTTTTTAATTAATTTATTTGAGAGGGGGGGGGGTGAAAGGAGGGGGAGGGGGAGAAAGAATGCCAAGTTGACTCTATGGTCAGCGTAGAGCCCCACATGGGGCTCAATCTCACCACCCTGAGATTAAGACCTGAGCTGAAACCAAGAGTTGCATGCTTAACTGATTGTGACCCCAAACCCTCAATGTTCTTTGAGGAACATTGTCCTCCAATGTTCCACCCACCTCCACCCACCTCCAAACCCCTAGCTTGTAGGTAGCCAGGGAAAGTGATCATGGTACAGGTAAGACTTCATCTGGCTTGGAAGGCACCCACTAAATAGACCAATATACAAACATGTTTTTTCACTGAAAAACCTAGATCTGTTTTTTAATTTCTGTAGTAGTTTGGCCATATTTGCCTAAATTTTAAAACATCAAGCAAGACTAGACTCCAGCCAAAATGGTTACTTCTATCTGTCCCCACATGACATCATGATATTCACATTCATTCAGCAAGCACGACTATGTGTCAGGCACGGTCCAAGGCTCTGTGACAGCAGTACAGAAAGCCAATCGCCAGCTCTTCATGTGGCTTACATTCTAGTGTGGAAATAAATGTCAGGTGTGTTAAGTCCCATGAATAAAAATAAAGCAGGATAAGGGGAAGTGATTGAAAGAAGGCCATTTTTTACCAAGATAATCAAGGAAGACTTCCCTAAAGAGGTAACAGAGAAAAACTTGTACAAAATGAGCAACAAACAGGCCATGTTGGTTTTTAAGGGAAGTGTGGGGCTGGCAGAAGGAAAGTTTTATAAAGGTCTTGAGGTGGAAGCATGCCTATGTTTGAGAGTTTGAGGAACACCAGAGAAGCTGGGGTGGCCAGAGCACAGTGAAGGAGGTAAAGAGCAAAAGCATGACTTAGGGCCTTGCTGTCCTAGATGAGAACCTGGGATCTTACTTTCACCATGGCAAAGGAGGGCTGAGAACAAGAAAGAGTATCTCCAGATCAGTGACATTTTACAAGTAAATTTACACCAAAATTCCTACAAAAGGTAACGATGAGTTTCTGAGCGATTCAGCAGGGAAAACAATCTCGTGCATTGTTTGTCTTACTTACAGTAACGGTCGCTGCCTTACTGTATGCCACGTAACCCTCAGGACTCTCCACCAGGTATACCACGCCACTGTCCGTGCCCACTATGGTCACCGAGTTTCGAGCACTGCTAAAAAGATTAAGTTAAAGTGATGCTAAAGCTAAAGCTATGGACAACCTTGGGGAAAAAAATTAAATGGCTTTAATACATGTAGTATTTGATTTGCATTATTTATTTTGAAAGTCTCTGCTATATTAGCACACCTGAAAATAGATACTTATATAAAATCAGTTTACCATCTTTCAACATACCTGCTTTTGACCTGAATCTTAACAAAATGTTCATCATGCCAGACTCTGCTAAGTAGATATGTACGTAATTGATTCTCAATGAAAAAAGCAAGGCTTTCATCTTTTTGAGATCCCGCCTCACGAGGGACATACGAATTTTCATTCAGTAGCCTAGAGGAAAAACCATCACTGTTAAATGAACTGAAATTTAATTCAAAATAAACAGTGAACTCAAATACAAAGCAAATTGTTTTAAAAGCATAACTCAATACTACTCATAGCTAAGATAAATTAACTGTGACCCAGAATTTCTAGATTGACTAAAGACAAACTTAGGGGGGAAAAAAAACAGCCAAATATCTGAAGGTATTTAGATCTTCAGCTTGTTAAAACCTCTTTATCCAAAGTAAAGTGGTCCTTCCAAGAGCTCCATCCTAAGGGGGTACCTGCTTAGGGTAGCTTTAGGGGAAATGAGTAGTTTTCAAGAAATCTGTTGTAAGCAAATGAAAGACAGTGTTACTGTTGGTGAAAAAGTACAGCTTTAATTTTCACCTACTCTGAAGCAAAACTACTTGTTCTGATCTCTTACGTCTCACTGTAAATATATGTAGATCATATAGATTTTTGTTTTTGTAAACTAGTCATTTTATCTATAATGCCTGGTACATAGTATACACAGACATATTCACCAGATGAAGTAAAAATGCCAAGGTTCCTAACCTAAGACCAAGAGAATTATTGTACCTTTACAGAGTTAGATAAGTGTCTAAGGAAGATCTTAAAAACCAAAGGATAGGAACCTGAAGGACACTTCTTAGGGTATGGATTAATAAGAACTAGAAGAAATCAAGGAATACTAAAGACATGATGTCTCTGTATCAAATCAGGCAGTCAAGTTAATCCTGATCTAAAGAATAAAGAAGGCTACTGATACTCTTGTGGATAGTAGCAAAGCTCAGCAAGAGGTACAAGGGGTTAAGGTGAAAAATCAAAGCTGTCCTTGCTGTCAGAAGAAAGTCTGACAGCAAGGAACAAGCTATAAAGAGAGCCAGATGACAAAAAGATCAAAGACCTGCGAATTTTTTAAAGTTTTTTCCCATTTGACATAGTTTGAACTCTTCACCAATTGCTTACCCTCCAGCTGAACGTGGGACGCCTGCCCTAACTCTAAGAAGGCTTTCCTCCAGACTGTCACGTGTTTGTTTTGTTGCACTGCTCTGAGTAATCGATATTTGTTTAGGCATTGAGATTAAATTTGTGAAAAATTTAATCAAGCTTACCTGATGGTGGTGAGGACATCTGTGTTACCCAGTCTCTCTAAAAACATTTTTTTGAGGTCCGTCCAAAATAAGCGAGAAGATGTTTCAGGGACATCCTCCTCATTTTCTGAAGGTGCTGTTCCCTCTATTGCCAGAGACTCCGTTCCTGATGGTCTCTCACATTCAGCTTTTGGTTCAACACGTTTACAATAGCCCAAGTAGCCAATCATAAATCCTAAGGATAAAGTTTCACAGCTGAACTCACAGAATTTCCTTACAATATATTCCTATAGGAACTGTTAGTATTTTCAATTTAGCCTTGAAAAATACAGGTTTAGTCAAACTGTAAGCAGTTTGAAAGTAAATAATGAATCTCATTTTATATTATTATAAACCATTCAATCTAATAAATCATACAGTTGACTCTTGAACGAACAATGTTGGGGGTGGGTTTAGGGTGTAGACCCACACAGTGAAAAATCTGCATATATAACTTGAATCTCCAAAAACGTTAACTACTAATAGCCCACTGTTGACCAGGAGCCTTAAGATGACAAAAAAGATTAACATGCATTTTATATTTTATAGGTCTTCTACAGTACATTCTTACAATACCTATTTTTTTTTTAATACCTATCTTTTTCTTAACATTCAGTATTTCTAGGCTACACAGTTGGTCTCTAAGTTCTTTCAAATTGTCACAAATCTCCAAAAAAATTTTCCAATATATTTATTGAAAAAAAAATCTTCATATAACTGGACCTACACAGTTCAAGCCCATGTTGTTCGAGAGTCAAATGCATAACTTTAAGCAGTTACCTTTTAAAATTTTTTTTTTCATTTATTTAAGTAATCTCTACACTCAACATAGGGCTTGAACTCATGACTCCAAGATCAAGTCACATGCTCTACTGACTGAGGCAGCCACAGGTCCCTAAATGATTACCTTTTTAAGACATAGGTTAACTTTTCTTCCCAGAAGCCTTCCTTGAATCCTTAGGACAAGCTTGTATGCTACAAATATCCTGTGTGTATCATCTGCACATTTCAACGAAATAATTTCACGTGTCTCTCTCCTCCCACCAGGCTCAACTCAAGGCAAGCTTAGAATCTTAATCATTGTATTCCTAGTGCCTTGCATAATGGCACATAAAAAGGTACAAAATGTTTGCTTGGCTGAATTAACAGACTTCTAGAGTCAGTGACAAAAGGAAGTTTAAGTTTAAACTTAAGTTTAAGTTTAGAATGACCACTCTTACCAATCAAGAAAAAGAGGACTACAGCAATAGTTCCATAGCAGATAAATCCATTAAACCTTTTTGGTTTTGTGACACTGGCATGACTACCCCTCACATTATTGTCAACATTTTCTTCTTCATCTGCTGCTAGTTTCATCTCCACATGACTGTTATCACCATCTACTTGCCGTGCCAGGCTAAACCGGGTATAGGACAATGGTTCTCCACCAAACTGAGATTTGAAAAAGAGAGAAAAAGTATTATGAAATAGAAGGGATGAGGAGCATTTACAAGTTTGGTTAGGTACTATACTTATTGGGCCATTATTAGGACTTGCTGTATATTCTTAAGGAAAAGTTAAGTTCCTCTTTCAAAGCAACATTCTTCCCTAAGCCCAGTTCTGTCCATGGCAGATGGGGACTACCTGCTAGATCACACTGGCCTTTATCTCAGACTTTTCATTCAGGGTGTCTGTTATGTATATCTATTAACATAGGCATACATTTTGATCAATGCTTTCTTCAGTTCCTCGTATCTACTTGGCTGTCCCCCTTACACTATACCCAAAAAATACCCTAAAAGTTCCTTTAAGGATTTTTCAAGTTTACTCCATTCTACTTTACTTACTTTACTCAAGACTGAATATACCCTTCCTTTGTGGGAGCAGTTACATCTCAAGACCACCACTTCAACATAAACAAATATTTTATGATACCTTTGAGTATTACTTCATGCTTACTGGGTAAGAGTCATTCTTGTATACTTCATATTCTCACAAACTGGTGACAAAAAATACAACTTAAAAATATCTTACCAAGGTAGAGAATGCTGATCTGGCTTGATCCATCATTCTGAGCTGCCACACAGAAGAGCCTAGTACTAAAATAGAAAATTAATGAGAAAGACACCACTGTATTATTATACATCAAATCTTTTTTTTTTTTTAAACATTTTATCTATTTGACAGAAAGAGATTGCAAGTAGGTAGAGAGGCAGGCAGAGAGAGGCGGGGAAGCAGGCTCCCTGCTGAGCAGAGAGCCCAATGCAGGGCTCGATCCCAGGACCCTGAGATCATGACCTGAGCCGAAGGCAGAGGCTTTAACCCACTAAGCCACCCAGGCGCCCCCAAATAAATAAAATCTTAAAAAAAAAAAGGGCACACAAACAGGGGGAGCAGTTGAGGGAGAGGGAGAAGCAGGCTCCCCACTGAGCAGGGACCTCAACCCAGAGCTCAATCCCAGGACCTTGAGATCCCACCTGAGCTGAAGGCAGATGCTTAACTATCTGAACCACCCAGGCACCCCACATCATAACTTCTATAATTTACTTTCAAACAGTTCAGTTTTAAAAAGTAAAAAGAGATAAAGCAAATGTGGCAACTATTAGTAACTGGTGAATCAGAGTAAAGGGTACATGGATATAAACTGTACTACTACGTTTTTTCCTACAGGCTTGAAATTTTTCAAATTTAAGAATGGGAGGAGGGCCACCTCAGTGGCTCAGTGGGTAAAGCATCCAGGACTCTTGGTTTCAGCTCAGGTCATGATCTCAGGATCATGGGATTGAGCCCCATGGCAGGATCTTTGCTGGGGGCGGGGGGGGGGGGGGCGCGGGGGGGGGGGGGGGGGTCTGCTTGAGATTCTCTTCCTCTCTCCCTCTGCTCCTCCCCTCCTCCTCCAAAAATAAACAAATCTTTAAAAATATGTGGGGAAGGGGGGCCTGGGTGGCTCAGTGGGTTAAAGCCTCTGCCTTCAGCTCAGGTGATGATCTCAGGATCCTGGGATTGAGCCCCACATGGGGCTCTCTGCTCAGCAGGGAGCTTGCTTCTCCACTCCACCCCACCCCCGCCCCCCACCTGCTTGTGATCTCTGTCAAACAAAATCTTTAAAAAAATGTGTGGGGAGGGGCGCCTGGGTGGCTCAGTCGTTAAGCGTCTGCCTTCGGCTCAGGTCATGATCCCAGGGTCCTGGGATCTAGCCCCACATCGGGCTCTTTGCTCAGCAGGGAGCCTGCTTCTCCTGTTACCATTCCCTCTGCTTGTGTTCCCTCTCTGTGAAATAAATAAAATCTTTAAAAAAAAAAAATGTGTGGGGAAAAGCAGTTAGAATGTCACCCATGTTAAGTAGATTTAAGTAACTGAATTTAGTAGTCAAAAGAACAAATACAAAAGACAATACACTACCACCTGAAAAAAAGAAAAACTAAAGTAGAATTAAGCCAAGAATCATCACATTACAAACACCAGTAAGTAACAAAGCACACGCAATAAAAATGAGCAAAAACCTGATCCTTCTGATTAAATGAACAGTTCTTACAAATGATCTAACAGATTTGAATGTAAAAATTAGACAAAAAAGAAAAACATAGTATGCAGACAAAGAAGGCAATTATCTGAGATGTTAAATGTCTTATTCAAGGCTGAAAACTGATAATCCAAAACTGAAGTTCAATGGGTTACTGGGTTATAAAATTTGTGTCCTCATCTCCAGAAATTTAAAAAATTAATCTTAATCTTTGAATCACTACATTGTATGCCTAAAATAAGGTATGTCAACTATACATCAATTAAAATAAATTTAAAAATAATTAAATGACAACCAGTTTGTTAATTTAAGGTTTTTTTCCCCCAGTAATCTCTACAGCCAACATGGGGCCTTAACTTACAGCCCTGAGATCAAGAGTCACATGCTCTACCAACTGACTGAGCCAGCCAGGTGCCCTGACAGCCACTTTACGAGTAAAAAAACACCTCTGTAACCAAGAGAATCCTATATTAAGTTACAGCTTGGTATTAACCAAAATCTGGATTTTCTAATTAATTGGTTTGAGTGCATCTAGATGTTTGAAAGAGGTATTATATTGAAATAAAATGGTCACTTAGTTTATACTATCTATTAAGGCTTTCCCTATAATTATACTTACAGCACATTTAACATCCACATGGCACAAAGCAAACTGAGATATATGCAGATTGTAAAATACATTATATAAACTGGCATTAGAAATGTCTCTGACCAAAACCTATTAACAACAGCAACAATTTAATTCCCAAGCTTTAAAGACCAGAGCTAAGAAGTAAGAGATCATCTTCTCAGAAGAACAGTCTCTAGCCCTATCTGGTACAAAGAGTTTATCACTATCACTGCACCAGGACGGTACAAACCCAATCACTAAAACCAGAACTAGAAGACTCCACCCTGAACCAATTTTAATCACCCTCTTCTAGGAAAGAGGAGCTTTCAAGTTTAGTATTCTTCTGAACTAGTCATTCCTCAAGGTTTCTAGTTTAAATTAATTGAGACTAAAGGGATAACACTTTTAAATAAATGATCTAAGGAAAGGATTTAAATAAATGATGATGAGATTAAGTGATTGCACATCTGCTTAAACAAAGCCATTAATATGTAATTATTATTTTGTAAAATTAAAATCTAAATACATTTTTTACTGAGAAAACCAGTATGTTATTTTTATTTCAATACCCAGACATAAAATTAATATTATAGCATAAAAGAAGTCAGGTTGGAGGGAAAAAACTGTAATCTAGGTAATTCCCATTTTAATCTCATAATTTAACCCCACATGTATGAAGAATACAATAATTCTAGGTATCTATAAGTTATTCCTTAAGTTTTAACAAATTTGAATCATTCTTTCAAAATGACCTCACACACAGTAAGTAAAAGCCCCGTATTTAAGAGAACCCCTTAATAAATTTTCTTCCAACTGAAATCACAAATTTATGTGCTCTAAAAGCGTGGGAGAAGAAACTTTCCATACCAGTTATAAGCAAGCAGGTAGTTATGTTAAAGGACAGCATCTCAATGCCAAACAACTTTTATATGGCTTATTTCAAGATGTCACCACTGCTGATAATCTTTAACAAGAGACAAACCAAATATCACCTTGGTTTTTATACATATTAGCACCTTGTATATAGTGCTCTCAGATAACTGGAAACCTATTCAGTTTCTCACAATGAAAATTAAGGTAAAACAGAGCCCAGCCCCTTCATGTTTGAGAACATGAAATGGAAGGAGGATCTGAAATGTTTTTTAATTGACCCATGGGATGGAAGACAGGAGGTTAGGCAAAGGTACTAGCTAGACTACAGTCCTAAACTTCTTTATAATTCAAATCATTTCATTTCTACTGTCTGGAAATGTGGTGTTGATTTTTATTTAATTTTTAAAAATACAGTAACTACTCTGAGGTCTTAAGCTACTTTGGGGTGTCTCAAAACCAGGAGTCTGTACACAATACATATAGCTAAGGAGGCGGGTGGATCGTGTATCAAAATACACTGTCATCTATGTCTAAGATGCCCAAGGCTGCTACTCCATTTTACCTGAAATGAGCCACTTGTTATTGACAAGCTCACTTCCATTTAGAAAATGGACCACAGTTTCAAGTCCTTAGAGTTCACATAAAAGGAATTTACTCTACCTGTTTCTGAGGCTGTTCTAGAGCACCTCACTACCTAATAACCACTGTAGAGGAATGGAGAAAGTGGTCCTCTACTTTCCCCAAAATGGGACAGAATCCAGCCGTTGCTTCTAGTAACATTCTTTGTTCTTGTTTGACTCTTCCTGATTCAGTTCAGGGAATATCTTTTTGGAGCCTTATTTCCCTGCCCTACACTTAATACAACAAAATGTACAAAGAATGGGGATGTGTGGGTGGCTCAGCCAGTTAAGTATCTGCCTTTGGCTCAGGTCATGATCCCAAGGTCCTGGGATCAAGTCTCACATGCAGCTCCCTGCTCAGCAGGAGGTCGGCTTCTCCCTCTATCCCCTCCCCTTGGCTTGTGTTCTCTCTTTCGCTCGTGCTCTCTCTCTCAAATAAGTAAAATCACTAAAAATAAGGAATTACAAATAATTAACAAAGAATTAAGATATTTTATTTCTTAACAGTATTGGGGCATGCTTAATATATATGAATTTCATTTTTCCTATCATTTGGAAATTACATAAAAGAATATAATGAAAATCTTAGACCTGGAATCTTCTCCCATCCCTGCCACTATTCTGGTTTATCCTGGAATCACTGGGCAAAGCATGGAATAGTAGGGAGATCTTAAAAAGCAGAAAAACTTTAGGGGTGCCCAGGTGGCTCAGTCAGTTGGGCCTCTGACACTCGGTTTCAGCTAAGGTCATGATCTCAGAGTCATGGGATTGCGAAGGGCATCCAGCAGTGGATCTCTGAGCTCCGCCAAAAGAGTTGGCTTGAGATTCTTTCCTTCTCCCTCTGCCCCTGCCCTCACTCATGTGTGTTCTTTTTCTCAAATAAAATCTTAAAAAGAAAAATGGGGCACCTGGGTGGCTCAGTGGGTTAAAGCCTCTGCCTTCAGCTTGGGTCATGATCTCAGGGTCCTGGGATCGAGCCCCATGTCTAGCTCTCTGCTCGGCGGAGAGCCTGCTTCCCCCTCTGCCTACTTGTGCTCTCTCTGTGTCAAATAAATGAATAAAATCTTAAAAAAAAAAAAAATCTTAAAAAAAAAAAAAGGGCAGAAAAACTTTAAAGGTTACCTGGTAGGGCTCCAAGTTCTTAAGCAATTGATTATGGATACCTGTTTTGCAAACTGTTTCCCTATTCATATGCAGGGGAAAATTAAAAGGTTACATGAATTTATAAAACTTCCGTAGAATCCTCAGGACACATAATTGTGTACACCCAGATGACTTGTACAGAGATGGTCATGGTCTTTCCTAGCTTTAAGGGACTAAAATGAAAAGGCTTATGAGGTGCCTGGGTGGCTCAGTCACTTGAGTGGCTGACTTAGTTTCAGCTCAGGTCATGATCTGAAGCGTGATGAGATCAAGCTAGAGACAGGCTCAGCACTCAGCTGGGAGGCTGCTTGAAGATTCTCTCCCACTGCCCCTCCCTCTCAAATAAAGAAATCTTTAAAAAATACAAAAATGAAAAGGCCATGGAGGAAAACAAGGAGAATCTTCATTCCTATTCAGCTTTCTGTAAAAAGACTGCCCTACTCAAAGGTCAGGACCACTTGAAGTCATGGCTATCTACCTGTACAAGAGAGCACACAAGAAGCACACAGAAGAGTTCCAAAAGGTCTCAGAGGATCACTTTTAACTAGCTTTCATTGTTATCCGATTCAAGTTTCACCAGGAACCATGCTTCATTATAGATAAGTACATTATCAGAGGCAAATAACTGCCACAACTTAGGGCAGAGTTAGTGGAGTTGTCTCTACCCAACAATCTTCAGCATAGGCTAACTTGACAACCACCACTTCCCAAAAACATTCCAAAGAAAAGTTAAGAGTGCTATGCTATATGTAAATTTTTAGAAAATATTTCATGATAAAAGTTTTTAAATTCTACCCAGGTGCCCCATAAATCTTGTGAAGTAGATTGAGTTCATTATAATCCAAAATGGAAGAAAAAAAAAACCCAGCAGAGCCAACAAGTACTGTAGATAGCCTCCACTTGGGTTTTGCAATAGAAAACAACTTCTGGAAATCACCTTAAATGTCAGGGGCACCTGGGTGGCTCAGTGGGTTAAAGCCTCTGCCTTCAGCTCAGGTCATGATCTCAGGGTCCTGGGATGGAGCCCCACATTGAGCCCCACATGGGGTTCTCTGCTCAGTGGGGAGCCTGCTTCCTCCTCTTTCTCTGCCTGCCTCTCTGCCTGCTTGTGATTTCTCTGTCAAATAAATAAAATCTTTAAAAAAAAAAAATGTCTTTGTCAATAAGGTCAAATCCCCCAGCTCAGCAGCAACTGAATCAGCGTCTAGTATTCCAACTCGTATCTAAGCATAGAATAAAGGCATCAGGTATCCAAATACTTCTGTAAAAGAACTATTTCCTACTTCAATCCTCTTACCCCACCTCCCAGAAAAGAAAGCAGAAGCAATTAAGTTCCCTGGTCTACCCAAGGTCGCTGGAAGCAAAGGAAAAAAGAGGCAAGTCACAAAATACTATTTTCTTACTCACCCTACCCACTACTACCTTAGAGCCATCGACTAGAAACAGTAATACAATAGGCCTCTAAGCATTTATCAATAGAGCACAGCCTTGGAGCCACATCGCTAATTTCCGGAAAGCAAAAGCCCATTCCAATCCAAACAGCTTTCACTTAGCCTCCCGACCACAGCTTTCACAAAGCACAAGTTATTTCTGCGTCTTCCACCTTACAACGAAACCCTAGCAATCAGAACATTCTTGGAGTCATACCTGCGGGGTGCAGGCGGCTTCTGCCTGGGGAAAACAGAACCCACAGACAAGGCCAGCGGCAACGCTGGAAGATCAGGGTGTACCAGGGCTCACACGCACGGCTTACAGAAACTCCCATCAAATTCCCAGGACACACTCGTAACCGAGTCGAGGACAGCTCTGTCCCTTTCAGCAGTGAGTCCAGGGCCCGGGTAGGCCCCGAGAGCGAAGGGCTACAAGCTCAAGGTCACTCATGCACCCCGACAGCAGTTGCCCGAGGACACTTCCCGGAGCAGCCACGTGCTCCGAACAGAGCGGGTCGCTGCTGCTGCAGCGTGGCTCGCACTCCCGCGCCCGCGGCCTAAGCCTGTCCCACGAGGTCCCGCATCTTTTAAGGACAAGCTAGTGAGGACAAGGGATCTGGGTGGCCTGAGGAACCGGAAGCAGAATGGCGAGGCTCAGAGCGGCAGCGTGGTACCCTTCATCTCGCCCTCAGTGTCCTAACGGAGAAACCATTCGCCGCTCCGTGACCGAGACGACAGGCGCAGGAAGGCAGAGAGGACAGCCCTTCTCCGCCCAGCCGCTCCGCCTCGCGGCACCTGCAGCCCGCTCCCCGAGCCGCCGCGGCCCCTTCCAGACCCGCACGCGGAGCCCGCTGCATCCCGCCCGCCCCTCTCAGAACCGCCGCAGCCGCCCCGCGCCCCCCGCGGCTCCCGGACGCTGCTGGACAGCACCCAGGGGCCGCCCCGGAGCCCGCTCGGACCCGCCTGCAGGCTGCGGAGAGGCCCGGAGGGCCGGTGGGGTTCTAGTATCGGCGCGTCACTCACACGGACACCCCCTCCGGTCGCTACCGCCGAAGCCACCCCAGGCCGAAGCTGACGCTCTCTGGGGGATGTTCGCCCCCAACCGGCTGTTTATAGCTTGGCCCCACCCTCTTCCAACCCCCCCAGGCTTTGCGTCACTTCCTGTCTCACGTAGACCCGAGAGGTGCCCAGGCCACCAAACCGCCTAGGGCGAGGGATGCGCACGCACCAGGACGCGGACCCTCAGCTAGCGTGAGAGGCGAGGCGAGGCGAGGCGAAGCGAAGCTGGGCTGGGAGGGGCGGGGAGGGACGGGGAGGGGCGGGGCGTGGTCGGACAGAAAAGGCGCCAAGACTGCAGGTGCCGGGAGGAGCGGTGGGATCCCGCGCCCTGGCTTCCTCCTCGCCTCCTTCCGCTGCGGCGCGCGCGGGCCGAAGCCCTGCTACCGGGATCCCGCAGTCTAACCTTGACCGACCTCCAGGCCCTGCAGTGCAAAGGCAAATGGTGTTGGCGTTTACTCCTAAATGTCGGATACCTACGCGGAAATAATCCTTTAAAGTGTATGTCCTTGTTGGAATATTAGGGAGCCGCTAACGCCATATTGTGTATATTTCGCAGCCTCAGAAATACTTAGGATAAGCAAAAAGGAAAAAAATTAAAAGCAAAATGCCAGTTTGTACGTAGTATGTGTAAAAGCTGCACATGGACCAAGACTGCCACAGTGCTTTGCATAATGTTTAATGCAAGAAGGAATGAAAGGGAAAATAGAAACAAGTGAGATTTATTAGAGGGATAGAATTGTAGATGAACTTTTATACTTAACGCCATTATTGTTATTACAGACTTGTGCAGGGTATAACAAATAAAATAGCTTTTAAACTCGTCAACATCCACAACCTCTCCCCACCTCTAGGCGGTAATTTGCAGTCGGGGGAGGAAGATTAGTGGAATTTACAAACAGCTACAAAGCTAGAAAGGAGCCAGGGTCATAAAAGGGTTACAGATAAAGCGCTTTCCAGGTCAGCCCCCAGGGACGCAGAACAGTTCTTTTAAAATGCAAATCCGTTTCCTAGCTTCGGGCTCCCGCTCTTTCCCCCACCCTGCGATGTGTTAGAGGAAATAACACGGGGTTTGCACACAGCCCTTCACTTTGGCCCCGTTCTTTAAAATCTCTCTCCAGGGAGAAATGTTTTTAAATCTTGTAATCAGGAGCTTTGCTGCATCTTAGTGATCTACACAGGAAAAAGTGAAATCGAGGAATGGGATGGATATGGATTAGCTGTGGAGGGGGCCGCCTTGAAATGCAGACAATGGGCCGGCTGAGTCTCTTCCTGGACTGCTGAGATCTTAAACAATGCTAGAATCCAGG
>CM053603.1:124483570-124503321 GCA_028646535.1 Procyon lotor | reverse complement strand
AAAGATTTTATTTATTTATTTGACAGAGAGATCACAAGTAGGCAGAGAGGCAGGCAGAGAGAGGGGGGAAGCAGGCTCCCCGCTGAGCAGAGAGCCCGATGCGGGGCTCGATCCCAGGACCCTGAGATCATGACCTGAGCTGAAGGCAGAGGCTTTAACCCACTGAGCCACCCAGGTGCCCCTCTTTCTTTCTTTCTTTTTCTTCCTTCCTTCCTTCCTTCCTTCCTTCCTTCCTTCCTTCCTTCCTTCCTTCCTTCCTTCCCTCCTTCCTTCCTTTCTTCCTAAGATTTTATTTATTCCTTTGACAGAGAGAGAACACAAACAGGAGGAGCGGCAGGCAGAGGGAGAAGCAGGCTACCCATCAAGCAGGGAGCCGGATGCGGGGCACCATCCCAGGACCCTGGGATCATGACCTGAGCAGAAAGCAGACGCTTAACCGACTGAGCCACCCAGGTGCCCCAGTCCTGCTTTCTTTAAATTCTTCCAACATACGCTACCTTCGATGAGGAGAGTTGCTGAATTAAAAGAATTATATTAACTTTGTTTCCAAAGTATCAGTGAGTCAGTTTAGTTTTTCTTATTTCCATCTTCCTCCTTTCCACATCTGTAGTTTGCAATTCTTTCACATGTGTTTGAGTTTCTCTTCCTCTCTGGCGCACATCTGGCATCTTAAACAATAATACTTCTGATAAACTGAATGCCATAGGGCCAAACGTTGCCTAAATTGAGGATTTTTTTAAAAAGGTTAAAAAGAGGCCTCTGAGAGAATATCATGGCACGCCGGGTGGCTGCTGACGTAAACGGGGAATGAACATGTGTGTAAAGAAAGCGCTTGCAATCAAGACAGTTAAATCCAGTTCCCAAGTCAGCAAATCCAGTGTTGGGGAAAAATGCCATATCATCAGAAACTCTTTGGTTTCTTCAGCTTAATAGACACAAGTAGACAAGTGTGCCCTGGGTTTGGAAAATGACTCTGCCAAAATTTTTATTTCTCGTACATGGAAATATGGTCAAGGAGGTAACCTTTGGGTGGTCATAATGACGGATCCTCTGGAGAAAGGCAGGCAGGGACAAGGGGCCCCCTGTCCTAAGAGGAAACTACCCTTAAAAAGGAAAAAGAGCCCATCCTGTTATTCTAGGCTTTACTCAGTGCCCAGCTTTAAGTTTCTTATTGGGAGGACTTACAGACTACTTGAATGTGACAGAAAGGAAGGGAATGTTCTAGGGCGTCCTAACCTAGACTAGGGGGGCGGCGGTGAGCTCAACAGCCAGTGCGATATTTAGACAAAGAGCTTGATCTGGGGGCCTGCTGGCATGCCTTAGGGCAGTGACAGCCAGGGCCCTTTAGATCCCCTTACAAAACACCACCCTGAGAGGAGCCTTCCATCTTGCCCCCTTCCCCCCTAGGGGTAGGTGACAAAAGCCTGAGGGAGTGACAAGCACAGGGAAGGGTTAATCAGATTAAAACAGTTCACACAAAGAGTCCATAAAACCCTCTAGATTTAAATGCCAAATTGGCAGCCCTCTGGGGTCTCCTCCCTCTTCAGGAGCTTTGCATTATGAACCTCGGGCACTAAGGAAAAGACATCCTACAACGGTTACACCGGTGAGGGATGGCCTGGCTTCCCCCAGTTCATCTCACGCAGGCTCCTAAATGGTAGGGAAGCTGTGTCCCTGAGCCAGGGCTCCAGAGCTTCACGTGTCTGTCAGTCCACCAACATGCACTGAGCACGGGGGCCGTCCAGGGGCTGGGCTGGGGGCTTATGCTGTGTCGCCATATGTCAGCCTCCCAACGATCCCATGAAATAGACACCATACCCATTTCGTCGGTGAACAAGCTGAAGTGCGCAGAATATAAAACAATTGGCTTCAAGTGCCATACGTATTATTGTTATTATTATTTAAGATTTTATTTTTAAGTAATCTCTACACCCAACATGGGACTCAAACTCAACCACCCCAAGATCAAGAGTCACAAGCTCCACAGACTGAGACAGGCACCCCAGAGTGCCACAGTGTTTAAATGGCATAGCCTAACTTGACATCTTTGAGGTCTGCTCGCTTAAAACCACCTTTCACTACACCTCAGGTTGGAATTTTGACATACAGTCCAGCAGGAAGCTGGTTGAAGCTTTGTGCCCCGAATAATTTACTGCCAGGATCCTGCCTGGACCTTACGACCATACCAATCTTTGGAGGATTTGAGTCCAGTTTGTAAGTGAATTTGATGTTACTAGCACAAAATAAAAGATCCCCAAAGATTTTTTTTTTAAAGATTTTTATTTATTTATTTGTCAGAGAGAGAGAGAACACAAGCAGGCAGAGACAGAGGGTGAAGCAGGCTCCCTGCTGAGCAAGGAGCCCCATATGGGACTCGATCCCAGGATCCTGGGATCATGACCTGAGCCCAAGGCAGCTGCTTAACCAACTGAGCCACCCAGGCGTCCCCCCAAAGATTTTTTTTAAAAAGATTTTATTTATTTAAGAGAGAGTGTGATAGCGATAGCCCAAGCAGAGAGAGAGAGAGAGAAGCAGGCTCCCCACTTAGCAGGGAACCCGATGTAGACATAGGACTCAATCCCAGGACCCTGAGATGAACTATAGGCAGACACTTAACCAACTGAGCCACGCAGGCGCCCCTAAAAGACCCCAAAATATAAAGACAAGCTCACTGGCCGTGGGGTGTCCAGGATAACTGTCTTTCAGAAGGCTTCCTAGAAGTAACCTATGCTAGAGGGAGATTTTGAATGAACTGATGACACGAAGGTCCCACACCCCACAACCAGGTAAGCAGAAAGCAGCCAAGCTAAAATGTAGTCATGAGAAACCACCTCTAAACTTCCTCAGATCACTACTTCTGAGACAGGTTTCAAACAAAGAAACATTTGAAGGGACCCACTGGCTTGTGTAATAAAGTCCAAAACACAAGACTCCAAGGTAAGCGGGCAGCCCAGAGCTCCAAAGGCAAAGAGAACGCAGGGAACCGGAAGCATTCTAGCTGAGTCCAGGGCTGTCCGCATTTTAGGCGGAGATCCAAGGTCCTGCCTTGACTTAGGAAGGGAAAGGTAGGTTCCCTGCAGGTGCTGAGATGAATCAAACTGCCGTGAATTTAGACTCTAGCCTGGGGTTTCTGAAACCTTAAAGTGCACGGGAGTCTCCTCCGGGAGGGTCTTTTAAAATGCAGATTGTGACTCAGAAGATCCCAGTGGGGGCCTGTGACCTGACTGTGTATTTCTAACAAGCTCCCCGATGCCCGGGGAGACCGCTGGGTTTTAGAGCACGTTCGTTCAGGTAGATGGTAGAGCAAAGAGAGATTTTCATTAACCGCTTCCCCAGCGCGTCCCACAGGCGGGGCCCGCTGTGTAGCCAGCTGGCTTGAAAGTGGTTTCTACTTGGCAGCTCTTCTGCTTACTGTAGTTGCGTATATTTTACAAAGCTTGTCAGTGGACAAGGGCAATTCCTGGGGCTATCACAGCTTCAATAAAACAACCCCGAAGACCATTCAGCTCCTTTGCTGGGACGCCAAGATTGCCAAACAACCCGTTCGTCCTAATTCCTGAGTGGACAGGAGGCTTAAGTTCGAAGATTCGACCTTGCCAGCTCTATACAAATTAATAAATAAGCCCAGCGAATCAGTGTTTTGTGCCCTTGGCACAATTTCCTCACGATGGTAGGTGAACCAATAACAGTGGGGTTCTGAAACTGAATGGGAAGAATGACCTCTTGTGAATTTCACTGAATACCCCCGGGAACAGTGGCGGATCGCCGTCCCTGCAGGCTTCCCCTGGGGAACCTCCCTCTCTGGCCAACCCAGCCAGGGCTGGAGCAAGGGGAGGATTTGTCAAAAACGCTCCAACACCACCATGAATCCCCCCCACCCCTTCAAACAAGCTAACAAAAACTCTTACTGAGAAACTAAAGGGAGACAGATGCTAAATCACTCCTCCCTGCCCCCACCGACCTAGTCACACACTCACAAGAAATGAAACAGAACACAGAGTGAGCTCATTTGGAAACCCAGTTTTGGAGTCTAGTTAAAGGGTGGCTGGAGCGGGGCACCAACCTTGACTCTGTGAGGAGGAAGCGGGAGGTGGCTTCTGACAAGGACATTCACATGGGGGGTGGGGCTGGTCCAGGCACAGTGCAGGTGCTGTTGCGGCCCTTGCCTGGGAACGAGCTCTCAAGACTATCCTTCCTGCCCAGCGTAGCCTGGACCTGAGGCGTCCCCCAAGGCCCTCAGAGACAGAGCCGTAGACTCCCCCTAACCAACTGAGCCACCCAGGCGCTCTCCTCATCCTGTTTCTAATCCTGAGCCTGCTTTTGGGTCATCTGTCGAAAACCTCCGGTTTTCCATGTGTTCACAGACTAGAGAGAGCCATTCTGTCAACGAGTGAGCCTTTAAGGGTTCGTGTTCCCATTCATTTCATTTTATTTATGGCGTATTTAATGAATGTTTATAGAGGATCTACTGTGGCTCAGGCACTGGGCCAAGCCCCGGTGACGAACAGCCGCCTGACAATGCTTCCTGTGAGTTCCCTCTGATCCCTCACCCATCTCCCAGAAGTCTATTATTCCACTGCGACATCATCAAAAACCCTTAAAACATTAATAAAAACCATTTTTTTTTCATGTTTGGGTTCCACTTAAAACAGACAAATGGCCAGTAGAGCGGATCTATGGAAGCGCTGCATCATTATCTAAATTCTAAGACGTTTTATAAAAACAAGTCGGGCAACAGATACGCAAATGCCATGAATTACTTGAGAGAAAGTACAGGATGAGTTGCAGGTCAGGCACCCACATGCCCTCATCTGGATCTCCACAGTGAGATTCCTTCTGCTCACTGTACAAGTACCAAACTGTGGCCCCTCTCCCTAAGGGCCAGATCTTTATCCCAGAGGCCTGTGGACACCTGCACCTGCGTAACCCACTCAGATTCAACCCGTGCCAGAGAGAACCTAACATCCTCCTCCCCGAAGCTGGTGTCCCTGCCTCCTGTCTTCCCTGCTCTGGGACGCTGTGTTTTACAGATTCAGGGGGATAGTGCTGATAGTCATGGGGATTCTCCTAGAGCCACCTGATAGGCAACCGATAAATGTTTATTGAATGGAGCTTTGGCATCAGTGTGGTCCTGGGCTCAGACAAAACCAGCTCGTTCATCGGGTAACTTCTCCAAACCAGTTATCCTGAATTAGAGATGATCACAAAAATGGATGCTGCTGGTGATTCGCAGAGAATCTGCGAATGTCAGCATCGCCATCTTTGTTTTTATCTTTCAGCAGAGCTCACTCTTGGGAGAGTTCCAGGTTTCCACAAGGAAGGCAAGGAGATACCAACACATCCTGCTTTGAAACCTTAGCATGTCACCCCAAATTCCTGTCCCGGAGGAAGAGCAAGGATTTCGCCCTGGCCACGCTCCCCCGTGCTTGGCCTGTGTTGTGATGGCGTCTCTCAGTAGAGCACCAGGCTAAGCTGTGAGGAGGAGGCTGAGACACACCAAACGTGTTTCTGGAAGAATGCTGATGTGGGAGTGCATAGAAAACAGTCAAGAGGGACACGCACCACACTAACGGTAATAATAGGGGGAACGGAGTGTGGGGGTGGCAGGAACTCTGTACTGTCTCCACCGTGTCTCTGTGAATACAGAACTGTTTTAAAAAATAAAGTCTAGGGGCACCTGGGTGGCTCACTTGGTGAAGTGTCTGACTCTTGGTCTCAGCTTAGGTCTTTTTTTTTTTAGATTTAATTTTTAATTTTATTTATTTATTTATTTATTTATTTATTTATTTATTTAAGAGAATCTTTCTTTTTTTTTTAAGATTTTATTTATTTGACAGAGAGAAACACAGCAAGAGAGGGAACACAAGCAGAGGGAATGGTAGCGGGAGAAGCAGGCTTCCCGCCGAGCAGAGAGCCCGATGCGGGGCTCGATCCCAGGCCCCTGGGATCTGACCTGGGCCGAAGGCAGACGCTTAACGACTGAGCCACCCAGGCGCCCCAAGATTTAATTTTTTAAAAGATTTTATGTATTTATGTGACCGAGAGAGATTACAAGTAGGCAAAAAGGCAGGCAGAGAGAGAGGAGGAAGCAGGCTCCCCACCGAGCAGAGAGCCCGATGCAGGGCTCGATCCCAGGACCCTGAAATCGTGACCTGAGCTGAAGACAGACGCTTTAACCCACTGAGCCACCCAGGCGCCTCAAGATCTAATTTATTTATCACAGAGAGAGGGAAAGAACGGGGGGTTAGAGGGAGAAGCAGACTCCCCACTAAGCAGGGATCCCAGTGTGGGGCTCTATCCCAGGACCCCGAGATCATGACCCAAGCCCAAGGCAGACACTTAACGGACTGAGCCCCCAGGCACCCCAACATCCCAGCTTGGGTCGTGAGTTCAAACCCCGATTTGGGCTCCATGCTGGACATGAAGCATACTTTAAATAAGTAAGTAAGTAAATAAATAAATAAAGTCTATTTGAAAACAAAAAAGATTAGAAAAAAAACAAGTGCAAAAGCAGATTGTTAAAAGCTCAGGAGTTGCATAATAAATGCAAAAGCTGAAACTCAAAGAGGGTGTGCTTGCCAGGGAGCTGTTAGACAAGGTCTTCCGGGGGTTCAGAGGAGAGAAGACTGGCCAGGGGCATCTAGAGGGGCTCCTGGAAGAAATGAGGCCTGGGGATTCCCGAAGGTTCTATCTGGGCAGGCTGTGAGCACTTTGATACCCCACTGCTGAAGTAGAGAAGGTGTTCAAGAGTTCACAGAGAAAAAGAAGGTGCTTTGGAACCAAACCCAGATTGGAATCTCAACTTAAGCTAAGTGTCTTAGAGATACTTATCTCTAAGTATCTTAAATTCTCTAAACCTCAATCATCTCTTATCTGTAAAATGTGAATAATAGTGCTCATCTCACAGGTTTGTTTGTTTGGTTATTTATTTATTTATTATTTTTGAAGATTTTATTTATTTATTTGTCAAAGAGAGTGAGAGATCACAAACAGAGGGAGAGGCAGGCGGTGGGAGAGGGAGAAGCAGGCTCTCCGCTGAGCTAGGAGTCTGATGGAGCCTGACGTGAGGCTCAAACCCAGGACCCTAGGATAATGACCTGAGCCAAAGACAGACACTTAACTGACTGAGCCACCCCAGGCACCCCTCTCCTCACAGGTTTAAATTAGATAATGAAGTAAAACGTTTAAGACAAGCGTGGACACCTTAGAAGGGCTTTTAGCATGTTAGCACTTGCTGCTGCTGCTGTTAAAACTCAAGGTCAGAATCACTCCTAAACTAACTGAAGCCCTGGCTTCTTTTCCCCAAGCTTCTCACTCTCAGCTTCCCTCTAGGTCAGACCCCAATTTTGTTCTCCCCGCCTGACTTTCTCGACTGACTTCTTGTGTCTTTCTCCTTTTCTACACCCTCCATTTCAAGCCAAAGGGGCTCTCCACCATGGAGATGACCCACCTTTTGCCGTGGGCGCCTTCCCCTTCCCCAGGTAAGTACTTATTCTTTTTGTCTCTCCCCATCACTAATCATCCTGACTCCCCTTCCCCCCAAATTTGTCCTAGTAACTGTCAGGTACTCTAGATACCATATTTATTTGCCCCTGTATCTTAAGATTCATCTCTAGTTGGAATTCAAAGATAATAAGAAAGGGATCATTTTAACCTAAGACATTCAACCCAAATTTATACTTCTCTTATTATAAACAACAAAATCAAAAGGGATAGCTAAGGCATTTTTTTTTTTAAGAAGTATATTATCTGTAGTCCCCTATAGCATGGTACCATCAGGATTATTGGAAGGGATGCAAAATACACATGGCCTGGGGGAAATCTCACATGAGAGATTGAGATTATCAGTTTAGTGAGGAAAGATCTTTTCCTCTCTGTGACTATAGCACTTTACTGTTAACAGAATGTGATATCCTTGGACATCTGGTGTTTATAAGGTTAGCCATTGGCCAAAAGATTGATAAAAATAATCAAAGGGGCCATATCTCCCTCTCAGGCACACCCTTACTTTCTTGCAGTTTCCCACGACATTCAATCCATCAAAGCAGTAAAGAGCAAGATTAACAGAGGGCCATAAATTTGGATTTGGAGTCATTTTAGCTGAAAAGTCAGTCCCCTGTCATGGTGTATAACAATTCTCATTCAGTGCTGGCAGGAATGTTAAATGGTAGAGCCACTCTGGAAGACAGGTTGGCAGTTTCTTATAAAGTTAAATATAGTCTTGGATGCCTGGGTGGCTCAGTTGGGTAAGTATCTACCTTTGGCTCAGATCATGATCCCAGGGTCTTGGGATGGAGCCTTGCATTGGCTTCCTGCTCAGTGGAGTGGAGAAGGTTGAGTAAGTGAATTATGTTTTAGGGCAGTAAGACCTTTCAGTCCGTTACATGAGGCTATGCATTTTCTTAAAATTTTTTTAATTTTTTTAATTTTTTTTTATCTGACAGAGAGAAACACAGCAAGAGAGGGAACACAAGCAGAGGGAATGGTAGCGGGAGAAGCAGGCTCCCTGCCGAGCAGAGAGCCCGATGCGGGGCTTGATCCCAGGACCCTGGGATCTGACCTGGGCTGAAGGCAGACACTTAACGACTGAGCCACCCAGGCGCCCCGAGGCTATGCATTTTTTAAACCTTAAACTCATAGAACTTTATAGCATGAGAAGTCAGCCTTAATGTACACAAATTAAAAAAATAGGTCAGAGAAATCCCAGAGCAGAATGTAGACTATGATAAGAGAATATAATTGTTATTAAAATATGTGCTATAACTTATTTGAAGAGAGTGAATGCTTACCTCAGTGACTTTGAAAATGAGTGGAGACTGGAAAACTAAAGGCAAAAGGGACATAATTGCTGTACTCTAATTGGTAAAGTTATTTCCCATGGGGATATGGGTTAACAATTCTGAAAACACCATACACATAAACTGGGATTGAACAAATAAGTAAATGGGTGGCAGATAATGGGAGCCGAATTTATCACTCTCAGAGTGTGAATAAACAAGGGGAAAGGCTAGAATGAATTGTGTGCTACTAGTTTGAAGTTGGAGACATCATTACAAAAGATGTTTAGCTTAATATAGATACAGATGAATATAATACAGTAACAATTATGATTGATTTTTTAGTAACAATTATGATTGTATGGGTATGCACAGAGTAGTATAAACATATAAAAACAATACAGTTAACCAAACCAAAATGAGTCCTTTGAAAAAGATCAGCAAGATTGACAAAATTTTAGCTAAACTGACCAAACTAAAAAAGAGAAAAAACTCACTCAAAATATGAAAATCAGGAGTAACAGAACATCACTACCAACATTACAGAAATAAAAAAAGTAACTAATGGCAACAAATTAGACAATTTTGATGAAATGGACAAATTCCTAGAAAGACACAGACTACTGAAACTAACTGAAGAAGAAATAGAAAATCTAAATAAACTTATAACAAGAGATTGAATTAGTAATTTTAAAACTTCCCACAAATAAAAGCTCAGGCCCAGGTAGCTTCACGGTGAATTATAACACATATTTAAAGAGGGATGAATAACAATTTTTTAAAAAGATTTTATTTATTTATTTGACAGAGAGATAGAGAGCACAATTAGGCAGAGGGGCAGGCAGAACGACAGGGAGAAGCAGGCTCTCTACTGAGCAGGGAGCTCCCGGGGGGCTCGATCCCAGGACCCTGGGATCATGACCTGAGCCGAAGGCAGCCACTTAACCAACTGAGCTACCCAGGAGCCCCTGAACAACAATTCTTCACAAACTCTTCCAAAAAATAAAAGTGGAAGGAACACTTTCCAACTCACTCTATGAGGTCTGTATTACCCTGATACCAGAACCAAAGATTTTATAAGAAAAAAACAGAGCAATATCTCATATGAATATAGATATGAAAATTCTCAACAAAATACTTGAAAACTGAAATCAGCAACATGTAAAAAGGATTCTACACCATGACCAAGCAGGATTTATCCCAAGAGTGCAAGGTTGGCTTAACATCTGAAAATCAATTAATATAAGACATGATAGAATAGAATAGAAAACAATAGAATAAAGGACCAAACACACATGATCATCTCAGTAGATGTAGAAAAAAAATTTGACAAAATCTAACACTTTTTCATTATAAAAACATTCAATAAACTAAAGGAAACTACCCCAATCTGATAAAGAACATTTACCAAAAAACTCACAGCTAACATCATACTTCGTGGTGAAACCCTGAATACTTTCCCTTAAAATCAGGAACAAGACAAAGATGTTTGCTCTCACTACTTCTAGTCAACGTCATGCTGGAGGTTCTAGCTAATGCAATTAGACAAGAAAAAACAAATACATAAAATGTATCCAGATTGAAAAGGAAGAAATGAAACTATCTCTATTTGCAAATAACATATTATATGCAGAAAATCCTAATGAATCCACTAAAAAACTATTAGTATATACATGTATATTTCTCAGTTCTTTTTTTTTTCTTAAGATTTTATTTATTTATTTGACAGAGATCACAAGTAGGCAGACAGGCAGGCAGAGGGAGAAGGGGAAGCAGGCTCCCCGCTGAGCAGAGAGCCTGATGTGGGGCTCGATCCCAGGACCCTGAGATCATGACCTGAGCCCAAGGCAGAGGCTTAACCCACTGAGCCACCCAGGTGCCCCTATTTCTCGGTTCTGTCCGCAGAAAGGGCCCAGAAACAATAACACCCGGGTACACTGAGCATACCCAGTGCCCAGATCTTGATTTCTAATACCATTCCTCAATAAAAAGAAACTAGGCTTCTTGGAGAAATGGCTGGCGCAGAGAATATAATAAATATGGAGTGTCTTCTAAGGCCAGAAAGTAAGGAAGTGCTCAAAAAAAACCCTACAAGGATATGTCCATGGCACAGGAGCCAAGTGAAAGAACTCCCAATAGCCAAAACTGGAATGATGTCAACAACAAAATAGCATAATACTGGATTATAACTCAAAGTATAAAATAAATACCCGTGGGATCCTACTACCGATCTCAATAAATTATTGACTAAATAAATAAGTAGAAAAAAGGCAAACCTCCTATACAGAAGAATTCCAAATAATATATGTGGATGTTATTTCATTAAGGAGTTGGAGCATAACTTTCTACCCCTAAAGTATAGGCTGTGCATAGTAAATTTCTTCCAAAGAATATAGAATGAAAGGGCAGAAAAAAAGAAAACTTTACAAATAATACCTCAACTAGGTGGTCAAGGTCAACATCCACAGTGATAAGTCATATCAATAGTACCATTGATATGATGTGATAAAATGACACTTTACTTCTGCGGTTTTCTTACCCAAAACCCATAACCCCAGTCTAATCGTGAGGAAAACATCAGATAAATACCAAATGAAAGATATTACAAAATACTTAGCCAGGACTTCTCAACCCTGTCAAGTTCACCAAAAACAAGAAAAGTCTGAGAAACTCTTACATTCTAGAGTAGCCTAACAAAACATGATTTCTACATGTAGTGTGGTATCCCGGATGAAATCCTAGAACAGAAGCAGAATAGACATAAAGACAAAGAAATCTAAAATCAGTATGGACTTCAGTTAAGAATAATGTATGAGGGCGCCTGGCTGGCTCAGTTGGCAGAACACAAGACTCTTGATCTTGGGGTTGTGTATTCAAGATCCACAAAGGGCGTAAAGCTTACTTATAAAAAATAATGTATCAATGTTGGTTCGTCAGTTGTGAAAAATGGTACATTTATGTACCACAATATACCAGAGCAATGTAGGGTAAGAGTGTGAGAAACTGGGTGTGAGTTATATGGGAATTCTTTGTATTATCCTTGTAACTTTTCTGCAATTCAAAAATATATATATATTTTAAAGTAAAATGTTTATTTAAGAAAACATATATGGCAGGCACCTGGGTGGTTCAGTCGGTTGGGTGTCTGCCTTCGACTCAGGTTACGATCCCAGGGTCCGGGGGATCAAGCCCCACATCAGGCTGCCTGCTCAGTGGGGAGTCTGCTTGTCCCTCTCCCTCTGCTCCTTCCCCACTCCCCCTACTCATACTCCAGCTCTCTCTCAAATAAATAAATAAATAAATAAAATCTTTAAGAAAAATAAAAATAAAAAATCATATATGGGCAAAGAGGAGCAAAAGGTATAAACTTCTAGTTATAAAATAATTAAGCCCTGGGGATGTAATGTGCAACATGCTGACTGTAGTTAATAATAATAATTTTAAAGTTGCTCAAAAAACCACAAATACGTATACACACATATGCCCATAATTGTCAATAAGGAATAGAAGGAAAAAATACCAAAAGTTAATGGCAGGTAATTTTTAAAACTTTTTTTCTTTTTCATTAAATGCTTCTAAATGAATGTGTATTACTTTGAACATTAAAATAAAACTGTCATTTTTTTTACAGCTTTATTGAGGTATAGCTGACAATTTAAAATAGTATATATAAGAGACTCTTAATCTCAGGCAACAAACTGAGGGTTGCTGGAGAGGAGGAGGGTGGGGGGTGTGGGGTGGCCGCATGATGGACGTTGGGGAGGGTATGTGCTATGGTGAGTGCTGTGAATTGTGTAAGACTAGTGATTCACAGGCCTGTATCCCTAAAACAAATAATACATTATATCTTAATTAAAAAAATTGTATATCTTTAGGGAGTACAACTTGATTTACATATACACTGTGAAATGGTTACTACAATTAAGCTACTTAACATTATCTCTCTCTTCCCATAGTTACCATCTTCTTCTGGTGGTGAGAATACTTCTGATCTACCCTCTTAGCAAATCTCAAGTATATAAAACAATCTTACTAACCATAGTCATATTGCTGTGCATTAGATCTCTGGGGCTTATTCGTTTTGCAGAACTGAAATTCTGTGCCCCTTGACCAAAATCTTCCCTCTTTCACCTCGTTTTTTTTAACCATGAAAAAATAAAGTGATTATTTATTTAAAAACAAACCCTGGCTTTCTCACTTCCATATTATGTCTACTTCTGTTACATAATGAGGCGTATCTGTCTCATGCTGATCACGATGCAGATGATAGATTCCTGCAAATAGCTAACTCGTGCTCAACACATACACTCTGTCATGTACTGCGTGCACATCGTTTCAGTCAATCCTCATAACAACACAATGAGGCAGGCACTCGTGTAATCATCACACCCAATGTACAGCTGAGAAACCTTAGAGTGGTTAGGAATTTGCCCAACTAGTAAGGTGTGCAGGTAGAATTTGAATCCAGGTCGACTGACTCCAGAGCCCATGTTTGCCTGGGTTCAGAAGAAGCCCAAGGCCTGAGGGCTGCCTGGTTGACCAGCTGGCTAATACTCAAGGTTCACAGGGAGGGCAGAAGAGTAGGTTAGCAGATCCGGAGCATCTCTGCCGGCAACCGCACAGGTCACAGCCCCCTTGGGGGCTTCCTGGTCCTCTCCCTCATCCCCCCACGGCACAACCATTATGGAGCTATGGGCTGGAGAGGAGCCTTTCCTTCCCTGCTCGGCGGAAAGCCCCCTTCTTCCACAAAGAGAGAATGGGGAAGAGAAGCTGTTGCTGACAGTGTCTCCACTTCCTACAACATTCACCTGTGTGGGTGGGGCTTGGTGGCGCTGAGCCACTGGCAGGTCTGGTGGCTGGTAGCACTGTCACTAAATTCTTCAGCATCGTGCCACTGCCTTCCCTGAGGGACCATAATGGAAAGTCACATGAAACTCAACTGATTGAGCTCATTGTAGGAGCTATGAAGGAAGACGGCCTTCAACACATCCCACACAATGTCTAATAGACATAAAAATGTCTATTTTTAGAGGCTCTGGGACTTTTGCTAGGGCTTCAGGACCAGAAAAGGCTGACTTTCTTCTGATCCACTGGGTTGATCAGATTTTTTTTTTTTTTAAGATTTTATTTATTTGACAGAGAAAAACACAGCTAGAGAGGGAACGCAAGCAGAGGGAATGGTAGTGGGAGAAGCAGGCTCCCCGCTGAGCAGAGAGGCTGGATCCGAGGACCCTGGGATCATGATCCGAGCCTAAGGCAGACGTTTAATGACTGAGCCACCCAGGCGCCCCCAGATTTTTGATTATTTTTTTTAACTTAAGTATAATGTACATATATCAAAGTGCACAGAACTTCAGTATGGGACTTTTGAAATGCTCATGCATACTTGAACTTGTGTAATCAGCTCCTGATTCACAACACAGAACATTGCCGGCACCCAGGAGTCTCCCTCCAGCCGCCTCTCAGTTCAGTAAGTAGCCTTCCCGCAAACGTGACGAGTCCAAACGTCTTTCATCGCGGGTTTGCTTTTACCGCAAAGGCGCTGCTGGGAATCTGGTGCCTGACCGTGCTTCTTTATCTGCTGTAGCCCCGGGAAGTTAGAATCAGTTCTGGGGCGCTCTGCCAGTGACTGTGCGGGACTGCAGCGCGTTCATTTTTTAGAAAGGGCCCCTACCCATCTGTTTTCGGCTCATGTCCCCCTCATCCTCCATAGGATCAAATGGTTACGACGACAGACTCGGAACCGTCCAGCCTTCCGCGCTGCGGTTCGCCAGCCTCTCCCCATCCTGTGCCCTCCCCGCCTCCTCTGCAGGTAGTAATCCCAACGACCTTTTTGATAAACTTCCTGTGTACAAATCAACCTCTAGGTCTGTTTCCCAGACACCCTACCTGCGAAAGACGTCCTCGCCTCTAAGATAATAAGACCTACTTCACAGGGTTGTTCTGAGGGTTAATAAAATATGTAAAATAAATAGCCTGGTACACAGCCTAGAGTAGGACTCAATGAATGGTAGCTAATATAGTAATTTCAAGGTTGTATTTACCACCTGGCCACCTCATATCCTGTTTTGGAATGATAAAGGTATAAAAAAAGTATAAAGATAAAACTCTGAGGTAGTCCAGACTCCCCACCCCCCACCCCCCTCCTGCAGCTACGTGGGACACTTTTTTCCTACCAAAAACAAAAGAAAACAAGCAAACAAACAAAAAATCCACAGAGGTACTGGAAAGGTAATCAGAAGGGTGCTTGGTAGAATGGATTTAGGACAAGGGAAGTCTCTCTCTGGAGATTACCCACGACTAAGGAGACCTGCCTCATGTCCTCCCCGAAAACATGGAAAAAATCCATGTTTTCCCCAGGAAAAGGTCACCCTGCTCCAGAAGCTTCTTGTTGTAGGACTGGCTGAGGCCTTTGCTCCACCTGTGGCCCAGGCCTACCTCTCCCGACCCCGTTCGCTTCCCTCCTCTGCAGATGTTAGTTGTGAGGACATCTTTAATGACCTCCTGTGTGCACATCTTCCTTAGTCTTTTTCCCGGATCCCCTTCCTACGACAGTTGTAGGGTTTGATTATTAAATGGTCCCATCTCTGAGAGTCTAAGGGGCTTGTCTTCACAGTGGCCATGTTACCCTGTGGGTCCCCTGATAGGACACTGTCTCCCCCAGACTCAGGAATCTACAGAAAATGATCAAAGCTAGAGACAGGGAGAAAATACAAAAGTCCTAATGTTGCCTCTGCTCTTACCCAGGTGAAAAATTTTTTTTTAACAATCCCACAAACCACTGAAGAGGAACAATCTAAACCACACTTCTCAGAAGTATTTGCCATTAAAGTTGCTTCATTCTGTAAGGCTCCTTAGTAAAAGCTGAATTTTTGTTTTTGCCCTGACATCTCAAGTTAAGCAAAAAGGAAAAACCCAGTGGTAGTGCTGAGTAAGAAAAGGGGCAAATACCTTCAAGACTAATCAAAACTTTAAGATATTTTTTAAAGATTTAAAAAATTTATTTTATTTATTTTTAAAAAAGATTTCATTTATTTATTTGATGGAGAGAGACACACCGAGGTACAGAACACAGGTAGGGGGAGTGGGAGAAGGAGAAGCTGGCTTCCTGCTAATCAGGGAGCCCGATGTGGGATTCGACCCCAGGACTCTGGGATCATGACCTGAGCCGAAGGCATACGCTTAACAACTGAGTCACCCAGGTGCCCGGATTTTTTTTTTTTTTTTTTTTTTTTTTTACTTTTAAGTAATCTGTACACCCAACGTGGGCTTGAACTTACAACCTTGAGACCAAGAGTCATGGGCTCCACCTACTGAGCCAGCCAGGTGCCCCAAATTTTAAATATTAATAATGAGTTCCTTAAGGGAGCCCTAACTGCAGGGATTTAAGGAAAGAGGGAAACACACAGATGTCAAATTCCAGCTTGCAAAATGAAGCTCACGCCCTGAAAACACTAGGGGAACTAATGCCCATACCCCTGGGTAACTTGCAGGTCACTAATTCAGCAGCAGAGATTAGAAAGAATGCACGTAAATCTATGGATCCCAGGAATGACTATCCTACATCTCCAAGGAGGGTGCTCAGAAGTCTTTGACACAGTTTATAACTGTGTACACATACCAAGTGCCAACACGTCTTTAAATGTGTATTTTACCACTTTTGGGGGTCATAGTCATAATAATAGTAATTTAATTGGGCAAAATTTTCTCCAGTGTGTATTATTTGGGTGCAGAGCAGATGCTGGTAAGTGGAGGAGCCACCGAGAGAAGCTCTCTTCTCACTGGCAACGGCTGTTTCTTCTGGTCCTGTGGTCTACGTGGCCAGTTTTAGCTTTCTTTATTTTTAGAGAGACGTGGTCTTGGGTCTATTGTTGTTGTTTTTTTTTTTAATTTTAATTTTTTTTTATTTTTAAAGATTTTATTTATTTATTTGACAGAGAGAGAGATCACAAGTAGGTAGAGAGGCAGGCAGAGAGAGAGGGGAAAGCAAGCTCTCTGCCAAGCAGAGAGCCCGATGCGGGGCTCGATCCCAGGACCCTGAGATCATGACCTGAGCTGAAGGCAGAGGCATTAACCCACTGAGCCACCCAGGCGCCTTCATTTGTACTTTTTTTTAAATGGCAACATTCCTAATGTCTATCTATAAGGAACTCCGATGTGTTCATATCATGCATACCATACAACTATTTAAAAGAACAAGGTAGGGTTGCCTGGGTGGCTTAGTTGGTTAAGCAACTGTCTTTGGCTCAGGTCATGATCCTGGAGTCCTAGGATTGAGTCCCGTATCGGGCTCCCTGCTCAGCGGGGAGTCTATGTCTCCCTCTGACCCTCCCCTTATTGTGCTCTCTCTCTCATTCTCTCTCTCTCAAATAAATAAATAAAATCTTTTTTAAAAATTAAAAAAAATAAAAGAACAAGGTAGAGCTCTAAGCACTCCAAATCACATCCAAGATAGATTTAGTCAAAAAAGCAAGTTGCAACATGGTTGCCTTCGGGAGGGTAGGAAGTGGGGATAGTGGGAACTCACTGGAAAGGGGCATGAGAAAACCTTCTGGGGGATGGAAATGTTACTATCTTATTTTGAGAGGTGGTTACATGGATGTGTCGGTCTGCATTATAAAAGAGGAAATAGAAATATTTTCCCCTTACGTATGCTTAAAAATAATTTCTGAAAGGACACATAAGATATTACAGATAATGATTAGCTCTAGGGAGTGGGCCAAGGTAGAAAAGAGGGAAAGAGAAATTTGTTTTTCATTTGCTAGCCTTCTGTACTGTTGGAGATGTTTTCTTCCCTTTATAAGTGCCATTTCCTTATCATGAGGAGTCTGGCTGCAAAGGCCTTCCAGAAGCCTTTGCTGAAAGCCTCAATATAGTGACTTTATAATAAAAGGAATTTTTTGTATTGGATGAGAAAGATCTCCCCTAACTACCACCCTTCTACAAATCCAAACATAATGGACTGTTGGCTTTAAGTGGTTAATCTAGAGTGGCAATGGTAGGTTTATGGTAAGCCAATTATTTGGACCTAATGACTGAAACATGGCCCAGTTGATTTTAACCACGCTTAACCCTAGGTTTGAAAGCCTCTAGCCACATGAAGCATTTAGTTATTCATAGACACCTCTCTCCTCCTGTGGAAAAGTAGAGGATCATTGTAGGATCTTAAGAAAAATTTCTGGGCCATGGCATGTCTCTGTGGAGAGAGATTAGTTACAAAATAGAATGTGAATGAGAACCCAAAGCTCACCACACTGCACCAGTGCTTACCAGACTCATTCCACACTCGATCTTGCCCAAAAGGCCAAGAAGCGATTACGACTCGTTTCAAAGGAAGTGAGTTTGGGAATCCCCATGGCCCACAAAACCTACATAAACCATATTATATACCCTTGTGAAAACAATCAATCAAGAAGCTAAAAAATATGTGGTGTTCTTCGTAACAGTAAATTCCTAATTAATGATTCAAAATTCTTGTAATTTGTAATTTCCTTTTTTTCTTCCTAAACAGGACCTACTTTTATCTAGGTAGACCCACAGTAGATACTAAATAAAATCTTGTAAAGTTTAACTGAAAGAAGTAAGCCTGGTTTGTATAGTTCCTGTGTGAGTTTAGAGACCACACACACTGAATGTCTGCAACTCAGTATACCTTACATCACACTCAAAAAAACAAAAAAAACAAAACAACCCCCCCAAAAAAAACCCATACAAAAGACCTTCAGCTTGGTTAAAGATATAAACATGAAAGGTCAAACTAGAAAACAATATAGGAAACTGTCTTTATGACTTTGGAATAGGAAATGAGTTTTTAAATATGCTATGGAATATTGCTAGATTCTATTCCATTAAGAATTTACTTTTCTCAAAAGACTCCATAAAGAAAGCAAAAACAAGCTACAAATATATCATTAAAGTGTGTAGCCAGCGGAAGTGCCTGAGTGGCTCAATGGGTTAAGTGTCAGCGTTTGGTTCAGGTCGAGATCTCAGGGTCCTGGGATTGAGACCTGTATCAGGCTTCCTCTCTCTCTAAAAGAAATAAATAAAATCTTTTAAGAAATAATATAGCCAACATATTAATTGTATATAAAAATATATGTTGTAATGCATTAAGTCATTTATATGTGTGTAGGTACTATTTTGAGAACGTATTTTACAGTTAAAAAAAATCAACAAAGACAAAATGCAGACTCGGAGCTGGAGGGAACCTGGCTCGGGACTGAGTCCCTGAATCTCCTCAACCTCAGTGTTGTCATGTTCTCCGTGACCTTCATAGTTGCGCGCTTGTAGGGCGCCCAGCGCTGGCTTGCTTTCTTCTGGAGTTTTAAATGTCAGTATCTGTAGAGCAGCTGACACATGGCGAGAGTGCAACAAATGGTTAATGATTGCAACTATAAATAAATAATAGTGTCAGAGCAGGACTGGAATCAAATTCAGCTCCGATCTAAAATAGGATCGTTCCGAAACATGGCTGGAATTAAGTGGCCTTGGCTGTGGAGGGAAGGGGTAAGCAGGGACTGATGGATGCAAATTGCCCACTAGGCTGCCTCTTGCGTAGCCAGTGACGTCTGCTCCCGACTTAACAGCTCCTGTTCTTCTGGATCGCTGACTCTGAGGCCGGAGCTGCGAGCTCCAGACGACAGCCCCTCAGAAAGCCACCAGCTGGGCCAGGCCTGGAGTGGTGGGGAGGGGAGGCAGGGGGGCTGGATCCTGAGGGTGGACTCCAGCAAAAATACTCAGGGCAGGGAGTCACCTTACATTTTTGCATTGGAGCAACCAATTGTAAAACTCATGAGGCCCTGACTTAGCTGCACAGAGACCAGGAACTCTTACTCTAGACAGGTTTAGTGTCTGAGAGAAATTCTCCAAACTCTTGGCCCATTCTTAAATTGTCTATTTTGCTTTTACATGAAAAAATGGCAAGATAATGCAAAAATGAAAAAGTAAGGGGCTGATAAGAAGGAAAGGAGAAAG